>JBAMNC010000955.1:0-600000 GCA_037902135.1 Cetoscarus ocellatus
TAGGTGAATTCACTTGCTACTGTTGGAGATATCGGTGTTATCTTAGTAAGTGGCCAAATTATATAAAATTGCTGTCAGGCCAAAATCACTTACCTACAGGATGATATAGTTTTTGTTTTACAAACAATACCGTTGGTCACCTTTCTATGTTATTGAGTAAAGTAAAAAAGAAAAAAACAAGAACCAATTAAGAGTATAGAGAAACAGGTTTCTATCATGACACAGAATTTTTACATTTTAATTTTTAAAGCTAAGAGGTTTTTGCCCAACAAAACCCTTTTAAGTACTCTTTAAAAAGGGGAAGAGCTCACTCCTTTGCTGGTTAACTGGCTATGTAGCTAGCTAACTACTGAGTTGATTTACATTAGCTATTTAACTGTATTGCCATTTAAGGACAAGAGGAGCAGTTGTAATGGTGGCAAATATAGGAGGAGAAAAAGGACGAGCATTGGGATTTTACTGGAATAACTAGAAAGCACTTGGAGAGCACAAACCCTTGCCAAGGTAGCTCACAAATTGCTGTTACATCTGTAAGCAATAGTGCCATGATAATGTGACCATCATAACATGATGCCTTGACCCTGAAAACCCACACCTAGCACTCAGAATCATGTTAATATTATTATTAGACAGTTATTAAGCAAAATCTATCGTTCTCTAACGGCGGTTATCTGGATCACCACCAAAATCTAATCATTTTTAAGATGGGACATTACCAATATCTTCAGCAAAACCCATTCAGTAGTTTTTTGCATAATCTTGCTAACAAACAAATAAACAAACAGATAAACAAACACACACTGGCAAAAACATAACCTCCTTGGTGGGGGCAATAAGCTGATTGATGCCCGGATAGTAAGTTAGATTTGAGGTGACAGGGTATCTGATTAAGGGATGGGGTTTATGTCTCCAAATCTGTAAGGACTCCTTCTGGGCCTTTCGGAGGCACAGACATTTCTGTGTGCAGCCCTGGTTATGCACAGTCATCATTTCCTGGTAAAGTATGGTGGGCCCAACAAAATGAGTAGCTTTTGGACCAATGAACACCTCAGTCTGCTGACGTATCAGAGAACAAAGAAAGCTTTGACTTCTCTATTTTCATTGAATAGAATTTAAAAGTTTACTTCTGTCATGTGGATACATTCATGTCACGTTCAAGGAGATTTTTCTGCAATGTGTATATAATCCCAAACTGGTCCTTGGCTCATCCAGAAGTTTGTAATTGTGCTTGTCTTCTTTGCCAGCTACCACAGCAACATTTCCCCTTCACAGGATAGAGGACTTCTGTTTATAAGACAACAAAGTCCATAGCATCTGGACTCCTCCCTCCCCTCTTGTGAACAGCACCAGTAGCTGCCTGAAACATTTTATTCCCCTGCCCCTTCAAATAGGCCGTCTAGTGTGACGTCCTTCCACTTTTATCTTAGTAGTGTAAGCCTATTGGCCCAGGGTAACAAGTTGACCACCACTGCAGAGCACAGACCCAGAATTAAATGCAGAGCTGTTAAAAACATGGCACTGAACTAATTCCTGCTCACCCCTCTCTTGAGGCAACTCATCATTGACAGGCCCAGAAAAAAAGTGTAACCACAGGTTTTAGTTCGAAGGCAGGTGAAAACTCAGCCCAGCAGAGTTTTGCTGGTTCATAAGGGGGGCTGTCCTTGCACTTAACACAAAATGGAGTGAAATATGGTTATAACACCAAGAGACAAGAGAAATTCTATTTGGGATTTTACAGATATGTTGGCGTGAACAGTATTCTAGAACTTGAGGTTAACCTGTAAATCATTTATAGATATGTTTCTTTGGATAGGCACAGGACAGGACAGGCTGGTGTACCAGCTATCTATGTCAGAGTGGATCTTGTCTGCTCTGGAGCTGTGACAGTGACGTTCACCTCACTGAACCTCAACAAATCCACAGCTTTTCTCTGAGAAGGGCCCTGTGTGAGGTGCTAGGCAGTTTGCCCTTGGCTGATGAGGAGTCATCATGTGGTTTTGAGTGTGATTGTGGGCCTTGGAATTGTGCATATGGGCAGCTACAACACCTGTTCATTGCACTTTAGGCTGAGAATAAGGGATTGTGCTAGCAGTAATAGAGCCGTAATGATAGGATGGACCTTTCTATGTACCAACCTAACCAAAAAAACAGGTGGTGACAAAAGCTAAAGAGAACACAACAAAAGTTGAAACCACCAGAAAAGGCAAAGAAAGTAGGCATGCCCCAATGCAAAAGACAGAACATAAGAGTGGGTTGAGTTTTAATGATACCTTAAGTGGGATACGCGCTACAAGATAACTGGCCTAATTTTGTCTTGCAACATTGCTGCTGACCAGAGAAGCAAAGGCTTGATTATCTGGTGGTCCTACAGATTATCTTAGCCAACTGTCCTCTGGTGTGGGATGTGTTAAGAGACAATTTATCCTCTCAGAATAGGATCAGGGACACTTTGACCCGGAATGGTGAATTTTGAATGTGTATTTACAATCAGAAATACATATGTGTGGGGGGTGAAAGGGTGAAACAGTTAAGATGATTCCAGGGGCCAATGACTGCATGGGGCCCCAATAAATATTATAGTGTTAGCAACATTCTGCCATAGTTTTTTGAAGATTTCTTTATGTCTTACTTACAAAAAAAAACCCAGGTTTCTAAGTGTTTCATTCCAAAAATGTAATATTCAGGCATCCTTTACATTGCTTAACCCCCCCAATATGACTTTTTGTTTTAGAGAAACCATTTAGAACATGTAGTAGAAGATATGAGTTGCTCTTATGCATTTTGCTAAATGTTTAAATGCCTGGCGGGCATGTTAAGATATTTGGGTCTTTGAAATAACAAGTTGTGGAGTAAGAAAAATGTATGATCTGCAGAATTTTTAAATCATTGACAGGGTTGAAAGATTAGAGATTCATGAGGACTGATGATAGCTGAAAAGTACATGATAAATAAAAACATGCTTCAATGATCCTAATACAAGAGATGCACCTTTACTATGTAGTTTAGTTTACCATTTAGTGTATAATTTTGAGCTGAAGAGTGTTTTCTCCACTGTCTTACCTTTTTTTTGTTTTCAAGACTAATAACAGTACAATTTTTCAGTTTTTAAAAGCTTATGTCATCACATTTATCTATTTATTTACTTTCTTGAGAGATGCTTGGTATCGGAAACTGTCAGAGCTGTTTTTTGGAAGGATCTCAGTGTGACATCTTCTCATCGGGCTAATGTCTCATGTCTTGGTTTTTCTGTGATTTAACAGTACCCATACATCCACAATTTATCTGCTACAGGTCTTATGTCTAAGGAGTGTAACATTTACAGTAAAGTCGCATTTGATCACGTGAGCCATGCCTTAGGCCCTCATGTAACCCAAGCACTGATATCAGAGAAGTGTTTTCTTCTGAAAGGATGGAGCACAAGTCTGACTCCAGAAGTGCTGTTGCTTTTGGCCTGACTCAAAGGTGAGAGGTGTTACTCATGGAACTGGCCAGGTGGAGGACGTGGGGGGAGGGGGAGCTAATTTCAGCCTTTACCCAAAAGGCCTTTTTCTCACGCAGCAGATATTTTCAAATGTGAAAAATGTTCTGGAAATGGCTGAAATTAAAAAGTGTTGCAATCCATTAATGCTAACTCCAAGGGTTTAAGTGCATGCTGGCACAGCGGGGCACACAAGTGGAATGGAGCCGTGGTTAACGGTTTCAGGACCACCTGTGCTCCTCTTTCTTTAAAACCAGATAACGTCCCAGCCTTGAATAAGTATTCATGCTGTTTTCAGCAGGTGCAGTTCTACCAGGGGACTCATAGTTGTTGTTACATAAGAGACCAGATATTAAACAGAGCATAGATCTTCATTCTGGTCTCAGGAATAGAGCCAACACTGCAGCTGTGAGCTGCTGTCCAAAACCAACCCAGGTTTCTTTAATGCATCCCTCTTGTACTTCTTTTTCGGATTAGTTTTGAATTCAACCTCCCCTCTCATGTGTCTGTTTGACGTTAATTAGCACAAAGAAGCTCAATTCTTTTCAGCAAGGGCTGTCAGCTGAAAATGGTTCGTAGAATAAACCACAATTCAAATAAACTCGGTTGGTAAAGCATATAGTGAGCACAAATGTGCACCTTGTGAGAAAACAAACCTAGAGCATAGTTGGTATACCAGATATTTAATTCAGAGGATAGAAAATGTTATTGACAAACTAGTAACTAAACACATTTAAACCAATACCACGACACAAATACCTGAAATCTGTAGGATGAGTTAGCTAAAAGTTGACTAAATGTCAGGAAAACTTCCCACACTCCCCCTGACTCGGCAGCCCATGTGGAAAGAACGACAGGAGAAAGGAGTCTTTTGATCATTTACTTTGAAGGAGTACGTGCAGTTTACGGCAAAGGCAACTTCCTCACGAACTGAATTGTGCGTCTAAGCTTCTCGAATCATGCCCTTATGTGTTTCAGTGATGTTTTGCACCGCTTACTTGTGACAGACCAGAACTGTTTCCTGATCTTTCTAAAGACCTAAGTCCCAAACCATATCCCATCTAAATGCAGTTTGTTATCAACTCTATGGTCCTATTGTATGCCTGGCAGAAGCCATTTTGGCATAAAATGCAGCTGTCTTCTCTTATGTCCACCTGATGTAGGAGCCTTATTTTTTTGTCAGTGCTCACGCTGTTTAATATCAAATCAATCAATCAATCTTTATTTGTATAGCGCCAATTTATGACAAGAAGCTCAAGACACTCTACAATAGAGCAAGCTGAAGACAAACTCTCCATTTTATGGATACACGTATATACATATATACATATAAAAATACACATGTACATATATTCAAATACATACATCCAACACACAACATGAATCAATATAGCCAATCATGAATCCCTTCAACATGGCGGCAAGAAAAAATCTCTGTTAAGCAGTAGGAAATCTCGAATGTGGATCTGGTCTCATGATGAACAGCCATCCACACTATGCTGCATCTCATTTTCAGGAGGATCCTCATGTCTGTATGATTGTACTGATAGTTTTTTTTTACAGAAGAACAATCAATAATAATCATGAAAAGAGTAATAATCTAATATTTACATTAACATCTATAATGATTATAAGATAGAAATGACTGATGTTGATTAATAACAGCATCAAAATGAGAATTTATAAGTGATGTATTTTCTGCTGATAACCTGACAAAGATGTTTCATTTAACTCAAATAATTTCTCAAAGTCCTCCAGACATGCTGAGGCAGCTACCATGTTTGCATTGGTCACCGTGGTTACAGGTGTTGTTCTCTTCCGTCACAAGAAAGGGAAAGTGGAAAAGGTGATGTTTACTTGTTCTTAGTGTCACTCTGCTACCTCAGTAAATACAGCACACTGACTCTCCTGCCCACTTCTTTCCTTTCTTGACTCTGTCTGTTTAAACAAAGACACTAACTCTCAGTCGTTCCTGGTCACCTATACCTCTGCTCTACCACAGAAAACAACTTACCTTACCTGCTTGTTTGCTAAGACACTGTTCACTTAGATTTTAACTGGACAGAGTCAGAACTTTGTAGTTTTAGTGAGTGAGTAAGCTTTATTGACATTGATTTTCTTTTAGACATTTGTGTCGCCTCCAGTGTAATTTTCATCCAGCCTTATTTAGGACAAGCCCATCTCTGCAGTGTTTCTTGTTTGGGGCGAAATGGTGAAGCATTTTTGTAAACAATCAGGCTGTGTTCACACAAGATTGAATGACAAGATTTTTGCAGGGAGGCTTTTGCATGCCTCAAAATAACATATTATTGTTGTCTGTCTGTAAATGAGCCAAAACTAAATCTATCTTATGGCTCTACACTGGTGACAGCAGATTAAGGTGTTATTATGTATTTGGGCTTTCCATCTATCTGTCTGTCCATGTGTGCCATGGCCCAATATCTCAAGTGCTTTGAGGGATTTTTTCCCAAACTTTGCATAAATGTCGATGTAGACTTAGGGATAATCATTAGAATTTTGGAGGTCATATGTCAAAGGGGGCAACACAGTGGTGCAGATGGTTAGTGTGCCTGCCTCACAGCAAGAAGATTGAAAAGTAGGGCTGCTCAGAGAGCACAAACCTCAACCAAGGAATTTTTGACATTATTGGAGTTATTAGAAGAAATGAGGAAAAACTGCTCTATCTCACATTGTACCACGTCTATTTAAAAAAATCCTGGAACCACATCCAATTAAGGATCACTACCAAATCTGATCACTTTTACTTAATCAACATTCCCTGAAAATTTGATCAATATCCCTTGAGAAGTTTTTACTGACAGACAGACTAATGAACAAACAGACCAACTCCAGGAAAAATATAACCTCCTTGGTGAAGGTTATAATCTGCAGTAGTTATAGGTCAAGAAGTGAAAATATTGAATTTTGCCCAATTGTGCAATGTAAGCACATCCTGCATCCATGTTTGGATCAACACTCAAAGCATATTGTTGGTTTCATTGACTATGAACTACATTTCATGAAAATAGCATTAAAATATTTCTAAATGTTTTTGAGTTGTGTCATATTTTTCAACATTATGTCAGCTTCAATGCTAAAAAATGATACGGATCCTACTGCTTTATCTATACAGATTCCATAATTAATATCTCATTACAAAAAAACACAGCTTATGTAAAAAAGATATAGGTAGAGAGGCTGTATACCAAATTTGAAAGGAATATGACCAAAATTAATGCCCAGAAAAGGCTTAAAAAGTGGCCCATCAATGCTGTCCAACCAAAACCTCTTGCATCCATTTTTTATGATTTCATTTTTTTAGTAAAACAGTGCTACTAGCCACTTTCCATATTCATGAGCAAGCTTTATAAGTATTAGACCAATTAAAGGTCAACAAAAAAATGACTGGGACAATACAGTATTATTCATTTAGTCACGGAGCATTTTTCCATTTCCTGGAAAGTTAAAATTTAGGAGATAAGAGGTTGTGCCTGACAGGGACATTATAATTATTATTATTTATTATTATTATTATTATCATTATTATTATTATTAACATAGGTTCTGGATCACAACTGGACTGTGTTTTATAGACCGATGTGTAACGACTCCATGATATATATATATATTTTTTTTCAAATCATTACTGACGTTAATGACAGTGATCCATGAAAATGTTGAAAACTGTTCTTTTTCACAATATAACAAAAATTTTTAAAAGAATTCTGGATCCTTATCATAATGAAAAATCACATTACTTCCTTCTTGTGCAATAACCAGGAAAATTTCCAGAAATTTCATCAAAAACCATGAATAATTTTTCTTCCTTGTGCCATGACCAACTTTCCCTGAAAATATCATCATAATTTATCAGAGAGGTTTTGAGTTATCTTGCTCAAGGATGAACAGAAAAATAACAAATGGACAGAAGGCAGGCAAAAATCAAACACCCTTGGTGGAGGCAACAATCTGGTGCAAGGATTAACTGATTAGAATTTGGAGGTCATAGGTCAAAGGTGTAGGGCAAAGAGTCTCATGTTGATCCCTTGTGTAGGAATTCAGTCTTGTCAAGGAAGCTTTATGTGATTTATATTCAATCTTGATCAAATGCTGTCACTGACTCAAGGATAAATGAAGAAGAATTTCCATATCAAAGGTCCTTGAAACTCATGTTCATCCTTTACTAGCAAAAGTTCTGCAAATCCAACAACAACTGCAACTTCTTCTTGACTCAATAATGAAGATTTACTGTTACTTGTACTCCTCGCAGTGTAAAAGAATTCCAGGTGATTATTGGTTTTGTTTTCAATAATGTTGCTGGCAGGTAAGCAGGTGATTATATAATCTGAATAAAAGAATAGAACTAAACATGTTTCACTTCTTGGTACCATATGATCCTGCTGTGTGGACAGAAAAAAGGAGTTATAAGTCCAGGTCAGAGCTTGGTAAAAAAGAGGTAAAAAGCAATTAAGCCTGGTTTCAACGAATAGGCTCTACAGGACAGAAAAATGAAGTGTCGAAAACTGCTTGTCATCCTCTGTGATTACATTTGTTTATATTCATCAGGAAAGTAAAAAATGCTGTATTGACTCACCAACAGCTGCTAGAATGACCTATGAATCATGGGAAATATATACTAGGTGGTGTGCATCTGTTATGATTACCTCTGCTTTCATTGCACAGGAAGAAATGCTTACACTCTCTGTGTATAAATGCAGAGGTTCATACACTGGAAAGGATGTGTGAGCGAGGCTGTGCTTTCTCAAGGTCATCCATCATGCTCCTTATCCTGCTTGTCAAATCTGCTGAACTTGCTGTTTGCTTTTCAAAGCTTGTTCAAATGGAGCTGACAGTGTTTCCATGTTTCAGAATGCAGAGACTTTTCATTACTATTCATTATGCAAATGCACGTGTCCAGTCAGAGGCTTTGTGGACCGCAGCACTGCGTAAAGATGTTAACATGTCATCAGAAGTTTTAGTATTCATTATGAAATTCAAAAAAATCATATGGCATTTATAACAAATACAAAAGCAGCAGGAGGTTTATTGTAACCAAAGTTAGTTAGCCTCAAAGGATTATTGTTATGGATGATAAAACTATGTTTAAGCAACATATCAGCGCTAATGAGCAAGTCAGGGTCACAACAGCAGGGTGCTCAAACTAACTTTAATGAACCACTCTTAAATTACTGTAAAATACATCTGCATGCATAAAATCATGCAGATAAAACTTTCTTATGCTCCTGATATGATTGGTTTTTGTGTAGTTCATGTGGGCTTGAAAGATGTTATGTCTCAAACCTATTTGTAATTATTTTGCATGCAGTGACCCTTACAAGAGAGTTCATTCAATTATACAAGCACAAAAGAAAATGTAATCTATCACTGCATTTATATTTTATCAAAATGTTAAAGATGAATCACAACAAAATAGCATACATTAATTAAGGTGATGCACAGCTTCAAGCGTTTTCATTCTACCATAATTCAATTTAATTTTACTGTTTTTATCTCTGCTCTTGTCATTCTGTTAAAGAGACATAGGAAATATTAAGAAGAGAAAGTGGGACTGATGAGCGTCAAGGGGAAATGACTGTAAATTCCAATTGACCTATGGTTTAACCCCACCCTCCAACACCATGGAACAATCACATGCCTTGGAGTCACTCAATACACTGGGACATGCGGCTCGTAGACTCCCATAAAAAAGCATTTGAAACTTTGGCCCCTCTGCAGTTTTAATGATATTAATACAGTTAAGGCTCAAAATAATCGATCAAACAATGTGCACGGGGCACATGTATCACTAATAAAAGGTACCCTGAGAGGTTAAAGATTGGATTGTACTTTACGTAAGTTTTAGGCCCCATTTACACAACAATGTTGTCACCAGAAACTGAAAAGTTTGTCCTTTGCCTTTTCAAAAGTGCTCCGCGTTCACACGGAGACGCAAAAACAACTGAAAAGGCTGTAGCATGCATGCCAGGCTAGTAGATGGTGATGTAGGTTTGTAGAGAAACAGCAGTGTTACAACACGCATACGCTTTCTGGTGAAGACAAACTTTTACACAAACAGCAATGACACACGAAGACAGGAATTTCTTGTCTGGATAACAAATTTGTCTGGATATTTTGTCTGGATAAACCGAGCAACAGTAAGCAGCACACATGTTGGTTGATAAATGGTCGAAGTTGTTGCTGTTGTTGTTGTAGTTGTTCCAGGGATGCGTGCACAACCTTTATCTGAAAGAGTACTGAGCATGCGCCGCACGTCAGCGTTTCCACGGAAAATGCTGATTCCTGATTACACTGGGATGGATATGAAAACGTTTTCAAAACTTTTCACTCTGGACCCTGGTTTCAAAAGTTTGCGGATCCAGGCACTGCAGGCACAGTTCTCGTGTAAACAGGAGGCACAAACGCAATGAAAACTCCGTTTTCAGTCGTTTTCATTGTTATGAAAACAGGGCCTTAGGAAACAAAATAAACACAGCAAAGTTTAATCCTCTGGATTAAAACGCAATATAAAGAAGATCAGTAGAGGTCTACATCCACCCCTAGGCAACACAGCATTAGAAAATGTGGCTGTAAAATTACATACAAAATTACATATTTTCTATTGCCTCAATCAATCAATCTTTATAAGTATAGTGCCAATTCATAACAAGTGTTATCTCAAGACGCTTTACAATAGAGCAGGCTGAAGACAAACTCTTCATTTTAAAGATACACATAAATACACATACATATATCCAAACCCGACATGAAATCATCATAAGCACAGCACTGAGCCAACAAAACTACAGGAAGATGCATTTGTAGGGGGCTTACAGTAACAACAGCAAGAAAAAACCTCTAAACTTGGTAAATAAACATCACCAAGAAGCATATCTCTTAATTCAGAGAGCTCATTGTTGCTTTTGCTACAGTCAGTTTCACCCACGTAACATTTGGTCATTTCTTTTCAGCAAGTATTTCTGTTATTTAATTATCTGAGATAAGTCAGTTCTTTCCTTACAGGGGTGATCAATATCACTTTCTTTCAGATCTTCAGTACTGAAATTAACCTCACACAAACCCACTTCAAATATACTGAACTATCCATTTAATAGGCAAAGAGCTATGGTGATGTAGAATTAGCACAAATAAGTGATTAATAATGACTGAGAACAGTATACTATCAAATAACATGCCAAGAAGCAGCAAGGTGGTGAATTTAAAGACCCTAATCCAAAGTGTCACCATAACCTCATCATTCAAAGCACCTGTGAGGAAAAATCATGCTGCAAATATAAATGTACTGATCCATTCATATACAAAACAATACTTCTTGTCCCTTTGGGGTGAAGGTGAGCTGAAGCCAATAGAACTGAGACTCATATTTTTCCCCGTTTATCTCTGTAAACCTTAAAAACAGTTGTGCTTAAAAAAATTCCCAGTAGATCAGCAGTTCTAACAATGGTGTCACATTCAAAGTCACTTAAATCTCCTTTTTTTCCCTTGATTCTGATACTTGGCTTGAACAGTGACATGTTGTCTTGACCATGTCTGAATGCTTGAGCTGCTGCGATTTGATTTGGTGATTAGTTATTTACATGAACAAGAAGTGAAACTGGTGTACTTATTAATTACCTTAGTGTATGTTCGGCCTTTATATAGATTTGTGAATTATTAGACTGACAAACAGATTTTGTGTTTTCACTTAAGGATCCATGTCACACTCACAGCTTGGTCTTACCCTTTTAAAACGGTATTAATCATTTTGTGAGGAGGAGGAGGAGGAAGGTGTCACTTTTTGAAACGATGTACACCTCTTCACTGAGTCACACACACAGTTTACAGCTCTAAGTCTCAGTTGAAAAGTTTTTTTGTTTGTTTTTAATGGCGTATAAAGTTATGTTAGGACAGTTTGCACTTCTGTGTGTATAATCTGTCTGCTGTTTCATGATTGCAAAGCTTGACAAGTTAAATAATTCTGAGTCTGAACTGCAGGAAAAAGAGGAAGACATCCCGGACAGCAAGATCTAATCTACAGGGTTGACAGGCAGAGCAATCAACCTTCCAAATCATTCAGGATGATGGACGGCTAATTTTCTCTTTACGTCTTAATGATTAATCCCCCAGCAGCGTGTATTTATATTTTCTAACAGCCTCGCAGCATTCATGCTGATGTTGATGGTCTGACTAACAGTGGCACTTATTCAAATTAGCCTCCATGTCCCACTTCGGCATCCGGACCAAAAATAGACGCTCGGCAAAATCTGCAGCGGCATATCCAACAGGCTCAAGCGCTATTGTGAGAAGTTACGTTTGCTGCCACTCCAAAGTCACTGCTGGCTGTTTTTTATTGGCAGGAGCACGAGCATGAAGGCAATTATAGAGAGCCTCTGGGGTGAGCGCATGGTGTGACCCTGGCTCACATGGAACGAGGTGTTTGTTTAGATTAAACTCTGCTCCTGCCTTCACTTAACAACGTGTCTGACTGGAGACCATAAGGTTTTAAACTGATTTTTAATGAATTAACTCTTTGAGGAAGGAAAAATCAAATTGAGTCTGATGCTACAAAATGTCGTGGCAGAAATTGATCTGGATTCATGTCCATTTTTGATAATTGATTAAAAGCTCAATAACATTTTAATAAAACAAACACCTTTTATGTGCTTTTTTTCTTTTTTTTTAATAACTTTTTCATAACCTTTTAATTTGATTAGAATAAAAACTGCTTATATTTTGTTGGTCAAAGGTCACTGGGTTTCATGCTCATCCTTTTCTTGTTAATATACATAATCATGTAATCTATAGAATGTTTTAAGGCAACAGCCCATAACCATTTTTGTACCATAGCCTGGTTTTATGTAAGACACTGACAAACCCAAAATAAATATGTGTGGAATAACTAATAACAAAGCGGGATCAGAGGGGGCCACTGGCTTGTTTCTAAACCCCCAAAAAAGAAACAATCACGAGGACTCATAATAACGGCATTTAGGAATGTAGTCAGCTGAAAGTCACCACATGACACAGTTACTAATTAAACCTTTAGACCCTCTAAAGACAATGCTATTGACCATTTGCAAGTGACACACTTAGTTCATATTATCAGCTTTGTCCAGCATGTAACTTAGTGGACATTTGGGCTAAAATAATTCGAATGTTCCTGTAGTGAACTTTAACCTACATACCCAGTCCTAATTACCTACTGCTGTGTAGTGGGCCAAGGCTTTAAATGTCAGTTTTTTATTTCTGTGAGTCATTTTCTGAAGCTTGAACTATCTTTTGCAGTCGAAGCACTTTTTGGGCTTGTGCTAATGCTAGCAATAGTCAAGTAAACTTGTCTTTAAAAAACATGGGTGTGTCTTTACCCAATAAAAAAATCAGTGTAAGCTGAATACTTTCTTTGACGATGACCTTTCATTGAGCTCTTTTGGTTTGTCTTCTGGGTTTGAAAAAAGTTGATTTGGGTCTGTACAAGTATAAATGTTTATGACAGCAAAGAGGATCTGAATGACGAGTGCCACAGACTGCAGATTTACACACATGATCCTGAAACATCCTGAAGCATCCTAAAGTATTTAGCAAGTTGCACTGGTTATTCACAGAAGGACATAAGAACAAAATGTATACACCTGCATCAACAGGTAACCTGCATGTCCTTGTGTCTACCAGTTCCCATTGAGGTTTCTGCCATCTATCATCCAAACCTAAGTCTCCATCAGCAGAATTTTTTTTCTGTGTGTTCATACGAATATCCTCATGCATCCAAAACAAACAGCAGTTATGATCCTTGCAAAGCTCGCCAAAATATCTGACGGGGCAGCTGTTGTTTTTCCTCTTTTGAGCCTCCCTGTAAACAGCCAATCCACATGCTCTCTGACTGCGGCGACTATTTCAGTCTGTCTGCACTCTTTTTTTTCTGTTGTGAGTTTTCTCAAGGCAACCAGACCCAGCAGACAGCTTCAGTGACAATTTTGTTCTGTATTAATGATACTCTAGTTACTTTAGTGGCTCAAAATTGCATCTCTGCAGTAATTAGCCTATCAGCTAAAATGTGTTTAAGTCTGTTAACAACAGCAATATTGACACACATCATGTAGAGTCATAAGCATCTACATCTATGTCCAGAGCACAGGTGGATGAGCACAAGGTATAACAGTGAAATTATCTCATTATCTTTGTTTATCTGGATTATATGACATATGAATAGGTTGTTTTTGTCAGTAGGGTGGGGGGACTTGGGGCCTGGGAAGCGGCCTTGGGTGGTCCAGGTTGAGCTACTTGGTACGGTTTGGGGAATATGAGAGCATTTGATTTGTGGGGCTGGTTGCATTGGGGCCTGCACCGGCGTATCTTGGCTTGTGCTTTGGGCAGTGGGCTGAAACGCATTGGTGTGGGCTCTATCTCTATGGGTTATGGGCTATGATTACCTGGGCCTGGATGGTTTTGCATGCTTTTTGGGGTCTTATGTTTCCTCACAGTCTTTGTTATTGTTCCCTCCTTTGGGCACAGTTGGTCTGAGGGACACAAGAAGCTGTTTGCTCCCAGTCTTGAAGCTCTGCTTTGTCTTCTGTATGTTCCTGTTTGTCAAAGCACTTTGTAAACCTTTGTTTTTAAAATTGCCATACACATAAAGTAAATCATTGTAAATAAACAGAGTTATATTTATCCTCTACTAATAAAAAAGGGTTAATGAACTAATCCTTTTTTAATGTCTTTGCAATGATCTAAGCCCTGGTACTGGTATGGCCCAGAAGTGGAGGACTTTCTTGAAACTATCTTCGAAACTGACTCAAAGATGCAGCAATGAGATTCTGACAGTCATAGGCCAAAGGTTAAGGTTAATAGGCGTGAACTTCATCCAATGCAATTTTTCAAATGAGAGGAAGGCTTTTAAACTTTGTATTAATGTCCCATCTAACTTTATTAGATTCTAAAATTGCAACTAACCACACCACCACAAAACCTTCCCAGACGATCTCCCTGACCCTCACTGTACATCCACTGTATACCTGGCATAGTCAGATGGCCTTTAACCAGAGGGTCCATGGTTTGGTCCCCAGTCACATGTCAATATGTTAAAATTGCTACATTATTTTAGTAAGTATGCATGAATGAAAGATTAGTTAACAATGATAGATGCAAAAATAGTGTTCTCTGCATTTGGGAGTAAGTACGTGTGACTCAGGTCCATTTATTATTTACCATAAAATTAACTGACAGGCAGTAGTTCTACTTTTTTTCCCTTAAACCTCTGTTTTCATCTCTCTGTGCATTTTTTACATGACTTAACAACAACACATAAATCCAATCATATGAGGCAGAGCGAAATAAAGATTTATTTTAGGTACCATCCAAGTGTTCCATATGTTCTTTAAAATTCAGTATGCTGGAAAAAAATAAATAAACTACAGGTTAATGCTCTTACCATATCACATCTTAAATATGCACAACAACATCTGCTGAATATGAAGTGAGAAATGGAGCATCATTACTCTTAAGCAGTGATGCAAAAGTATTGTTTTGCTGGATGAAAAAAGCTGATTTCCTAGATTTCCACCAGTGACATTTTAGAGGTTAAAAGTAGAGCTCACACTTTAGAGGCTGCCTGAGACATCTGTTCAATTCAGGAGTGATCACTGCCTAAGTGAACAGCTGCATATGTGCTGCTGCCACTGCTACCATTTTTCCTGATGAAAAATCACTGCAGTGCACTGAGAGAGTTTCAGTTAGTCATCCACTTCGTAGTGTTTTTCTAAAGCAGATTAACAAAAGCCCCTGACAACTTGTGTGGTGTGAAATAAGGACAGAGGCAGAGAAGTCAATAAAATGTACTGACTGCAGGTGTAAGAGAAAAGTTGATCTTGAAAAAAGTTTTAAATAAAAATAACTTGGAAGAACAGATCATCAAAATCAAGCTGCTTTGATTATGTTATACAAATAATAATAATAATAATGATAATAACTAGAAAAGCACTCAGAGAGTGCAGACCTCCACCAAGCAGCTCAGTTATGGCAGTGGCTTTTCCAAAACCCCAGTAAAGGAAACAATCCTTTAGCAATGAGCTCCTCTGCTGGCATTACTAGGGAAGCTAGGAAATGAAGTCACATAGGCTTAAAAAACTTCGACGTCAGTTTGCAAATAAACTACAATTCCCATAATGAAGTAAAGGGGGTGAAACCCTTACAGCAGCCAAGGACAAATGAAAAGGAATTCCCTTTATAAACTTCATTGTTGTTTTGTGACATCAATCTGGATTGGATCTGGATGAAATTCATTGGATGATCGTTCCGTCAATGACATTCTTTGTGGGTCAATCGGATAAAGCAGTAGGCAGACACTACAGCCGCAATTTAAAGAACAGAACATAAGTCAGTTCGTAGAACAAAGAAATGCAGTCTAGACTTGACAAACATACAAAAAAAGCTGTTAGCATCTGTGTTGATCGCTGTTCGAGTTGTCAATACATGCCGTCACCATGCTCATAGCTCCCTTCTCTTCCTGCTTTTTAAAGACCCTTAATTTGGCTGTGCTGCTACAGGCCAAAAACAATCGCTGTAGACTGAAACTTGGCAAGATGGATTGGCCCGGCTACAGAATCTGAATCAGGGTCCAATGGTATAAGATGTTTTTGCCTACAATCATTGTTTCAACAAAGAAATAATCTACCAAACACAAATTTCCTCACTGTTTGTAAAAACTTGTTAAGAAAAAAAAGGTTATTGGCTCTTCAGTCTTGATTCAGACCATTTAAAGATGCAAGGTGCTCATTGAAATGCTCCCTCCAAACCATATCAAGAGAGCAAATGAGTTGAATATAAGTACGATTCATAGAATACGTGGTGGCACAGCTGACATGACATGTCAAAATGCTGAATGTACAAAGTCATGTTTGAAATCCTGGGTGCAAGTTTGGGTGACACGGCACAACAGCAGCGTCTGTGTTCGCTCTCAAAGCCGATGCCTAGAGTGAAAAATCAAAAATGAAGACAAGGCGAGGGATTATGACAGAGTATGAGGGGGAACTTTGTGACATGGCAGCTTTGTTCCCATCTCAGCCTTCATCAGGTCTGTTGTTCGATCTCTCTCTGTTAGAAGTTTGTGGGAGAGGATAAAAAGACCAACCTTTCCGACAGACTGAGATGGCATGTAAAGATGAATCAAAGGTTATAAATGCTTCACACAGACAGACAGAAAGACAGAACATCGTGAGATTTAACTCATAAATCCTACAATCGTTCCAACCTTTAACGACAATTTTATCAGACCAGTCTTTGACAACACAGACTGTATCACGAACCACACATTTTAACAACCACACGCCCGCCCTCGCCTCCTCTCACGCTGTCTGTCCCGCACAGGAATGTCACACGCCCTGAGAAGAACAAAAACAAAGTCATTATATTCAAATAAAACACATTTGACAATTAACATGCTCTGCACACACAAACTAAATTTACACCAAAGTTATCATATAAGGCAGCTTTGTGGGTGTCCAAACCCAGGCAGACTGAGGCCACGATTACACAAAAACGAATACGACCTAAAACAGAGAGTTTTCATTGTGTTTTTGCCTCCAGTTTACACGAGAACGGTGCCTGGAGTGCCTGAATCTGCAAACTTTTGAAACCAGGGTCCAGACAGGAGATTTTTCAAAATCTATCTGTTTTCGGCCCCTTGTAGATGAGATTCAGGGTTTCAGGGTGAAACGCTGACGTTACCACATGTGCAGTACTCTTTCACATAAAGGCTGCTCATGCATACCAGGAACAACAACAACAACAATAACAGCTTCGGCCGTTTACTGAGCAACATGTGTGCTGCTTACCTTGCTTGGTTTGTTATCCAGACAAAAATATCCAGACAGATTTGTTGTCCAGCAAAGAAACTCCTGCATCTTCGTGCGTCCACTCACCATTGTTGTTTGTGAAAAGTTTGTCTTTACCGGAAAGCGTCCGCATGTTGTAACACCGCTGTTTCTCTACAAAGCTTCACCACCATCTACTGGCCTGGCATGCACACTACAGCGTCTTCAGTCGTTCTCTCATCCCCGTGTGAAAGCAGATCATTTTTGAAAACGCAAAGGAAAAACCTTTCAGTTTCTGATGAAAAGATTGTCGTGTAAATGGGGCCTGAGAGAGAATCTCTAATGCCCATGTATCACAACACAGCAGGGGGTGTTCACTGACCAGAATACTCGAAATGTTCTCATGAAATAAAGGTACATAATTTATAACTCCTTTGTTTATACTGGGAACAGTCTCACAACAATGTTATGATTGACATAACATAATCACTGAGCATTTAATAAAATTATGTCAGTATGACAAATCCGTATCCCCCTACCCTTACTGTCGGCAACTGGAACATACCAACTCACTTATTGAGCAGGGGCTTAAAATTAGCTGGAAAACCAAAACACACTATTACAACATTAATTTTATTTTTTGCGCATTCAATTCAATATAGGTGAAAAAGTATTTGCAAATCATTGGATTCTGTTTTTATTTACATTTTACACAATTGCCCAACTTCACTGCACTTGGTGAATGTAAACAACAAAAATACTGAACCATTCCTTTCATACCTAAATTCTACTCTTTCATACCACAAATAATGGGATAAGCTGACATCCTGAGATGAAAAGTCATGTTCAAGTGTTAATGAGAACACCTGGATCTCAGGGAGGGTTTTAACAACCTCTCTTCACACTGTTCAAGCTTCACATCCTATCGTTTGTTCTGGATGTGTTGAGATGGTCGACAATCCACAGTGAGACAGATGGAGTGCATGGTCAACACGGATCACACAGCAGTCAGATCTGAAATATGGTTTCCACACCCTGCCCTGTATGTCACCTTGCAATCATAATTAGCAGGGAATTAAATTTCAAAGAAACATGAACCTCTAATAATAACTGTCCCCATTAAAATAAAGCTAATCAGCTGAGGTTGCGTTAAGCACTAATTGGAGGAGTAAATTACAAACATTTGAGGTAAATTGCTGTCATTTTAGAACAATGAACAAAATGATTATGAGTTCTAATAGTTAACTCTGACGCTGAGAAGAAACATTGTTAGTTTTGGCTGACAGTTCCCAATATTGACTTAATGAACCCACGGAAAACAATCTTGATCTGTATACAATAGGATTGAGATGACTGTTGTAATATGGGGCTCATTAGAGGTGTCACTAAGAAGCCACATTGTTTTCTGCTTCATGTTGATGATAATTTCCTAGAAGATGATAAGGTGATTTCCACAGGTCATAACTGCTGTTCTTGGGGTGATGCTGGGTTTGTGGGGGTTAGTTTGTTTTGCTGGGTTGTAGAAATGGAGACCTTAGTTCAACTCAAACTAAATGTCTTGAAAACATTATGGTTGTAAGGTTATATTTAAATGGAAGTTTCATTTGCATAGAAGCATGTTTTGAGCCCATAAATGTCAGCAACAAATGTCAGCTCAACAAGAGAATTAAATGACAGGACCAGTAATTTTTATTTAAAGGGATGGTTGAGGATTTTTGAAGTGGAGTTGTACAGATGCTAACCTTGCACAACAGCTGGACCAGCTTGATCAATGTCTATAATAAGCAGAGCTCCAATCTACTCCAATCTACAACAACTGTGCTCAGCCCAAAGCAGCACGACCCAATCAGTCTTTCAGAGCAGGATGAGGTGAGAGAGACAAGTGAGAGGACACCAGGAAGTGACTGCTTGGACATAGATTAACATATATGCTAACAGCTTCAGTGGTAGTTTTATCAGATCTGGACTGCATTGCTATTAAATGAAAAACAAATGACACTACAAATTTCTCTGGTAGTAAAGATATTTTTGCTCCACTTCCTACATGTTTTGACCTGAGTTTGTTTTACTTGGTAGCTCAATTTCTGTGATGCAGTGGTGCCCATCTACTGCATTACATCTGATTAGTCTCCACAGCCACATGACAAGGAAAGTGGCGTTGTCTTGGCTTAAAGAAAGAGAGAGAGACTGAAATCAGGCCATAAAACTTCACAGATACACATTTTGTGGGAGTACTTATTTGGTTTTGATACTTTGGGGGAGTAATCGGCACCAAATGAGTAATTATGAAAGTATCAATACTTAATATCGATACTCCAATCCCTATCCTGAAGACAAAAGAGGGTCAACCTAGTATGGGCAAGGTGTACCTATTCGTGAATCTAAATACAAATGAGTGATTTGATACCAAAAACCAAAGTACCAAAGTTTTTGAAAGTGTCTAATTCGCTGTTTTTAAATGAGACCAGAGAAAAAGCAGGGTTTGCAAAATACCAATGTGTGACCTACACCCATGTCATTGTGTGGATTAAGTCTATATAATGTTCTTATTCAGTGAAACTTGATCAAGCTGTGGTCTTTGGTATGTATCAACCAGCCCTATATTAGACCACTGATTCCAGGATTCCCTTTGTAACATTTTTTTCCAAACAATGCGGACTGACAGATGGACAATGTTTAACTCTGCACGACTAACATTCACGCATGCACGAACCTCAAGGTGATTTGCTCAATAACTCAAAGATGGGAATCATAACGTCTGAAGAACTAGAAACCTCTCTCTCAGCCCTTCATATGGTCTCTCAGTGGTGTTGCACATGGATCAGAGCTGACCTTGGACAAATACTGTAAACCAGCTTATGAGAACCACTTTTAATGACTCACCTAGTCTTCTCCCTTAATCTCTGTTTACCATAAGTGTTTCCTTTGTAGCCATCAGATGATAAAAAGTAAAAAAAAATGTCCTCTCTTCCTGGAAAGATTTGCTCCTCTGGCCTGCTGAATGAGTGCTGAGGGATGTAGAGGGGGAGCCAGGTGAGACTGGAGGGCCATATGGAGGAGCTGCTTGGTTTTATAGAGTGAAGACTCTGATGGACTTTAATGACTGCATTGTCTGGAGCCATAATGAGCCCAGAGGTTGCATAATTTCAGATGTTTCGGCTCTGCTTGCCTTGTTGGTGAGAACAGTTGGAAATAGAAGCCCAGGCAGGCTTTGATGGGAAACTTCACAAACAGAGAGAGAAGCTTTATTATTAATGCTCTATATGAATGTGGCCTGAACTAAACCTATATGGTCAACAGTAAACAGCTCATTATAAACAAATATGCCTTTCTGGGGACAAACGAGGCTGGAGTCTCTCTCCTGTTGTTTGTTAAATGTCAAATGGACATAAACAGCCGTGAATTAGAAAGAGAAAACATCTTTACCATAAAGGCCAATGGATCAAAACTAAGTTCTCTGTGTCATTCATCTATTTTCAAATGTTTCTATATTTTGTGAGTCCTTGGAAAGGCATCCAAAATGTGGATTTCAGGTTTGTTTTAAGTCTGATTTTAACCACCATGCCAAATTTCTGGTTTATAAAAAAGCATATAAAATTACATTTAATGCAAAATTAAGCAATACTGAGAATGAGACTGAGACTGAGAATTTATTAGACTGGTTTTGGACTGTCATTTTTCCTAAAAATCAACTTTGATTAACTTTTCAGCATCCACACTAAAAAATATTGATATTTCTTTTTTAGCATGAATGCTCATCCCCACCCCCCCACCCCCAACCATAGAGTCTAAAAGAGTATGAGCGTGAATAGTTGTCTGTCTCTCTTATGTGGCCCTGCAGTCGAAACAGGTTCAGGGTGTACCCTGCCTCTCGCCTAAAGTCAGTTGGGATAGGCTCCAGCCTCCGTGACCCCAGAGGGGATAAGCGGTATAGGTAATGGATGGATACTGTATTGATGTTTTATAGCACAAAATCAATATTTTTTTGGTTAATAGGTAATAGAATTATGAGTGATTTGTTTTGTGTTAGGCCTGTGAGCGCTTGTTAGCAGCAATCATTCATTCAGTTGACTTTACCAATTTCCTTCGCATTTCTATAATTTCTGTCCCTAGGACAGAACATAAAGTTTATTCAAGTTGCAAGGGTAATGCTTTTTGTGCATAACAGTGATAGATACTGTATTTGTAATAGTTGTTTATACCATTTTTTAAATGTAAACTATATGGTAAATAAAAAAATGTGATAAATGGCACTGCTTATAGTACACAATGATATGATGCATCATCACCTTTGAATGGAGAAACATTATTTTTCCAGATTCTTGCCAATACACACCGTGAAAGCATAATTATGTGTAATATTAAAAGGCCTTATTATGTAGGAAAAAGTGAAATATTACCCTGCTTGTAATATAGCGATAAATTATGATATTACGTATCATCCTCTTCGTATCAGGAAACATATCTTTTTGCCAGATTCATATTTGTCACAATTGTGGCATGTTTAAAAGAAAATATGTCACATTGTGTTTTTAATATGTAATTATTCACCTCTGTACTGCATAAAGCTGCTGTGATGAGTAGAAGCTGCTTCTCCCCTCTTTCACTTCCTCTCTCTCTCATCCTTGCACCAAAACTTAAATTAAGACACATTGCAGTGCCCTTTCTGTGGATTTCAACCATGTGATATGATAGATAGGAGCAAAGTTTTTGCTCAGCGTCCCAGAAAACATGGCACACTGGGCTTAATATACACCTTCTCCCTGCAATAAGTTTTTAGCACTTGGCACAGAGACATAGCTCATGAGTCTGATGCATCTACATGCTTCTTTGAGAAGTTGATGGGACAATTCACAGCTGCTGGTTGATGACTGTAATATTTTGTCTTGTACTGCAAATTGTGTCTGTGATGTTTTCTTTTGTGTCTGTCTCCGGTTCACCAAATTTACTTCTTTGACATCTTAGTTGTTAAATGTGCTGCCTGCCTCAAATAAGAGAATGATGCCATTTATTAGCAAAGCACACAGAACTCAAAGAGAGGAATCAATATGGGAATTGTTAATTTTGATTCCTTGGACTAATTAGCACTGTTTCTTACCAGAACTGGACCTTAGTTATCTTCCTTTTTTGAGTTGCTTTTATCCTGTTTGTTGGTTGCACTGAAACCACACTTACATGAAGGAGAGGATGATCCTGTCAAATTTTATGAAGCACAAACTAACAACCCAGGGTTATCTGTCAGCTCCACCAGACCTGTCAGCATGCTTTAGCCACCAGAGACAGAATCATGTTAATGTCATGAAAGACAGTTTCTTTATAACATCCTGCATTTTAACTCATTTTTGGTGTAAACTTTAGTCTAACTTCTGTGCTGCTTTGGTATAAGAGACATCTAAATTTTGTAAAGTTGCTGCTGTGAAATACACCCTACAGAGATTAAGAGATTTGAATTGTGGAGACTGTACATCTGTTGGAACACACCTTCTGCTAGTTAAGATGTAATTTCCTGCTCCAGTGCATAGGCTACAAGAAGTGCTACAGCTCTTTGGCAGGAAGGCAGATGGGCAGAAGTCTGGGATTTTAGGTTGTTTCTAATGACTCTAATGAATCGCTGTTATATTACTTTATAACCCTGCCCCCCCCCACCCACCCACCACCACCACCACCACTGTGTCGGTAGGTTGAGCAAACTGACCCAATGCTGCACACATGCTGGTGGATTATTAATCTTGCAATGTTAACAGAACGTTTGAAGAATTCCCAAAATTTTGCTCGGATTTGGATCATTACAAAAATCTTATCACTTCTTCCTTGTGCTATAACCAACATTCCCTGAAAATGTCATGAAAATCCATGCAAAGCTGAATGAATTATTAGCGAAACTGTGGAAAACTGCCCTATCTTGTAATGTTAACAAATCCTTTAAAACATTCCTGGTACCTTACCTGGATTTGGATCATCAACATAATCCTATCTCTACTTCCTTGTGCCATGACTAACATTCCCTGAAATTTTTTTCAAAATCCATTCATAACTTTTTGAGCTAACCTGTACACAATCTAACAAATAAACTAACTTACAAATGCCAGCAAGAAAAACATAGCATTCTTGGTGGACGTCATAGTCGACCTTGTCAGTTTACGTGAGTCTTTGGCATCCCACCTCATTTTTCCTGGCTTCACAGCTCTGCTTGTCAACACACTGACCTTCTCTTTGAGGGAAAAGTGTGTTTGATGACGATGGAGATGCACAAAGAGACCTTCAGTAGGTGAAAAGCGACCCAACGTAAGTCCTTTACATTGTTGCTTTAAAGCTCAGTTATTTTTTATCAAAAATGACAATGAAAATTTTTCATAGACTACTTTCAAAGGGGTCTCTACAATGGACCTAAAGAAATCTCCTCCAAACAGGTATTGGTCTTAGGGGGGAAAGTGATTGTCTCAGCCGCCAATGTTGCTATGCAACGACAAAAAACTCAGCTAAAGCATGGCACCTTTAATCAAGTTTGAGTGTTACTTTTTTTTACTTTTACCTTCCTTTTTTTATTCTCAGCACTCTCTTTGGTCAGTTTTAAACATGTTCAGCATTGTTAGGTGGTGCAAGGAAAGAAATTCTTCTTCCACTGAGAAACAGAGGTACGAGTGCAGAGAGAGAGCCTCAGTGGACTCTCAGACAGAGCTGGAATTTCTGTAGCAGACAAGAATAATGTGCTTTTTCTAACATGCTTCCGGCTCAGTCCAGGCTCCTGCTCTCTCAGATCAGAATACCTGAGGGGCGTCTCAAGGTTTAAGTTATTTAGCTTACAGCGTTTAGAGCACTGAGCCACCACAATAAATAGTAGTCTGATATAAAAGTAGTTTTTATAACTGTTTTGGTCTGTGCTCAGAAGAAAAAAATCACACTACTAAATTGTTCAATCTTTGATGCTACCTCAGGCTTGCCTTACACAAAATGATTTTTTTCTGTGATTTCAAAGTGGCAGTCAGATTTTTGAAGTTATCGTCAAACCTTTGGAGCCCTGTTGGAGCCGGCAGTGCTCATGTGATTGTTGTTGCTGGGTGGAAGGCTGGCTTACTGAGTCTTTGCAGTTTTAAGGCAGTCTTTCTCCAGTCTTGGTCAAATCATATATGTCTAAATTATTTTCAGCTTTGACCTAAATGTTTACATTGATGCACTAAAGCCACACTATTATCCCCACAGTGTCATTTGTAAGTGTATGAGACATAAAATCTAGTTGTAATCTTGTAGTTAGTGAACCTCTAAGATTTCCAGTCTTTGCAAATAGTCCTTTTCAGACTTAGACTCTTTTGTCTTTTGATGTAAGAGGGTGTCGGACTACAGTCTTTAGAAAGTCTTAAAGTTTTAGTAAAGTCTTCTGGTTTAAGGTTGGCCTAAGATCCTAAGTATTTCCAAAATCTCAGTCTTAGGCTAAACACTCTGAGAATTGTGTTTAGATGTACGAGGGTGTCAGACTACAGTCTTAAAAATGTCTTTACAAAACCAGATGCCGACCTTACACTAGAAGACCTTACACCTGCACTGTTTAAATGTTGTACAAACAATTTAACCTTGCGCAGCAGCTTGATCTGCCAGGTCCAAAGTCTGTGATCAGACAGATTCAACTTGCCAAGCTCCAATCTACAATTGCAAGCAGCCTAAAGTGGCCTTTGAGGCAGGAAGAGGTGGAGAAACACAACTGCAGGAAGTGACTTCTTATATAGAATTAGCACATAAGCTAACAGCTTCAGTGGTAGTTTTATCAGATCCGGAGCACATTTCTTTATAAACTCAAACAACAACACTAAAGCACTTCTGGACTGAAAGGATTCATTCACTCCACTTCCAACATGTCTTGGTGTGAGTTAGTTCTACAAAGTGGTTCATGCTTTTTATTTTAAATCATAAAGTAGTAGCACCAGCCTACTACGTTATCTGATTTGCCCATAATGATATGTTAACAATTGTTCAATCACCTGCCAGATATGCCATTGAAAGGTTCTTCCTGTTCTCATAGGCTGTTGTCCAGATGGACCATTGAAATTAATTGATTGGTCCATCTGGTGTGTCAGGTTAGCCAGAGTCATCCCCCATGTTGTTTCACATGAACTTTCTAAACCATTTTTCTTACACCATGTCCTATCTGAATGCCAAGCGACAGCAACAAAGTCAGACTAATTACATGAAATCACACGTGAGTGATTAACTGCCCGCAAGCGACATGCCACAATGCTGCATGATGCAGCACGCTTTTGCTTAGAAACCCCATTTCTATCACCTCTCTGTCGAACAACTCAACACAGACAAGGATCAAAGAAAGATGGGTTTTGATGAGATGCAGGAGGTTTTCTTTTACTTTTGCTCTGGCTTTTCTCACTCAGCAGAGCTTGTTTATTTGTTTAACATCACAGATATAGCAGCACTTTCATCTACATAAGTGAGTGAAACGATTTCCATTTACTTTCAATGAGAAAACTTTTAGCTCACTGAGAGCTTTGACAACTCTTTGAGTCAACCTCTCTACAATGTGAGGTGTAGTTGGATAGTGCGCTTGGTCAGTAATCTGGAGGTTACAGGTTCCAGCCCAGCTCCGGGCGTCACATGCCTGTGTGTCCTTGGGCAAGACACTTAACCCCAAGTTGCTCCCACTGCTGTGTCAGTGTGTAAATGGGCATGAAAGGGCGTGAATGTGTTAGTTGATACTGATGGACAACTAACATAGAAACTCAGAACCATCAGTGAGTGAATGTGAGAGCAAATGGTTGTGAATGGGTAAGTGTGACCTGCGGTGTAAAGCAGCTTTGAGTAGTCAAAAGAGAGTCTTAGCTCAAGTCCATTTACCATTTACCAATGTGAGGCACTTCACCGTCCGTTTCTCCAGCTGTACAGTAAAAGCACTTGTTTAGAAGAGGAAATATAGGGCATGAGATTACATTTTAAACAGATGCAGTGTTACGCTTGTGTTCAGTTAGGTCTTGGTGTTACACTTTCATTTAGTTAAACAGGGTCTAACCTGTAAGTAACCTTTAAAGGAGAAAAAATCAACCCCTGGAGCCCTCTGTGCTTAACCCCAAATTAGTACTTTTAGATGTATTCCAATATTAGTTCACGTCTGAAATCATCCCCTCAAAACAAAAATCAGCCTCTTTGGTGCGCCCACATAGGTGTTTCAGTTGACTGATTAGACCTCTTCTCAGGACTGCGTGGGCATTTACAGACCATGACTGATTGACATTTGCATAACTCCCCTTTTAGTGCCACAACACAGGTCTAAAAACACCTGTGTGGGTGTGCAGGGCTGCCATATTGCATTAATGTGGTGTTTAAATGGGTTCAGTGTTTGTCCCTGTGTGACAGGCTCACATCCCCCCCCCCCGTGGCTGTGGTTTATCCTTTCACTGGACAAACACTCTGCTTTACCTGAGGATGACAAAAATATCTCATTAAGCCTTCTCCATCAAAATATAGCTGGCATCATCTGAGGATTTTTTTTAAACTGCTTTGAAAATTTGAGTGGCCACCATGGACTGAAGGTAGACAGACAGAAGTTAACAAATCCAGAGGGACGTCAACCCTTGCAGTTATCAAAAGAGCTAATGAAACCTTTTTGGAAGCCAGTCCTGCAGCGTTTGCACTCGGGATGGGAGTATCGATACTACAGTATTAAAGTACAGATATTTTTACAAGTACTAATTTGGTATTGCATGCTCCCCTAAAATATCAATACCAAATGAGTACTCTAATAAAATGTCTATCTGTGTTCTTCCTGTTTTCCATCTTTAGAGCTTCTGTCTGTGTTATGAGACTTTGGAGACCAGTAAGACTTTAAAAATGGCACTCAGCCTCCCCCAAAAACATAGGATATGCCATAAATTTAACCTTATACATACCAATTCAACAGAAAGTTCTGTCAGTTTTGATGAGCTCCTACAGCTTTCCTAAGAGCTAAAGCCAAACAAATTTTTGAGTCATATATTAAAAGAGAAAACCTCTGAGACAGGCCACATTGGAAAAGTTGTGGAGTGAAATCCTTTCATACACCCTGCAGAAAAGTTGTTTCTGGAAGCTTGGCAAACTAACAAAGCTGTGACTTGGATGCTCTTCCATTGTCCACACATTATGACAATTTACTCAGGGAACATTTTTACATGTGGAGAAGATATCATCCTGGCACATGAGGACTAGACTGAACTGGATAGTGTCAAACAACCAGTGGGACGACGTTATTCATTGAGACTGTTGGAGTTATTTTGTGGTGATGAAGTTTGGAACGTTTTGTAATTCTTTGGTGAAACCTAAGTTTTAACCTGGCTAAATTTCAATATCAGGCAAAAATAAGATGTGCGCATATTAGTTCCACATAGACTTATTTGACTTCACTGAAATGAACAGAGTAAGACCTGAAATTTAACAGTGAAACACAGGGTACTTGTGCCATAATGATAGGATACACGCTCAGTGAAGAGTGACACAATGTACTGCAGGGTCCTTTGCTGAGTTACTACCTTCAAGCTGCCCTGGAATGCCCTGCCTCTGTCTTTTAAGTTTAAAGTCATTTAAGTGTTAGTGTTTTGCTGCTATTGTAAATAAAAATTCTTATTCTGTATTTTGCTTCTGTACAGCACATTCTGTACAGACTAATGTCCGTGAAAGGCGCTATAAAATCAACTTTATTCCTTACTCCCCTTCAACTGACCCAGGCTCCATACATGTAAGCCGATGCGATCCACTCTTCCACGTGGCCTCTTACCAGCCATACAGGAAGTCAGCATCTGGTTAAAACTGTGATTCCAATTTTGTTTCCTGTAGATGGTATTAACTATTACAATAAGCTGATGTTTCATAAGCACCCATTCGTGGTTGGAGACCCCTGCCCCATGCAACAGGTACCCATGTCTTTGAGTGTATTGATGCTTAATCCGATTGACGGGACTGGTATTGTGGAAAAATGGCATCACTATTTGCCCTTTTATTGACACAGAGCTGGACTGGGGTTGAATCTGGAACAGGGGACTATTGCACCCAGGGGTGCCGCTTCATATTCAATCAGAAGCAGAGATCAAACCTGCATGAGACCTGTGTGAGTTTATTTCTTTGTGACAGTGACTTACTCATCTATCTCCCCTCTGACTGTGCTTCAGAGAGAAGAAGAGAAGGAAATGGAGCGTCTCTTTCCATCTGTGCCTTCCTGTTGCAGTGACCCTTTTCAGCAGGGCCTCCACGTCTCCCTCCTCAGTGTGAGGGAGTCGACAGGTGGGCCCGCCAAGCTTTAAACTGCTAACCCCGCCGTGCACCCATTTTCAGAGTGTTTCTTTGTGTGGCCGGAGGTCTGTGCTCGTCTCTCCTGTTGGCCAGACAGGAGGGGGAAAGCATATGCACTCAAATTCAGCTGTCAGCTTGTGAGGTTTTCTTCCACATCGCTGCTGTCTCCAAGCATGCTGAGATGGAGGTATTGGAAGAGGAAATTGCCTCTCTCCGGAGAAATAAAACATCACTGGGATTCGTCTTCAGAAGCTGCACAGAAGGTTTTTTTTATACCCTGCACTTGTTGGTCCTCAAGAAATCAAGGGAAAAAGCTTCAGACCATTGCTCTTGATATGTAACTGTTTTGTTTTTAATGAGACATCAGGAGGTCCAACAAGTCATTTTATTTTATGCAAGAAATCAGCATTGTCCTTCAGAGTACAGAACAATGTTTTTTTGTTTGCTAAAACATCAAAATTGTTCACAATATAACTAAACTTTTGATTTATGTTTTAGTTGAGTGCTGGAAACACATTCATAGTTTTACTAAAATTGAAAAGTGAAATTTAAGAATTGATTTAAAAAATATACTAATCCTATTCTTAACATCAGGGGTCTTATTTATAAAACAGTGCGTAGAATCCATACTAAAAGTATAAGTGCACTGAGAGCCTGAAATTGGTAAGTGAGAAAAATAGAGTGGTGTAGGGATGACATATTCATAGGCATACTAGGAAGTTACCATTGAGCTGATATTTATAACAGTCAGTGGTGCCACTGAAAGCCTTGTAATTTTCTACCTTTAGGCTAAAATTACACATGAATTACAGTGGCTCGACTACATGCTACAGTAAGATTCTTTACAGCGTTTCACATTTTTTCAACAAAGCCCCAGTGTTTGGAATTATTTTGTGATGCAACATGCAGGCTATGTATCCTTCCACCGGCCCTTTGCTGTTGTCCACTGTGCTCTGGCTGCATTCATGTGCGATTCCAGTGGTGCCCAAACATCTGTACTTTAAATGTTTATGGGACACATGCTGGCTTATTTGCATAAGGAATGGGAAGCCAAATATTGTTTGTCCATGAAGAAATAAAGTAATATTTAATCTTCTTTTCTTTTCTTATTTTTCAAATCTTGAAGACTGAAAGAAGTTTTTTTATTTTTCACAAATGTCCGAGTCCTTGCCTATCCGCCTGTGAAGTTCGACTGTGTAGACTTTACACTCAGGCTCTGTCTCCATCACAGATGTGAGCAATGAAAAATACAACTTAAGGGACTCACCGTTAAATCTTGTGCTCATGCATTTTTCTACATGTGCTTTGGACTTAGTTGTAAAAACCCTTTTCCAATGAAGTTGAGATGCTGTGTCAAATGCAAATAAAAATATATTACAACAATTAACAAATCCTTTTGGCCTTGTATTCAGTTGAACACACTACAAGGAAAAGATAATCAGTGTCTAACTGATAAATTTAAATTTTTTTTTTTGTTTTTTATTCAAATATCCACTCAGTTTGAATTTGAGACCTGCAACATGCTCCAAAAAAGCTGGGACAGGGGCAACAAAAGACTGGAAATTATGTCCTAATGAAGATTATGACGAGTTGAAACGTGTTGACATGACAAATTCCTGCTACAAGAAAGGATTTTTAAGTGCCTCAGATTGTGCATGTAAGACTAGCCTTTTCACAACGAACTTTGGTCTCTCTGTACCAGGACAGTCTTCAGCCTGTTTTTTTCTTTAAATACTGGAAAGTTGAGGACTGCTAAAAGGAGCATCCCTGAAACGCTCAGTAGCTTAAAAGCAAGGATGGGGTGATTTTGTGAACGATGTACAGTTGCAAGCAATTAAGGGGTTTCTTCATTTACAGTCCTAAAGATAAGGAGAAACCAGAGAAAGCTCTGCATGAAGCAAGGCATAAAACTAATATTGAATACCTCTGATCTTTGATCCCTCAGGAGACATCATTCTGTAAAGGAGCTAACACAGTCCATCACTACAAGCTAAAACTACACTATGCAAAGGGAAAGCTATATATCAACAACACCCAGAAATGTCATTGGGTTCTCTAGGCCCAAGCTCATTTCAGATGGACTGATGCAAAGTGGGTCTCATGAGTCTACATTTCAAATTGTTTTTTGGAAATCCTGGATTTCTTGTCCTCTTGACTAGAGAGGAAAATGACCATCCAGATTTTTATCAGCACAAAGATCAAAATGGGGGTGTGTTGGTGCCTATGGTATGGGTAACTTTCACACCTGTGAAGGCACCATTAATGCTAACACATACTTAAAGGTTTTGGAGCAACATATACGGCCACCCAAGCAACATCTTTTTCAGGTCCCTGCTTATTTCAGCAAGACAATGACAAGGCCCTGTCTGCAAGAGTTACAAGAGTTTGGCTTCATAGTAAAAGAGTGCAGGTACTAGACCGGCCTACCTGCATTCCAGACCTGTCTCCCATTGGAGCTGTGTGGTGCATTATAAAGTCTCTTTATTGGTCCCTTAAAAGTTTCAAAACAAACTTGATCTTTAGTGTTACTCTAGTGAAGTTTTCAATTGCCTTTAATTCAAATCATCTTATGCTGCTTTCACAAGATTAAGCAGGACTCCAGTCTTTATAGATGACATAGTTGCACATTGAAGCAAAGAAAATATCCTATCTTTTTTCATTCTTTATGACTCTATTTGAGGTCAATAACATTTTTTTTTCACAGACTCTCTTCCGTAAAGACAGGTTGAGCTTAAATGGAAAAGATGACATACAGGAAAAGTCCTAGATCTTTCATACGAATACATTTAAAGCCTGTTATATGATGTACTTTCATCAAACAAGTTTGTATCAGTTCAAAAGTCATTCTTTTCTAATTACCTTAACTTCTAAAAGCTTAGAATGTGTATACTTAGCCACTTCTGAACTCTTCGACACCAGCTGAAACACGTTGTTTCCTTTTCTCTTATAGAAACAGGAGCTCTAACAGCATCACAGTATTGCCACGGCGGGTGATGCAACCATGTTTAACAGTCTTTTTTCACCAGAGGCTGGGCCCTTACATGTCATTGTGTATTCAGGTCCACCTCAAAGTGCAGAGCATTTCTTATGGCCTTTGCCTCTGGTTACAACTAACAGTGAAATCCGTCAGAGGGTAGAGCATGTATGTATGAAAATTTAAAGGGCATGCAATCACCTGATTGGGCAGTCAGAGCATTCCTCTTTTTCAGGCTGCTGAGCACAGTTAGATTATTGATGTTTCACAATGGGATATTCACATGCTTGTAAAATGGGTGAAACTATCAAAGATTTTCTATTTTCTTCATCCAGTTTGGTGAATAAAAGGTAAAAGGGCTATCTCTTATTTCAAGGTCTAATTTATATGATATTACTGGAATCACTGCACTGCTTCAAATTCATAAAGAAAAAAACAATTACCTTTGGATACTAGAAATGCAAGTCCTCTTTACGGCAAACATTGATCTCTTAGGAGACCTTCATACCACAAACAACCACATACACTCATATTGCATAAGCAAGACCATTACAAAGTGTAGATAATGGAATGAATGCAGAGTTGTTGACAATATGATGCTGAGCTGTGCTGAAATGACGATTTACCACAAAGTTGACCAGTAAACCAATCAGAGAGAACTGGGCTCACATGAAGCAGGGAGCATTTAAGGGGCAGAGACTCTAACAGAGAATCTCAGACTTGGAGAGAAACAGCACTATCAGGGGTACTCTGTAAATGAAAACTAGTTTTTTAAACATTAGTGTTTGTGAACATAACTTTGCAGTTGTCAAAAATGACTAAATGAACCTGAGTTAAAGCAAAATATGACCCCTTTAACAGGAGCCTACCCTATAAAACGTGTGGAACCCCTCACGAAGCTGGATCATGGTCTTTGTTTATGTGTGCATGTTTTAATGAAGGTGTGGGTGGTAGTAGGGGGCTGGAACTCAAATTGTAAAAGAATAATTGCCAATGAGTTTAACTGAAAACCTTGCATGAATTGCTATTGCAACATCATTTTAAAACTACCAAAACAAACTCGCAACAACTTGAAGTGGAGAAGGATGACTGATCTACAACAGCAGCAGATTAAATGACAGGGTTTCATTTTTCCCAGATGGCGATTGAAGAGGCTGAATTTTACATTTAGAATAGAATAGAATAGAACTTTATTTGTCATTGCAACAAGTACAACGAAATTGCAAAAGCCCTTCAGTCAGTGCAAAACAGTGAAGAAACAAAAATAAAATAAAATAATAAGATAAAAATATAACAAAATAATAAAGGTAAGGTGCAAAATAGAATAACAAAGTATGATACAGTAAGTAATAAGAATAAGGTGCAAGAGGGAATGGAGTGGAATGATACAGGTAATTAACTCATAATGCTGATGTGCTCAGCAGGGATGCTACATTTCTCAATGAAATATTGAACTACATGGCACTGCATCAGTGATTCAATACAGAAGTTTTTGTTTTAATTACTAACAAGTTTCATTTATTGTTGCCTTTTTTCTCATTGTGTTTGCTCTACTATGTTTGTGCATGAGTCAGTAAAAGATGGGGGAAGGAACTCTGGCAGTGAGCAGCAATGTGCTAAAGTTTGGCCAAGATATCACCCTTTACTCTGAGTGGAGAGGCTCCAATATGAGAGGAATCGGTTGTGGGAGCTGGGATGCGGATAGCTAAGCAGTGGCAAAAACTGTTAATAAAAAACAGTCAAGCTCATCAATACAGCTATCCTTTCTCATGGGTGCTGAGATGAAGCATCATTTTACTAAACCACAGGTGCACAAACATTTCTCATTTTTTGCACAACAGGGGAGGGGACATAAACTTCAAGCACATCAGCAATGTGCATCAAATAGAGCATTTAAATTAAAATCTATAAAGCATTTTTTTAATCTACATTACATTTCAATTCCACCGTGACATTTTTTCTTATTTGGCTCTTTATTTACTTTCTCAACATCCTTTTGTTTGGAGATGGAACATCCCTTTCTTTATACAGTGGTGATTGGAGGGGCTATTGTTATTCATAACTCTGTTATTGCTAAACAGTCTGTCTTACCTTGTTTTTTGTAACCACGGACTTGGTCATGCTTTTATTTAAGTTTTATGTTGATCCTCTTCAGCTTATTATGGTGAAAACAGTAATATACACAATAGAAATAGAATTAATTCTGGCTATAAGGATTTCTTTTTGGGCGAAAGATCATGTTTGCCCCTCTTGTTGCATTAAAATTTACATTTTTGTTTAGAGTGGGAGAAAAAAGCTTGTGTAACTTCTGAATTGAATTTATTTTGGTAGTGAAGTCTGTATCATGTTCCACTCTGACAGTTTAATAATGATGGAAAAAGCTGCACTTTCATCCCTGCGATTTACTCTGCACTATGTAAATCAGTTAATCAACAGTGGACTCCTACTGCCTTATTTGTCTGTTTTATTTATGTTCTTTTTATATATTGTATATTGTATTTTATGAAAATTCTTAGTGTCTTTTTAGTGTGTATATGTTATTACTCCCTATGAAACAAACTGCTGTAATACCACAATTTTCCAGCTTGGGATCAATAAATTAAATCTATCTATCTATCTATCTATCTATCTATCTATCTTTCTATCTATCTATCTATCTGTCTATCTATCTATATTTCTATCTATCTGTCTATCTATCTATCTATCTATCTGTCTATCTATCTATCTTTCTATCTATCTGTCTATCTATCTATCTTTCTATCAATCTATCTATCTATCTATCTATCTATCTATCTATCTATCTATCTATCTATCTATCTATCTTTCTATCTATCTATCTATCTGTCTATCTATCTATCTTTCTATCTATCTATCTATCTATCTGTCTATCTATCTATCTTTCTATCTATCTGTCTATCTATCTATCTTTCTATCAATCTATCTATCTATCTATCTATCTATCTATCTATCTATCTATCTATCTATCAGATCCCTCCTGGGTTTGGGAGCACAACAACCACAAATGAGCAACTGCACTTTTGGAACAGGCCCAAAAAACGCAACCTGCAACTCCCAATTTGTACAAGCAACTTTTCAAAAGAAGAACCCAAAAGCAACTCTGATACTGGCCTCTGAAGTAGGAACATAAACGTATCTGCTCACACTGGCAAAAAGGTCATTTAGTGCAAATACTGCGTTCCACAGTAATGAAAACTGAGTAAACAAGTTCAAAGAATTGTTGAGTTGAACTTTTTATTTCTATTTCAGTAAAAAGTATTAGCATTATTTTGATTTATTTTATATGTCTCTATGTATTTCCCATTCTTTACAGTTCAAAATGATAGTGTCAAAAGCATATTCAATGAAAATGCATTTTTAAAATCAGAGAGTAATCATGTCTCATAATCCTGTTCTTAATATCTATTATGATTTCTGTAATTGAGCAGCCCTACCTCAAAGAGCTGTTAATCATGGCAAATCTGATGATGGGTGACTAAAGCATTAACTCTGATGTATTAATCATGTATAATGATACATTTCCAATCAATCAAGGCATCCATCATGAAATCAATTTCAATAAACTGTAATCCCTGTATATTTATCTTTATCAATTGTGTTCCTAACAATTTGGTCCTGCTCTGAATGCCCCCCCTTTTTAGCACAGTCTTTCTTTACACAACCAAGTGTCCTTCAGTTAACCTATCAATCAAATGTACTTTTTCACTGCATACTGGATTCGTTTCTCCCATCACTCCAAGGTGAAAGGTCTCATTATGCCATTACTTTCTCAAAAGCCTTCGTATGTGCTGTAATTTAAATCTAACAGGCTTAATAAGGGGAAACTGAGGACCACACACTTTGGAGACTGACAGACTAATGTACAATCCCAAAGCTTTAGCAGCCGAAACCGTCATTAATTGAAAATAATTATTGCTTTCACACAGGCTGAATTACATTACTAAAATGGTTGGAGGACTGTTGAAAGGACTTGGTGGGAGCCTGGTTTGACTCCCCTTGAATATTTTTTGAAGACGTCACTCGAAATCCAGTAACTCACACATAATGCCTGGAAACGACTTATGTAACAACTGCTGGGAACATTCTTGAATACTGATAAAAGCCTGACCCTGAGCATTCAAACAGAGAAATAAAAGGCGGCGCTTTCTCTCAGCTGTTCATGTAGGATGAACTTTGCATTGAGTAAATGCTTAAAACTCACAAACTGGCTCTTTGCCCTCAGCTTGTATCTTCTATACCTCCGTAACAACAGCCAAGGCCAGGACTGGAAATTCTATGACTTTTGGTTATCCCATCAGTTTGTCAATCCCTCTGAGCCATTTGGACTTGAGCTTGTAAAGCATTTCCCTAAGGTTTTCCAACTACTGTCAGCGTTTTTACACTGCATGTCACACCAACCCTTTCACACCCATTATACTCACGTGCACTCACTGATGATTTCATTTATTTCTATTAACATATTTTCTCCCCTTCAAACCCATTTACACCCCACTGAGGCAGTAGTAGGAGCAATTTGGGGATATGAGTCTTGGACAAGGACACATCAGCTTATGACAGCGAAAGCTGGGCTCAAACCTTCGACTTTTGATTGACAGATGAGTGTCTCTCCAAACTGAGCCACCAACACCCACATCATTTGGTGTCTGTGTGTTCAAAGCACCATCACATAAAAAAAATGCTTCTACAAGGTCCGCTCCGACTCCAGGATAGTAAGATATAGTCAATAAGACAGAAAGGTCAAAGGTTGAAGGGATAGTTTGGGATTTTTAAAGTAGGGTTGTATAAGGTACAAAGCATTAGCCTGAACATTAGCCACAGCGAGAGAGATAAGCTTTTTATTTTGAATGCAAACATTGTTGGCGCAGAAGCTAAAGCTACATGCTATTGCTGCATTTAGTTCCACCTTCTGAACTATAATTTAAAAAGTTTTCGGCAAAAACAAGACACAAAAACAGCATCGGGTGATTGCAAGCTATATCTAATTTCTTGAGAACTTAATTTTCCACAACCAAGCCGCTTTGTTCTGGCACTACTTCAGCACAACTCAGAAACAAGGATAAACTTGTTAGATTTTGGCCTCAAACGTCAATGTTCCTTATGTTCGTACTGATCTTGTAGAAGCCATATATCAACAATTGCTCAAATGATTTTTGTCTAACTTTCAGAACTGTCAAGTCCAAGATGAACTTTCAGCTTTTTGTACTTGAAAATTGTCACTGATGGGCACAAACCTCATATCTCCACTTTTTTATGATTTCCTTTTTCTTTATAAATTGTGCTATTGGGTATCTACCATGTTAGTTAGTGGTTTTATAAAGTTTAACAAAATTGAAGTACAAAAAATAATAAGTAATCAGGACAATACAATATTAATTTATGCAGAAGCAAAGCATTTTTCTTACTTTCCTGAAATGTAGCAATTTTGGAGATAGGTGGTTTGTGAGCCTGACAGCAATGAAATGCAATATCAGAGCACTTTAAAAGATATTCTTCAAATTACAAAATCAAGACGGTAATCCAGTTTGAAAGGTTGTAAGTCAAATATCAAGGTCATTGGTTGTCATGTTTGGACCTCATTTATTATAACCTCCATACATCAAGAACTCCTCAAATGTTTTTTTTTTTTTTTAACTCTGCAAATGCTGTCTTGGACGTACAGGCGAGCTAAATCTAAATTTTGACCAAATTTTGAGTTAATTCCGTCTAGTGTTCATTGTTTGTTTTTGTTTGCACTATCTCATGACTGCTTTGATGAATTATCTTACAATGTTCACAAATGTCAACTCTAAAGGTGAGTTCACACCGAACATGACTCGGGCGACCTTGGCGGCCACTCTCCATGCAGAGTCAATGTACAGCCACGACCACACGCGACCAGATCTCACGCGACCAGATCTCACGCGATGCGACGGACGCATTCTGGGTGACTTGGTCGCATCTTTGGAGACATGGGAGCGGCGTCCCTGTTGCTGCAGATGGGAACTCTGGGATTGCGTGCTCCGTCGGCAAAGTTGAAATATTAACTTTTCAGGCAATGTTGCGCCGTGAGAGCCAATCAGCGTTGTGTGGGTGCGTGATTGACACCCGTGACAGACTGTTTTTATTCCGGTCCACAGAGTGACAATCTATGTCCATGTGGGGAACATTAGTGAGTGAGTACATTAGTTCCGCCTAGACGGACCGCAGAGAACTAACAGAAGATGCTGCTGCAGGCCATCAGCTGCAGTGTTTTGTGGTTGGTTGGTGAGTGAAAAGGATACAGATGGAATAATGTCAGCTAATACGTCCTAATATATGATATATGATATGATCCCGGGGTGAAACTCGAGCAGGCGTGACGTCACTGAGCAACGGCGACGGTGACAAAATGAGCTATGAACAGGCAACAGGACTTGGGTTTGCGACGCGATCTTTGTCGCCAGAGTTGCTTTCGGTGTGAACGCACCTTTACTCTTTTATGAGCTTGTGGGATTCTAGGCTCAAAGTTCAGAGTCATTGGGCCTTTTGTCCAGTCTTTGCTTGTGTTGATGACATATCAGGAAAACTTTTGGTGTTTTCTTTACATCCTGAAGCATCTCCACTCTAACTGAAAAAATAACAAAATAATAATGATAATAACTGGATCCCTCAGATGTATTGCCTGTAGAGGGTATGCACTGACATCACAATTCGAGGGACAGACTGGCAGTGCCACCCACTGAGTGGTGGAGTAAAATGTTTTGTAATAGATATTGTCTGTAAGAAAGTGAAACACTATTATTCACCTGAAAAGTGTTGTGTTTTAAGTAATTTTCTGTAGGCCTTATTGATTAATGTCCATAACAGAAAATGTAGCATTAATAAGCATAAGCACAGTCAAAAGATGAAGTCCTGCAGTGAGTCTAACTCTTCTATGTTTATCCACAGTGCTGTTAATTTACCCAGGCGTTATCTAAGCATACAGTTTTAGCACCTGATTCATTGTTGTCTCCTCCTGTTTGTTTTTAATGTCACACATGAATGGGTTGGATACTTACTTTTCATGAAACATAGCATCAAAAATTGGCCAAACAGAAGTCATATCAATTTACTCATTTCAAGAATTTGTGTTAAATCTGTGGACTTAACTTTTTTAAAGTTGTTTTCTACCAGTCTAGTCATTGTAATCAAGCTTCTTTGGATTTTATGTTGGCCACATGCATGCATGCATGATGACATACCAGTGTCTTGTCATTCAAGAGACTGATATTTGATTTTATGAAAGAGTAGGAAAAAATGAAACCAGAGGATGCAGAGATAAATGGGATTCATATTCATAATCATCATAAACCTGACATTGCAACTCCAAATGTTTGAATAACATCAGATGAGGATCTATACTACCAGTGTTGAACATTATTAAATAGTAAAAACCAAACCATTTTAATAGCTATAAAATCAAAAGTCTTGCAACTCTTTAATTGAATCAAAATGATAAAAAGGTCACTCCCCTCTGATTACTGTTGTCAGCCTGTGCTCGTTTCTACTCAGTATCCTCTCTATTCAGTCGTCATGCAAGGACCCAGGCTAGGTCGTTAAAGGAGCTGTCCAATCAGCGTCCTTTCAGAAAAAAAGAGGTGGGAGCTACGAACAAGATAACAATGGCGATAAATGATAAATGGACTTGAGCATATATGGCAATTTTCTAGTCTCTTTGACTACTCAAAGCAGCTTTACACCGCAAGACACATCCACCCATTCACTCACTGATGGTTCAGAGTTTCAGGGTATGTAGTCCATCAGTATCATCGAACACATTCACAACCTTTCATATCCATTTGCACTCCACTGAAGCAGCAGTGAGAGCAACAAGGGTTAAATGTCACAACCTGCAAACTTCTGATCACCGACCCTTGCTCTTGGCTCAGCTGTATAGCTCTTAGAGGCACATCAGAGCCAGACATAATTCTGGTTTAGCATTTTCCTCACAAGTATCTTTTTAAGTTAAAAAAACTCCATTTGTTTGACTGTTCCTTCCTACATTTTACTTTTTAATTGTGTTTTTGTTTTTAGGACAGCAAGAACATGACATCAGCATGCACATTTATGCAAAAAGAGCAACCAGGTCAAATCAAGGCGACAGAAAACAGAATGTACAACCACTTTTCTGTGATGAAACATGACATGAAGTTCTTTTTTCTCAGCCAAAGCAGCACTGGAAGCACAAAAGGGTCAAATAATTTCCCATGCGTGTAATTTATTCATTCAGAAAGAGGAAAACAACAAAAGGAACAAGCACTACAACAGCTACATCTGTGGAAATGTATGCATGACAAATCCCAAAGGGTAGTGTATATGGTAAACAATACACTGAACTCTCATTCTCTGGTGAGCACATGCATGTAACTGGATCTGGTGTAGACATGTTGCACTGCTAAAAAGATAATTAATGACAGACAGACATCTTGCGTGTAGTGGTTAACAAAATCACAAAATGGGAATAGAAATGAGATGTTTGTGTTTCCAGGAGAGGGTGAATAATTAGATCAGATTCCTTCAAAGTGTGAATGTACCGTCAAAACCGTCTACCTTCAAGGTTGCTTCATCAACAAACAAGAATCATGAGCTGTGTACATCTCTCGCCCTCCTTTTCTGTTGTTGCTCTTACTTGGATTCAAAGATGGTATTTGGTAAGGGTCAGTATATTGGGAGGATACTGAAAACATGAGGAAACAACAAGCAACGGGTACATGTCATTCTGTGTGACAACCTGGCAGCAACATCCAGGCTCTGAATGGAGGCCAATGTGGAAGTGCCAAAAAGCTGTTGTACCCCGAGTGTCCACTTGGGGCTGACTGCAGAAAATGACATATTAATGATTGTATGTAGAGCAAAGATGGTTTTTACAGTCTTAAATTACATCCATACAGACTGGTTCAAAAAACTTTTACACATCTATGTGCTCTCATTTTGAGGGGGTGAGTTTTTTATATTGCACCTGTTTTCCTTTTATGAAGGATTTACTAAGGATTTCTGGTTTGTAAAGAAGGCCTTAATCCAACCTCAACACTCTCTGTCTGTGAGTAGATGGCGCTAAAGTTCTGTTGAGATAGCACGTGCAGTATGGCAGCGTTTATTAGAGGGCATCAACAGCATTCCAAAGGCTCCTATAGCGTGGCTTCATCCAATTCTTTTACATTTTAGAGTGACGATGCAAGAAATATGGAAATGGCAATAGACGATGTTGGGTTCAAGGTGTTGGCTGCACTGCAAACTCACTCAAGATGGCTGTACATAATGGCCTGTTGATGCAGCATCACAGACTCACAAGCACAAGGAAGACTGAGGGCCATTTTAAGCCCTCACAGCAGACTTACTCAGGAACAGAAGATATCCAAAATGATATGAATATACCAGTAATTTAGCGGTCAATAGACCACTCTGAAGAGGTTTTTTAATGAGTTTTCCAAGTTTAGCCAGACTTAGCTCAATGGAATTAAAAGTGTAGTGTGTAGAAGTTGGCAGCATTTTGCCAAACAAATGGTGAATATTGGATATAATGTTTCTATTTGTATGTAAAGTCCGTCGAAATAGGTGTAAAATCATCCCCATAAAACTTTCATTTTCTTTTTATTAAGTAAGAAAAAGCTTTTTATATTTATGTACCGTGGGTCTCCCCTTTGTGGAGGCTGACATAATGATCCGCCATGTTGTCTACTGGTGGGTTTTGGGGACAAAAAGAGCGAAACGCCATTTTTGAATATGAGTCTGGCCCCCAGTCCTGAAATTTACCTGGACGGCATGCAAAGACAAAGAAGAGAGAGAGCAGGTATTACAAGAGAAGAAGACGGCACGGTGTTTGTAACTGTTGCAAATGATGCCCTGTTCATGATCCTTTTTGGTCTTCACCGGTTTTCGCCGCTTAGTGATGTGATGTTTTAGTAACAGACGGGCTCATTCCAAAATCTGAAAGCTAGATGTCGCTAAAATGCCAATTTCTACACACTGCACCTTTAAATAAGGGCAGCTTGACACTTTTTTTATTCAGGTTAACAAACAAAAATAATAAATAAATAAATGAAATAATGTGCAGATGTATTGTTTAGGCAAATATAAATATAAGATCAGGACTTGATGAAAGCAGATTCTTATATTTGAAAAAAATTGGATATATGTAGCTCATCATACATTATTAGTAACCTTGCAGTGCAGATGGATCAGCCTTATCCAATGTTTGTAATCAGTCAGATCCATCTTACCAAGCTCCAATTTAGGATGACTGTGAGCAGCCCAAAACAAGATGACCCAGTCAGTGTCCTTTGGAGCAATTGGGAGCTCCAAGCATGAGGACAGCAGTGAATGACTTTTTTTTTTACAGAGATTAGCATAGACGCTAACAGCTTCAGTGGCAGTTTGATCAAATCTTTACCGCATTTCTTTATGAAATGAAACAAATATCAACACTAACTTCTCTGTAGAAAGGATATTTTCACTCCATGTCTGGCGTATTTTGCAGAGAGTTTGTTTACCAAAGTGGCTAACGTTCTGTTCTTTACGCCACTGCAGTAGTGCCCGCCTACAACATTTTGCTATTGGCTTGTAATGAATGTGACTGATGGAACAGTTGTTCAATCACATGCAAGATGTGCTATTAAAAGGATCTGCCCATTCCCAAACATAAATATACTGAATGATCCATCATGTGTGTCAGGTTACATTTTAAGAACCAATGGAAGCAAATAATTTCTTATCTAAAATGAATGTTTAAATTTATTTTAGCACTGAAATAATCCAGGATTTTGCAGCATTACAAAGCACAGCATTTTCACCCAGAGCTGCTCAGACTGACTGCCTGATCAGCTCTTGGCAAGTTATTCTCATACGCTATAAAAAAGCTGCAGGAATTTTAATGAAACTACTTAAATGTGAGTTTATGGCATGACCTCAATTAAGATAAAAATCTTCAAGAAGTGGGAACCTCTCGTGGAAAGAGTGAACTCTAAACTGTATGCAATTATAACTTACAGAGGATATCTCTGATCTACTGTATAGTTTTAAGATGGTGATGCAGAGAATGGCCTGGGGACTCTATCAGAGCTGCAATAAAACATCAAATGTTTTTGTCCTTTAGAAAGAATGGATTAAAGTCCATTCTCATTCCTATTCACTGACAAGGCTGTGCAGAAAGTATTTAAATTCAGCTTTTTGTCTGACACAACATGATGAAAGTTAATCTTTAATGTTTCATAGACGAGAAAGAAAAACACTCTTTGCACTCAAGTTAGAACTGATGGTTTGAAAACTGTTAGATGTTTTTAAAGTGGAGGCAAAGTGCAAAGATGTAACAGCCTTGGCTCAACTTATGAAAAGTGTTCTCTCTCAGATTTCACAATAGGGCCTTGAACATCTGCGAGCAAAACTCCTCCATAGTGGCAAATACAACGTTTAAAGAAAATCCACTTCATCATTTACTGACAATTCATGGCTTTGCTGTAACAGTGTTTCAGTTCTCGCATTTCTGCAGCGATGGTGGGGTTTTTCTCAACATCCTACAACACCACAACTACAAGAGCTTTCTCATGGGTCAGACTGTAATGCTGGATGTGTGGCTGATTTTACAGAAAGAAAAAAGTTTCTGCCTGACTTATGATTTAGATTCCAAGATGGTCAGGCAATACAACAGATACCCCCACACAAGGGTCATGATCTACCAGCAGAAATTGCACGGCCCCTGACAGATCTAATAAGATCCCTCTGCAGATGTGATTTACCCCAGTAAACCAATGTGCATGGATCAGCAACACTACTACCTGCTTTTGGCAAACACTTGCCTTCTTGGCCAGCCTTAGATTCGCTTTTGAAGTTCGTGAGCAGGTTATTGGTGGGGTCAAAGCTCTAAATAGCTCTCCATTGTTCGTCTCATTTATGTTCTGCCAACACAGCTTTTGTGCAGGTTCTGGGGGCGTTTTTTTCACAGTACACAGTGGCCATCAGTTTGGCACATTGCATTATCCACACGTTTAGCTGTGCTTCTCATTCAAAAAATACACGATCTTTACAAGTTGTACTTCACTGTTAAGGTGACTAATCAGGCTTTCCAACAAATGCAATAAAATACCAATTGGTATTATCACAGATGAGAAATAATCAACTGAAATAACTTTTCTAAACTTTTTTGAGGAGTATAGTTCTGGTGTGTGGTTTAAAGTGGACTTCACTCCATAACATGAGATAGAACTTTTGCATACCTGGAGCAACAGGCTACTGAAATGACATTAAAGCTGTAACATGCCTGTCCCCTTGTCTCTTGATTTTTTTTCCATCCATGGTCTTTATTGAGCCATCCTTCTTTGTCCAACATACTAATTGTTTACTTGTAATTCTGCAGGCACTGGAGAAAACAAACCTGTTCAACATAATTCTCTGCAGACAATGCACTATGGGGGATTGACAGGGCTTGTTATTTTTTCCAGGAAACATCTACTCAGCACATTGTTCGACCCATCAAAAACACTGAAAATGAGGCTCAGCTACAACTGTGTTCACTATGTTTGCTCAAATTTGGACTAAGCTTCATTTAACTAAAAATTTTTGATCAAACTTTTAAATCAAACATTTCTTCTTATCTTGAATTTAAACTCTATATTAACAAGGAACACAGTGTATTTCCTCTTTTCAATGGCTGTCCTTGGAGATGGTCTATGCATGAATACATGAGGGCAGAGTAGGTGTCCTTGTCGTAAGAGGATTGAATAAGCACCCATTTTGTGGATCATGTGGATTACTTCAGCAATCTCCAAAACAATACTACAAAGGGAGAATGTATCCGTCAATGCCATGCTGGCCATACAACTGTGCAAACAAAAGAGACATTCTCGTACAAGTGAGAGGAAAAAATAATAGTTACAGTGGAGAGCCACTGTGGAGATGTGTGTTCATCCTGCCTCTGTAAAGAATGAAAGGATGCTTTTTTTTTTTTTTTCTCATTTATTCTTTTATTGTCATCATTTGGTCTTGGACAGCAGGAAAACATCCTGTCTGCAGGTTCCGTATGTTTTCAATTGTGTTTACTACATGCTGGCAACACTTAAGTGACAAAGAAATCTGAGTGACGCACAAAGAGCTGAAGATTCTCTTTTTCTGTGTAAGGTACAATGGTAGGTAAGGTTGTGGATCCATGGACACAAATGCATGTCCTTGCTGGTAATGTCAAACACCGATCTTTAGTAACTGATTGTGAAAAGACATGTTCTGAACCAAGTGCTAAAGGTAGTTAAGATAAACAAGTAAAACATTCTTAGATATTTAAAGCAGTGCTGTTTTTTATTAGTGATCCATGTTTTGCCTCTACATCTGTTTGGACACTCTGTATGTGAGAATTTAATTCACTATTAGAAATCAAAATACACATCTTTTCGATCATGTAGTAAGCCAAAATTCTGCCCTCTGGTGTTACTCTTCACCTGGTTTATCTGGAGTAGGAAATTCTATGATCGGTCAAAAAGTAGGACGTAGGTGGTTTTGCGGTAGTGTGATTTGTAGATGTCTTCTGTTGTTTATGTTTTGTATTTACATTTGTATCAAGATTAAAGGTACCAAAGGCCATGACCTTAAGCTTTCAAAATACATTTAAGTTTATCCTTGGGTAAGAATAGACATTTGGGCAAAGACTGAAGAAAATCCCTTAAAGTATTCACAAGCAAGAGAGGGACATGAAACCTGATGGCTTTGGCCTCTCACCTAAAACCATCAAAATCTATGAAATGCATCCTGACGTCAAGATGGATTTAGAGCAAGGTTTGAAGAAAATCCTTGATAGTGCTCTTGACCTACAGTAATTACAAGCGAGGGGTAACCATGGAACAAAATAACCTTAACTGTCAGCCTCTGACCAACAAAATCTGAGAATGTCTAAGGTTGAGGGAACCAGCACGATGTTAACTTCCTCACTGGCCAACAAAAATATGTCATCCCTGTACCACCCTGTAAGGAAAAGTGATAAGGTTTTGTTGGTGATCTAAATCTGGATCCAGATCCAGGAATTTTTAAAGAAATTTTTTAAAAAGTATGAAAAAAGGTCAGTTTTCCACATTTCTGCTAATGACTCAAAATGTTTCCAACAGGTGTTAAAAATGTTGGTCATGGCACAATGAAGTAGTGATCAGATTTTGGTGGTGGATTTTTTTATTATTATTATTATTATTATTATTTTTATCATTGCGAGGCAGGACTGTCTTCTACATTTTTGCTAATGACTCCATTAAGAAGGTCAGAGATGCCTTTGCAGAGGTTTGTGCTCTCTGAACACTTCAGGTTGGTCCTTACTTTAGAGTAAAGAGCATATTCAAATCAAAGATAATTTTTCAAACATCTGTTTTGATGAATTGTCCACTAGTTTGTAACATGGATAAACCCCAAAGACTCAGACCAATGACATCTAAAAATAATTACTCCATCCTTAATATCCCTTTTCCCCTGAGCTAGAGCCGGTGCTGGTTTGGAACCAATGCGAGAATCAGTGCTAGTCAACTCTTCAGATCCTGTTGCTTTTCCACTGGCAAGGAGCCAAGCCGGATCTACGCAATTACGTCACCGGATAACATCAGTATGTCACTGCATACATACGTATTTACCCAGCAGTGCTCACACCAAAGCACCAAAACAATGAAAATGGGAGAGCTTGTTGCTGCTACACAGGTGCGGTTGTTGTGTTTGCAAGCCTACAATACAGGACAGGGATGGAAAATTCAACTTCTTCAGACCAGTCATTTGCATTGCAATCGCAGACAACAGCAAATACATGCAAAGACTCAGGTAATTATTAGGGACAATTTGATACTTAACCATGATTGCAAATATTAGCCATTGATAGCTCCGCCTACGATAACCATTGCCAAGCGTTAACTGTGCTTGCATTACATCAGATTAAATCACTGATAACTGTAAGACAAAGTGGGCTATAACTTTTGGGTGCAATAACTCTGCCACCTGGGATAATCAGTTGTCGGTCTTGCACCAGTCTGGCCCAGTCTGGCACCAGTGTTAAGAGGCTGGGGCCGGTGCTCAGGCTGCGGAAAAAACCAAAAAAATGGCTCTGAACTAGCACCGGCTCCAGCTCGAGAGAGAGAGTGGACATTTATGAAAAGTTTGAAAAGCTCTCAAAACGTGGGAAAGACTTCTGTTTGGTTTCTCTTAGATTTTTTTTTTTTTTGTTAGAGCTTTAAATTATAACGATGGATTCATATCTTCTCTCCAAGTCCTCAAAGACATAAGCATATGAATTGCCACTTTGTTTTTGCTTTTTAAGATAGAATGAAGGGTGAAAAAAGAAACATACTGTGTTGACACTCTTATTTGTAGAGAAATGAGTCCTCACATGTGAAAAATCTTTACCCTGCCCTTTCACTGATTTTGTGGGTATTGGAAATATAGACACAGGCGGGGGGAAAAAAATATAAATCTCCAAGGAGGGACATGACAAGTGGTGTCTAGAATCACTGCTACATGCAAACAATTTACCCACCTCCCCGTATATACTGTAGGTTGTATTATGGTTAATACAATGCAACATATGATAAACAACATTCCCTGTAGTCTTAAAGAGCTCAACTTACATCAATCAGTGGTGGCCCGGATCATGGATCAACACAATTTATCAGCATCTGTAAGATCATTTGTCTTAAGCTGGCTGTAGCTACTGTCCTCCTGTCGTGTTAATGAAACAGCCAATTAAAGCCCCATCTTTATATTACAGACAGTGTAATGGGTACTTACACAAATGTCCAACTGATATATTTACAGTAAGACTGGTGCAATGTTTGTCTGTTAAAAAAGGGAATGATTCTTTGAATGTCTGGCTTGCTACTTTCTCACAGTGAGTCAGCTTTGTCTGTGTCTGCATTGTCGTCTCTGTTATAGTTTGCTGCTTCTTTTCACCTGGATTTTGCTCTGGACTTTAAATATCCCTGTCTGAGCCTGTCCTCATTCTCCTGCCAGAGCTGTGACTGCTCCTCAGCTTGTGCCCACACCTGGACTTCATATTTTGAAACCTGTCGTGTCCTCTTTAAACCCTCAGATTTTGACTTTGCTTGTCACTGCCCACATCCACACTACATGGAGTATGTATCCCTACAGAAACATGAGGGACAAAATACATTGTTGTGTTTATAATGTGGGAAAATTATGATTTGGTCAATGACTAATACCTGACCAAAACTTTTGCTTTTATAGCAGTGGTCATTAACTGAAGGCCCCCTACATTTGATCCCCACAGCTTCTCCTCCCAGAGTAATTCATTGGACTTACATACGAGCCGGATTAAGGTAAATATGGCTCTCTGTTTTTCTTTTGTGTGTGTGTGTTGTGTTTTAGCAGAGAAACGCTTACGGTTTGGGGGAAAACAGACAAGCCTCCAATTCCTGAGATTTTCGGTGCAGAAGATGCGCCTGAGACATGCAGTCTGAAAGCTCTAACCTGATAACATGCTCTCGGACATGAAAACTCACAAGGACTGCTGCAGTCATGCAAGGAAAATGCATCCAGTGTTAAAAACAGCTCTGTGACATACAGAGAGAGTAAGCTGTAAAGTTGAGAGGAATGGAGAAGCATCTTTTACTGTCTGGAATACCATCTAGGGGTGTGATTCTGGCTTGGAGTGCGAGAGGTCCAAGGTCCGAATCCCGGCAGAGCCTTCAATATGTCATGACCCTGTCTCTTTGGCTCTGGCTTTTTCAACATCAAACAAGCCTGCTCAAAGATCATTGGTCAGCCCTGTCTGCCTTTTGTGATGATCTGATCTTAAGCTTGATAAACAGGTAAGATCCACAGTAAAAACAAGCTTATATCTCTGGTGATAATCCTTGTGAAAACTGACTTTGGAGCAGCTTCTGGTGTGCAGACCCTGTGTCTCTTTTTGCTATATTCTGAGAGTTTAGCATTGAATATTTCAATTTTATTTTTGTTGGGGGGGGGGGGGGGGGGGGGGGGGGGTGCAAGCTTTTTCCTTCCAGTAATAACAATTTACACTTCCACATAAAGCCAGGGAAACTAAACAGAATGCCCTTGTCCTAATTCACGACTCATGTAATTTGTCTCACGTGTCCTTCATCCTGAAGTACTGGTACCTATGAGGCCCAAAAGCAGATTACATTACAATTATTATGCAGTCAGGTTAAAGTGCACTTGACTTTATAATTTCTTAAGTATCAACCCTCCACATGTCCGGCTCAAATGGTAATCAGGTATGGATTCAGGACACACATTAAGGTATGCCTTATCTGCCCTCTAGTCACCCTCCAGAGTTTTGGTGGGTCCCCATAGGGCAGATAAGGTCCTAACCTGCCTGCTCAGCTATCCCCCGTTTCCTTATCAGCCTCCCAGTATAAATAGGTCATTTTCAGCACCAATTTCCAAGACTGTCTACATGGCACAGATGCAATGTGATATATATCCAATCTGCTATTTCTGCTTTCCAGGATCCTGTTTTATTCCTGATAACTGCTGTTTATACAAAACATGTTTGTTACATTTGAGCCAACCCTGCCCTGACAATAATCCTTATGACAGAAATATGATAATTACAAATGGAGAACCGGCAAAGGGGGATGAATTAAGTGCAGCAGACCTCGGGACAATCCATGTCCTTGGAAATTTTACAACAAACCCGGTTGGAGCTGCCAAACAAAGTCCTGCTGCAGGCAGTATGAGCCCCCCAGGAGGAGAAGGAAGGCAGCCAAGATGGCAGCTAAGCTGACCCTATCTAGGAGCGCTGTGCCATCAGCCATCCCGCTCATGGCTAATGACCGGAGGAGAGGGGACTTGCAGGAAAATGGGAATCAGGTTGGCAGAACAATAAGGAAATTAACTGCTGTGAGACTGTTTGGCCCACATCTCACAGAGGCCAGACCCCAGCAGACCTTCTGTCAGCACGGAATACAGATACTTCTAGATAATGCGAGGGGAGTTCAGGCTTCATGTACATTAGAGATGATTGGTGCACTAATTGATGCTACAGTTCAGTGACAATACCATATAACATTATGTCATATATACAAGGGCTCAACATTATAACTGTCTCCCTGGCCTAGAAAATGATTTAAAGACTTCAGTTTGTCTCACTGCACGTTCCACTGACCGCCTGTAGAGATCTGAAATATTGCCTCCAGATGATCACATGTACCCGCCTGGGTGTTATATGCCTCTGCAAGATGTAATTATATGTGGCATGCTCATGTTTGGACAATAAAATACAATGAAAGGCACAGGAGTGGGACTTGTAGGCATGCAAAATTCTAATACTTAAGCTGATTTTAATGCGAGAATGTTCAAAAATATCATCTGGGAAGATCTGGGATTAGTGTAAACTTGATGCAAAGGTGTATAATATGGGAACTTTAAAGCTTGTTCCAAAAAACGTGATGGTTGTACTTTAAGTTTTGAGTACAAACAGCTTTCATACAATGTTACATTTTTCTCTCCGTATTCACCCCGACACCATCAGGCTAGCCCCACAGGAAGAGAAGCTGACAGCAATGCAGGTGGAGATGTGTCTTGTGTCCTGGATTGTTCTCTATCTGGCTGGCAGACCACAGTATGTTCACCTTCCGCACTGTGTGTCTGACAGGGTGGTCAGCAACACGGACTTCAATGACAATGCCATGTCCTGCCACCTTCAGGAGTTCTCTGACAACTTGGCTGTAGTTGGATTTATCAGCAAGGGTGAGGAGGCTGAGTCCAGAGCTGGGGTGGGTGAGGTTGTTGCACGATGTGAGCAGAGCTATCTTCTGCTCAGTGTGACACAGACCAAGGAGCTGATCGTGGATCTGAAGAGGACAAAGGCTGCAGCGGCTCCTGTTTCCATTCTGGGGTTAAGTGTTGACATTGTTGAGGACAACAAGTACTTGGGAGTGGGCTTTGACAACAAACTGGACTGGACAAAAATCACAGAAGCCATCTACAAAAGGAGCCTGAGCCACCTCTACTTCCTGAGAAGGCTGAGGTCCTTTAACACCTGCAGGACGATGCTGGGGATGTGTTACAAGTCTGTGGTGGCCAGTGCTATCCTGTATGCTTGTGTGCTGAGGGCAGTAGGCTCCAAACCTTGCACAACTGCTGGATCTGCCTGATTCTATGTTTGTTATCACACAGATCCATCTTGCCAAGCTCCAGTCTACAGTAATTGTGAACAGCACAAAGCAGGACGGCCTAGTCAGCATTCTTTAGAGAAGGAAGAGAAAGGAGCTACAAGCAAGACCACTGCAGGACACATTAATGCACACAAGTGATGGATGCCAACTGCCATAAAACCAAAGAAGAAAAAGCTTTGAGAGAAATGCCAGCTGCAGTAGCCTGGGTGGTAGTTGTCGCAAGGTTAGTGCCAACAGCAGAAACAAACCAAGAAAAACAAAGGAGAAAGATGGATGGATGTGACGAAGGAGAAGGCATTCCTGCCAAAAAAACAAAGAAGTCGTGTAAAAATCTTGAAAAACGGGACAGCGAATTTACTTTCCTTTTAAAATGTCAGGGATACTGGAGCTTGGTTGGGGTGGAAGCCTTGCAGTGGCCGTTGGAAAATTTCCCTTATTTTCAAATCCAAAAGTTGACAGGTATGATCTGGACTGCATTTCTTTATTAAATGAAAAACAAATATCAATTCTAAAAACGTCTCTATAGTAAGGATATTTTCAATCACATTCTGTTATGAGGAGAGTTTGTTTTAGGAAGTGGCTCACGTTCTGTAGCGCATTATCTGATTGGCCCGTGATAAATGTGATTGACGGAACGATCATCCAATCACCTGGAGGATATGTTTTTTTAAAAGTTCGGCCCTCCCCAAACACTTTCTATGGGCTCCTTCATATGTGTATAATGTTACAAAATGTACCTTTCATTGATTGATAGTCTTAATCAGGTTGAATTTCCCTAAAGCACTTTTTAAAATCTTTTCTACAAATTTATACATAACAGATATTTGACACATGGGTTGATTTGAGTGAGTAGGGGGGACAACATGTGGCCCCCAGGCCTCTAATTGCCCACCTCTGATAGATAATCATAATGATTACTTTATAGTTAGAGTGGTGTCATTTAGGATATAGGCCTGGCTTTTATTCGAACTGTTCCTGATTCTAACTTCACTTTAATTAACTCTACTTAAGCTTTTTCTCTTTTTAACTATGAAATCTTCCAAATGAGTTTTCTGTGTGTAGCACAGGGCAAAAACTTCTACATCACTGTGCAGTCCTGTGCTGTAAAAAGACAAATAACTAATCCACATTTCCTGATCCCCTGATAAATTGAGCCAATCTCCTTGTTTCAAAACGTTTTAAAGGTTAAATCAAATTGACACATTCAACACACTCTCTGTCTCTCTTTTCTCTAACACAAACACAATCAGGACATCTCCCCACCAATCAAGTGAAGGCGAGGGGTGTGCTTGTGTGCATCATTCAGCCTGACCTTTGCTTCTGCTGAAGCCATCACTTTGTGTGTTGATAATTGAGTTGATCTCATTAAAGTAGGAGACCTCCCACCTTGTGAAGCATTCCCTCAACACCACTTAAGGTTTTAAAGTGCAGAACATGTTGGTGGGGACAGACTGGAGAAAGGAAGGTAAGTGTAGGTGTGGGAGAGTGCGTTATGATACAATTAGCTGCTTCTTTGGCTTATGAGTTTTTGTGCAAAGTGAAAGAAAAAGTGCATTTTAATTTTGAAGTGCTTTTATACACAATTAACATAAATCGACATGGATTTCATTAGATCTTTCATTGATTTCGAAAGACTTATTAAAGAGGACTTATGTGTTCTTTTTTAACTGCACATGCTGTCTTTTTATTGGCTGTGACATGCTTAATGTGAACTGTGTTTTTATGGTCTGTTGCCTATCTTTGAGCAAGTTAAACTTAACTTTTCTGATCACAACAATGATTCATCCATTAAACTGGTTTCAGGCTATTTATGCTATGATCAGGATTACATTGTTACAAGTATGAGTAGCAAAATATTCCCTGGCAATCAAGGATTATCATCTGCACATCTCTTTATTTTGCCAGAAGAAGAAATTTTGAATTGTTTCAACGAAAAGGATAGTTCAGGTTTTTTGAAGCGGGGTTGCTTGGGGCCTAAGGCACAAGTAAATACAATGATTGTCACGAAAGAACCTATCCAGCTTTGTCTTGGGTGGGAGATGGCCAGATGGCTAAACATAGCAGTAATGGGGCCACTGAAAGCCTCATAATTATCCCACTTTCAGGTTCAAACTACATAAAAACAGCATTCACTTGACAAGACGTTACAGTAAGATTTTCCACAGTGTTTCACTTTTCCTCGACAACGTCTCTATGTTTGAAACTATTTTGTGATGCAGCGTACATGGGCTTAGTATCTATCCACATTCCTCTCATCAGTTGTTCAGGTCAGAGTGTTGCAGCAGATTCTGGTATCAGTCACTTGGGACGAATTCATACAGATCTAACTTAGTTGATACTGCAAAGATGGGCTGCTTCTGTTTTCATCCCGGCTGTAAAACAAGTCATAAGAAATGGTCACAATTCTGATTTCACCACACGCTCCATTTCATGTTGGCCTTCACCAACTTTGGCTTGTGGTTCTGAATATGGTCATCAGGTCTCAGAACTCTGCAACAACAGAACTTCACGTTTGCAGTGGTGTCCTGATGCCGTGGAGACTTTGTCTTTTACATAGAAATACAGACTCTTTAAATTAAGTGTGTTTCTATTTAGAGCCATGCATAAAATAACAAGAAGTGAACACTTTATTTAGATGATATACCAACTAAGGTCAATTCCTAAATAGTATGCTTTTTTAACTAAAAGAGTTTCTGAATTATATCAGTCAGCTAAAGATATGTGAAGAATAAGGCAAGAAAAGCATCTAATGTGGAGCTCTTCATTAAAACCTTAAATATTCTATAGTTGTCTGACTTGTTGCAACGGCAATATGGGCACAGATGGTGTGTCCTCTCCCCAGCTCTGCCGCTCGTTTTGTGATGCACAGGAAACACATTAACACAGGAGTCGCCTGGCTTACTCTGTTCCTATTTCCCTGAGGGTTACTTTGAACAGTGTCTGCATCCCTCTGTTCTCATTATTGCCCCATCAGAGCACCATCATCGGCTTGGACTTCCAACCCCCCACAAACAGCATGGACCTCTAAATCACCTGTTAAATATACACTATAGCCCAATAAATGCTTTTGTTCTCTGTATATTGACTACCTGCTACTTTAACAACCAATCTTTTTTATCTAATATTAAAAAAAGAAAAACAATTATAAAGTCTGCTTGCTGAAAACATTCGACTTTATCAAAAAGTAGATGCTTAACAGATCCAATTTCCTAAATTGTGTTAACTGACTACATACACTTTACAGGTAAACTGGATGCATTCTGTTTTCAGGTTGTCTGTATGTCTGTCCCTCCATACTACCATTGCTCTGACAAATTCCTGTCATTATCTCGATCACATTTTGAGGGATTTTCTTCAAACTTAGCTTCAATGTTCATCTGGATTTAAGGATTGACTCACTAGATTTTTAAACTCACTGGACAGGGATCGAGTCAAATGAGACACCTCCTCATCCCTGAATTCTAATGACATAGAGCAGCATAATGGTGATGTATTTTTGTGGGCCAACCCAGACGTTAGCATCAGGCTGGTTCCCTCAATTGCAAGCCCATTAAAAGCCTATGGGATATTTGACAGTGTTTTGGATCATTGCTGATAATAAGCTCTGTAGAGAAAAAAAAAAAAAAAAAAAAAACACATATGAAACTTACATGCTCTGATCTCTGTGCTAATCTTCAAAAAAAAAAGAAACTTCTTTTCAGGATGTTTTAACCTTAAACATAATCAGTGAGAGTGCAGAGCTATTAGTAAGTTACTATGGAATTACAACATGGCAGTTGGACTACAATGTTTCCAATGTATAAAGTCTTATTGTGACCTCTTGTTTGAGTGCTTCCTCATAATCACATGACCTTACCAAATTGGTTCTCCTGGCTGTGGCAATAGTGTATGAATAACTGGTTATTAAAAAACAATCAGAAATGCTTGTTGGCGGGTTCCCTGACATTTTTGTAATCCTTGTTAGCAACCATCATTTGAAACACACAACAATGGTTTAAGTTTCATTGCAGGCAACAACAGATACATTTTATCATTTCCCATTTACAAAATCAGTATTCTAAATCTTACTTTAACCCCAAATGAGGAGTTGGACTCATTTGGACTCATTCCTGCACCACTCTATAGCCAAAAAAATATGTCCAATTACAGTGAATCAGAGTATAAGAAGGTCAAATGTTAAGGTTCTTGGGCTTAATGATCACCCCTTTTCTTGAACAAAATATATTAACGGCCGTTGAGTCACTTAACACTTTATACTACTAGTGCCATGACAGCCAAACCTCCACCAAGACATTTCCAACATTGTTGGGTGAGTTATTGTCAAAAATGTAGAAAACTGCCCTATCTTGCACTCCTTGAAAAAAAATTCCAAAATACACATCTGGATTCAGATCACCACTAAAATCTAATGAGTACTCTCTTGTGCCATGACGAACATCCCCTGTCATAAAAAATTCATTAAGAACTTATTGAGTTCATTATTCAATAATGGTAGACAGACTGTAAATGTTTACCATTGTAGATGTAACATATGGATAGCATGCTTTACGTAGGAGAACTTTGGTCTGACATAACTTGGTGCTACTGAATGTTGTACTGATGTATAGTGACATCATTCAACAAGCACTATATTAAGTGGACTTGTGTGACATTTCACCACGTGCAACTGGACTCAGTATTCCAACACCATACCTAGATGATGAAAGACAGTTGTCCCTAAAAGGGTGCCTGAGCTGATGTATGTTGAACTGCAGGCAGGCAGGCCCCAACATTTGCCAACAGAGATGAGCGCAGTGAAGCATAGGTCAGCTCTTGTTTGCGTTTACAAGCTTGTTGGAATACATAAAATTTGTTGACGTACCCAATGAACCTCAGTGTTGCCCAACCGACATTAACTTTGTTCGGCGTGGCCTGACTTAGCTCGACACACCTTGACATTCCCCTTTACATGGTTGGCCAAAATGTCAGTGTGTCACTGCAGCTTTAAGGGTCAAGGTCAATATTCTTTCCACAAATCGCACTTGAACAATAACTAGCCCAGCTTTTCCTGTTGACCAAACACCTTCATTTAATTATTTGACAATTTTGTTGCTCATGGCAGCTTATAACTGCAAGGCAGTAGTTCTGTTTTGTTTTGTTTTGTTTTGTTTTGTTTTGTTTTGTTTTTTTTGAGCAATCTCTTGTGGCACTGGAGCTTCTCCTGTTAAGTCTCTCTTATTTTCAGACTAATGTTTTCAACCCCTCAGGCTGGGTACACAGAAACCACTCAATTACTGGAGAACAGGGCAGTTTGTTGGCACTGATAGGCTTGGAAGTAACTATAAGGACGTCCAGTTTAACTCAGGATGGGTAATTTTATTGGCACTTTTGCTGACAAAAAAGGAGGAAGGAAACTGCAGATTAGTACTGAGTTACAGCTTGTGAAACGACTCCTACATGTACATCCACTGTGAACCTTAAGTTAGAAATGACTGACAAGGCTGTGTGGGAAAAGGAGGGGTTGAAAAGTTTAGTCTGTGAAACCGAAATAACTCAGAGTACAAGTGTCAAACGAGGCAGCTCCATCTTTAAATTCCCCATTCACACACGATCTCTGCTGAAACACGATCAATGAAGTCTTTACAAGATGCAAAACCTGAAAACAAAAGGGCAACGAAACAAAGCTGCGTGGCGAATGCCCGGGAACTGTGAACTCAGATGATCCCAGCGAGCCTATGAAAGATTCATTGACGTCTGGTCTAACGTTCCCATGACTCCACTGGAAGCACTGCCACAACCTTGACCAAATGGCAATCCAAACCTCTGTTGTTAAAAACAAGGCAATAACTCCTGCAGTAAAACTTCTTCCTGAACATAATGACATCCATCTTTAAAAGGACATCTGCATGACTTATGAAATTAGTCATCTAAGACCAAAATATGGGCAATACCTTAAAGTCCTTCCTAATTAGCAAAGGAGCAAACAGCTGCTATAAAATAAAATCCATCTGCCCAATAACAATTTATAAGGCTTTTCCTGTTCTGGGTGTCATGACACTCAAATCAAGAAATAAGTCAGCACAACATGGACTCATACCCAGCCTATAGAGCGCTAACACTTTCACCCTCATATTCACACCTGCCTGCATGTTAGTTTTATTTCCATCCAGTTTGTGTATTTTTGGTTTTGAAAGGAAACTGAAAAATTCAGAGGAAACCATCCAGTGAAGATTGCAACATGTAATACATGCCATGTAACTTTCTACCCAAAGTCAATGTTTTCACTGCCAAGTTTTCGAGCACTAAACCAGTATCAGTGTCAACAGTCAATACATTCAAGTGTTCGTTGTTTGAAGAAGTTACGCCTCTTCAACTGAGTTTTGTCGTCGTCCCTGTTTTCTCAACCAGTCAACAACAAGAGGGTAGGACATTTCGTATTGTCGTGTGTGTGTGGGTGTGTGTGGGGGTGTGTGTGTGTGTGTGTGTGTGCGTGGGGTAAGGGGATGCCAGGGCATGATTCCTTTACATCTGATTTTCTTGAACAAGCACAAGTTTTCATCATTCTTTCACTACGGATGGAAGCTGAAGTTTCTTCAACTTGTTACCCACAATTTCAGTATAGTCCGCCTGCATAGTGCTCCGTCTGTGCTGCAGCTTTGCCCTGACTGTGCATGGACGTTAATTTGCTGTCATCTTTGATTTTATTTACACAATTTTCTTTTCACCTGTTTATCTGTTTTTGGTTGTCTTAATGGGTTCCAGTGAACCACCAAGGAACCGTGCTGCTGGCACGCATTGGAGACAAATAAAGGAGCAGGATGTAGAAACTTCCTGTGAAAAAGAAAACTCAGGGAAAAATTATGATGTCTCAGGGCAGCCAGGAGCCAGTGTTAGCTAGCTGTCTGCAAACATGAAAAGCATCCCAAAGAAAAGCCTCGACTCAGTTGTTGAGGACATCTTTCCACAGCTATCACCCAAGCCAGACGATCTTTTGGGACGGAGATGACATGGAGGAAGAGGAGATGTGTATGTGTGTATGTATATGTTTAAGCCAGCAGAGATCGAGTTAGCAGCAGTGCTGATGACAGTCTGAGATGAAAAAAGAAAGAAAGAAAGAAGGAAAGAAAGAAAGAAAGATTCCAAATTGTTTCATGTTGTCTAGTTCTTGATAGACAAAAGATACCGCCTCGTCCAAATTAGCCCCAATATACGAAAAGTTTTCTCAAAGTCTTTTCAAACCAGTATTGTCTTTATTGCTAAGTCCAACCAAAAAGCACAATTTGATCAGGCTCTCAACTGCTGGCATGTTACATGACAAACTGCAAATAGTACCAAAATAAAGGGGTTTGCACATGGAAAATTAAAGAGTAGAAATGCGTTCAGTACAACAGCAATCACCCGACTCCTGTTCTTTTTTTTTTCACCAAAATTGACAAAACTTCAAGGACCTTCTTTGCTGCATCTGCTGCAGTGTACAGCCTAACTTATGTGCCTGTTCTCTCTTTATATGGGCTGAGCTGACCAGAGAAAACTGACTATTGACTACTGACATGAACTTCAAACACTTTGAAATTACCGAACTATTCCTTTAATGAAACCAGCAGCCAAGTAACCCTGCTTTAATGAGTTTTTCAGTCTGACAATACTGTAGAAGATAATCTATCTGCTTCCTAAGATTCCTCACAGTTTGCTAATCAGCAGAATAGGTCTGTTGAGGACATCTCTTCATGAGAGTTACAACAATCATCATCAAACAAGCTGGTATTTCAACTCCTTGGCCTTTAGGTTGTTCCCTACCTGCGCCAGTAAATGATCTGATAACAGACCTCAAACAGTGAATGGGAAGAACTAAATCTCCAGCCGTTATCTTTATTTCTTCAGTACTGAGGATGGTTTCTAGTGTAAAAATGATAACATTGTTAAGTGCCTTAAATATTCAGTAATACAGCGCTCCTCCACCTGCACCGATGACTATGAATTCTTACCATCTAAAGCTCAGAAGGCACAGGCCTCACTTCCTCCGTCACCTTAGGAGATCTAGGGCGTCCTCACATACCTTCATGAATTTTTACAGCAGCACTTAAGGTATTTTTGCAGCGGACATAGCAGCACACCAGAAATGAGTTTGGAAGCCACTGAACAGGGTTGTTAAGCAGACATGTTGTGGATTATGAGCCGACAGCTGCCGCACCAAGAGAGATGTAGCCTACACCACGGTACCAGCTGCTGCAGGAGGAGGGCACAGGGTCAAATCAAGGACACAACCCAACAGGGCAATGTTAGCAGAGCAGCAAAACAAACTATGAACACGAAGCCCATGAATAAGAAAATACACTAGGAGTACAGTTGAAATAATAATAACAAGAGCACCTGCTGTTGTTTCCATCTTTTATAGCATGTGCGTGTTTGGACTATGGTCCATCGTAGTTTATTTATTGTGCATTACATAACCGTATGACCACATGCAGTGTATTTGAATAGTTTTACACTTATTCCTTTATATTTTCAATAATGGGTTAAACATTAGCAATTGTGTTGATGAAGATTTTGGTGATCTTGATTCCAGCAATAAAATTTATATCAGGCCTGTTTGCTCAGTAAAAGGACTGTTTAGCAGTAAAAGACCCTAACAGTATACATCAGGGGTGTCCAAACCACAGCCTTGGGCTTGACCTACTTAAAGTAAAATTAAATAAAGCTCATAGTAGGATATGGATTTTGTGCTTGGCTGATTTTACTTCATAGTTACACCTCTATAACCTTCCAGTGCAGATGGATCTGCCTGATGTAATGTCTGTAATTAGACTGATCCACCTAGCTAAGCTCCAACCCATAACATCTGTGAGTGGCCCAAAGCAGGACAGCTCAATCAGAATCCTTCAGAGCAGAAAGAGGTGGAAGCTAAGATCATTGATGGACGTGAAGTTTCATACAGAGGTTAGCATAGATGCTAACAGTTTCAGTAACAGTTTCATCAGATCTGGACTGCATTTCTTTATTAAATGAAAAACAAACGACTCAAAGTGGCAGTAGTGTCCGCCTACTACATTATCTGATTGGCCCATGATGAATGTGATTGACAGAATGATCATCCAATTACCTGCCAGATAGGCCTCTGCTCATTCCCAAACACTTTCCGCAGGCTCTTCTAATCAGACTTGTGAAATATATTGAAGGGTCCATCTTTTTCAGGTTAACATCCTGAGGCTAAAGTTCCAGGACAAAAATTGATAAGCACCAAAGTGATAACAAAATCTTAATGCCCAGAGAATTGAAGACAAATGGATCATGCCAGCATAACAGCATGAATTCTGCACGTGCTCTGTTATCTGCTCCTGTCAAAAATTTCAATCAACAAAAAGTATTGACCAATTGTTCTTGAAGAACCAACTCTCCCAAAAAGATTGTGAGATTTGTTCATTTTCTTTCTTGTTTGTATTTAAATGTGGAAATGAATCAGTGATGCATTTGAAACCGCTTTCTATCAAAGATACAGTGCACTATATAGTGTTTTTACCATTCTGTAGTGTTGTTTTAATTCTTAGTGGTTAATTTAATTGACTATAGAGTATACTATAAAATACCCACAATGCGCAGCAAATGTGAGTGTACATACGATGTACCCTATATTGTACTCCCGTATACAACAATGCAAGGCAGCTGTGTTTTTCCAGAGGAGAAGAAGAAGATGAAGAAGAGAAAGATGGCTGCTACAGTACAAATTGGCGCTGCTTTAGCCAACTACAACCAACCGTTACTTCGCTAGCTCGCTCTAAGTAGCTGTAGTTAGCTCATGAACTATCATGGGCCATTACAGCTCACAATCAAGACACAAAACCGTAGATGATAAAATTAAACTTTCACACCACTGACATTTCAACTATTTATTGACATCAATACGACCATTGTTATCACCCTGAGTGCTTGGTTTGTTTACTTGATGCTTGTGGCATCCATTTGCATCACAGGAATATCCGGCCCATCTACTGACACAATGATGTTTAGAAAATGTCAGTGTAGTGTCCAAATTTGGTTCAGTCACTCCCTATGTAGTTCACTATTTCATTAACGCTATATAGGGAATTGTGAGTGAGTGAATGAGTAAATGGTTTAGAACACAGCTAGGGTCTCCCCTCCAGTGGTATCACCTGAACATGCTCTTTGATATTTGATTGGCTGCTGCAATCTTCAGTAATTGGCTATTTGCTTTTCCAAGCCACAAATTGTATGATGCCACAGACTTGTGCACAGAAGTACTAGCAAGTGAAGGAGATACATAAAACATACGAAAGGGCATGTAAAACAAACAAAAAATATCTTTGGCTCTTTAACCTCAGAAATCTGTATGGATTCTTCTTGGCAAAATTACTAAAGCATGAGGTAATGCTGACATTGCTATTGTGTAACATTAGCTTACTTTCATTAACCTCAACTTGCAACACAAATCACAAATCTAATGCTGGTCTAGTAAGCCAGATCATTAAACTGTATGACCATTGTTCTTTTTTTTATTTTTGCATATGCAAACACTTTTATTAATGCGCTGCAGGGCAATAGCTTGACCAAAGATTGTGGGTCATTCCAAACTATCATTTAGATCTCCATCTTCAATGAGGCCAAAAAGCTAATGAAATATATATATATATATATATATATACATATATGTGTATATATATATATATATATATATATATATATATATATATATATATATATATATATATATATATATATATATATATATATATATATATATATATATATATATATATACACACACATATATATATATACATATATATATATATATATATATATATATATATATATATATATATATATCTACATATACACATACATATATGACAGGGCTTGACCATAGGTCAGACCCCAATCACTTAAACTTGGGTGCCAGAAAAAGCGTAGGAGATCTGCACAAAGGCATTTGCTGAGACAAAATAATAGTCACTAAACCCCTGATTTATAATGAATGCATTTAATCAAAATAAGCTCTATGGATGCAATCTATTGTGGTGTATTGCTATGGTGTGCTTAGAAATCACAGCTGAACAAGTTATTCTTCTGCTGACAGTGATATCTCTGAGACGTTGGTGTTGAAGGCAGATAGACAAACAGAAGACAATAAGGTATTCTGACAGACAGGAACACATTGGTCTCAATAATTAATGGCGTCACAGAGTCACAACATAAATCAGTACCTTAAAGTAAACAGTGTTATTGAACTCACCGCTAAATGTCAGCCCTGACTAGAAGGAGATGGAAATCCAAGATGTGTAATTAAAGCCCAACCTCTGCACCTCTTATGATCGCCACTCAATTTCCAGCACCGGTACTGGACTTTGCCATTGCGTGTAAATATCTGGTACAGATTAGAAGTGATTGAATGTCCAGAGTGCAGTTATACACGCACTTTGCTGCTATAATGTTGTGAAAGTGATGATAAGAGCAGATTTTTACGTGCAGAATGAAAGTGAAAGTACAAGATTTGGATAGATGGACAGGGATGTACATATAAGCCCTTTAATGAGGGGCTAATAGATGAAGCATTGCCCTGCAAAGTTTGGGCGAAAACACTGGATTTACCTTGACAGTGATAATGGTGCTTTTCCAGTTGCAGCATCTGAACTTGGTTGGACTCTACTCCTATGTGGCATCTAGGGCTGGGCAGTTTATCAAGTTTTAATCTCAGTTACAATTAGTGCCTTTTACAATTATGGAAACTGAGTTATTGATTGAGATTTAAATATCACTGTGCCACATGACACATTAAACTTTTTTCCATTATTTTAGCATTATTTTCAGGTATTTGTATTTCTGTTTGTATGTTTATGTGTATATTTCCTGTTCTTTAATGTTCAAAATTATACTGTCAAAAGCATATATGTCTATAATTGCAACTAGGATTTTTGCCATTGTCGAGCAGCACTAGTGGCACCAGACACTTTGTTTTGTGGTCGTACCTTCTTAAAAGTATTTGGTAACTCTTTATAAATAAATGTGTTTGGGTACAACACTTCCTTTATTGCGCTGAGCAATGAAATGTGTTTATTTTGTCAGTCAAATCATGATTTAGCAGCTTGCAATCAGTCTAACTTAACCTTTTGTCACAAAAAGAACAGAAGAAGAAGATATCACCCTGAGCTACCAAGAGCTAAAGTTAGAAGTTTGCTGAAGTTTCCCCCTTAACCTGCTGGTCCAAAGGCCCCTCCCAAGTCACATGAACTGGCCTAGAGAACACCAGGACCACAGCAACCACCCAATATAACCAAATTAGACTCAGGACCCCAGCAACCCTAAAATGAGACAAAATCAACTTATCAATCAAAAACATTTTTTGTGAAATACTGTGAAGGGGCAACTCAAAAACAAAGAGAATTAAGGTGTTATTCGGCCCTAAACAGAAGCTAAAAACCAACAGCATTGATAGCTGATACAAGACTTTTTCAGATCGATACAATACCAATACTTTTTGCTGTAACTTTTATTAAACTGATACCTATTATTTCCTGCAATGCGTACACAATGTTTTTGAATTTGATGTTTTTCATTGACCAAAAGCACATAAAGGAAACATGCGGACTCCAAAGCAGGCAGTAACCAAAACTAACCAAAAGTGCCACTGGTCCAACATGTGAAATATGAACAATGTACTCTCAACTGCCAGAGAATTTCATAGTTATTCCAGTACATTTTACCAACAGTTTTGTTTTTTTATTTTAACAAAAGCATTTATGCATTGATTTATCCATTATTGGAGCCTATCCCAGTTGAGCAAGAGGTACATCCTGAACCAGCTGCAAGCTGATCACAGGGCCACATAGAGAGACAGAAAACCATTTACACTCACACTCATACCTAAGGGCAATTTGGAGTCACCAATCAAGCTAATGAGTCACAAAAAGAGCTGGCTCCCAAAGGCCACTGTGACACCCAACAGGTAGAGACAGAGCTCCACCTCTTCACATGTTGCCTTAAATACCAGGCTGTCAGAGAGCGGGCTGTTTCAAGCAGGCACCAGCACTGTAAAGAAGGGGAGAGGGAGAAGTCCTGTGGACTTTTTGTCTTGCTTATAGAAGTGCTCTATCACAAAGAAGAGACATAGAAAACAAACTAAAGGGGATAAAATAAACTCAACAAGCATACGTACGGACATTTGATGGTGTAATCAGCTTTCAAATAAAACAATACTGTCCTCCACAAAGAAGCTACTTCAGCCCATGAAGTTTCTTCTCTGTTCACAACATGTGCAGCAAACAAACAGACGTGGCTGCCTTCCACAAACCCTGGAATTCATGGAAGAAAAAGCAGCTAACTGGCAGATTTTCAGTTTCACCAGCTGCAGTGATGAGTCAAAAAATCTTTTGCACTTCCTAGATTGCCAGTGAACTTCACTCAGCCTCTTTTCTATGACCCACTTTGAAGTGCTCCCTCTCAAGAATATTATTCCTGCATGTTTCCACTATTTTGGACTTCTCTTTTAGAGACAAACTCAAAGAGAGCACTGTCAGGCTCTTCAACTTCTGCGGTGAAGAGGAGAATTAATCTTTTGAGGAGAGCAGATCGGTGGGTGACAAAGCAGCACAGCCATTAGGGCTGCGAAGGAGGCCAAGTGGGCTTGTGGTCGTAGACCGACGCAAATGACTGCGCCAGGGGGACGACAATTCCCCCATGCTGGAGCTTCTGCTGGATGATCATTAGCATGCCAAGTTTGATTAATATGGCACATTTCGGAAGTGGACGACTCATCTCAACATGGCAGTCCCTGGTGATTAATCTCATTTTAAGATGCATCTGGAGGAGTCAAGTCACTCAAGAATTAACCCTCTGAGGTCTAAGCTATTTTTTTCCTGTTTTTGGGGTGCCTGGACTTTTTTTGTTATAATCTATGTAAAACCACAACCCTATGATGCATAATCATGTATTAGACCTTGTTTTTTTCAGGACAAGCTGGGCTATCTGAATATGTATGCTGCAGGAGTGTCACTTGAATGTGTAAATAGTAATATGACCATTTAGACAAAAAAAAAAAAAAAAAAAAATCGGAAACTGAATCAGACAGAGTTCACCACAAAAAAATCCAGCAGAGTATGGATGAACACTTTTGACAAGAGAAAAAATATTTTTTCAAGTTTTCTTTATAAGTTAGAACAAAAAAATAAATGCTATCACACGCAGCAAACTATTTACAATCATATTTACAAAAAAAAGTCACTCATTTTTTGCAGGTTCCAATGTACCAAAACAGCCTATTTTTGCTTGCATCAATATTTTTACCTGTACGTCTCTAGGGGAGAGAGAGCGCTTGTTATATGACAGGCTTACCCTCCTGACATCATATTCGGTCATAATATGTGTAAAAAATGAAATAATGTTTATAAATCCATAAGAATTATCTGTGCGCACTAGGCGCATGATTTGGAATAAAACCAAAATGGCTATTGGTAAATATAAAACTTTTTTAATTACATTTTTGTCAGAAGACACAGGAAGTTGTAGATGAACTGCATCCAGGTGACAACAAGATGGCGACTATCTACTGTGCTAATGTGTTTTGATATAGAAATTGGATTAAAAAAATTACCTAGAAGACCTAACTTTTGGATTTATCATGATGGATTACTTTTACAAAGTCTCCAAAAAGACACTGATGTTTCAGGAGAGATATCTCAGCCTGTAGAAGAGCTGCGATTGCACTGAAGGGCTCATCGGAGTGGCTAGGTTGTTAGCTTTCGATCAAAACAATCGGCTGTGATAAACGGTTGTAAAGTTATTAAATATTTTGTGAACGGTGTGCTTTGCTGTCATATACGAAAGCGTCGATCTCCAAGGGTTAAAGTGTATAATTCTGCAGCACAGACTGAACTAGACAAAACTGTACAGTGTGTGTAACACATTATTCAAATCAACTGTCAGGGCCGATTGTGAGTCATGATGAATGTGTACAAAGAGGCACAAAGAGAACATTTGATTAATATTTCAGCCTGCCATTGTGACAAGGAGGAGCGCAGCGTTGAGTCAGGCAGGTGGAGACAACATTTGGGACAATTCATCACTGTTTGATCACTTAAAACAGACTCTAACAAAGCATCCAAAACCAGCAATAGAGTGATTAAAAACTCTTGAACACCAATTAGAAACCAAACCAAGTACAGTGCCCAATCCCAATGAAGTTTGGATGTTGTGTAAAACATAGAAAAAAACATTTTTTTTGCAAATATTCTGTGACGACTCTATCTATAGTGACTTTTTGTAGAGTTAAGACTTTTTTTGCTCCTGCTCTGGTTTTGTGTCTCTGAGGCTCTCAGACGCTGAGGCTCCCTGCATGCTCACACCTGTTCCTCATAACAGCAGTCACCTGGACTATTAAGACACTGCTCTGACTCTTCTCCAGCGCCAGATGATTCCCACATCTGGACGTGGTATTGTTGGCCTACTCTTGTGTTCTCCAGTGTTCTTTAGTCTTTGGATGATTTTTGTATTTTGTGCTTTTTACTTAGATGACTTACTTGTGAATCTGCTCCTTCTCTTTCAGTGCCCCCATGAGCCCCACCAAGTCACAGACCCCAACTCCAACTCACACCCGCACTCTCTGGACTTCTCCACCCCCTTCAGTCCTCTCTCTCTCTCTGGATTCTCCCTCACTCCTCCCACCCTGGGTTCCCTCTCCTTCCCCAGGATTCCCCACAATAAATAAGTATTGTTACCCTTTAATATTTACTCTAGTTCTGCTTTTGGGTTCACATTACAAACCAGGAAGCAATTCACTGAAGCTTTGTTGGTGGAATTCTTTCCCATTCTTGCTTGATGTATGACTTCAGTTGTTCAACAGTCCGGGGTCTCAGTTGTCATATTTTGGGCTTCATAATGTGCCACACATTTTCTATGGCAGAAAAGGAAGATCTCATGGGGCTAACCTCGAATAAATTCATATTGATCAGAGAGAAAAATGATTTAATGATCTGGTCCATGAATCTGTCACAACCTTCAGTTCTTATTTTAGTGCCTTTGTCCCTGCTCACCTCCCTTCCTTTGCCCATACCCTCAACATGGCTTCAGTTGATGGTAGTTCAACACGAGGCTGGCTCCACTCCAAGATTTCCAACGGCCAAACAGAGGTTTTTTTCTAGCCACTTTTACTTTAAGCCTCCTTAAGATACATTATACTGTAGGTTAGCCCAGTGCTGTACTTGTATGCGTATTTTTATATATGTATATATTTATAAATGCATATATGTGTATCTATAGAATGAAGAGTATGGATGTAGCCTGCTCTGTTGTAAAGTGTCATGAGATAAAGTGCTGTTGTTACACTGCAAAAGACGACACTTGGATGGTAGCAACTGTTGCTCCCAAACCTGTACGTAACTTTCAACATTAATTTTGCCTTCACAGATGTGCAAGTTACCCATGTCATGTGCAGTAACAAGCCCCAACATTCCAGGTGCTGGCTTTTGAACTATATAGCCCAGAAAACACAACATCCATGTTTTCCAAAAACAATATAAACTGTGGTCTACAGCACATCTTTCCATTTTGCATCAGTTCATCTCTGATTAGCCCGGAGACGGTGGCAGCATTTCTGAGTGTTGACTTGCACTTGAAGATGTAGCTACCAACTGTGTTAATTAATCAATCTATCAATCTTTATTTGTATAGTGCAAGTTCATAATAAGTGTTATCTCCAGACACCTTACAATAGAACAGGCTGAAGCCATACTCTTCATTTGATAGTTAAACATATATAACGATTCATTGACGGCGGTTTTCCAAAGTGTTCTGGAGCCAGAATGATTTTTTTTTTTTTACAGAATGTTGTTGGATTTATGCAGTGACAAGGTCATGGGCATTCAGTGTTGGTTTGCTAAAACAACACAGTGTTTGTAAAATAATTTAGAGAAAACAGCACCAGTGTTGTCATGGTGACAGGATCAGTTACTTTATTTAAGTGATTGCTTATCAGCCCATGACACCTAAAAGGGAGCTTACTAGCATTAAGTGGCATCCTGTGTACCCTCTTTAACTGACTTTCAAAGCAGCATCCAGAAAACAGTAGAAACATCAAATTAATAAAAAGTAAGATCAAAACATTGAATTTAATCAATGAAAATGGACAGACATTCCAAACTAAACTTTACAAATAACCAAGCAGATTTCATTTATGTTATGGGATTAGGGCTTTTCCATTACCAGAAGATACTTGATGGTGAAGAGGTCATTTTAAAGAGGAAAGGTGTGCTAACAGTATCTCCATCACATGGTTATAAAGTAGAGTACTCCTGATAAAACTGTGTGTGGTCAGCATAACAATTAACCTTGATAAATAAAGGTAAAAAATAATACCCCAGCCCAGGCTTAGGCACCCAAGGTTAATGGTTTGGGAGAAAATTATTTCTGCCCCAGGAGATAATCGTTATTACAGGTTTTAGAGGATGTAATTTTACTAGTGTAATTAGGTGGTTTTTGCTGCGGTCCCCATAATCATGGGACTGTATGGAGATGGAGAGAGAATCTCTTGATATGAAAATCAGTATGCTCATTTCACACAGTTTTAAAAGATTGGACTTGTTCTGAAGTCTTATTCTGTGTGGTTCAGTCAAAGGGCTTCAAGGCTGTGGAGCTTGCTGGTTACCATGGAGTCTTTCATTCAGTTAATGCCTTTTGCTTGAAAGTGAAACACGGCCTGGAAACTCATTGTCTGCTGCAGATATTTAATTGAAACGCAGCACGAGGGGTTTGTCATTTGCACTCTCATTCAGAAGACTTTTTCCAATATTGTAAAACTTTCAGTGCAGGGTCGATGTGAAATGATTTCTTATTCTTTATAACTGAGCCAGCTGCTTGGAGGACTTTAAATTTGGATAACAAGTGTACATATTCATGAGCATTTCAATTCAATACTGCCAATGGTAGCATTGGGACTTCACCAAGTTATGACTGGATTGTTATTGTACTATTAAGAACACATCAGAGTACAAAAACTCCTGTTTGATAAAATGAAGAGAGTTTTGGCTGCTTGATATTGAAAAAAGGCAATACTTTAAACATTTTGGGAAAAACAACACGAGAAATCAGGCACACAGTTTCTCTTACAATAGAAATAGGGCTAACCATAAAGCATGAACAGGAAATAAAGATAAGTTAAAAGGAAATACACTCACTGGCCACATTATTAGGTGCACCTGTTTCACTTCTTGTAATACAATAACTGATCATGGCACCAACTCACATGCATCCAGGCATGCAGACATAGTCAGGACAACCTGCTTAAGTTCAAATTTAGCATCAGAATAAGGCAGAAAAGTGATTTCAATGACTAACTAGAAGTGCTCTGAGAGCACAAACTTCCACAAAGGCATTTCCAACATTGCCCAACATTCCCTGAAAATGTCATCCAAATCTGTTGAGAACTCACTGAGTTATATGCAAAAACATTAAAAAAAACTGTCCATCTTGCAATGATAATTAATCTGGGATTTAAAGGATTCCACCACTCACCTTCATATTAGGATCACTACCTAAATGCAATAATTTATTTTTTGTGTCAGGACCAATCTTCCCTGAAAATGTCATCAAAATCTGTTCCTACCTTTTTAAGTTATACTGTTCCCAAACCAAGAAAAAAAAACCTTTTACACATTACCATTAGCTCACTTAAGAAAATCACTTTTGGTATTCAAAGGTTATTGTGCTCCCTAGAATGCATTCACAGTAAAGTCACTTCATCAGAATATAAAACCCTATTTGCACTTGTGGAAAAATCCAGAATTTATCCTGAATTTCCCTCAGTGACCTGCATGTGTGAATGTAAACTTCAGGGTTGTTCACCCTGGAATGGCCTTGATAATTACATGCTGCCACCGTTAAGGTTTTTTCTCTCTCCCACTCTTCCATTGACTGACATGGAAGCTGCAGAGAAACCTCTACCGTGAGGGGCCAAGTGTAAACAAAAAGGTCAGGAAAATACCCCGGTCTGTTACCCAGATATTTTCTTGGATATATATGGGTTGTTTGTGTGGAAAAGGCATAAAGTTTGAAGAAAATCCTTTGTGTTCTTATAAACAAGATCATTAGAACCAGCCTGTGCGGATAAAAGGACAAATATTTGGAGAGCTGAAAAAAAAAAAACAATCCCCCCAGCTTTAGCTGTCACCACCATGGAGACAAAAAAATCCGAACTTTCCCTTTAAATGAGTCAGTGTGATGGCAGGTTCAACCTCTCCTTTGATTTGTGTTGTCAGGGCTCTTCACATTTAGATCAGAGGCTGCACTTTTATGTCAAGTGGATGCCAGGTGAAGGTCTTTTCAAATCAGCAGAAATGCATGATGTTCTTCTGACTCCACTTGACCTACATGCCATGTTATTCCAGAGCCAAATATCAAACACAGAAAGAATCTAAAACTAAAGCAGACAGGAATATACCATCCTGAAATAAAACTGTCCTGCATCTGCATTGTCCCAAACTGAACTTCATGGATAAAAGAATAAAGCACATATACTGGAAGCATTTCTCAAAAACTTTCAAACTTTTAAAAGTTGCTTTCTAGTTTGTGTTAAACTGTATCAGATTGCATTAGATCGTTCACATCCTGCATATGCATTGAAAGTAAGTGCAGCTGCATGAAAGAGAACCACATGGAACCAACAGTTCTTCAGGGCTTTAGGGACAAATATTTAATTTATAACATGAATATCTACGAGCAAAAGATTTGAATATTCTTCTTCAGCCCAGAGGGTGTGCAACCGCTGCATCACATTGATGACTATGTAAAAATTAAACTCAAATATGCAACAATTCCCCTTAAGGCACAAATGTGGAGTGAAACCCTCCTTTGCCCCCGAAACCTCAGTGGTGCAGGTTCATGCCCCAACACTTGTCATTCATTCTGATGAGCTGTCAACTTTGATACTGTTCACAGCCTGAAGCTAAGCTAGCAGTCATCCTAAGGCCACTACAGACACTGAGAAGACATTGTGAAGAAAAAATAGCACCCATGCTGTGATGCTGTTTTTGTCAAGGCTTTTTGTTTTCACTGTTCTTGGTGGTGCGATCTCCCTGGATCAGATCTATTAGGGTCTAACCTTGCCATGCAGATGAATCAGCGTGATTTAACATCTTTAATCAGACAGATTCATCTTGCCAAGCTTCAATCTACAACAATTGTGAGCAGCCCAAAAGGGAACGGCCCAATCAGAGTCCTTTAGAGCAGGAAGAGGTGGGAGCTACAAGCAAGACGACAGCAAGAAGACAACAGCTTCAGTAGCAGTTTTGTCAGATCTGGATCACATTTCTTTATGAAATGAAAAACAAACAACTCAACCACAAACTTCTCTATAGAAAGGATATTTTCATTCCACTTCCAACATGTTGCGCAGAGAGTTTGTTTTACAAACTGGCTTACATTCTTTCTTTTACACCACAGTGGCGTTCGCATGCTACATTATCTGATTAGCCTGTAATGAATGTGATTGACCATACTGTTGTCCAATCACCTGCCTGAAGTGCTTTTGAAAGATTCTGCCCACTCCCAAATGCTTTCTTTCAGCTGTTACCTAGATGGACTAGTGAAATATATTGAAAGATCCATCTGGTGTGTCAGGTCAATTAGGGTCTCCCCCTACAAGCTAATCGGCAGACTGAGAAGAATTTTGCCCTAAAATCTCTAAATTATTTTAAAACTAGAAGTGCTCTGAGATGGCAAACCTCCACCAATGCATTTTCAGCACTGGTGGGTAACCTATTGTAAAAAATGTGGAGAAGTGCCCTATCTCTTCCTGTGAATAATCCTCTAAAAATAATCCTGCATCCACATCCAGATTCAGATCATTACCAGAATCGTGTCACTTTCCCCATTCTGAGAAAATGTCATCCAAATCCATTGTGAACTTGAACATCATGAACTGCCCTATCTTGCAAAGTTAAAAAAATCACGTAGAAAATTCCTGGCTCTTTTTCCAGGTTTGGATCACCAAAATCTGATCACATCTTCTTTGTGCCATGACCAACATTCCCTGAAAATTTCATCAAAATCCATAAATGACTTCTTCAGTTATCTCACTTACAGGCAAATAAACATGTCAGCATAAACATAACCTCCTCGGCAAAGGTAAACATGAATCCGATTGGAATGTTTCTCAGTTAAATACTTACTTACATTACCTCAAATATAGTAGACAGATATCAAAATCAGAGAAAAACATCTTTTTATAGCTGTAACGGTCCCATTTTTTATTGCAGCTGCCAGAGCAAGACAAAATGTGTTCAGCAATGCCATACCAGCATTGAATGTTACAGCAGTTTTAACCAGTGTTGCCAGTTTTTTCTGCTGAAATAAGAAACTAGGTTGATAAAAATAAGTCCAAAACAAGTAACCTACAGCTATTTTTTTTCTAATGCAATATATTCTATATTTATTTTTTAAGAGAAGTCTACATAAAATGTGTTTTGATTTTCATCTACATTACATTTCACGGGATGAGTGCATCTCATGCAGTAAGAACCTAAAACTAGACGGCTAGTCTAGTTTTACTACAAACTGCATGTGTCTTTTAGCTTATTTTAACAGATATATCTTTATCCAAACCCATAGAGTATGTCATCCACAGGATAAACACAGTATGGTTACACCCATGTTGGTACTTTAAAAATAACAATCTGTGCTTTGAATTGTCAGCAGCATGTAGCAAATGCTCATGTTTTGTCTTACACAGAAATTTAGGATGTATTTAGGTAAGGAATCACATTAATCAAGCAAATACAAGACAGTCGTATGCACATGGATGGGAAATTAGCCTCAAAATTTCTTACATTCTTCACCAGGTTGGTTTGTGCATCCAGATATGCTTCAGGTATCTATATGTGGAAACAACATGCCCCTTAAGAACATTTTAAAATTGTTTTACCAAAGTAGGGAACAAAGCAAAGTAGAGAAAACAAAAGATCTATAATACCAAAAACTGAAGAATAAGGAGGTTGATTAAAACAGTCCAAAAAAAAAAAAAAAAAGATGGTATACTTGCGGCCTCTTGCCAAGCACAACAAATGAGAGGTTTGAATTGCCCTTGGTGTCAAAGTAAATAACAAAATAGAACATGTGTTAAGGGACAAGGTGATAATTGTTGTAAATTATGTTGGGTCTCATAAAAAAGGCTTTCAGAAATCAAGCAGCTGACGTTAAAGCATTAAAAAAAGATGAACATCACACGATTTTCCCTTTGAGGACTGTGCAAATTAGCTGCATCATCTATGACACAGCTTTATCTGAGATGATTAGTAAAGCAGTGACTCTTCTTCCATCAGAGCGAGCTGATCCAGAAAAGACCACTGAACAGAACATGCTTCTAAAATGTGCTGTCGGCAGAGCTCATCCTTTGCCAGATCTTGTGGGAAGGTAAGCTGAGCATTGCACTACATTTTAAATGGCACCAATTTGGCAGCATGTCAGTTCAAACAAGGCAAGCCATCATTTTGTGTGTTTTTCATGATGATAAAAATGAGGACAAACATGAATAATTACCTGTAAGTCCATACTGTGACACTTGTGATCCTCTCTTTTTGCATTTTTTGATCTGTTTTGCATATAAGCATGGTCAGAACTGTTTTTGTACTTACACACTTCTTAATATAAGTACAAATGCCATATTTTGTGTGGGAATGCTCTGAGGCTCTCATTACTCACAGCTCCATAAATGAGGGTCCTGATTTGGCATTTCTGAGGAGAAACTCTAGACATACAGATTTACTATTAAACAATGAATTTAGTCAATTTAGAAATATTTGTCCTTGTTTTTTTTTCCCTTTCACGTTCCACTGAAAATAGGTACCGTTACTCCTTAACCTGAGCCTCAAGCTGAACAACAGCAGGAAGTGACTCTTCTAACAGATAGCATAGCATAACATAACAGCTTCAGAAGCACTTTTATCAGATCTGGAATGAATTTCTTTATTAAATGAAAAACAATAACAACACTACTGCATTTCACAATAGAAAGGATATTTTTACTCCACTTCTGACATGTTTTGGAGGTAGTTTGTTCTACAAAATGGCCTACGTTCTGTTTTTTTTTCCACAGCTGCAGTAGCACCTGTCCACAGCATTATCTTATTGCCCTGTAATGAATGTGACTGATGCAATAACGTTCCAGTCACCTGCCATTTATGCTTTTGAAAAGTTATGAGCATTCCCAAACACTTTCTGTGGGCTGTTGGCCAGATGGACTAGTGAAATATATTGACCAGTCAATCTAGTCTGTCTGGCTAGGTATTTTCATTCGGGTCCTCACTCGAAAGGCAAGGACTCCTCTAGCTTATGTTGGAAATTTAAAACTTGTAAATAAATAAATATCATTTTATGGATTGACTTTGATATATTGCTGTCCCACCTCCCACTCCCCCCATCCTCTCTCCCCATCCTCTCTTGCTCTCTGGCAAACATACCGTTCTAGTGTAAATAAGATTGTCTCTGATGAGCCTAACCCCCTTTACATATTTGGCAGGGACCTTTAATTAAACCAGAAAATGGCACAAAGCCCAGTGAAAAAATACAAAATGCAAATGTTGCAGCTATTCATCTATTGTATCCTAATCTGCTGTGGAACAGAGGAAATTCACTTTTCTCTGTGTGTAAGAATTGACATTTATAGAGTCAAGAAAATGAAAAAGAAATTATTTATGGACTTTATTGAGGTTTGAAAGACAGGGCTATGGCAGCAAGGAGCCAAGGACAACACAAAGCACTCACATGCCTGGTATGAAACCCATGGCATTGCAAGCTGTAACTGCCCCAGCCATTAAGCAGTCAATGTACATCCACCCAGGGGGTACTGCTGCTCGAATCATGCCCTTATATGTCTCAGTGATCTTTTGCACTGCTTACTCGCGACACACCAGGACGGTTCCCTGATCCTTCTAAAGATCTAAGTCTCAAACCATAAATGCAGCTGTCTTATCTAATGTCCACCTGATGTAGGTGTCCCATGTTTTTTTTTTTAGTGCTAACGCTGCTTTAATACCAAATGGTCATGCTCTCAAGTTTGGGCCCAGGGGTGTGTTTGTCTGATAATAAAGAGTGGTCAAGTGCAAAGCTGGCGTGTTTGAAGTTAAATTATAGAGATTAATACACATCCATGAGATAAAAACACACACTCTACTAAGCTTGACTGACTCACATAGGATGCATAACAAAACACATCTACCTTTAAATATCAGAACATTTGCTGAAAATTCCATTCAAAGTTTAACCCTTTAACGTTCTTCTCAACCAATTGGTCAAGCACATTTTAAGTCACTTTTTTTTTAATGCACTTTTACCATAAAGTAACATGTCTACCGTATGGTAAAGGACTAAATTTCAAAAACTGGTGGGTATGTTCTAAAAAAAAAACCAATTGATTATTGCTATTGTTGCCTTTAGGAAATAAAAAATGCAAAGAAATAATTTTTTGACTGCATTTTTCTTGGTTGGAACCTTAAAGAGTTAAAATTGTACAGAGAGCTTTTTTTGCTCTGTGTGCTATTCCCATGCCCACTAATGCACTTAATAACCCTTGAAACAATGAAAACTCAGGCATGGTCAAAGATTTTTACACAACACTGAGTTACATTTATAATATTTGTCAACTCACTAATGTGATGACAGATAATAAAACAGGCTGTCCAATGTATTTTATGCATGCAATAGAAAACAGAACCAGGGTTTCCAGCAGCAAAAATGAAAATTAATTCTTTAAAGACAACAGGTATTTGATGTTCAGTTCACAGGTCTATCATAAACATACAGAAATGAGATCCTGTTGGTTTCGATCAGAGATTTTAAGAATTACCGAGGTTTCACTTTTATGCTCATGTGAAAGTGTGTGACTCATCTTTTTGATAATTTCTTATGCTCTGGATGTTTCAGTGAAAAAAGCACTTTAATCTGAGCATTAACACATTTCATACAGTGACTGTAGGTTTAAAATGTTTTTAATGTTTGTAAGACAGTAACCACCATTTTCATTGTACGGTTACTTTTTCTCAATATCAGGGAGAAAAGCTGTCGGAAGAGGCCTGAACTCTTTTGTTGCAAGCAAATCAAGGAAGCTTTTACAAACTATTTACCCGAAAGGCTACTTTTAACAGTTTTTCTCCCTTATTTTGTGAAATTCAAACAGTCAAACTGGGTATTGATTGCCTTTTTGTTTGTAGAGTACCAACTAAAAACAGAGAGTAACCAGTCGAGATAAGAAGAGTTGAAAGCATTTATTTCCTTTTTACTCTGTCATTGTTTCAGTTGAAGACCCCCTGGCATCAGTATTTACATGCAGTGCATATTAACCCTCCTTTACCATGATGACCACAAGATTGTTATTAACGGACTCAAACGTTAATATTTGAAGATACCATCTGATATAAAACAACATTTAAAGACAAAGAGCATCTTGCTGTTGCTTTCATTCATGTCTACAAGCCAGTGTGATTTTTAATTGATTTTAGGTAGCCAGCTATAAACAGTAACACTCCTCCTACAAGAGGAAGTCGATAGGAGCTAAGATGCTACATACTGTAGAGGAGCAGCATTCATTTCATCACAGAATCACTTACACTACACGTCTGGTAAACAATGGTAATCAATACCAGGGGAACAGGTAGTGTGCTTCTGATTGATCCCGGGGTCATGGTGAGCGTAATCCATACAAAAACAATCTGGGTCATGATCTTTGGAGGGGAGCACCAGAAAGTAGGTCATGCATTTGCATTTTAACTCCATCAAGGTCTGGATTAATGATGCGGAAGTCAGCCATTTAATGCGCTGCCTTTGAGGGCTTGTTACGCCACTTTTTGAGCAAATTTTAAAACCAAAACAAATCTGGATGCACCTTCTTCAACCCTTGGTTTTCCTCTCTCTTCCTGCCTTCATGTTTCCCCTGCCCCTTCTGTCCTGACTCACCAGCTAGTGTCTGGAGCTGCGTATCAACTTTTTTTGTCTTCGATTGAACTTGAGCAGTCTCCAGTCCACCATGTCGGGGATCCCCCTAAAGTCTCTGCATCTGCTTGGAAGTGGGAGACGTGAGGAAGGAGTAAGGTCTGATCTGGAAAGTGATGAGCAGGGATACACAAGAGAGGACTTTACAGAAGCCTCATTACTGCCAGAGATTCCCCTGTATCTAACACCACCCATTGATTTGATGCCACTGCAGATCAGACTTCAATACAATACAAACACTAAAACAGTTGTGTAGCTAAACTTATTGTCTTACTCCATCCCTCTTTTGTTTGTTTCCCTGCTTTTATTTGTGAGTCTCAAGTTGAAGGGGATAAATGGAAGTTAGGGAAAGAGGACTGCGTGGATGAAAATAATGTCCTATACACCAAATGACTGATCAAACCACTTTTAAATGACTTTCTGAAGACCTAAGTCGCAAACTATATCCCATCTAAATGCAGTTTGTTGGCAACTTTCAAGACCCTATTGTATGCCTGGCAAAAAGAATTTTGGCGTGAAATACACCTGATACAAATGTTGTTTTTTGTGCTAAGTGCTTACGCTGCTTGAATATCAAATGGTCATGCTCTCCACTTTGGACCCAGGGGTGTGTTTGTCTGATAATGAGGAGTGGTCAAGTGCAAAGCTGGTGTGATTGAAGATGCATTATAGAGATTGATCCACATCCATGAGATCAGTGCACACACATTACTAAGCTTGTTTGACTATGCATAACAACACACATCTACCATTAAATATTAGAACATTTGCTAAATAATTCACTTTAAAGTTTGAAATTGTACAGAGAGCTGAGAGACAGTCTGGCTTTTTACAGTTCTCCTCAGTATGCTATTCCCATATGCACCAAAGCACTTAATAACCCTAGAAACAATAAAAACACAGACAAGGTCGAAGATTTTTACACAGCACTGAGTTACATTTATAATATCTGTAGACACACTAATGTGACGACAGATGATAAAACAGTTGTCCAGTGTGTTTTATGTGGGCAATAGAAAACAGAGCCAAGGATTCCTGCAGCAAACATGAAAAAATGAAATTCTATAAAGACAACTGGTATTTGATATTCAGTTAACAGGTCTATCATAAATATTGTGATCCAGTTGGTTTCAATTAGAGCTTTTAACAATTACTAAGGTCAAAAAAGCACATTAATATGGGCATTAACACATTTCATACAGTTTTCGGTGTGTGTTCTCTGAGTGTAGTGGCACACTAAAAGAAGAGGGATCAAATGATCCAGGCAAAAATCAGACAACCAGTAAACTTCACCATGTAAATAGCAAAACGCCAGCTGCCCTGCACACACAGATTCAAAGGGAATGAGAGCTGAAATTCTGATTGGTTTGATCTACGACCAAAACAAGGCACTTAATCAGTCCTCTTTGAGTCCTGCACCTGGCTTTGCACTGAGGATTTGCATTGTTTAAATAGCAAAATACAGACCAGCAAGTACCAGTTCAGGGCACTCCAGACAAGCACTTCACACCATTAAAATAGAGCCCCCAAAGTTTTTAGATTCAGACTGAGAATTAAAAAAGATATCTCACAGGGTCACCATCTACAAGTACAACTAGTCTTGGTCAGACCTCAAGTGGGCAGGGCCATCTCTCCTCCATGCAGTAGCAAGGCCAACGGTGAGAGAGTGGGCATTGACTTGAAAAGGCCATGTATGAAAGAAGCTGTGTCAGGATGTGTAAACTAAAGGCAGCATTTCCTTCCAATGGAAACACAAAGTTATTGAACAACAAACCCAGAGGAACTTCACTCTCTCAACAAATCCCACCCCAGGAACATGATGAAGCTGCCATCGTAATGCCTTAAGACTTCCATGTTTATTTTACAACTGTGAAATATTGGATTGTCTATTTGTTATCTTGCATTAAATTATGGTACGATGGTATGTTAGCATGACAGAGCATGCCACAGCAGGAGGTCCACATACACAAACAGGCAGACACAAATGTACAGTAAAGAGTTCCTCTGTAGGGTTCACTGATCCTGTTCTTCCCCTAACACTGCTTCTTACTTCAAACAAGGCTAAAGTCTTTACTCCACATTATATAACATTGTGTAAAACCTTCATTCATTTTTCTGCTGTATATAATAATTAGAAAGTTGTATATCAGCCTTTAACACTCAATGTGAATGGCTCTACTTCTGTTATTGTAATGCCACTGGCTTTACAATGACATGTCACACTTTTCAAGGACTTGTATCACTATATGACAATGAAAGTCAGCACATCAGATGTAAAGCAAGTGAAAGACAGGCTCAGAAACACCAAGGACAAGTGCAACATGAATTTTTTAAGTGCCTGCAAAGACAGAAAAGAGAATCTCTGCAATGTTTAATAAAGAATGCAGACTTTATTACTGGCATGCATTGAATTCAGCCAAGGGATGATTTGAATAAAAAACAAATACAAATGAAACCACATTTCATTTTCTTCTGCAGCTGTCGAAACAATAATGAATGCAGCTGTGTTTACACTTATAATGCTGTGTTGAAGCTCCACCAGTCAATTCACACCAATAATTCATGCATTTTTGTAATTGTTTCTATCGATGGTACTCTGGGCTGGTTTATTAAAAGGATAACAGTGCAAACAAGAATGTAAGTACATAATGTAAATTGATTTTGTTTTTGTTTCTTGGTGATGACTGGACTTTGAAGAGTTTGTTCAACTCCAGTGGTAATTCTAAACACCATTGTTGAACTTATAATGACATTTTGGGGAAAATCCTTGGTATTTGTGCTTTCTGTAACTGTAATATGAAAAAAGGACACTCAAATATGCTTTTGAAAAACATTATTCCAAATAGTTGAGACTCTGTGTGAAAAGTTACACAATTAGGGATGGGAATCGATAGTATTTTATTTCATGGCAATGCCATTAATGGGTCTGCTTATCGATTTTTCCCCCAAATTTCCTTATTGATTCCTGCTGACTTTCTGTGTGGGCAAAAGTTGGCCTCTAGGTTTTCAATAGTAACAAATTCAAACATGTGACACTCCTGATTAATGCTTTGCTGCATATATGTATATGCTTTTGCAAGTTGCCTGTGAAAGTTGTGCAGTATGTGCCTTTTGGTCGATAATTAAGCCACAATTCTGACCACTTCTGACCCCGGCCAATGAAAGGAATCGATAATGGAAATGATGAGCAAAAAGGCTAATGATGTCAATTCCATGATGGAGTTGATATTGTTTGGAATTGGGTTTTAATTTCCTTCCCTATACACAACAAAATACAATGATCTGAAAATCCTTTATGTACCTGATGAACCTGATTAATTTTATATTTATTTGAAATGGCTTTATCCTGAAAAATATTCCACTACACACTCCAAACTAAATGTGCTCATACAGCACTGACCCCTGCTGAGGCATTTCTAACATTCTTAGCTGATTATTTGCAAAAACATAAAAAAAAAAAACATCCTACTGTGCAATGTTTACAGTTCAAGACTTGCTGGACCCAGTTCAGATTTCAGACCACCAGCAAAATCTATTGACCTATCCCTTGTGCCATGATCAATATTCCCTAAAAACTTTCACAAAAGTCTGTTGCATTATTTGCTAGAATGTGCAAAACAGGCCAGTTGGGCTGTGTGAACAAGTACTATAAAAGAATTCCTGAATCTAGATTCAGATCATTATGACAATCTAATCAGGTCTTCTTTGTGTCTTGAAGAACATTTGCAGAAAATGTAATCTAAATCCATTTAAAACTTTTTGAGTTATTAACTATGAAGGGGAAAACTGCCCTGAAGCGCAATGTTAACAAAACCTTAAAAAAAAAAATCCTTGATCCACATCCAGATTCGGACCACCACTAAAATGTAGTCAGTTCTTCTTTGTGCTAACAATATGTATATTGTATTATGCTAACAAATGATCAGTAAAATAGTCTTTGTAATATAAACTAAAATGCAGTAAGTTTACTGTAACTTAAAATGCATTAAAAAGTTGTAGAATAAAATATGGTAATGTACTGCTAATGAAAATACAGTAAGGGTGCTGTTTTTGAATATACATTATTTATGCTGTATACTGTTTATACAACTATTGTTGTTTATTTTAATGTAAAGCACTGTGTGCTACATATTTATCTATGAAAAGTGCTTTATAAATAAAGTTTCATTGATTGAAACTGAAATACAGTAATAATACCATGAATAAAAATACAGTAGTTAAACTATTATTAACGATGCAGTAATTATGTTGTAAATCAAAATAGTGTAAAGCTACTGTAAAGACATTTTCAGTAACTTCCTGATTTTTTCTTGTTGCCAGTAAGTTACTGAAAAATTTACAGCAACCTTTTTACAGTATAGCAGTCATGGGCCCCTAGAATCAACCTACTTTTCCGCCCTTTACGACTCCCGGTGTGCCAAACAAAATGGCCACTTAGTGTAGCCACGGCACAGCTCCACTGATTTTCATTCTTGATGAACTCCACCAAACCTCAATATTCATTTTCATGCTCAAAGGTTGATATCTGACCCGAGGTGTTCTGACCCAGTGTGCGTGTTTCTTCAGTTGGACTGGATGCTTATTAAAATGTGAAATGGGATTTTTGGATCAATAAACAAAAACATCTGAAGTGTTTTCAGCATGTGCATGGCCGTCAACACTTTGATTTTTACCTGAATGGACTTTATTGGAAAGTTGAGCAGGTGAAGTGTTATCTTTAAACCGTTTAACTTTTCCCCATCTCTATACAAAAACACCTGGAACAGCTCAGGATGCTCCATTCCTCACATATTTGATTACAAAAACACTAATGATGAGTAGTGACTTTAAAACAGGGATTTTCTCCTCTCGATTACATTCTGGGTTTCTTCTTTGAAACTCCTCTCGTGTGTTTGCTACCCTTTCATGCTCAGTTGAGCTTTTCAGGCATTGTCAGGCTTGTTTAAATTTTTAACAGGGGGAGGGGTGGAGGCAGGAGACTGAGACAAGGGGAAAGCCCCTCATCTCAAGTCCAAGGTATATTCCCATGAAACATTGTGCAGTGACGTGGAAGAGTGTTCGCCTTTTGTGTCTTCTGATGCTGTTGGCCCCTTTTAACCAAATAGTGAATGCTACACATGCTTTGTTTTGTTTTACTGTGAGAGCTGGTCTACCAAGAATAACTGCACCCAGGTGGTTTAAACTCAACTGAACCCTTTAAATCTCCATTTTTGAGATGTTTTTTTTTTTTTTTTTACCTCAACTCAGACTTCACAGGTAGTTACGTACATTTAGTTTGCTTGTGATTATAGTCCAATAAATGCAATTATGCTAATCTGTAGCAATTTTCGGTTTCTTCCTCACATGCCTTCCCTGATTGAAACATAATTGGATGAAATCATTTGCTCAATGATGTTGATCATTGTTGGCCCAGCAGAATCTAATAAGCTTCATCTTGTCTTTAGCAGCATTCAATTTTCCTACAGGTATGGTGGTAACTTAAAGCTAGCACTGTAGATGGAAAAATAGGAAGAAAAAGAGTGCAAACACAGACAGTGATGCATTAAGCAGCAACCTCCGGCAACCATTCTGGTACTGTACTCAATTCAAAACATACCAAAAAGAAAGGGGCTACATTGTGCCTCTTGGTTATTATGAATCTGAACAAAGAAAGATGGCATGCGCCCATTTTTTATATTCAAAGTATTGAATGCCATAACGTATATTACCATGCTTTTGCAGACGACACACAGCTGTACATGTCATTGTTAAAACACGACTACTGTCCCTGCACTGGCTTAAGAGGTGTGTTGAGGGAATAAATGAGATGACGTGACAGAATTTCCTTCACTTAAATAAAGAGAAAACCAAAATCATTATATTACTTCACAAAGAGAATAGATTACACTGGCTTCCTGTGAGACAAATAATTCACTTCAAAATCCTTGTCCTGGTTTATAAAGCTCGAAATTGTCTTTGGCCAAAATACCTTTCAGATATTTTATTGAAGAATCCAGACCCTTCAGACCCTCTGGGACAGGTTTACTCACTGTTTCCAGGGTCAGGATTAAACATGGTGAGGCAGCTTTAGCTTCCTGCGAGACAAACTAACAGAGAGCCTCAGACTTTCTACATCTGTGAACTCTTTTAAAACAGTTCTTGGAGCCTTTTTATTTGCCACTGTGTTCTCATAAGTTCAGTAGCTTTTTCTGTTTTCTTCAATTTCATCTCCCTTATTCTCTTAATTATTAAATTATTATCTTTTTTAGTTTTTTACCTTTTTACTTGTCATCATAAAGTTCTACCATGTTTTGTATTTTATGGTCTAATTTCTGCTAATTTTAAGCCTTTAATGCTCTTAATGTCATATGTTGTTGTCCTTAACTTGGCAAACACTTAATATTTCTATATTCAGAATTGCACCGTTAATGCTGAAAGGTATACGTGCAGGTTTTGAATCAACATACGCTGCCATCCAAGCAACGTCCTTTTCAGCGATGGTTCTGCTTATTTCACCAAGACTATACCAAACCACATTCTGCACATGTTACAACAGTGTTGCTTTGCAGTAAAAGAGTGCAGGTACTACGGCTTGCCAGCAGTCTATACCTATCTCCTATTGAAAATGTGTGGCACCACAATATTTCAAGGCCACTAAGGACACAGGACACAATGGTGGTTCAAGGCCAATCCAGCTGCCTCTGACCAGTTACATGAATATCTTACATGCTTTATATTTTATATGTGCGACTGCTCACAATCACAGAGAGAGAGTTGATTCATGAACAGACACTTCAGCTTCAAGGCTTTATTAACTTCTTTTTTTGCACTTGTCAGACAACCTCTGAAGTCACCATGGTCACAGAGAGCATGCCTTTGGGATGTGTCCTCCCTTAGCTTCAGAAAAGATTGAACAAGCAGGAAATACATAAAGGCTGAGATTCAGAAATATTCTGATCAATCTGTTATTTGGTGAGTGCATTGCTGTCTCTATGTTTAAGTCATGCAACAGAAACAGTTAATGTAGGCAGATGCGACTTTGACCTCCATCTCTGGAAATTCCCAAATAAAATTTGGTTGACCTTTGTCAGTGTTATGTCATGCTTGCACACATACAGTGTGAACAGATTCATCCTGACCGTCAGATTGTAAAGTGTGAGCAGATGGATCTCATCTGAATAAATATGGCATGCAACAAAGCTGAAAACAAACACAGTTATAATCTGGATTATAGATAAAAAGCCCTGAAACTAAGTTTGGTACCTGCCTTTCTTCTATAAGACTAGCATAAATCACTTTTTAATAGGATGAGAAATCCTCTAAAGGCTTCTCCAGAAACCAGGCACCACTTTTGAAGAAAAGGGTTTGCAATGCAGGCCAAGGTTTCATTATTCACTTTCCAACTTGGAATTATTTTTGTGTCCAACACCCAAAAGAAAAAAAAAATGTTTCATGGAGAATCTAAAAATAAATTCATTACAACTGCTGCAGTATTTTAGTCTTACGTTTTCAATAGTCTGGGTGAGTTTTGACACCACCACACCTTACAGAGGTCTCCAGAGCTGCTCAGGGTTGAAAGTGACACAGATAAAACAATAAATGATGAATAGACTTCACTTTGTAAGTAGGTTATCTGACTACTAAAGCACTTCTTACAGAACATGTCACACTTACCCATTCACATCTATTCACACCACATTCACAGTAAAAATACAGGCTTAACAGCCATAAACTATGAGCATAAACCCTCAAGGAGACATCCTGGGTAAGACTGTTATTTAAAACCAATTAAAGCAAGACCAGGGGACCAGTCTGTGCCCACCATCAAGGTAAGACTATTTAAGAACTTCAATGCACAAACATACAGGAAGGTAATCTGACACACCAGATATACAGTTCAATACTGTATGGGATATATTTTACTAATCCAACAAGGTAATGACTCACATAGATTGTCATGGTAGGGTAATAGAGCGGTGCAGGGATGACATATTTTTGTAGGCCAACATGGAAGTTAGCATTGCACTGGTTCAACTGCAAGCCCACTAAAATCCTATGCGATTTTTCACAGTGTTTTGGATCATTGCTGATAATATGTTCTGTAGCTAACAAAAACATAAAATTTACATGTTCTGTTCTTTGGATTATCTTGACAAAAGAACCTACTTTTCATGATAAAAAGCTTAAACATAATTGCAAGAATAAAAAAGTTAATATTTAGCCATTATGAAACTTGAACATAGTGGTTCACCTTAGAAGCAGCTACAGTACTTCCATTGTATCACCTCTTAATGGCTGTGGCAGTAGGGTATTAATTATTGATTAGTATGAAACTATCAGAAATGTTTGCAGTCAGGTCCCAGGCCATTTTTGTAGTCCTTGTTAGCAGTTTGTAACAACTGTTCTTTTGAAAGCACAACAACAGTTCAAGATTCAAAAGTAGGCAAATGTGGTTACTAAATGCCATTTAGTTCCAGACTTGAGAACCAGGCAGTGTCAAATGCTAACTCACTTCTGGAAAAAAAAAAAAAAAAAAAAAAACATATCCAGAGGCTAATAGGGTAATCCTTTTGTCAGTCACACTCAGTATGGGCCAACTAAATGATGCAGTAGGTCACCGCTGCTGCCAAGGAGTATAATATATCGTGCAAGCAAGTTCAAACATCATATTTTCTCCAGAACCTGTCAAAAGAGGACTTAAAGTATCTCTTACAATTTTGTTCAGTGTTGTCCTTTGTTCTTTATGTAATGAGGGAATGCTGCCCAGTTCTGAAAACTGCTACCAAAGCAGGTGGCATATATGCTAATCTCTCTGCGAGCAGTCCTTGTTTACAGTCTCTCATCCCACACACACTTATGCAAGTGTTAACAAATATGGTTCAGGATGCCAGGAGAGAAATCAAGTATCTAACTGTTTAAAGCCATTTTTTATGTAGAGCTCACAGAAAATAGATAATCTTCAAAATCTGATGTTGTGGGAATGCTTCAGTGAAATACAACCTCAACCCACCATTTATTGTGCCATTTTAAGGTTCTGTTCACTCAAAGGCACGAGAACAAGTGGTTCAAAGCTACAGTTTTATCTGTTAAAGTATTGATAGTTAAATCCACTTAAATAGCACTTAATAGTTATTTTGTCTCTTAGATCGAACAAGACTTGACACCAATTGGTTTTATTTATTTTACATCCAAATGACACCTATGTATATAACTGTGATTTAACCGAAGACATCCTCTTTGCCTTTTGTGCCTAGCTTTTCACCCAGACTGTGAAGTTTACAATATGTAGTTCAGTACACCCCTAATGATATGAGCAGTGTGCTTTCTGTTGTCAAAAAGGGGCTCTAACTTTTCAATAGCTGATAAAAGTGTTACAAGGCTCACACTTCTAATCTCACTATCTCCAAATCTTGACCATGATCCCTTTAAGAGGCACATTCGCCATTTATATGGTTGGAAGTCATTCACGGATGTTGATAAGAAGGCATCAGGATTTTATATGAGGTGTATAAAAACTATTACCCATACAAAACCTCCAGTGTGAGTGATTCTCAATTATGACTGCTTGTTGGCTTGTGAGTCTTAATTGCAGCTAAAGGATCTTGAAACGGAAATAGGATGGAAGCCCATGGTCCCAGTGAGATGCACCAGAGAGCGTGCCAATGTCAGATGAAACACAGGGTGCCAGGGAGAGCAGGCAGACTCCATGGCTCCATCTCCTGGAGGACACAAGAGAAGGGGCTCTATTGAGCACAGCCCCACCTTCACATGTTTTATCATTCTCAACATACACAGATGGCTACAGTATGCGTGAATGTTTACACTGAACATTCATACGAGTTAGCAGGTATCACCATGGCAACTGCCTGCTCACTTGTCAGGCTGCAAAGCAAATCAATGGTTTTACAGAGGGAGTGTTTGATTTCAGAGGGAATCACATACATTAAAATGAAATCCAACTGTTTTGAATATGTTGAATCCATTTAGAATACAAAATTAGGAAAGTGTGGGCCATACTATAAAAAAAATTATTCAGATATACACCAAATGCAGGGCATTTTATCCACTGAACTAATCTCTTCAGATGACATTATCAAGTTAACTATTTCTTGGTAACCCCTTACCAAGAAAAAACAGATCTCCAAGACACACTGCCACGCTTAAACAAATATCTCTCTTCAGATCAGCTACCACTCTTACCAGTGCATAAGTGCAAGGACAGTCCAAGAAATAGTACTGACTCACAACAGTATTAAAAACAGAGGATAAACTATGAAAAATAATGTTTTTGTATCTTTCACAGATTCAGACTAAGCCATTAATCCATTACCTATGCCAATTTTACCCTTTGGGATTGTGAGGTAACCTGACACACCAGATGGATCATTCAATGAATTTCAGTAGTCCATCAAAGCAACAGTCTATAGAAAGTGTTTGGGAACAGGCAGAAACTTTCAAAAGCATTTCCAGCATGTGACTGGAGGATAGTTTCATCAATCACATTTGTTACGGGCCAGTCAGAAAATGCAGCAGGTGCTACTGCATGGCGCAAAATACAGAATGTAAGCCACAATACAGAACAAACTATCACCAAAATTTTTCCAAAGTGGAGCAAAAATATCCTTTTTACTGAGAAATGCTTTCAGTGTTTTGTTTGTTTTTCATATAATAAGGAAATGTGGTCCAGATCTTACAAAATCTACAAATGGAGCTGTTAGCATCTATGCTAATCTCTGTATGAGCGGTCACTTCCTGCTCTAAAGGGCGTTGACAGGGTCGTGCCGCTTTGGAATGCTTATAGTCGTAGATTGCAGCTTGACAACATGGATTTCACTGTTTACAGACATGCTTTTAGGGTTGGTTTGGCCCACTCTGTACTCCTTCAGAGGAGTGCCAAAAAGTCAGACTGCATGGGTTGGTTTTTGGGTACCTAACAGTGGAAACACCCATGGTTTTGGGCCGTACCGAGCCAAACTGAGCCGGACTGCTTGGTGAAAAAGCAGGTTATTGAGTCAGGTAGATTCAGGTGCTGCACAAGTTGAACTACCTGCTACACCACTTCCCTATTACTACTATTAGAACCATATCAAGTTAAAATCTGGTATTGCCACAACTGCTCATTTTAACTTTAAAGAAAAAAGAAAAGACAAAAATCACGAACCCTAAAGGGACATGATTTTCAGTCTCAATTCCCCAGCTCTATAGGACATTAGCAGGTCCAGTAAGCCCTGAACTGTCCATCCATGACCAGTATAATCATGTCCTGTCTATTAGACTGGGCTGCTGGGAAATAACAGAAATAACAGAAGGAATAGAAAAGGAGCAAAGAAATTCCTAGAATTACCACAGCTCACTTGTCACAATCCAATTACTCCATCTGTGTTTGTAACCAATCTCCATCCCCTCCGCCTTGAGTTTCAATTCATTTCCCGAGGTTAACACCTTATTATTTTTTGACCACACATGCTGCAACCCGTACCTGCATACATCTTTACCCCCACAAAAGCTAAAATTGGAGTGGGAGGGAGAAAAAAGAATATTGAATCCTGACACATTAAAATGTCAGCACCGCGACGTCTGAAATGATATATGTTGCATGGTTCATAAATACGGCATTGCCCTCTGTGGCTTCAGACATATTAGATTTTCCATGTGGAGGAGCAGGATTCACACCCAGCTGTTTGGCAGGGTTTGGAAAACAGGGACTGATCCTTATAGTGAATCTTAAGCTGCCCCTCATCCTAAAATGAATTAATCCAACAAGCACTTCTTCAGGGTTTGTGTGCCAAGAAGAGCAGAGTTGCAGCTGCGCTTTCCTACAGTCCAAATTTAGCAGCATGGCTGTGAGGGAAAGTGCTCTCAACGAGGCAGGGACAGGAAATATATATGCTGGGTTTTTAAGAAATTGTTATATATTTACAAATTTAATAAAGGTTGAGACAGTGTTACTGTGAAGTGCTGAATGAAGTGCATGGAATAGTTCCCAGGTCTGCTGCTCAATGAGGGGAAAGTATACAGTAAAAACCTTTCACCCATTATCTGCATATTAACAATGATGGGCAAGTTACCTGTAAAATATATTGTAAACTAAGTTACTAGTTAGTCATGGAAGGAATCAGCTTCCCTACACTAAAGCTACACTCTGCAGCAAACACAGTTAAAATAACATGACAAAAGTAACTCAGTACATCTAAGCTATTTTTATTTGTTATGCGGATATATAAATAATAGTGAAAACAATTATCACAATGATGATATCAAATTATCATTATAATATTTATTATTATTATGACAATTAAAATAATAATTATTAAAATAAAATAGACCACAGTAATTTTTTACCCATTTTTAGTTGGACAATTTTCTTTCTTTATTCTTTTAAGGTTCCTTTATCATCTGCCTTTTTATCATGTATTTTAAAACTGTGTAACACTTTGTTATTTCTGCTCTTTAAAATAGCCATTTTGATGCACTCTGCTTCCTTATGAAGTCACTTTAATTTATATTTTCCATTAAGTAACAGTGGTCAAAAACTATAATGAACACATTTCCATTTTTAAATACAATTGTATCAGTGTGGTTTCCTATGTTTGTCATTTAATATGCCAAAAAATAAAGTTTGATGTCTAAATCATCAAGTTTCATCACTGAACTGTATGTAAACAGTATTTCTTTTGACAACCAACTAACAAAAATGTTACCAAAGCTGTCCAATAAAAGGAGGTTGTTCAGTTCACCTCAGGGGCTCACACTGTTTTTGTATCCCCTACTGTAACATCAAACATGTTCATTGTTTCCTCTCTTATTGAGGTCCTAATGGTTGGCTGCAGGTAGGTTACTAACTGCTGTTTACTGGTGATAGTTGACTAAATGTGTTGCTTTATTCTGGAAATGCATGCATGGGTCTTTACAGTGTGTGAACTCATACTCATCTGCCTGCAGGTTCAGTAAGAGCAAGAACCAAGGCTGCACCGCAGACTGCAACACCGCTTTGCAGAAAGCAAAAGATATTTAGGACCTGTGTGTTCAGCTTAGCCTCACTGCCTATTGACCACAACATAATCTATTACAGTGTTTCGTGTAAATGTTAACTTTATCATATAATCTATTTTATTTGATCCAAGAAAATTTACATTAAACATAAAAATTGAATGACATTCATTCCAGGGGATGATTTATCACCCTTTGTTAGGTTCTGATGAATAGCAAAGGGCACTTACAGGTTGTTTACTCTGTTAAGCTTCTGATGATGAACAAAAAATGTTATTATTTTCTGCGGCAGAGGGCCAAGCATACACTGTTGTTAATATTATATTATATTACATCACAGTCACTTTTACTGCTGCCTAGATAACAATGCCAAGCCAACTGGTCACACTTGTATCATTACGGGGTACTGCTGTGTTGACAGCAGTAATCACAGAGGTCACCAGTTAACACGGTAGCTCTTTCCTTATACTGTAACACCCACAACAGCGTGGGCAGAGCAACAAATAATATGGAATAGTAAAAAGCAGCTTTGTAAATGTGGAGGGTCATGTGATGAAAAGGACAAAGTCAGTAGTTGTGTCATTTGTTATTTAACTCTCTAAAGAAAGGACATACAGTTAAACAATGATGTGTTCACAGTCTGCTCAGAAAAACAACTATCAGGTAAAATGTAAAATTTGTAATTATGATGTGGTCAAATGTTGCACCAAGTAAAGAAAAAATAAAACCATTTTGGCAAAAGCAAGAATCAAACAAGCTCTGCCTACTTATTTTAACAATGTTTAGAGAAGCAATCAAAAAGTATTGATAGTAGTATTGATTAGGATTTTGAATCATTAAGAAATACCAATAAGGGTATTAATGGCAGCAAAAATGGCTGATCCTATTTCTAATTGTGACAACCATTTATTATTTATGTTAACAAAAAATATTAAAATTGATATTGAGTATAAGAAAAGAAAAGAGATAAAATGATGTCCATATTCTTCTCCGAGGAGATTCACTCGACTACAAAGCTATGCTACATTTTCTCTCCTTTAAGAAACAAAAAGTACAATATTTACTGAGGCATGACAAAATGACTACAAGATGTCTGCAGGGGGTTTAAAAGCGTGTTGATCAAACCGTATTGATTCATTTTTTTCCTCCTCCTTTGGTGTTAAGATTCCTGTTTTCGCAGCCTGTGTTGTTGTTAGAAAAACTGCCCCCCTAGTGTTTTGAATCTCCCAGAGTCCTATCATCCGGTTACTGATGTCCAATTCACTGGTGTCACCATTTGTGAGCAGAATACATAAATTTCTTTTTGTTGTGAAGTGCTTTTAAAAGACCCCTGGGTCTGTCTCTCACTTGCAGGAATTAGCATTCCTTTCATTCTTCTGGTTTTATGTACATGCAAATAAACTAAACCAAATTAAATATATTATAATGGGGGGAATAAAGCAAAGTTTTCCCATCAGCACTGAGCACCCGCTGTGTGTTTACTCCCCTCTGTGGTAGTCACTTGTTTGCCAGTTTGTTGTGTCATAACATTTTCTAAAAAATACAAAAAATAAAAAGAACATTTCAGAACAATGATGAATATTAATTGGCTGACTTACAAAGTGCAGAGGAAACATAATGTTCTGTTAATCCTAAAATTGGAGCCAATTTATGAATAAACATTGTTCTTTTATCAATCCTTTGACAATAAATGAGCCACACATCCCCTGTCCTTATTGTTGCACTGTTATATCAGAAATACTTCTTTAATTTTGAGGCTGAACACAGAAATACAATAATATTTTTGCACCAGGCAAGGTCAGACGCATTATGTTTTGGGATCGTCCATCCACATGTCTATCTGTCCCTGCAATCATTTAAGCAAGGCTCAGGGGTGAACTTTTGAGATTTTGAGGTCATAAGGAAAGGTTATCGAGCCAATGATCATCCCTTGTTTGTAAATGTAATAATCAAAGGACACTTCAACGGATTTCATTCCAGCTTTACACAAATGTCACATATGCAAGGTTAAAATAATCAGACCTTATCGGAGCCACGGCATGGAGCCTTTTGATCAAACTTTTTTTGAAAATGCTATCATGTCAATGCAATTTCTCAAGACTGCTGAAAGGTTGTTGTTTTTCAGACTTGAATAAATATTCACTCTGACAAAGGGATGAATCACTTAGAATTTGAAGGTCAAAGGTCAAAGGCCAAGATCATGAAGCCTTCTGGCCATGTTTGTATGTGAATGGTGTGTCTAAAAAGTGCTTCGAATAGTTTCTTCCACATTTGATATAAAGATAGTGGTTGACACGTGACCATATGATGTGGATAGAGGAGAGCTCAAACAACAATGAAGACAGATATAAAACTAAAGCAACTAGACAAACAAACAAGCAAGATATAAAGTAATGCAATGTAATAAATCAAAATTAGATGACGAAAACATCAACGTAGCCATTCTTTGACAAGCTGAATGGTAAACATTTTCTCTTTCCCTCATTGCAGTCCATCTTTTCCTTTTTTATGAGCTTAAGTCTCCAAAACAACTAAAGGGGCATGACTGATGCTAGTTCACGGTGGTTGATTTGAAGAATTGGGTTGTTTAACTTGGGCCAAGTGACTGTAAACATAGTTTACCTGGTTATTGATCTGTGCTTTGATTTTTTGTTGTGACAATAAATATGTTGAAGGTTTGTTTGATTCAATTTAAGAGGTCATACGTCAAAAGTTAATGTCATAGAGCCTTAAATTCATTCCTTGCAGGTGAAAATTACTTCAGGAAAACAGTTTCAGGGATTTCTGTCATACTTTGCACAAATGTCACTCAGATGTGTTTGAGAGATTTTCTTAAAAGTTTGTACAAATGTCCACTCGAAACTGACTGGATTTCAAGTATCAAAGGGCAAGGTTTTTGGGCCTAATGCTGACCCTGTAAGATCTCTACAAATCCCACCACAACAAAATCACCCCATATTTCTTATTGACCCATCATTGTAGGAAATGTGCTTCCTAAAAATGCTATTAGAGAGGATGAGACCTTGACCTTTGACTTCTGAAATTGAATCACTTTATACTTGCAAAGGAGTGAACATTTTTGGCTATGATTAAGAAGATCCCTCATAAGTTCAGGCCTTGGTGTTCTTGATGTAAGTTGATTGAAATCACACTTAAATCAGAAAGGAAATTTATGTAAGGTACATCTCTACACAGAAAACTAAGAGCATTTTTGAAATATTCATTTACAAGCTAGCATTGACGAAGAGGTTCCATGACCATGACCTTTTACCGTTGATGTCCAAATTGGAGTTAGATATCCTTTCAGTCAGACAGCCAGATTTGATAAGATACAGTGGCCGCAACGAAGGATGAGCATCAGACTCCATTACACTGACCTTTGACTTATGACCCATGCTAATCTTTCAGTCAGAGAAAACATGTGTGCCAAATTTTACAGAATTGTCTAAGATTTTTTTCGACATCACAATTAAAGACATATGATCATTCAGCTACATATCTTGATCTTTGACCTATGACATCCAGGGCTGTAGCCAGTCACTTTTATTTTCTCCGCTTCTGAGCCGCTTTTTTTTTTTTTTTCTTTTCAAAAACTTCATTTCAAAGCTCTGTATACCTATAGTATCCGACCGTGCTCTACCTCCACCTCACATTCTGGCAGCCAATACAACATGCGACCTGGGTGTCTATCAAAGATCGTCTATGGAGAATCAAGGACCCTCCCTGGGCCCTCCCACTTCATTTCACAATAAAATGTTTTGGTTTTTTTTTTTTGGTCAGAAAAAAAAACCAAGGTCATGACCTCATTGGTAGCTACAGCCATGATGACATCCCAATCTAATCTGCTCATAAGTTAAAAGACATCACACTCACAAGCAACAAATGAACACAAAGCTCAGTGACATTTGTCCTGCCTTGAAATTTGGTCAGTTAATCAGAAGTCACAGGGGGTTACCCAACCGTGCTTTATGCAGAGGTGGGAACTGATGGCCCAGGGACCACATGTGGCACCCCCTACTCCATCAGTATGGCCCACCAGTCAATTACAAATGTGATAGACGTATATTTTTACCAGGGAAACAGAGCAATATCTGCCAGGAAACATTGAAAATAGCTACATTTTTGATGAATAGAGCTGGAATTGACTGTAAATGTTTCTGGAAAACTTTCATAAGCATCACAAAATATACAAAAACAAGGCAACTGGACTGTGTAGAGTTTGTTGGGAAGACGTTTCACTTCTCATCCAAGAAGCTTCTTCAGTTCCAAATGGCTGGTGCTGGAAGCAGATATTTATCTTGCTAGAGGAAAAAACAACAACAAAGGAAGGGAGGAGTTGGAGAACGACTCATAGAAACTTATCCCAGGGTGATGTAATGGTCACATGTGCCCAGGTGTGAGAAGATAGATGGTTTGAAAGAGGAGTTAAAGAAGCCATCTTCACCAGACTGGAGAAGCCTTCTCTTAACAGAGGTGGTGGACTCAGACACAACCTCTCACCTACATATAATGCAGTGCTAAGCTCTCTCCCCAGAAAGCTCTCCAAACACTCACACCTGGGCACATGTGACCATAACACCTCACATGACAGGGGGAGTTAATGACCCATTCAGGGTAACGACTCTCAGGGGTTACATCACCCTGGGGTAAGTTTCTATGAGTCGTTCTCCAACTCCTCCCTTCCTTTGTTGTTGTTTTTTCCTCTAGCAAGATAAATATCTGCTTCCAGCACCAGCCATTTGGAACTGAAGAAGCTTCTTGGATGAGAAGTGAAACGTCTTCCCAACAAACTCTACACAGTCCAGTTGCCTTGTTTTTGAATCTTCAGAATGACCACGACCTCGATGAATGAGAATCTACACAGACATCACAAAATATATAAAAGCAAAATTAAACCCAAATATTTTCAGCTCATCAGATGAACTATTACCATTTGCATTTGAGTCTAAATACTGATACAATACACATTTTTTGTTCATCTAGTTACATTATAAGTGGCTGTATTTGTTAAAATGAGAGCATCATGCAACTGACACAATGACGCCTTCATGGTAAACAAAAACGCCCATCCACGGTCTCAGGTTGAGCTGTCACCTGATACTTGATATTCAAATATCTGTTCAATAATGGGAGTAAAAATCGTAATGTATTGGTACCGTAACAAGTCATTTGAATTGAAAATATACAGTGTACATTAGTGTGCCTGCAGCAGTGAGCAGTCATCCAGCAGAGATGGACACCTTGGTTCACCTTGAGTAAATGTAGGACAGGCAAACCGTTCTGAGTGGACAAACTTGGAATCTCAGGAGCGACATGTGAAATCACTGGATTCCACATCAAGGATGGCAAAACTATTCAAATTTAATTTTTGGAAAAAGTGACAGCCTTAGTCTAAAGTGTAAAGAAAATATCATTTCATTTTTTAAGATCCTAGGTCCACAAACAAAAGATGAACCTGAGACTCCATGTCCATGTTGACCTTTGACCTATACAATTTCATGTATTTATCCTTTTGTTATAGTGGGCAGTTGATTTAAGAAAGAAAAAATACCTTAAAGAGATGAACATAAGGCCCCATGACCTTGATTTTTGACCTCTGACCTCTTAAACCTTTTTTATTTCATTCTTCAGTCAGAGTGGAAATTAATATTTTAAGAAAAACCCTTGAAGTATTTTAAGATATAAAGTTCATAGAGAAAAGGAAGAATATGTGTATCAAGCTTTCTGGTTGACATAAAAACCAACAGTTGTTGTTTTTTTTGGATCTTGTCCAAATATCAGTTTTTACAAATTCAGCCTGTTTACTCATCCTTCTTTTTTAATGATAGGAATAAAGCAGTTTCCTCATCAGCACAGAGCACCTGCTGCGTGTTTATTCCCCCATGAGGTCTTTGCTTGTTTGCTGGTTTGTAGCTTTCCAAAAAAAAATAAAAAGGCTTCAGAACAATAATGAATATGAATTTTCTGAGCCACATGTGCAGAGGAAACAGGATGTTGTGCAGCTCCACAGAAAGTGCAGCCCCATGCTGTAGGTCCATATGGCTGTGCTCTAATGATACTTGCAGAGGTTTGGCTCCAGATTACAATTGTAAATGACAGTAACCAAGGAAAACTGGCACCCTAGCATGCTTGTTTTTTTTTTTTTTTTGTTCTTTTTTTTTGAAAGGGGGAAACAGGATACTTCACTTGCCTCCAAATTTCACTTGAACCCGCACAGCTATCACTGCTGTCAATGTCAGGCCGCCAGTATGGTGGCTGTTCACCTTGAGGGGTCCCTGGGAGATTGGGCTTCTCTGGAGCTAACAGATATGGACTGCAGCCCAATTTCCTCTTGGCTAATTAGCTTGGCTACAATACCAGTGGCAGTCCTTATCAGCCCCCAAGCCTTCTGCTCTCAGTCTGAGTTGTTGTTTTTTTGTAAGGTCCAAGCAAACTAAAGATAGCCTTCCCCAAAAAAGTTCACAGTGATGGGTCTCACTGTGTTGGTGCTGGAAGCAGAGGTTATGCATGTTCCAAATGCATGTAAACCCACCTTACTAACACACATGAAGGGATTCTCTATATAGATAGAAGCTTTTTAAAGCCTCGAGCTCAGTGAACTCCACCGAGGTTTGTTATCTAAATGAAACACATCAGCAGAATGTTAATTCCAAATGTCTGCTACACTGGAACAAAATCAACTCTAAACACTTTCCACATAGCTTTAAGACTTGTGACAGATTTACTTTTTTCAATGTTACCATGATTTAGTACATGTTTTTTTAAAGGTTCTTTCACTGAGGGACACACAAAGAAAAATACAAGGATAACAGGGCCACTTATTACACCTACCTTTCATCTATTAGAGTCAGTAAAGCAGATCCAATGTAGGCAGAGAAAAGCTTAGTTATTGAAAATAGTTATAATAAATAATAATAATAATAAAAGAGAAAAAAAGCCTACAGTACAGCTCTCCATTAATGTCTTGATGAGGAAAACAGACAATCATTGTAAAAGATTTGGGGTTGGCCTACACAATTTGAAGGGCCCCTCATCAGCTTTGGCAGCAGAGAATGGCTGCTGACAGCTCATCCACCATTTTAAGAATCCACTTTCAGACTCAAAACAAGAGCAAACTGCAACACCTTCATAATGTGTTGGTTCTTGAAGAAAACTGCCCAGGGACCATGGATGTAAGTTAGCTTTATAGCTAGCTCTGGCTTAACAGTTGTTGTGCATAATGCCTGTCAATAAACCCGTAAACTAAACAAATCGATCAGCATCATAATTTGTGTATGTCAGACCTTAAAAAATAGAAGACACCAAAGCAAATTTGGGCAATTCATTCTACTTTTAAAACATGTAATCATTGTGCCCTTATTCATCAGTCAAGCACAAGCTTCCAGTTCTAATGTGGGCCAATGATCCATTATTTTTTTGGATCTTGCTGCAGGTCAACTAAAAGTGGAATGCAGCCTGCAGTTGGTTCCTGGGCCATAGTTTGGACACCCCTGGTTTAGTACAGTAAAATATCATTTTAAAGGAGAAGTGAAAATCCAGAAGCAGCTAAGGCTGTGAGGAAAATATGGAATACAATTTTAGATGTGATACAAATATGGAAAAATTGGATGAAGGGGCCAAAAAATATGCTTTTTAAATCAGCAAAAGGTTGTTTTGAGATTTGTGATCTAATGATGCATGAGTCAAATGGAGGGCATGAAGTAAGAAATATATATATATATATATTTCTGTTTGACAGTAGAATGATGTTTAAAATTAAATTGTTTACTGCAAGCACCATAGAAAATGTAGAACCCAATAACTTTGATGGAAAGTGATTTTTCTAGAAGTTACCCAATATTCATGTTATTGAGATGACTGATATTACAAATTATTTAGTCTTGCAGACATCTTAGTAAACAGTATGTCAAATAAAATAAGAACAAAATTGTGGAGGTTTGCAACCCTTAAATTTTCATCAGCAACCAATGATTTCCTAAAAGAGGTCATATTTTGCCTTCAAATTGGTTCACATTACTGTTTTCACCATCATAAAGCTGTGGAGGATCAACATTAAAATTAGATAAAGGCCTGACTATGTCTGGTTACAAAAATCAAGGTTAGAAAGACTGTTTAGCAACAACAGAGCTATAAATAGTAGCCCCTCCCTTCACTTCTGCATAAAGAAAAGGATGTTCCACCTCCAAATAAAAGAATGTTGAACAAGTAAATGAAGAACCAAGTAAGAAAAAATGACACGGGGAAATTTAAATAGATGGCGATTGTTTGTTTGTTTGGACTTGGGGTTTTTTGACCTGGTTGCTTATTTCAGAAGAAAATCTGGCAAGGATGGAAGTACAGGCACTACTGCAAGAACACACATGTGAAGTTAACACCTGTTTGTCCGTGTCCACTGTGAGTAACTCCAAAAAGCTAGTGACCACAAACAGATGACACCAATAATAATGCCAGCGCTGCTAGTAGCAGACCATATAACAAGAAGGAAGGACAAGGAGACAGAGCCACGCCGTTGAAAAAGCAAAAGCTTCTTCAAAAAAAATAACTTACAGTTACTTTCCCTGGCAACTAATTACATTTATGAAGGAGTAATTCCATTAGTAATTCAATTACAATTTGGAGCAGTATCTAGTAACTATAACTAATTACTTTTTAAAATTAATTTGCCCAACAACGGTGACGATTGTCTTACAGTTTTTTCTTACAACATATAGAGAAGCATGCTGAGTCATGTCTGCAATGTTCCTTTGTTTGCAGCTCCGTGGTTTCAGCCCACAGTCTGACCTCCATTTCACTCCAAGCAGAGAGTCACTTTAAGATGTTTTAAATTGTTTATTGTCTTTCTCTGCTCCACTTGGCATGTGCCTGGTCCACTGGACTGAAATGTACCCACTCAGCGAAAACACTTATTGTGTGAAATTTCTTCAGTGTGCGGGATATCTGCAGAAAACCTTTGTCTAATTCATGTTATCCTTGGAGATGGCACTGGCCCAGCATGGAGCCTTTCAGAATGCACCAGTGCCCTCAGAAGCCAGCTCAGTCCCACAACACAGACAGAGAGGGCCTCCGGGTAATTTCACACTCTGTTATGATTGTGTTCAGAAAATAATGTGAGGAGAGAAGTTCGGGCTGACTTCAGAGAACAGAGAGACTGGTGGTGCTGAAATTTTGCTTTATGCACGTCTGTCTTTGATTCCCTGGAGAGACCGGTACCTGTCTTATAAATGCAAATGTGTTTGCATATCAAGTGGAAAAATTACAGTGATTATGGCTGTGAAGCAAGAACAAAGCTTTGTTCTTAGTATTAGCTCCTGGCAGGAGATAAGCAGTAGCTCTGCTGGATCTAATGATGCCACAAAAATGGTATCTTTGGACTGAGAGCTTGTTAATATAGTGCAGGGAGGAGGGTTTTTGAAGGACCACTTGTAAGTCAGCATTGCCAGGATGCCACTGAGAGACAGCAGCTTTTAATGTCTCTATGCTGGCAACAGCTGAGGCCAGAGACATTATGTTTTTGGGGTTTTAGGCTATATGTGTGTTCACCCTTCTGTCTGTCTGTACATATACTTTAGAACATAATGATAAAAACAATATCTCTTTCATATCCAGAAAACTGGACTTATTTGAAATAAGTGGGATTAAAGGTCAAGGTTAAAGAGATTATTTAGCCTTAAGCCTGCTTAACTTATTCATATTTGATGACTACTAGTGTGAGTACATTTTCAACTACTGATGTTCAAAAATCTGCTTGTTTTAGGGGGTATGGCCATAAATAATGGGACTTCGCTCATGAGGATAAAACCACGTGGTTTACAGTCACATTAAGTGTGTTTAATGAAGGGTTGGGTATTCATGCACAACTTCTGTAAGTTTCTAATAAGAGGCATCTTAAGTTAACTGCTAGCTCTGACTGAAGTTAAAATAAAAACCTCAAGTATTGTGATAATATTGTACTTTGGAGCCACTGATTCCCATCCACACAATCAATTTACAGAGATGACCTTCAGCTTTATTTAAGAACCAATCTATTGGTCAATAAGTGGGTGTAACTTAAGTCTATCAAGTCTCATTTTTGGTGACACCACAACGTGCACTACAGGCCTTATTTTCACCATCCAAACAAAATTAATGTGATTAATTAAGAGCCACAGATTTCTTACAGATGGGACTGGAGGTGCTTACATGCTTACGTTTATGTTGGTGTTCAGTGCTTATTAATATATCACTCTGGTTTCTGCATGTTTCATGATGGCAAGAAAAATGGACAAAAGGTGTTTGAAGGAAAGCACCAAGCCAACACACACTCCTTAATGTCTCCTTAATGTCTCCTTTGGTACATTTGGCTGCAGGGCATCACGGGGTGACACATGTATACAATAATGTTGGACTTAAAGAAGCACAGGCCCATATAATAGCACCATGACCATTAAACTTTAATAGGCACACATCACTAATGCAGAAGGTTTTCCTCTTTCCCACAGACCACCAACCTCACTGATTAAATTTCTAAACCAGATTGATTAACGCAGACATGAACAATGGTTTTAATGTGGTAATGCATTGTAGGAAACTGTGCTGTTGTTGTGGTGGTGTTTGGGAGAATGATTGTCGGCACAATTTCGTGACTGGCTTGCAGCTCTCCCTGGCAAACAACACCAAATTACCGCCAAGCAGAGGATGTCAAGGCAACCCTAATGCTCTGTCATTGAAACCCATCTCAATTAAGCCCAGGCTGGACAGGTGCCTGGGAGTTGACTGATTGGTTCTTCCCTTCCCCTCTCAGTGTGCTGATGGAACTATTTTCCTCAATGGAAAAACTGAGGATGTTAAGGAGCTCTAAATCGAGTTTCGCTGTTGTTCAATAAAAGAAGAGACAGTCACTTAGTCTTTAATGTACAAGTAAAGACCTCCCTGTTGTGATAATTACTTGACTCTGCTCTTTACAGTGTTTAACAGTGGTACTTAAACGTTGGTCTGCTATTTTAGATGCTTGTTACATCTATTATTGAGATAAAACAATCCTTAAGTAACATCAGACCAAATTATTTTACACACCAATCATTCTTAATTGTTGGAAAAGGCAACCACATTATCAATTATGAGACACAATACATTACCACCTGCTTCAAGTGTTATCACATCATTGAATATTATTATCGCAGACATTAACATCCTTCATATGAGAAGAACTGCTCCAGCCATTCGGCCATAAGGTGCATGATTGTTATCAGCACCTCTGCAGCTGTGTTTACAGTAAGTGGCTGTGTTCACTGGTTGCATTTATTGTGAAAGCAGCAACAAAAACCCACATTTTAAAACGTTTCCCATAAGTATTGTGTTCATTTAGTCAAACTTTGATGAATTGAGAATAATATTTCCGATGATAGGGACAAGCAGTAATTAGCTGACAAGTAGATCTTTGATTATTAAAATATATGTCTAGTTTTCAATAATTATGAATGGCTTTCCAAACACTGGAGAAACTGAGGGTCTTGGTTGCCACATACATTTTTAAACCAATTTATGTTCTTAGCTTTTTAGAACTTGGAAGACAATTCCACTCACTGGCCACTTATTTAGGTACATCCCTTTTACTGCTCGTCAGTACAGCTAGTTGAACAGACATTCACATAGAAGGAACTTCATGCATTTCAGCAGAAGGACATGGACGAAATAATCTGACAGAGTTCGAACAACGTCAGAATGGCAAGATTGGTGATTTTTTTAAGTGGCTTTGAAATTGGTACCAGACAGGCTGGTCTTGGTATTTCAAAAAGATTTTCTCACAAAACCATCCCTTGGGTTTACAGGGAATGGTCCAAAAAAGAGCAAATATCCAGTGAGCAGTAGTTGTCTGAGCAAAAATGCCTTGTGAAGCAAGAGGTCAGAGGAGAATGGCCAGAGTGGTTCACAGTGATACAGTAACTCAAATAATTGCTTTCTATGACCAAGATATGCAGAAGATCATTTCTGAATGCACAACACTTCAAATCTTAAAGCAGATGGGCTCAAGCAGCAAAAGGACCACACCAGGTGCCACTTCTGTCAGGCAGGAATGGGAAATCAAGGTGACAATTTGCACAAAAATTACACAGGATTGGACAAATATTGCCTTGTCCGGTAAGTGTTGATTTCTGCTGCTACATTCACATGGCAGGGTCAGAATTTGGCATAGACATGTTAAAGCATAGATCCACCCTCGCTTGTATTTTTGGTTCTGGCTATTAGTGGGGTAATTGTGTAGACCTTTTCTTCACACAGTTTTGGCCCCTTAGTAACAACTGAGAATTTTCTAAAGCCCACAGCCTACCTGAATAACTCTGTGTCCATCCCCTTATGACCACTTAGGATACTTACAGGGTTCTATCACTTAGCTCAAATATTCTGGTTTCTTGAACATGACAATGAGTTTACTGTACTCCAGTGACCTCCACAGTCACCAGATCTCAGTCTGCGTGATGCTATCATGTCAATATGGACCAATTTCTGTGAAGAATGGTTCCTGCATCTTGTTAAATCCACGCCACAAAGGACTACGGCAGTTCTGAGGGCAAAAGGGGGGCCAGACCCAGTACTAACAAGGTGTTTCCCTAATAAAGTGGTTAATGAGTGTTATCTTAATTAAATATACTGAGACATGAAGACAACCCTCAATCACAGAACCCTATCTCTGAGAGAATAAGCTTGGAAGGAGCAAATAGCAGATAAGTGCTGTCAGAAGCTCCATTCAGTCAGTAAGTTACAAAGATGATAGCAACAAACAAACTTAATCTAATCCTGACCTCAACTTTTGCATTGGTTTCATTAAGATATTGTTTCCTTGAATAAAATTACTGTTCCACAACACTGATTTAAAGTGACAGCTGATAATGACCCCGATACTATCAAAAACAACAGGCTGATGTTAGCTTGTTGCTAACGGATGTTTTAATGGCAGAGAAATTCTTTTACCCTCTACTCCCAAACAACAGAGCCACTGATCCAAAAACATCCAAAATAAAAAAAGCTGTATATTTATTCAGGTGAAATGAGGGACAGTGATCTTCAAAGTTGCAATAGTGAACATACTGAGATTACTGTTCGGAAAAAGAATATCCAGTTTAGTGATTTAAACTGTTTATTTTACTCTAAAATCTCCATTTTATTGATGAAACTTCATCTGAACTTTGCTGAAACCAAATCTGGTTAGTATGGAACAACAATAACCCTTTAAATATAACTATGATGCTTTGAAAAGGGCGCAAAGAAAGGTATCTTTACTTCAAATTGCATCCCAGGAGGGGATTCCACAGATTATAATGGTTTAGCCACAGCCAGAGACGCTCAGGCAGGGAGTCCCAAAACTAACAGAAATACGATGATTCAAAATAGACTTGCATAACCTGTTCACTCAGTCATGGTTCAAAATAGAGGTAAATGTGTGGGAAGATAGCAAGAACCTCCACATGCGTAGCCCTCTGCCTGTGAAACCTCCTGCTGTCGAATGAAAAGCATCGGCTGGCAAGTCCACATGCATTAGAGGAGGCAAATAGTAGTCTGCTCCCTACCAGCGTTCACAGAGGAGGTGCTGGTGACAGGGACTGAGATACACACTTGGAACAGTGACGCAAATACTGATCTTTTCATGGAAACCACACTGTAATGAAATAAAAAAGCAAAGAAGTCATAATGATGCTGACTAACAACACTATAACAAGGCAGACTGTTCAATAACAATGCTAAAATGCCTGCAGTGATGCTCCAGACAGATGCCACAAAAGTAAGGTGGCCTCCAGGAGGAACATTTTCCATTTCCTGACTTTTGTTGCTGCAGCTGGCTGATGGGCAGACGCTATCAGACATCAGATAAAAGGAGGACACTTTCACAATCTTCAGCACAGTCTGGCTGTTTCTGTGTTCTCTAACTCGAGATGTTGGACAATTTTTATGGGAAAATTCCAAAACTGATGGCTGTAATGTTGCTTGTAATTGAAAGAAAATGCATTGGTACTAACTTCAAAACTCAAAATAGCCTCTCTGTAAATATGAACACCAAAACATTTTAAGTTGGTTGTCACAACTATAGCTCGGTTGTTTTGTTCCGATTCAGCTGAAAAAAAAAAAAAAATGCTAAAAATGAGCACATCTTCTTTGGATGGTTTCATGTTCACATGGCAGTATTCTGAATTTGGCCAAATTACACAAGAAGGTTCAAATGGCCCTCGCTGCAGCCCAACCAGTGTAGCTATGACTATGAGTTGTGTTCAGCATCATGTAAAGGTCATTAGGAGACTTAGCTACCATCAGAAGAAGAAGTTTTTAATAGAGGAGCTCAAATTTGTTTATGTGGAATGATTATTTATTTGTTTATTTAATGTTTATTTGTGTAGGGATTTTTATATATAAACATTCTCTTGTTTGAAGCAAGAGAACATTACCGCACAGCACAGCATTTATAGCCTGAGCTAATTTTCAATGCCCATTCCTAGTTGGACCTTCACATACATACAACCAACAATAAATACTGGCTAAAAAACAATTAATGACAGAACAATACAAAAAAAAACTACATACAACAACACGAAAACAGGTAAAACAGAGAGCTTTTATCATTAATGACTACAATCACTTATCTGATCAAAACTAGACAATTAAGCATTTGTATATGAAGCCTGGTTCTGTTTAGGGTGGTAATGTTGTGGCAGGTTAAGAGCCAGGTGGTAAATTATGTAACTTTTGGCAGGGATATGCGTGAGGTTTGGGGACTCTTCACTTAATGACTATCCTTTCATTATGGCACATGTGCCTTAAGTCTGTTTTAAACAAAATAAGTTAACACCTCTGCACACTCCTTGAATTTGTAACATAAGGATAAAATTCTGAAGCATTTTTTTATGCAAAGATTTTCTTTTGATATGGTTTAAACCAATGTTTATTTGTAGTTGTATGATTTTTGTTTTGTGCTTTTTTCTTTCTTTCATTCTTTTTTGCCTGCTCAAAATAAATTAATTTTAAAAATGAATGAATAAAGAGTAATTATATTGTTAGAGTAACCTGACATTTATCAACTTATCTTTAAGTCATAGTGGAGATTTTTGAGAAAATCCTAAAAAACTTTTTGAAACTAGAAGTGCTCCAAGAGTGTGAACCTCCTCCAAGGCATTTTGGGCATATTTAGCTGAATTATGAGTTAAAATGTGGAGAATCTTCCCCGTCTCACAATGTTAACAAAATTTCTGGATCTGAATTCAGATATGGATCACCATCCAAATCTGATCACTTCTTCTCCGCGCCATGACCAACATTCCCTGAAAATTGTATCTGATCTTTTGGTGTCATGAACAAAAACTGCCTGACCTCACACTTAACAAATCAATTTAAAAAGTCTGGGTCTGGATCACCACCAAAATCTAATTTTTTTTTTTTTTTTTTTTTTTTTGCCATGACTAACATTTTCTTAAAATTTCACAACAATCTGTTGAGAATTATTTGAGTTATCTTGCTAACAGACAGATGGATAGACAGACCAGCAAGCAGACACACGCTGGCAAAAACATAACCTCCTTGGCAGAGGTAACAATGAGCTCAGACGAATGGCATGGACAGATGGACAGATGGACCTCCTGAAAATGTAATGCCTCCAGTCTTGGCTCTTGTCAGCACAGGTGCATAACTAGTACTCCGACAGCACAAACCTCCACCAAGGCATTTCCAACATTGTCAGGTAAGTTATTGTAAAAAATGGACTGCCCTATCTGACACTGTAAAAAAAATCCTTTGAAAAAATCCTGACAAGGTACAGACTCAGCTAGCTAGAGAGACGGGTTGTCACAAGAGGAGCTGGCTCCCAGAGGAGGCCCGATTCAGAATTTCTGATATTCAGAAAATCACATATTTACTTAACCTCGCAGTGCAGATGGATCAGACTGATTTAATGCCTGTATCAGGCAGATCCATCTTGCCAAGCTTTAATCTACAACATCTGGGAGCGTCCCAAAGTGGGATTGCCCAATCAGCGTCCTTTAGAGCAGGAAGAGGACGGAGCTACAAGAGCAGGAAGTGTCTGATTGTACGAAGATTGTACATTGGTAGCAGTTTAATCAGATCTTGACCACATTTCTTTTTAGACTGAAATCAAATGACAACACTATAAATATATCAATAGAAAAGTTATTTTCACTCCACTTTCAACATGTTTTGTAGACTTTGTTCTAAGATGTAGTTTGCATTCTGTCCTTAACAACACTGCAGTAGCGTCTGCCTATTACATTATCGGATTATCCCATAATGAACATGATTGATGGAGCAATCCTCAAATCACTTGGAAGATATGCCTCTCATCTCCAAACACTTTCTATGGGCTCTTTCCTAGACGGACCAGTGATATATATTGAACGGTCCATCTGGACAGAAATGCAAAACTGTGGGACTTCTATGGCCAAACATGCAAAAAATTTGTGAGGACATGAGGACAGCCAGTGAAATCTAAACACGCAACCACAGCACACACATTTCTTCACATTTTATTCTCTTTTCATATACATTTAAATATGAACTTTAATAAACCTTAACTTAAAAAAAACTTTGTTTATAACCTCACAAGTAATTATTTTCCTTCTTTTTTATTTCTATTATTATAACAATATTATTACTGTTGTAGTTGTTGTTGTTGTTGCTGATGTTATTGATATTTCTTTTCAAAGAAATGCCTTGGCAATAATGCCCAACATTCAATAATAAAATAGAGCTATTTGAATTTAATTACTTTGTATTTACCTTGAAATAAACTGTGTAGACCTCTTGTTGGTTATTTCATGTTGTAGCTCTACTCTTGTCCTTGACCTGTAAGCAACCTTTACATTAAAGGTAAATGTATCTTTAATCAGCAGTGTTTATATTAATCTAAGAACAGAGGCATATCATCTGGGTGCATAATACAATCTGCATTATCTTCCAAAGGAAAACAGCACAGGAATTAAACTAATATGATTAAAGTTATTATGTAAACCTTTAATGAATGAGTTTAGAGATGAAAGACTTTCAGATGAAACATTTTCACCTCTGATAATTACTTTAGATAAAAACCTGTTTACCCATTTTTTTATATGTTTAATTCAGGATATTGAGCTGATTAATGAACCGTCAATCATTCTCGGACTGGCTGTGGGGTCCATTGTGCATTAGTGACTAATTCTTCCATCTATAACTCAAACCACACACTACTTAATGCCTTTCCTATTTGCTTCCAGTAAGTCTGTAGTTCTCGTATTTTTCTGATCTCCAGTTTGACCTTTTTTTTCCTCATAAAATTTCCACATCCTTCTTTACCAGTCAGATAATGGTTTTGAAAATAGAGACGGCAGTCATTTTGAACCATCAGTAATGGTTCTGTAGGAGAATAAAGGAGGAAGGGTCAGAGGAAGTTTTACTGGGACTGAGTGTAATATCATCAGAGAGCAGAAACAGTCTAATGGGCTCTCAGCCAAACTGCACGAAAAGGACGGGCTTGTTTCTGGTTCAAGAACTGTACAGGAGCTTTTCATTCGCTGGTTTTATCACTGGTTCATTTTACTCATTATGAAAAAAAATTGATCCAATGCAGACAGCAACTCATTGATCCAAACAGCACTCAAACTCCTGCCCAGCAAAGACAGAGTTACATTAAAAATACAATTGTTCAAAATGATACAGGAACTTCAGTGTCATATTGCACTGGTGTACTCTTCTTTATTGCATGTTAAAAGAGGTAATCTAATTAGCAGGAAGTGCAGCATGTAATTAAATGCAGCTGTTTAATGACATGTTAATTTAACAACACTTTAGTTATATTTATCTCAATTTAAGTGGTGATAATAGCAGTGTTGAATAGTCATTGAGGAGGCATTAAAGACACATTATGTCTGGACAGATAATGTATTTAATCTGAGACAGTTATCTAAACATCATACATGTAGCCCTTTGAGGCGTTCATTCTTTCTGCTCTTGACAAACTTTTTTTTTCCTTTTGTGTTTTGCCTCACTCCCAAGTCCATGACAAGCAGAAAGACACCATTCTTTTAACTGCGTGTGCAGAAGCAAGAAAGAGATGGGCAATGCTCGCCCATCGCTAATTAGCTTAGCTCAAACACTGGGAGTCAGTGGGTAGTGTTAGCCTGCCTCTGCCTACAGTCATCAGATAAACTCTCCAGTCTCATGGTCCTGAGACTTTCCAGAAAATATCTTGTGTATAAGTCAGTTTTCTTAAGCTCATAATTGTTTTGTTTATGAATCTTCAGAGTTGCAAAAGCACAAACTGAACATGGAAATTGGCGTTCCCTTCTTCAGAAGTGTGGGCCACGGAGGCATGACATATTGTGATCCGGATGTATTGGATGTGCAAACCCCAATTCCAATAAAGTTGGGACATAACGTAAATAAAAACAGAATACAATGATTTGAGAATCCTTTTAGACCTATATTCAATTGAATACACTACAAAGACAATGCACTGCATTCAAAAAAAGCTGGATCGGGGGCATGGTCACCATTGTATTACATCACCTTTCCTTTTAACAACATCCAGAAGTGTTTGGGAACTCAGGTGATTAATTGTTGAAGCTTTTTAGTTGCTCAACAGTCCAGGGTCTCCATAGATGTTTTTTGCGCTTTATAATTTGCCACACATTTCCAATAGGAGACAGGTCAGGACTTTGGGCTGGCCAGTCTTGTACTCACGCCCTTTGACACTTTTATCATCACAGATACTGGCTTTTGAAACTTTACTGATACCAATCTAGATGGTCATTTTCCTCTTTAGCCTGGAAGACACATTCATTCATTCATTCATTTTCTATACCACTTATCCCTTTCGGGGTCGCGGGGGAGCTGGAGCCTATCCCAGCTGTCATTGGGCAAGAGGCGTGGTACACCCTGAACCAGTCGCCAGTCGCCGCGTAGAGAGACAGACAACCATTCACGCTCACACTCATACCTAAGGGCAATTTAGAGTCACCAATCAACCTAATGAGCATGTTTTTGGTCTGTGGGAAGAAGCCGGAGAGAACCCACGCATGCACGGGAAGAACATGCAAACTTCACACAGAAAGGCCCTGCCCGACTCGGAGATCGAAGCAGCGACCTTCTTGCTGTGAGGCATGTGCACTACCTGCTTCGCCAATGTGCCACCTGGAAGACACAAACTTCATGATTTCCATATTTGAAATACGGATTCATCAGACCACAGCACAACTTTTTTACTTTGCATCAGTCCATCTCAGATGAGCTCAGGCTCAGAGAAGCCAGTGTTTCTGGGTGTGGTGAGTACATGGCTTGGCTTTGCATGGTTGAGTTTAACTTGCACCTGTAGATGTACAGCAAACTGTGTTAACTGACAATGGTTTTCCAAAGAGTTTCTGAGTCCACGTGGTAATATCCTTAACTGAATGATGTCGATTTTAAAGCAGTGTCACCTGAAGGATTGAAGCCCAAAGGCTTTCAGTGTGTTGTTTTTTGGCCTTGCTGCTTACATTTAGAGATTTCACCAGAATCTCTGAATCTTTTGACAATATGCTGTAGATGATGAAATCCCTAAATTCCTTTCAATTCAGTGAGAAACGTTCTTAAACTGTTGGACTATTTACTCATACCATTGTTCACGAAGTGGTGAACCTCACTCCATCCTTGCTTGTGAATGACTAAGCCTTTCAGGGATGCTCCTTTTATCCCAAGTCATGACTTTCACCTGTTTCCAACTAACCTGTTTACCTGTGGAATTTTCCAAACTGTTGTTTTTGGGCATTCCTTAACTTTTCCAGTCTTTTGTTGCATCTGTCCCAGCTTTTTTTGAACATGTTGCAGGTATCACATTCAAAATGACAGAATATTTGTAAAAACAAAAGAAAAAAAACAATATAGCTTTTCATTTTGAGCCATAAATACCTTGTGTTTAAAGTTTTTGAATTAAACATAGTTCGGAAAGGATTTGCAAATCATTGTGTTCAGCTTGTATTTAAGTTTCACACAGCATCCTGACTTTATGAACGTGGGGTTTGTGCATTCACTTACCTATTTTTTTCTTTTCCAGTAAGAGAAAGACAACTTCTTCCTTTGTGTAACACTGGAATGAAACTCTTATGAGAGTCTTGATGCTTGTTTGACCTATCCATCCACCCCATTCTAACCTTTATGTGAACCTTCTTGCCCATCATGCCATGTCTTCAGGATTATGTCTTTGCTTGCCTGCAAACTCTTGAGGATAAGCATCTGCCAGGAGGAAGAGATATGGGTCATAATAAGCTGCTTGTACAACTGACCTCCATTAGCATTTCTTTGTGAACAGTGTGGTTGTTGCGTGACCACTGGAGGTTCAGCTTGCTCTTCTTGAAACCTTGTTCTGAACTCACAAATACACAAAGATGAACACAACAAAACACACTAAGCCTTGAACTGAGACATGCACATCCTGTCATTCACTCTGTGCAGTCCATTAAAGGAATATGAGAAACCTCAGGTGGCAGGGACCTGTGCATCTGTCATTTCAATCCTGTACACCCGCTCATGATGCTTTAATCCAGGCTCTCACAGCTGAAGCATCATGTCAACCACGAGGTAATCCCCCTCCCCTCACGGGACAGCAGGGTGACCTGGAGGTTTGAGAGGCTAGACCTGAACCCAAAGGCCAAGAGACCAAGCTGCATCCGTCTTTGCAGATGTGTCAGAGTGGACTTGAGATAGACGTTGAAGTATTACTGACTCCTGAGGCATGGCATCCTGCTGACCGTGCACTGTTTGTTCCTTCTGCAGTTCTAAAGCATGTCCTGTTTTAACTTAAACGAGGAAGTTCAGAGGAAGTGCTTTCCTTTGTTTTGAGAGGAGTTTTGCCCCAGAATTGGTTTCACTTCTTTTTCTAAACCCCTGGAGCCCACGTGTTGTTGTACCCTTCAGATTTAGAAAATAAAAGCACAATATCACAACCTCGATTCTTATTCCTTTGTATTTTTGTGAAAAAAAAATTAAGGAGGCTTTTACATCACTTTATTCAAGCAGAAAAAGAGAAATACTGGAGTCTATATTCTTTCTTTTCTGTTAAGTTGTAGGTTTGTTGATGACCTTTTGGTCTCAAAGGTCACACAATGGCAAGAAATTGATCAAGAAAAACGATTTCAAATAACCTACTATTTCAAATTTTAATTAAAATAACGACTAGAACATTCATTCCTTTTGTAACAAAGAGCTAAGACCCCACTGTCTTTCCTCATTAAATATCATAATGGAAGAGATCAGTTCATAGGTGCATGCTGTGCCAGTAATAACAGGCAGGATGCAAGGGATTGTTGCAGTGTGAATACAAGCAACCATTGTTTACATAATATAGTTTTAAATGGTCTAGAATAGCAGACCATCACTAACCAAAGTGTATCGAGTGTTTGCTTAATATCAAGTAGTAGTAATTAGGGGTGTAAATCACCAGTTTCATGATGATACGATACAATATTGATTCTTTGGACAACGATACGATATTTGCCGATATCACAAAGTCTGCCACGATTAGATTTCGATTCGATACGATTCAGGGACCTTCGATCGATTTAAGACGATATTATGTACTCATTGAACACAATCAGCTACATTTCACCTAAAGCAAGAAAGAAATACAAAGCAATTTCTAAGTTTTGACAGTTTTATTACTGAAATGTGAAACGATGTGCTGACCTTTGGGTATGATAGGTTATAGAGGATTATAACCATCTGTATGATCTAATCATGTTTAAAATTAAAATTGGGTTAATTAGTAGTCAGGTGTTTTTAGATTTTGCTTCACTGTTTAATGGTAGGTGTGGAGGAAGAACAAGAATAAGCTCTCACTGTTTTCCTTTCATACAATAAGTAATTTTTATAATCAGTGGGCTACAAAATCAAATGATGAGATAACTTACTGTACTCGTGTGATTACTCCTATCGTGTGTGTGCAGCATGCATCCTCTGCTGTCAGATTGACCGTATCTTACCCGGATACAGCAGTGCTATTTTCTGACTGGCTGACATGTCAAGCTCCCGTTTAGTTCTGTGATGCTAAGAGCGTGTTGCTACGCGTTAGCATATAGCGGTGTTACTCAGTGGGCGCTCCACAGTACATTTTAATGCAGGAGAAATACCGGGTGTGGTGTGTGAGAGAGCGAAAAGGAGCGCGTCTCATACGCTGAATACGTGAGACTTGAGAGCCCTGTAAAGTTGAAACTTAAGAACGAGGCGCTATTGGGCGGAAGCGGCGAAACGAATATCCGGTCAGAATTTCAAAATAAAGGCGTTGAAGATGACGATGTTGATCGATGTTTTGAGTTTCCATCGATTTGATTGGATCATTGCTTAACCAATCGATGTATCGATCCAGATCGATGGATCATTACACCCCTAGTAGTAATGTAATAAAGGGTAAATATTGTAGGCTTGGAACGGAAGACTAGGAATGTCTGCTGGAGGGCAGGGACCAGTATATAAAGACAAATACGCAAGTTATGTGATACGATGGTGTATTATACAAATTACAGTGTTAGTGGGTACACAAATATTTACAATACTGCAGTGTTAATACCAGTTCAAGAAGTTGATCAACTTAATTACTCGTCCGAAACAAAACATTTAAAGTTTAATCAGAGAACATAATCAAAAGTTCGTTCTCCCACTTTACAAGGGATATATCCAGGACCGAAGCAATGCACCACAAACTAGTCCATAATGTTTATTGTTTGTTGTGGTTCGTCCAAAAGTATCCGAGGAGATGTAGATGGAGTGGATGCGTAGCTTCGAGTTGTAGGGGGAATAAAAGTCAGACAGCACAGCCTCCTACCAAACCATGGATAGATGCAGGCAGAAAGGAAACTGGGTCATCTCCAGGACGATTTCACTAGCTCGCCATCACAGTTCAACCCTTCGTAGGGCACCTGGCCTGTATACACAAACAGGACCCATTAAAATCTCAAAACATTCCTCTCTCCTTCATGCATATACACAACACTGTAACAACATGACATGCTAAGAGTGAGGTTAGCATTAGCATACCTGAGAACACCATAAAATGTTCAGAGTACAGAAAAATACTTATCCAACACAGTTGACCACATGTTAGCATTAGCATGCTAGTTAGCATTAGCATTATCCAACTCAAACATCAAAATCATTTAAAAAATACAAGGACAGATCAATTTAAACAACATGTTAGCATTAGCATTGTGGCTAACGCTAAGGTCATTGATGTAATTTCATTCATTTGTATTCAAACTCACCAGTTCAGTAGATCACAACGCACATGACAAGTTCCCCAGTCACAAGGTCCGTTTGGTTTCCCAAGAGGGTTAAATGAACTGTTTAGTTTCAACCACGTTAAGATGAATTGTTGTAAATTGTTTGGAGGTACTGACCTTCAGCTGCTGTCCCTTGGCTTCTCTCCCACACAACTGAAGGGAAAGAAGTCAGGGCAGCTTAAACATTCCCTCCCAGGTACACGATTGGATCATGGGGAACATGTGAACCTGTCATGTGCCAAGGAGGTGGGAGAGTCAGTACTGGATTGCAATGGATTGATTGACTTAGTTCACTTGAGCAGATGGAAAACCAGGACTGGCCTGCAGGAATGGATTTCAACCCTGGGTTACAAAAGCATTTTTTTTACCTCACCATACCTTACTTGGTTATTTAAGCATTTAAGCGGAGATGGGTAACTTTGGTCACCAAGAAGGCTATACTTTAATTACCCTCATTTGTGGGCCAAATTTTCACAAAGGGAAAGGGTCCTACAATGAGCAAATAGACATCCACCTGTCATGAGAAGTTATTTTATCAGCAATTCTTGAAATTAAACCCAAATACAATTGGGGGCATTAAATCTATCAATACAAGTGACAGAGCATTGACATGTTATTGGAGTGCATTTTCTTCACGTTTTTATTTTCAATTTTGTCAAATGCATAAAACAGACTTCATAGAAACAATTAAAGTCAATTATTGCTCTATTTTCTTTGTAGTGTTTTGTTTTGGTTTTTTTTGTTGGTTTTTTTTTGCAAACCCCAATGCCAATGAAGTCAGATGTTGTGTAAAATGAAATCAAAAACAATCTACATTGATTTGCAAATCCTGTTTGACCTACTTTCAATTGAATACACTACAAAGACAAAATGTAGATTGCGTGTTAAAACTGAAAACACAATTGTGTGTTTTGCAAATGTGCACTCATTTTGAATTTAAGCCTGCAACACATTCCAAATTAGAAAGCACTCGGAGAGAGCAAACCTCTGCCAAGGTAGCTCACATATTGCTGTTACATCTGTAAGAAATTTGTTTCATGATAAAGTTACCATCAGAATATGATTCCTTGGTCCAGAAAATCCACACATAGCACTCAGAATCATGTTGATATCATTACTAGCTAGACAGTTATTGAGCAAAAACGATCATTCACTGATGGTGGTTGTCTGGATCACCACCAAAATCTAATCATTTTTAAGTTTGGCCATTACCAACACCTCCTGAAAATTTCAGCAAAATCCTTCCTGTAGTTTTTGCGTAATCTTGCTAACAAACATACAGACAAACATACAAGGGCAAAAACATAACCTCCTTGGTGGAGATAAAAAGCTGGGACAAGGGCAGATTTACCACTATGCTGCATCTCCTTTCCTTTTCACAACACTCAGTAAGCATTTGGGAACTGAGGACACTATTTTTTGAAGCTTCATAGGTAGAATTCTTTCCCAATCTTGTGTAATGTTCAACTTGAGTTGCTAAACAGTCCAGGATCTTCTTTGTGATGCACTACATATTTTCAATGGGAGACGTACCTTTGAGCATTAATGGTGCCCTCACAGATATTAAAGTCACCTATAACATGGGCATTAACTCACGCCTATATCATCATGGATGCTGGCTTTTGAACTTTGTGCTGATAACAATTTGGATGGCCCTTTCCTCCTTAGCTGGGAGGATGATGTCCACGATTTCCAAAACAATTTGAATTGTTAGAATAGAATAGAATAGAATAAACGTTCATTCATCCCACACAGGGAAATTTGCAATGTTACAGCAGCAAAGGGGACGGTGTTGATAAAGAATAAGTATAAAAATAGTATAAAAAATAGCATGAAAATAGCAGTATGTACATTATTCTACCAATATAAATATAAAAAGGGCTTGAATACAGAAACTAAAAAGCAAATCCTATAGGGATTATTTATACATTCACAAAGTAATTGCACATGAATTAATTGCACATTGTTTGTCGTTGTCTCAACAGACCGCAGCACACATCTGTCTATCTCTTTGCATGGTAGAGTTTTCACTTGCACTTGTTAATGTAGCAACAAATTGTGTAACCTGACAATGGTTTTCCAAAATCTTCTGGAGCCTACAGGCAGATATCCTTTACTGATTGATGTTGGTTTTAAAGCAGTGCCACCTGAGGGAATGAAATTTCATACAGGTCTAACAGGTTTTGCAAATCATTGTATTCTGTTTATATATCTGTTCTCAAACAATGTCCCAACTTCACTGGAATTGTGGTTTGTAAATCAATCACTGGAAAGCAGCTTCTGATGCTTCAAATAAGTCAAATATCAAATTCCTTCAGCTTATTTGTTTAAGCTGAGTGCTTCCAATCCTGCTGAAAAAACATAGTGAAGCTCAGTAAGTGGTTTTTGCCCCAGCTGAAAACAAACCCTTCAATTGTAGACACACAGTTGGTGTAAAGTGACCTGAATCAGCAGTGACCACAGTGTATTACCTTTAAACTACACAGCTGATACTACACCTCATGCATCCTGTGAGGCCTCCAGGTTCACTGTCAGTATTAAGGCGCAGCACAGCGCCGTCCAAGGCCAACCTGAGCCGACACTACACGCCTGCAGACGAGCAGTGATGTGCTCCTGAATGGGCTTTCATGCTCTCACATCGCCATAACCTTCACCTGCTTGTGGATGCCTGAGGAGGACAGATAGTGTTTCATGTTAACAGCTGAGAGTTCAACTGTATGCCAGCTAAAATATCAAAAGACTCAAAATCAGAGCACGTGCAGTCCTCTCTGAAATGGATTCAAATCTCTGGGTTCAAAAATGCAAGATATAATGGAAGAATCTTGAACAAGGGGAAAGAGCTGAAAAGAATAATTTATATAAGAATGCAAATGCCCTATTATTGAATCATCTCTTTCAGCATGTCACAGCTTGAGGGAAAAATACAAGAACACACATGACAGATGTTTTTATTTGACTTGAATTTTTATCAGTAGCATGCCAAGTACTCTGTGCTATCATACTGCAATCAAACCAACTCCTGATAACCGGTCATGACATCTCAAATGGGTAATTATTTCAAATAATCAAATTCATGGTGATGCTGGAACCTTGATGTTGAACACCTAAGGGCAATGAATGCAGCTACTGTGACATAGAAACACATATTAAACCCATCAAGGACATGCCATACAATGGTAAGAGATTCAATATATATATAGTGATGGCCACTTCATTAGGTACACTTCAGTGCTACCTTTTCCTGTAATAGATTCAACAAGCAGCTGGAAACATTCCTCAGAGATTTTGGTCCATATTGACATGATAACATCACACAGTTGCAGATTCTGTCAGCCGCACATCCATGATGCAAATCTCCCATTCCACAAAAATTCAAAGCCCCTCTTCATCAGTGTTTTTTTTTTTTTTTACATTTTTTCCTCTGAGTCCCCCCTTAGTTAATCAATCAATTAATTAAACAGTCACACTCCGTTCCATTTTGGCTGTACAGCGAATAGGAAGCTTCAGTTTCATGTTCGTAACAGGCAAAAGTGGCAACCGGTGTGGTTCTCTGCCGTTGTAGCCTATCTGCTCCAAGTTTTGACATGTTCTGTGTTCAGAAACGGTCTCCTGCGTACCGTGGCTGTAAAGAGTAGTTACTTCAACTTCAACTTATTAACTGTCCCTTAAAGATTTGGTGTGCAGCAGTTGGTCACAAAAACACTCACAATAAGACAGTAAAAACTCACAAGACAAACAATAAAAAGAAACATAAAAAACATGAAAAATTATTGCATCACTTTAAAAAGATTGCAACAGTATGATTATCTACTGTACACATTGCACCTATTACATCCTATATCCTATACACACCCTATACAATTTACACCATAACATTAAATTTTGCTTTACAAGAAGCTGACAGACAGGATAAACTGCATCAGCAGGAAACAAGAACAGAATTTATCCGAAACAGCGCATTTTGGTCACTGTTGCCTCTCTGTCATCTCAAACCACTTTGGCTTTCTCCTCTGATTCCTGGCATCAACGAGACATTTTCACCAGAAAACTGGGTATTTTCTCTTGGTTGTGTGTGAAATTCGCAGTAGATCAGAAGTTTCTGAAATGCTCTGACCAGCCCATCTAGCACCAGCAACTATGCTCTTGATCATGTTTGGTTTACCATTTGCTTTATTGTGCAGTTAAATTGGTGTTCCTAATAAAGTGGCCAGCGAGTGTATGTTTTGCATGGAAAAAGGGCAGCTGAAGTACTTTCGTTTTGTGTCTCTCTTTGGCCTTCACTGCTTTGCTGTCGGCTTTGTCCTGCTGTTCCTTATTCCTCGCACTGCTGCTGCTGTAAGGAGGGGAGAACACCTCAGTTATTACACACAATGGAACATTCCTCTGACACTGTGAGCCGAGAGAACCTTTCATGTGTGTTGGATTAAAAGTGTTGCACAAAATCTTCCCCCTGTCTCAGTCAGGGTTGTCAGCTGTGGGGTGTCAAAATGTCCAGTTTCTTTTGAAACATCCGTCTCGACAAAGCTTTGCTGGTAAAACTGACAGCAAACCTGTTTCTACTCCGCCTTCAGCCATCTTGTTTGAACAGCAGGACCACAGGGCTCTTATGGCATAGCAGTTATGTCCCTTTGCTTCAAGTACGGGAACCCTTGTTCCTGTAATGTGTGGTCTGGGTTTGGATCCTGCCCATGGCTCTGCATGTCATTCCCCACTCTCAGTCCCTGCAAACAGAATTTTTAAGTCTTGAGAGAGAGAAATTAAAAAAAAAATTATACTTCTCATTGATCACATAAGTAAAACACCTGTTTCTATGACGTCTCCCAGCTAGCTTTGCAATGAGCTAGATAGTTTTGGTTTAACCTCAAGTAGGCCCAGCCCAGAGACCAATCAGGTCACATTAATTCCTGACGTGCGGTGAAGCTTTCTTGTAAGCCCTGCCATGATATGGCAGCTCATAATGTGATGAGAGACTAAAAATCAGATTGGTAAAACTATATCCACCTTACATACTGTTCTTTAAAGAGACAGTTCTGTAATTTTGAACTGGCATGAAGTTAGGCTGTGCATTGCTGCAGATGGGGCCAAGAGCTTTGTGTCCATCATCCATACTGCTTATCCCTTTTGGAGTTGGGGTGGGGTAGGGTGGGGTGCTGGAGCCAATCCCTGCTGTCTTTAGGCAAGAGGCAGAATACCCCTAGACTGTTCGCTACCCAATCTCAGGGCTAACATATAGACAGACAAAGACTGATAGACATACACACTTACACAAGAGGGCAGTTGAGGTTTGGGAGCACAGGCAGGGTCAGCGACAAGGTTTAAGGGTGTAAGGGTGCAAAACCTACGCAACGAGGCTCTGGAGGCAAGGGACACCAATCGCTTTCAGCAGTGTTACCAGCTGCGGTGGCTGATTTTGTCAACAAGACTGTATTGCAAGTCAGAGTCAATGATTAGCCTAAGGGGCATGCTTTCAGTTTGTAAAAACTGTAGTACTCCCACACACACATATGGAGAAAATGCAAGCTCCACTCATAAAGCGCCCCATCTGATGAAGGGATGAACCAGCAACCTTCTTGGTCTGAGGCACAAGCCTCCAAACAGCCCTAGAGCTTGTGTAATTAGCTAAATTCTGTGGGAAAACAAACAAATTTGGGGTTATTAAACACAGAGCCGAACACATTTAAAGTGTTTAACTTTTTAGCTATCAAGCTCCAAACCAAATGGGCTTCTCAGCATGAAAGTAAAGCATTGTACATTTGTTTAGTACAGTGAACTATCATCCCGGTTAGCCCGAGCCAAAAATTCAAAAGATCATGAGAAGTTTATGGCTAACTTTGAATTAGCTGGATCTGCCTGATTCATTGTCTGTAATCAGATAGATCCATCTTGCTAAGCTTCAATGCTACAATGATTGTGCCTGGTCTGCATTGGCACTGCTAAATCAGGAAGAGGAGGGAGCTACCAGCGAGACAAGAGCAGGTAGTGACAACTCATACAGAGATTGTCATAGATACTAACACCTTTTGTAACAGTTTTGTCATATCACAACCGCATTTCTTTATTGAATGAAAAAATAATAGCACTTTTTTGATGCAGTCGTGCCTGCCTACTGGCTCACAATAAATGTGATTGATGGAATAATCATCCAATCACCTGCAGGATATGCTTTTGAAAAGTGCTGCGCTCCCCGAACACTTTTTTTTGGACCGTTGCCCGGATGGACCAGTGAAACATATTTTGTATAGTACATTCTGAACGCTCTATCTGGTGACTCAGGTTAGCTCTTGGCCTAATCTTCAGCAATACAGCCTTCGTTGGTTATCTTATTGTAGGAGTAGATCAGATCAAAATCACTGTGGTTATGTATGTCATACTAAAATGATACAACCCCACTAAAAAATACTGAGCTTCCTCTTTAACTGCAGAAGGATTATTTTGAAATTCTGAAGGCCTAGGGCATATTGTTCAACCTAGAGACAACAAAGGGGCAAAATCTGACTGGATGGAAGCTTTAAATAAACAAGCTACTTTGAGTAAAGCAACTAAGGGGAACCAGAGTTGCAGTATTCTTACAGTATACCTGCAATACTATAATTACTTTCATATTACCTGACCTACAATAGCAAAATAAACCATATTTGTGCAAACATTAAGAAGAAAATCTGCATTTATGATGATTTAATGGGTCCTTTTCTGAATGAAGACATGTTCCCTTTGTGATAATAAACTCATTTGGATGTAAAATACAACACATTATTTCTATAAGTCCAAAGATCCTATCTGCTGCTTCAGTGAGCTCTGCTGCCAGTGGAGCAGCTCAGGCTTTTCTCTCTTCATCACACCACATATTAAAGCCCTAGTTCATTTGAAGCTTCAGGAATCAATTGCATTAGCTCAGAAATAACAGAAAAAAATCAGCCAAGGTGTTGATATCTAGCGTCAGATTGCAGCTCTTCAAACATAGCACCAAGTACCACGGCCACCTGCACTCGGCATGAAATAGACTGATAAGGTGAAGGTTGTGATCTCTAATTGATTTCACTCCCGTTTCATTTCACTCATGAAGGGAGATGTAGATGGAATCATTTTTAAGCCTGGTGACATGGTGGAAAAGAGGGAGACGTTAGCAAGATGTGTTAATATTTTGTGTAGTCGAGGGGACATGAAATGAAATGATTAGACCTGCATGGGAGGAAACAGCTCATGGAGATGATTCCTAAAGTTTATGTTGGATGGGTCTGTGGATTATTACACCTGTCTATCTCAGATTTACCCGTGTTAGGGGACAGAAAAAACAGCAAGGCATCATTATATGCTGGTAAAAAATTTGTAGACTACAGAAGAAAAGTATCTGCACATGAAGTCAGAGCTCCCTTAAGCTCTTATTAGGGATTTTTGGGGGGTTGAGGGAAAACAGGCTCAGTGATGCTTTATTTACTATGCCGGGATAGCTTCTATTTTGTATTCTTATATAACATTATGTATAACTTGTTGCATTTTGGTTTTTGCTTCACACTTAGAGTCACTTTCTGTGATCCTGACTTATCAAAGCAATCTTTATTTGTACAACGCCAGTTAATAATAAGGGGTAATCTCAGGGCACTTTACAATAGAGCAGGCTGAAGCCATACTTTTCATTTTAAAAATACAATTATATGCATATATACAAATATATAACTATATACACATACATACATCCAGAGACGTATTCATCCAGGCAGAGACCAAGGGACTAAAAATAAGTATTTATGATAGCAACAAACACATGGATGCCCAGATCATAAATCTGTCCTCATCACATTCATCTCTGCTGAACAGAGATTCAATCAATCAGTCTTTATCTGTATAGTGCCATGTTTGTTTAACATAAATTTATTAAAGGTAAGCCCCTTGAGATGTGGCATCTCATTTTTACATCTCATTTTTTTGCATAATTACCTCATGTTTGGTCTGTATTCACATTGGAGCATTTAAATGATCAAACTGTGTGACATGAAAGAAAATTACTCCATCACTGGTCAAATTTTCTTGATTGAGTGATGTCTCCTTGGCTGTGGCTGCTTTAAAATGTTGCAATACAGTCTCATTATTCAGTATACTCATCATATAGCTATACTGACTTTTCATTATTACACCATTTTTGCCTTTAGTGGCATGTTTGAATTAAAAGGAGCTATATTAAGAGAATTAGTCTTTTTGTTTACCTAGTCCTGTACATAATTTATTACATTCTCTATTTTTATTTCCTTTGTTTTCTAAAAAATAAAAATAAAAAAACATAAGTCTGTTCTGTTTTCATTTATTTTCATTCATGAACTGATTTCACAGCAGAGTCATGCAAGGATAAAGCCTCATGTTTATTCTGTTACCTATGAAATGATTTAAAGGAGCAGTATGTAGAATTTTACTGCAAACACAACAACCACTGATCAGTCAAGACACAGTAACCCATTCACTCCAACTCACCTTCACTGCTTACTGCAAATTGAAGACACTATTCAGTGAAAACATCACTTCATGAAGTGTGTGAACTAAACAGGAAAAACAGGGCTTCAGTTTAAACATCACAGAATGAGAGAGGAAAACATTTAATAAAGGTTGTTCTTGTCTTTATTCATAGTTCACATGATGAACTCACAAAGCATTCTGGGGCTGTGGTTTATGTGAATCAGGAAGTCCATTTTTATAGGCATTTTTTTCCATTTTCATTTGAAATTTATATCTGAAACAGGGGTGTTAGTTTGCAGAGTAGCGAAGACACTCGTGGAGTGATGTTCTGATCAACCATAGTCCTCAATCCTTAAAGGAAAGTAACACTGAATGTGGTTGTAGGAGACAGTGGACCTCCTTGACTTATGGGGGGTTGGAGGATGGAGCTATAGGAGGAAGCTTGGGTGTCAGAACAAACAGCAGGTTCAAGATTAAAGGTGGTCCACCACAGAAGAATAAGACGTTGAGTTAAAGCAGGAGAAGAGACCAATAAAGTTGCATTCAACGTATTTTATTAAATCATGCAAAGCATATTAGTTTGATTTTGCAGAGTCAATACTGAAAAAACAAAGCTGTTATAGCATTTCTATAATACAGTTTTGTAGGTGTGTACTCAAACATGATCTTGAGACAATCCTCTTTTCTTTTAAGAAACTTGCTGATTGGACAAAGCTAATGATGTCATCTCTGGCATATGCAGCCGAAGCTCCACTCTAGCATACAAATTAGTTGAGGCGGTAAAATCGATGACGTTTTACTCTAAATAATATGTGTCCTCCAGAGTCATGCGCTTAATTTTCCATATAGGTCAAACTATCTCAATGGCTGACATATGACCATCAAATGACCTTTCACCATTTATTGAGGGTCAGTGCAGGGTCTCTCTTTGACAGTTTTGCCTATGTTTTATATAAAATCAGGGAATTATAAGATGAACTGCAGATTAAACATTTTAACTCTGGAAAAAAACGACCACAAAAACCAAAAAGCATTGCATTGTGGATTGAATTTGGCTGAATATCACAACAGAAGGCAAGAGTTTGTTGGGGTAATATCCAGCCAGATAGTTTCAAGCAGAGAGTGGTTAGCATTAGCACTGCCAGTCTACGGTCCACCTAACAGATCAATGTGTACAAGCTGGTACAAAATACGGATGCATATCCCTCCTGTCAATATGCCAGGGTCTTCTGGCACAACCTCAATACAGCTTCACCTTTACTTTATAGATCATAACGCCTGCTGGCCTGCTTTGAGCAACACAAAGTTTTTTTTATTAATGCTTGATTTGTATTTCCAGGGTCATAGTGCAACAGTAGGCCTGGTGGCAGGAGTAAAGGCCACAGCTACAGCCCCAGTCAGTGGTCAGTGGCTCCATTTCATAACATTTGACAGTCTTTGGACCACCTGACTGAGTGAAACCAGATAAAAAAAGCATAATTTAACCTCTGAAATGAACTGATCCTGCTAAACTTAATATGCGACCTGAGTCAACCACACACACAGCCCTGACAGCTAGTAAGATTAGTGCTAATGCAGGGAAGCTTAGATACATATGTCATCATGTATGTGTCATAGAAAAAGATGCTTTAAGTCCATGTATGCTAGTTTTAGAGTCAGCCTGTACACTTCATCTGAGGTTAGTGTAGCAGCGTGAATCAATAAACTGAAACAATCTCACACATCACGCAAGGTTAATTTTTTTGTTTGTTTTTTTCCAGATTCAAGTTATCTATGTAAAATTACAGCTAACAAAAAAGTTATTCTGGTCTAAGTATGTGAGAGCAAACTGTCTCTTCAAGTAAACCGCTCAAATTTTCTGCTGCATGACATCTTTGTCAACAGCCTCATTATGTCTAATTCAGTGAGCGAACACAGTCCTTCACATTAAACTTTACAAAAGAAGAGAGGAGATGTAGTGCTTGCCGCTCGCAGAGAGGCAGCGTGAACAGACTCTTTATACACCAGATGTACCCTCAAGTGAGCGGGGACATAATCAGCGAGATGTCCCTCCCCACACGCCCGTACACACGAACACACGCTCTTTCTACGCCACCATCTGTCTGGTGCTACAGGTGGTTCAGAGCAAACTTGAAACACATCAACCATCTCTTTACCCCCAAGCTGTGCTGGTCCTCATCTGTCACTGTTATTTCGTCAGCTGTCATTTCAACCAAGACGACACCATTACACTCATGTTAAATGGTTGTTCTTGGAGGAAATGCCCAAATAATTCTGCGAGGAAATGGATGCAAGTTCTGCTCAAACAACCCTGACCAAATAAGGACAAAAACAGACATCTGCTGTAAAAAAAAATGTACAGATGGAGAGCTCCTTTATTAGAAGACAGGAGTAGACCATCCTGCTCTGCTCTGGCCCCCCTCTAGGCGCTGCATTACATGAGAAGCGAAGCATTATTTGTCTCTTTACAGCTGGAGGACTCAGAGTGGAAAAAGACACATGGAGTCAGGTCCACATGAACAGACAATGGACCACCTAAGGCTCAGAGTGGGTATATGAACTACATGTTTACTGTCTGATTGACATTTACAGACATAAAAAGATAAAAAATAAAATATTCAATAATTTGTATCATGCAAAAAAAAAGGAACTGACATCATTTAAATTAAATACCAATAGAAATCACTTTACCCTAGCAATGTCAATGTCTTTGTTTGGACTACTAGCAGAGCCGGCCCTCCCGACAGGCAGTAATGATGGGGCCACACTCGGATTCATGATTTTGCCTAAAGCACCAAAATGGGTAGGGCTGACTCTGTCTATGTGACCTGACACACCAGAAAGATAGGTAGATAGATTTTTATTGTCATCGTCACTTTCTTACAAAAGAACAACAACAATGAAGGTGCAGTCGAATCAGTGTAAGGAAGCTAAAACAGATTTAACAAAGATAAATATGCTACAACGTAAATGAAAACATAAGTAAAAACTATCACAAAGCATTAATTTAAAATTTAAAAAAGGAGGAGGGGGGTTTGACAGGACCAATTTGCACATTTCCCATTGCTGCACATAGAAGTATAAAGCAGCTCTAGAGGGACTGTTCAATATATCAATATATCATATCATCATGTTCATTTGTCCATCTGGGAAAAAAAACATAGAAAGTATTTGGGGAGGGCAGAACCTCTCAAAAGCATATCTGGCTGTTGATAAAACAGTTTTACCGTCAACACATTCACCAAGAGCCAATCAGACAATGTACCGTATTTTCTCAATTATAACACGCACTCTATTTTAAAATGCACCCCATATTTTCACAATTTTTGCCTGGAATAACACTGTACTCAAAAATAACTCACGCCCAAATTTTGCCCAAACCTTACTCTCTCAGACAACTCAAAAATGACCTTTATTCAAAGTTTTAATCAATGAAATTTCAGTATTTTCACAACCAATACCGTATGCGAATTTCTCTCTCAAACGGATGCGGACACACCATGATTACTCAATTTCTGCCCGAGCATGCTCAGTCGTAGTGCACTGATCAATCAGAGAGCACATACCCGAAAAATTTGAGCTTATTTAACAGCAAAAAATGCGTGTTACAATTGTTAAATTACAGTAATAGGCGGGCAGTACTGCCGCGGTGTGAAATAGAACAAACTCTGGCCAAAACTTCTCAGAAGTGAAGCCAAAATATCCTTTCCATCAAGAAATGCTGTCAGAGTTGTTTGTTATTCATTTAATAAAGAAATATGGTCCAGATCTGATAAAACTGCTACTGAAGCTGTTAGCATCTATGCTCATGTCTATTGTATGAGCAGCCACTTCCTGCTGTCGTCTTTCTCAAAGCTCCCACCTCTTCCTGCTCTAATGGAAGCAGATTGGGTTGTGCAGCAGTGATGGGTGAAACCAGACTTTGATAAATCTATACGATACCAATACTTCTTTTATTTTTTCAGTACAGTCTTTTTTAACTGATACATATGAGCTCTTACATGGTATACAATATGTGTCTAAGTTTGACATTTTTCATTGACCAAAAGCACATAAAGACAACATGTGGTCTAGACTCTAGACCATCAGATCTTAAAGAAGGTTTAGTTCAAAGTCTTAGTTGACAGAAGAAAAACTTTGCAGACATTCCACCACAAGACTTAGGTGACATATGTCTTTAGTATGATTTGATGATTTTTTCATACAACAATACAAACTAAAAAGCACTCAGAGAGCACAAACCTCTGCCAAGGTAGCTCACATATCACTGTTACATCTATAAGCAATAGTGCCATGATAAATTTAGCATCATAACATCATTTCTTGACCCTGAAAACCCACACTAACATTTGGAATCATGTTGATATCATGATTAGTTAGACAGTTATTGAGAAAAAAACAATTGTTTGCTAATGGCGGTGATATAGATTGCCACCAAAATCTACTCATTTTTAAGTTGGGCCATTATCAACATCTCCTGAAAATTTCAGTAAAATCCGTCCAGTAGTTTTTGCATAATCTTGCAGTCACGTGACACGAAAAGTCGCACTGCTCCTTGGCATGAAGAGAGACTTTACAAATTACAAGTTTGATGGAGTACTTACTTGGTATCGATATCTAAAGGGAGTAACTGATACCAAAAGAATACTTGTTAAGATAATGATACTTGGATACTTGTTATTCATAGTCTCATGCCCACTGTGCCTCCTTTGGCCACTCACAGTCGTTGTAGATCAGAGGTTGGCAAGATGGATCTGCCTGAGTACAGACATTGAATCAGGTGGATCCAGCAGCTGAGCAATGTTACTGTCTATAATGATGTGATGTGTATGGTTCAATATGGCTGAGAAAAGGCTGGCAGCAAAACCAACTAGTGTTGTAAAATCTAAAATCGAGCAATGTCCAAGTACGGAAGGGGATTGATAAAATTTTACTGATACCAATGCTGTTAATGATTCTGCTCATCGATCCAAGTCTTATTGATTCCTGATGACTTTCTTGGGGGGGAAAAGTTGTCTCACATAGGTTTTCAGTGGCAACAATGTCAAACACATGACACTCCTGATACTTAACGCAGTGCTGCATACTCTCGATAATTGTTCTACAAGTTTCTGGTGTTTCCAACTCCTGAGGATTGTGCAGTAAGCGCGCTTTTTAAATTTTGGAAATCAAGCTGCAATTTTGTCCACTTCAGTCCTCTGTCTGCCATAATTTTTGACTTCTTTCATGTTATTTCTGCCAGCAGCCTCTGATGAGAGCATGATTTGCAAAACATGCAGAATAAAGTGAGAGGAATTGATAAGAGAATTGATAAACAAAAACACTGGTGATATTGATTCTTTGATAGAGTTGGTAGTGATTGTCAAATGGAATTGGTTTTCAGTTCCCACCCCAATGCCCAACTCTGCATGATGAACCAGCACAACATAGAAAATGGGGTCATTATTTAACTGTTGTACTATAAATAAGAATTACACTACAGCTGACATCCTTGTTTAGCTTTCATTTATGGTTTTATGGATGTCATAGAACATACAGAGACTATACTATCGGTAAATGGGCTTTTTTTTATAGCGGACTGAATCAACATGGGCTTACAAACAGGAGGCAAAGATATATGAAGAGATGAAGAACAATACCTCGCTGTCTTTATTGTGATCCTTTAAAACTGCACACTTTATCCTCTGTAATGTGTTTACTAAAGGTTGTGACAGCAAAACACACAGCCCCACACGCAAGATTAGATTAAATGGAAGTGAGCGGTGTCTCTGGGATTTCTTTAACTGTGGCTTAGCCTGACAGAGGGGGGTGGTGAGAGCAGAGAGAGGGGACAAAGAGGGAGAGATGGAGGCGATGATTTAGAAAATAGAGAGGGAGAGATTTTGAATTGCTGCCCTCCATATTGTGAGCGATATCACTCTATTAGCATAAAATGACAATGGTGGAGGGTTTCCTCTGCTTGAGGGATTGTCTGAGATCATCTTAATCTCAGAGTGTCGGCACATCTGATGGCTCCCTCAAAGTTTAATCATAGCGGCAGGGCAGGAGAGGGCCTGATGAGAACCAAAACGACACACCGGGGTATCCACTCTAGCAAACTGGTTACTTTTATGAGCATCACATGATCCTACAATGTCCCATGCTACAGGACATAGGAGTATTAATGAGTCTGCTGGCCAGCTACCAGCCTTCTAAATGTTACAAGATCCATGACATGAATGACACCAGTGAAACTTGATATTTTTTATTACAGCATTATCATGTCTTACTTTGCCCCTGCTGATAAGACTTGTGAAAAATAACCCTGGATGGACGATATACTGAAGTATGTCTCTCAATCATGTTTAAGTGACAGGGAGTCTCCAGCCGGCACAATTAAAGTTCAGATAGTGTTTCAAAAAAGAAATTGTATGATTTGTGGACCTCCTTTCCCAAACTTACCTAGCCAGAATTTGAGAAAGAGCTACAAGTATCGCAGCCATTGTGAATTGGCTTCAAAAGCCTCCTATATCAGTCAAAATAAAGCGGAGCAGCAAGATTTCTCCTATTTTGTACTGGATGCACAGCAGATGGATTCGCTTGATAGAACATCTATGATCAAGCAGATCTGCCAAGCGTCAGTAGCAATTTTATCAGATCTATTCTGCATTTTGTTATTAAATTAGTTAAATTAAATTACTATCTACTCCTTCCCAAGTGCAGGACTAACAGACTGAAAAACTCTTTTGTCCTTCAGGCCACCAGACTGTACAACTCCTCAGTTGGTGGGAGGAGGAGTAACAGGAAGACAAAGGATGGGAAGGAGCAGTAGACATATATGTATTTATATTTTTATTCATTCATTTTCCATAACGATTATATTTTTTATTTATATCTGCAAATTGTTTTTATTTTTTGATACCCTGTGTGCTGTTTTTTTTGGGGGTTTTTTTTGTTTGTTTTTTTTACCATGTTCTGCTCTACAATGCTGTTGGAATCTTTATTTTACTTACTAAATTTACTTACAATGCCCTTCCCAGCTGGCACCGTAATGGCTTATGATCATAAAATATTATAAATTATCACAAATTCTTAGAATCAAGATCATACAGCATTAAAACACATTATTGACAGGCACATAATAATCATGCTTATAATGAATTTATAATGCATTGTAATTGGGGTTTCATAGAAAGTGTTACCCAAATATTATCTCAAGATGCTTTACAATCAAGTAGATAATTTCATACTCTTCTTTTTTATGTTTTTATCCATAATTCTTTATTCTAAGAGCAAGGCCAAATTCTTATTACAATGGATCCTTGGTCTACATGCTATAGCCGTTGATGCTCTGAACTTACATTCAGTCCATAGGATTAATAAAATGTAAATATCAACACAGATGCTGACAATCCTGTCTGTTTTTCACATTACAACTGCATCTCAAGCTGCTGGAAATTTTTAATGTTATGTTAAAAAGACTTGTTCACAGCAAAATGGATTTCATTTTTCTCACAACATGTCTCCAAACATATCTTTCATGAACAGATGGATGGGGGTATACTGGTAAGATAATGTGTTTTTCAATCACAGTTTTTTGTAACATACATTGTCTCTGGAGGATTTAGTTCTTTATATGTTGAGATATGAATGGGGCATAAAAACAGAGACATAGCTGCACAATCTGCTGATAATTATGCCCCACAATTTTAACAGTAATTTTATACCTGCATTTTTTTTTTAAATAGAGACAATAGATCAAGTAATTTTCCTGTATTTCAGAAATGTTTTCAGTATTTATTCAATACAACAAAGTATCCCATCATCCAAAAGAAAAACCCTTCCAACTTTAACTATTAAAGGTTCCAGTGAGTGTCCATTTTCCATATTCAACAGAAGTGTGAAATATTTTCCCTCCACACTGAAATCTGAAATACACCCAATTTTTAAAAAAATGTTCCAAAAACTTTTCACACATTTGCACAATTCTGAGAGCTCTCCACCATTTGGCAAATGTGTGAAAAGTTATTAGCTATTTTTTTTTTTTACATTCACTTTTCATGCTGGATTTCTCCCAACATTTAACAAATATGTGCAGCTTCCTTTTCCCTGTTTTGAGGCTTTTGTTTTTAGTTTTTAGCCATGCTTTTGTTGATGACTGAAGAGCTTTCCTTCATCAGAAGTTAAAAATGTGAAGCAGTTTGATTATAGCAGAAAACAAAAACACAAGAGGTAGATTTTACGGAGTAGCCAGTGGAGACTGGCCTGAGGGGCACGTGGGACAAAACTCACAAGAGGCCTCTAGAACCAAGGTCGCCCAAAGGGGGATGAAGGGTAAAGATTTCTGGGGCCCAGAGTCTTGCAGGGCCCTTAAAGATGAGCAAAGACTTGGTTCATCCAACACAGTATAAGCAATTAATCATCATCTCCTTCTAAATATTATCATTATTACTTTTTATTCTAACCTAACCATCAACGTTTAATATTGAAATATAAAATGCATCTGATGAAGCAGGGACTTTTGATTTTGAAGCGTTATTGTGTTTTCTAAAGGATGGTTGCCAATGAACTAAAAAAAGACAACAAAAATGGCAGAGGGCCCAATGCAATCATTTCTGATCCTTATTTCAATTAGAAAAAAAAAAAAAAACATACACAATTGTCATGATCCCGCTTTTTCCTTTAGTTAAGTTACCCGTTTTGTTTCATGTTTTCTCTCATGCTTCCTGTTTTATTTTGAAAAGTCACCTGTCTGTCCTTGCTTCCCGTCTGTCGCTCTCACACCTGATCCCTGATTGTTCTTCCCCAGCTGTGCCTCATCAACCCCAATCACCTCATGTATTTAAACCTCATGTCTTTAGCTGTCCTGTTGCCAGATTGTTGAACCTTCAAGTCTTGTTCCAGCACTCATAATTCTTGTCTTGCTGTCTATAACCTTGCCTAGTTTGATCTTGACTTTTTGCCTCACGTTTTTGGACTCTGTTGCCTGTTCTTTTGGACTGCTCTTCCGTGTACGGAAACCATTAAACCCTTTAAATCTTCCTCGACTTCTGTATTGTGTGTCTCGCTCTAGTGTCCTACTCTCTGGTTCAGGTTCTATAGTTCCTTGAGTGTCTACTTGAACTCTGGAGGAGACCGTAGGGTTTTTACCGCAAAAATAAACATATTTATGGCCTGGTGAAAAAAAAAAAAAGACTTCAGTTTAAATATATAATATATCTGAGTGCTGTACATGTAAAAAAAAAAAAAAAAAAAAAATTAGGGACATCGCTGACATGGATACAGGACTGCGAGGAATCACTATTGGTCAGATGGCCTTAAATCCTGCCTCAACATGGCCTCACTGAATCTGAGTAGGTTGATCTAAAGTTAAGTTGAGATGGTGTGTACAGTACAGCGGTAACTGGCCTAATAATCAAATGATTAATAACCTCTTTATCCATGATTGTTGCTGATTTTTCTAAATATACTATAGCTCCATTTATCATGGAGGTATGATCAAGGGGCTAGCCTCTAAGAAATTTCTATTCAATGGAGATAAAAATAATGAGGACAAATTTATAGTCTAGGGCTTGCCTTGGGAAAAGCCTGATCCCTGCAGCCATAGTCGCCCTGAACAGCAGGCTCAGGAGAAGTGAATATCAGCTGAATTTGGATTGATGTCCAGATTCAGCTGATATATCTTTCCAGCCTGTCACGGTATTGTTTTTGTCACTGTTTCTCACTGTTATGTTGAGTGTATGCTGTTCACTGTTGTTGTTGTCTGTGAGGTGCAATGTTGTTTCTTTGTAACGTACAGTCAGTTGAGATGAATTTCCCCCCGGGGACCAATAAATCAAAATGAAAATCTAAATCTAGGCGTCCACAAGTTTGTCGCAAGTTTGTCCTGTTGTCTCTGCCCCCCCACCCAACCCCATCCCATCTATCAACAGAATCAACATCATTGCAACATAAATTCTCTTTTTTTTTTTTTTTTGATCTATTTAACCCAATTTAATTTGAGTCCAACCAGTTGGTGCTATATTATTTAACATCAGCCCAATCTACCTTAAAATCATTATAGATGTTAATGCTAAAATTAGAACAATCTCTCTTTTCATGGTTGTCATGATTATACCTCCATAATAAATACCTTTATAACCAAGAGGGGGACACTCTTGAAAAAGCCAAATCTCAAGGGGGATAATCACTGATAAATTTATATTCAACAGAGACAAATGTGATGAGAACAGATTTATTACATGGTCCAGGGATCTGTCACTATCTTCAATTGCTACTTTAGATTGATGGATGGACTTAATTATTGATAGATTGATTGATTTATTGATGGATTGATTGACATCACATGGCTTCGTCTAAGTCTTTCCACAGTCAATGGTCTGATTTGAAATAATTACTTTTTATATGGTTTCTAGACTTGTAGTTTGCATACACTTTAAAACATTGGTAAAACTAAGACATAAGATTATACGACAGTTGCTTTTCTTAAGTGCCTGAATAATTTAAATAAATTAATCACCATGTACTTCCAAACCTCTGCGCATTAGTAACATTTATCTGTATGGCAGATCTTAATTCTTTAATTTTCTCTCGTAATTGCCTGCTCTTAAACATGTAGCCATTCATTTAAAGGCAGAGCCGTGCACTGAAGAGAAACTGACAGTCACATTTAAGATACTCGACTTCTGTTCTTTCAAAGAGCAACTTACAAGCAGCTCAGAATGTGAATTTATCGCAGGCCTAATTGTCTTTTTTCTCACTGCTGCGGACTTCTACTGAACAAAAAGCGGAGTTACATCAGAATTATCTGCAGACAAGTCCTCATCAATCCCCCTTTTTTCTTCTTCTCTCTGGCCCGGGGGTTCTTAGTTTGCATTCAAGGTCCAGTAAGACATGTTTGATCTTTACAATACAAGTGCCAGTAAAAGTTAAGCCTGATGATTTAAATTCACTCTAAAATTCATCCTCTCTCCCCAAGAACAATACCTCTATAAGCTCCAACACTTTGTGCACTTCAAAGGCCTCAAAACTGGAACTTCTTTGAGCGTAAAACAAAGGAGGCTGTGCTTTCTTTCAGGTTTTTTGGAGGGCAATATCAACAGAAAACCTCTGAAGAATTACAGAAGCCGCACAGAGAAATTCACCTGGAAAAGTTTTCTCTCTCTGATTCGCCAGCAAAGTTGTTGAAACAAACGACTGCACGGCTCGAGCCAAGACAAAGCTTGTAAGAAAGCGCAGCGAGTAAGCGAATGTGCCCCGTCTTATCATCTGCTGCCACTGCACAGATTAGTGCCAAACGGAATAGAAAAAGGTTGCAAAGGAGGAGAGAGAAAAAAGAATAAAAGCTGCTCTCCAGTATTAGAACAGACAGTTGCATTAGCTTTCTAATAAGAAGAGACAGAGCAATACTGAGCACTGAGAAAAGGCAGAGGGAAGCGTTTCCTCGCTCCAAGCAGGGATCTCCCACCAACCCTCTGTACCCACCCACCCACGGTGCTTTGCTCTCCACCCTCATCCTCTCCTCCGTTCTTTCTGCCTAAATCAGATAGTGGCAAGTAGCAGGAGAAGCATGTCATAGGTTTAACTCATACAGTATTAATTATAGTCCCATCCCCTGACCTCGCTTGTACCGATAATCTACTTCTCGCACAACCCTGCCGCTCTGAATGGAAGCTCTTATCGTCGCTAAAGTTGAACCCTTTAGCATCCACTGCGCCCCTGTGCCATGTGATCCCCTTTGTCCCGTAGGCCCTGCGATGATTTATGAGGCTTCCAGCTTTCTCCCTGCCGTAATATTCTGGACGCGCCAGACAAGGCAGTGGGAGAGAAAAACTCCCCCTCGACTGTGTTATGGTGATGAGTCTGCAGTCCTGCAAACTATGCCTTCATTTGGCGTAGTGGAGGAGCACATCGGAGCACGTTCATGCTGGATTCAGACGGACTGCTGTTGATGGAGTTTACAGAGGACTTCATATTTACACAGGGTGTAGCATCCATCAAAGATATGAACTTCCAGCCTAAGTACTTCACTCTTGCTTTAAAGGAGTTAATGTAATATTCATCTTCTGCTCCGCCCGATCACATAGTCAGCACAACAGTTGCCAGTCATCATGATGGATTATAAACAGTGAGGTTCCATTTATAAAGCAGACTTATGCTTACAACTGAGGCTTGCATGATTTGCTGACTTGCATTAAGTTCAACTTTTACCCTCATGTGCAAAAAAATGCTGGATGAAAATGTGAGAATGGTAATTTTAGACATCAAATATTAAGGAGGCAGAGGTCATTTTTCATATTCATGTTTTTTGCATCATTATTCATTCAATGTAAAGCCTATGATGGTATTTAGAAATGGGGATCATTAATTTTAATCAACACTGATAAATATATTGATACTTCTAACGGAGCTGGGAGCAAAATGTTCAGTGTTGGGAATAATGGCGTTAAAACAACGCAAAAAGTGCAAAATATTATGTTTCCACCAAAAAGACATCCTCAGGCCAGAGCTACATTTATTTCTAATATACCTATTACTGTTTGCACCAAAATAAAGCTGTAGAGGATCAACATAAAACATGGATAAAAGCCTGACTATGTCTTTTAGGTTACAAAAATCAAGGTTAAACGGATTGTTTAGAGAGAAGAGTTATAAATAACAGCGGCTCCTCCCTTCACTTCTGTATAAAGACAAGGATGTTCCACCTTAAAAGAAGGATGTTAGATAAGTAAATTAAGAGCCAAATAAGAAACAATGCCACTGTGAAATTTAAATGTTATGTAGATGAAAATTAAAACACGCTTCATGTGGATTTCTCTCTTTTTAAAAACAAGGTATCACATTAGAAAAAAAAAACAGCTGGAGACTGCATGTTTTGGGCTTGTTTTATCAATCTGGTGCTTATTTCAGTCGCAAAATCTGGCAATGCTGCTAGATGCAACAATGGCGAGTCTGGATCAATATGTCAAGTTTAAACTGGCGTTTTCAAGATGGAACTACGGGCACTACTGTAACATCATTGATGTAAAAGGCAAGAACATACATGTGAAGTGTACATTATGTCCCAGAGCAAAGTGTTTATCCTCGTCCATTGTGAGTAACTCTAAAAAGCTAGAGACCAAAAACACAGATAACATCATTGATAGTTCCAGCGCTGCTGGTAGCAGGCCAGGTAACAACAAGGAAGGACACGGACACAGAGCCACGCCGTTCAAGCAGCAAAAGCTTTTTCAAAAAAGTATCACATCAATTACTTTCCCTGGTAATTAATTACATATATGAAGCAGTAATTCCATTAGTAATTCAACTACTTTTATGGGAAAGTAACTAGTAACTATAACTTATTACTTTCATAAAGTAATTTGGCCAACTCTGAAAATGTTTCAGTGTCCCCCACCTTAACTTCTTTTAACTCCATTGTTTTGTTGCATTTAAAAAGGAGCTTAAATTGGCTTTAATTCTGTTACAATTGACTAAACTGAATTTAATTCTAAGTCAGTCTTATAATATATGGGTGTTGGTACATTCATTTTTTTGACAGCTTTGTATTTGCTATTTCTGTTGATTTGTTTATTTTCACCCATCAAGAGTATCAGACAGTTTTTAACAATGTGTCCCTCAGGCAGGGAAACAAGGCTTTATGTGGACCTCTTGGTAATAAAAGTTGTCCATCCCTGGTCTACTGTAACCTATAGCCACTGCAGTGCATTCTGTGTCAGATTCTGTCAGCACTTATCCACTGTTTGATCAGCTAGAGTTTTCTTTTTGAGATATGTTCCTGCTTAGCTGCATCAAATTGGAACAATTCCTTTTAGGTAAACATAGTTACGACCCACATGCAGTAGCCAAAATCGTTGACTTCTCTGCAGCCCACAGCAAATAAAAGTATTTCCTGTCCTCCAAGAGACGTCATGTGGGACTATCAGCTGCCACAGCTCCACTAAGCTGCTGATAAACCTACTGAGTGCTTCTGTAAACATTTTGCTAAAAGAAGAATGTAAACATATTATATTTAGCAAGGAAAAACATCTATTTGTGTCTTTACTTACTCATCAATAAAGGCCCTCCACAGTGACTCAAACATATGTTTGTGTTCCAAGGACGCACATCAGTCCAAATTCAGCTGATATAACAGCAATGTGGCATTAAGGACGTCGCTTGAAATGTGTCCTTGTTGTCAATAGTCCTCAGAATACAACAGCTCCACAGCTACATTTCCTGAATCACAACGAGGAAAACACAAAAAACTTTTCAACAAACTCTTCAACTCGGAGGCCCCTGCTGTGTGGGCCACGAGTTCAGACGTACACTTATGTAAAACATAAAAGCATCAGCGTGGTTTTCCTCGACTAGACTACCACTAACTGCAGGACACACGGGGGCTGAGTGATCGCCAAAGATCTGAGAGCCTTCAATTATTGTCACCGCAGGTGTCCACTGGGCTCAGGATGAGAGAAAACGTAGCAAACCGCTGTCAGGCCTTAGTGGGGCACGGCACATACATTCTGCCAAGGAAGTACAGGCAGGAAAAAGTGAGCTGAATCCCAACACCTGGTTCTAATGAGATTGGCATGCACACCCCGTGGCCATTAGCATCAGCCGTGAAATGTAGATTCCTGGAGATGCTAAAACCAACAGGATTAGCTTCCAAGGTCTTTGTCCACCTGCTTTATTTGCCATTGCTGCATTGTTGTGCATATAATCATCAAAATACCAGCCGCACAGCAAATCAAACTACATATGTGTGTTAAACTCAAAGGTCCCACCCCTGTCACTTAGTTAAGAAATTTGGAGGAGTTTTTATTCAGGGTCCAATTATGGAGAGGAGCCTTGTTTGTGTTTGTCTGTGCTCTCTCTGATTTGCGTGGCTAATGGTGAGTCTGCTTATTCCACACAAGATGCTGTGTAACTCGACATGCAGCAATTAAAACTTTAATTAGGCCGAGATGAGAAACTGTCTCTGATGCTTAATTTCTCATTTACTCATGTAAGAGTGAGGCTATGAAGTTTCATTAAGCTCCATCCACCAGGACGGCCAATATAGATCTGCTACAAGAGCCAGAGTAGCTATCTGCAAATTCTTTGATTTATTCGAGCTCAGCAGAGAAAAGCAGGACAAATGTGTGCATTAGGCTTTAGTCATTTTAGTGTATTAATCTACAGAGGGCACCACAACAAGGGTTTTCTGCTTTATGTTGCTGTGTGATGTTAAAATTACACATTTATGAATTAAGTTTATATTCAAAGATTTTTTTTTTCTCCAAGGCCATGAAAAATATGCACATGAGCTGACAGAATGTAGTAAACAAAAACAGTTGCAATACAGTTTGCTTTCCAAGCCTGAATAACAATCCTCCTGATAATTTATAAAGATTTAATGGCCGATCTTTTAACTTATAGACTTTGATATATTTTAAGTTTGTCAAGAGAAAATATAACAATAACCTTGTGCAGCAGATGGATCCACATGATTAAATGACTGTAGTCAGTCAGGCCAATCAAAAGTAACTTAAGACATCTTGCCCAAGGGCACATTGCCATGTGACATATGACAGCCGGAGCTGGGCTAGAACCTGCAACCTTCCAGTTACTGGCAAAGCACACTGTCAGACTGCACCACTGACACCCCTAAACATAAATGTACACAAATATATTCATACACATACATCCCACCACTGCATATACACATACAATTAACCTATTCATAACTGTGCTAAACTACATCTTTAGCATCGTTATACTCACAATATGTATATTACTTGTTCGCTATTTTATGATTGTGGTCTAAAATATATACCATTTGCAATATAAAATATATATACCACCAGACATTAAACATGTCATACTGGTCGCTACTCAACCATCAACAAACAAAAGATCTCTTATTGGACTTTAAACTTATCATCATGTTAGGCACATGACCTATAACGCATCATAATTTAATGTTGTAACCTCATTTATTTAGCTACAGAAATTGACATGCATTAAATATCACTAAGTCTCTAAAGATCTTTGAGGGGGGATTCGACCAACGCTGCTTAGGATACAAGACTGAGCAGCAGTGGGTGTGATAATGGACTTGTTTTCAAACCAGCCATCAGAAATGTTATATGAAGTTGTAACAACAAGTTTTTGTGAACAAAGGCATCAGTACTGAGTGACTTCTCATGTACTTTTTAATGAATATTGGCCAATAAGGAACAGCTCCCAATTGATTGTTTTAATGTTTAAAGATGCTATTCTACCAGATTTTGCATTGTGAATATAAAAGCTAACAGCTTGTGACAATTTAGCCTACTATAATACCAATATAGTTTGTACTTGTAGCCTAAATACCAATCTCTCTGAACATTCGTGCAAAAATCCAAGCCCTCCTAAACCTTGCTTTTTCCCTCATGTGCTTTGGTACAGTGTCACAGCACTCCTTTAAATTCTAAAACCATTAAAAACTTCATGGGGATTTTTTTGAACCCATTGATTTTGATCCTTGAGATGCTCCAGAAAAAGCCAAACCCTGCTCTTAATTGCCTGGCCACCTTCAGATAAGGGAATACAGGAAATCCGCCCTGAAGTGGAAGCAGCATCCACCACCCTTGACTCTTTATTTTTTTGCTTTTAAATATAGTAAGAGGGATGCAAACCAATTATCTGCATAAGTGTGCCCACTTTTAACAATGCATCGACCTGAATATTGATGCAGGCTTGTGCATTTGAATTTACATTTCCTCTGCTGAATACTTGGACCGCATACAAAGCAGACTGGGTTCTCTCATTTTTTTAGGGCTAGTTCTGGCGTCTCAGGTTCAAGGACTGTGCCCACTGTTGCATAGCTTCAAAGATTTTGGAGGGGATGAAAGTGATAATCTGCTTTCGAGTCACTCCCCAGCTGTGCTTGCTTCTTAGGCCACACAGACGCCGGCGGAATAAGAAATGAGGGGCCGCCTTCTTGTCAGAGTCTGCCAGTCAACATGCTAAAGTCTTTGCCCCCTAATGATGGGACTCCTCTCTTGGGACTAAGCAACTGCACTGAGACAAGACAACACAACCGCAATGTTAAGAGGCATCAGTATTCTCATCTCATATCTAAAATTTAGAAGCCAGGCAACAAGCCTCCGTGTTCCCTCTGCCTGGCCCATAATCCCATACCGCCTCGATGGTTGTTAGTGTTCTGGTGCACTGAAATCTGCTCTGCCCAGCCTCAGTGTGTGGTGTTACAGCTGTCATGTCCTCCTGTCATGTGTCTGTGCTCATCTTTGTGCAAGACAGGAGTCAAGCTAAAGGAGGGAGTGATTCAAGCCTGGTTTTAGGTTTTAAAGTTGTTGTATTTATAGCTATATGGTGCAGCCTGTGTTACGTTTTTTAAAAGTTGTTGTCGTGTAACTAAGATTTCTATTTTCCTGTAAAAGCACTGTTTACTTAGACATCCAATTCTTAAAAAGTTGATCCAGTAAACATCAACATTACCTTTTGTATTACCCTTAAGCATAAGCTGTTAACCAGTGGCGTAGGGTAGTCATGACAGGCTATAGTATGACTGGCTCCTACCCCTGAATTCCACCAGATACTTGTTTGGTCTGCCTCCACTCTGTTACAGAAGCAGAGGTGATAGATTTTTATTTTAGTCAATGAGAATGCTTCCTCCAGCTCCACGGTGCTGCAAAATCCCATGGCTTCTGAATCTGTCAGAAACAAGAGCATAACGCATCAATTCAGCAAGAGGCAGATCAAGCCAGACAGGATGTCAGACACTAAAACAATGAGGGAAAATCCTGTTCATATTCAGAACGTAAATGTTAAATGTTTTTATGCAGTTTTATCTCATATACAAAGGCTATAGCTCAAACTGATTTGCAAGGGGAAAAATAATGACAAGAGTAGGTAAGACAAACACAAAAGCAGTAAATTAAAAAGTGCATTCATTTATTAAAATATTACTTACCTATGATATGCACTAAAATCTCAAGAGATAAAGTCAGGAAAATTACCCTTTTAACCCCTTAAGTTCAAAACAATAACCTCATGTTTGTTGGTTGTTATTGCTTTTGTAGTACATAAACTGTATAATATGGCATGATCATACTTAGTTACCAAGTAACTCAGTGATCTCCAGTTTAAAACCAATGAAACCACTTAAAACCACTTAAAATTGATTAAAACCTGGTAAAACCCGGTAAAAACCAACTTAACATGTACACAATCCAGTTAAAACACATTATTTACAGTCAAACTTAGTTGAAAACGAGTTTAAACTGGATACATTGTGGCTAAAATTAGTTACATTTAGTCAAACCCAGACAAAACCAGTTGAGCTATTTAAAATCCAGTTAAAAACAGTTTAACATTTTTAAACCCAATTTCAACCAGTTGCACATGTTCAATGTTTAACTAAGATAAAACCTGATTAAAGCAGCTAAACCTAGTTTTAAGCTCAAATCATTTAAACTTGGTTGAAACCAAGTTAAACTCAGTTAAACATGGTTGAACTTAAATTATCAACAGTCAAACTTATTCAACTAATAAACTGTTCAACATTAGTTAAACTTACTCTAAACCAAGTTAGAACATGTTTAGCTTGGCAAAATCCCATTCAAAACCAGATACACAGATTTACCTAGTTGAAACCCTGTTGAAACTCAGTTAAAAACAAGTTTAAATAAGATTAAATTTGGTCAAACTTTCTTTGACGGATAAAACTGAGTTAAGTTAAAATTAGCAAAAACAAAATTGAAAACAGGTAGAACTTGATCAAAATCAGATGAACTTGTGAAAATCTGGCTAAAACAAGCTCAACTTAGTTTAAATACAGTAACCTTCTATAATCTTCATCAAATTTACATCTTTCATGACAGTTACATTCCCACATTCATATTTGTGATTTGCACTGTTGGGCTCTATGAGTAAAATAAATATGATTTCTCCATTAACACCTATTTCTTACATGTTATGTTGGCATTTTGCCAAAAGGACTTTGTCTACATTTTTAGCCAAGTGTGCTGCCCGGGAGCATATTGTTATTTCCAGCTTCTGCCCGAGGCAAAGAATAAAACACACATACAAAGACCACTGGGGGCTGCCCAGTGACATTACAATGGAAAGGAGGTTAACAGTCTTGCTTTAGAGCAACACAGTGGAGGAGGTTAAGAGCTGATGGTCAAGGTGTTCTTTTTTACACCCTTCAAACTAATCTCTGATGTAGACAAACAAATTTAGAAAAGTTAACAGATGGTAACATTGAGGCTGTAATAAAGCAAAGAAGAAGAAAATGAACCAAAATTACAACCAAGAATCAACTAATTAAGAAAAGTACATTTGCTTATTGGTTGACAGATTTGTCTATGTGTCTGTCTCAAAATTTGTGTTATTTAAAACTACAAAACTAACAATAAAACTCTGCATATTACAACTACGTACTACAACAACACTAAACAAAAACTTCATTACATTAATTGGGAAATGTTGTTCGCATAAACAATGACAAATAATTGAAAAGTGAGCAGATGTGCTGCAATAATACGATAATTTAAATAGCTGTTTACACCTGGTTTGATTAAAAAGAAACAGACTTGTGTTTTTTGCCTTTTATGCTTCACAATAACTTGAATGTATGAATTGGGTCTATCGTGTGCCTGGTAGGGTGCATTTTAGTGTGCAATGCAGGTGTCTTTCCTATTTTCCACCTGTCACAGGTGTCATTTCGTCACCCAGTGCTCACACTGTTTAGATGGCAAAAGATCACGCACCTCCATTGGTGCCGAAGAGTGTCTGTCTTAAATTAGGAGTGGTTAGGCACAAAGCTGATGTGTCCCTATATCACTGATGTTAAAAGGGGCTTGGAGAGCAAAAGAACATGACACCTTTTAGTAAATTCTAATTTTTCTATAACTAGAGAAAGTGCCCCCCAAAATGCTGTGTTTTTCACTCCCTGGGCTTATTATGTCATAGCTATACAGCCTCCACCTTATTTTCTGCTCATCACAGACAGAAGCCATGATTGTTTCAGAACTCCGCACCACAGCCTATAACCCTCTCTCCCATCAGTGACTGTTTGGGCAGCCATTAAACAGAGCAAACTTAATCAAATTATTGCTTAATAGACATTCACAATATGATCTTAACAGTCAAATACCAGGATATAGGACCTTAAAGTCTAAAATCTGTGGCACAGTATGATCCTGCAATTTTGAGGAAGCATCAGGGGGGTGGACACCCAGTGTTAAGATCAAAACACTCACTCAATGAGATCGTTACAGTCAAACAGGACCCACAGTGGCACATCCGCTCCACGGTTTTATACAAGAGCATTAGCTGTTAAAGTCAGTTTAAGTTAATAACGGGACAGAGGGCTAACAGACCGCAGGGCTATACTGAAGTGCTCCTAGAGTGCTATTCCAGTGTGCACTTCAGCATGCATAATACTCCAAGAAACAAGAAAAAACACATATATTCATTGATTTTCATGCTGCACAGAGCCACATTTGTAACATTAGTGTACATACTCATAATGTGTTTTGAATTTGCGGTACAGTACCAATCTTGAATGCGTCCTCAAAATAGCAGAAACACTCCGCACTACCGACTTTAGACTTTGGTCCAAATGTAAGGTGGTTCAAAGCACAGTCAATTTCTGTATTCTCAAGTTAGGAACATGCCAGCTTTGCATCCAACAACCTCCTATTTTTAAACAAACCCATCCCTTGGTGCAAACGGGAACGTATGATTATTTGATGATCATAAGCACATGGTGTATAAATGACACCTGTGCCTCATATAATAGGGCTCTTAAACTACATGTTTCACTGAGAAAGGGTCCAAAATGCCTAAAACCCATACTTAACATAATTATCTCAGATTTCCTATGGCTTTCATGGAATGTAAACATGTTGATATGTATAGATGACAATTAAAAGGCTTGTGCTGCAGCTCCACATAGCGGTTAATGCTAGCTCTGATTTTTTTCCCCTCGGCCTCAGCACTGGTCATTTGACTGAAAGTCCCCATTAAATACAAGATGTCTCCCTCCTTTTCCTGCACATGATGGTTAAGGGTCTTCTGAATCAACAATGAAACTTGTGACTGTTTAACAAATTAGACCTGACAAAGTATTGATCAATCTACAGGACAGTGTCAGCTCTAGTGGGCATGATCTCATTTTAGACTCTTTTAATGTTTCCATATGTATTGTAAACAAAGTAAGTGAGGTAGATGGATTGCTTTTAAAGGCTTTGCTGATCCTTCAGCTGGTAGATGGGGATTTATTAGTTGTTTTGCACCTTCAAAACATCTGTTGGACTAAAATTCTGGCATAATAAGCCAAAAATGATGGCTGGGTAATTGGATGGCACATTTTCCAACTTCTAAAGTGGCTGAATCAGTCCCTTCGACAAGAGCTCCACCATCTTTTTTGTAGTGTAAAATTCCGCCCACGCCCAGTAGAAGGCATAGCTTTGTATATTATGAATGAAGGCTGTGCAGCTCTGTCGCTCCCAAATGGATCAGGCTTATTGTGAATAGCCCGTGGTGGTTCATTGTAGCCTACACAGGCCATTAAGGTTTTATTGCATTTTAAGATCATTGTCAGGCCCGGCACTGCTGACACATTATATCACTTTCAGCGACCTGACAGGAAGCAACAGAGACATGAAAACCACAACAGAAAAAGAGCTGCTGAGGCTGGAACACATGGATTTTTTCAGGTTAACATCTTTCAAGTTGATTGTACCTCATGGTACAGTACTAAGTCAATATTGAAAATTTAATACAACATATTGAGACATGTTTTATGAGGTTAACCTCACATTCCACCCATAGGCTGCATAACACATGGATGCAGTCTAAGGGAAGTCTTCCATGAGTGTCTGAAGATGGGCTTGGACCATCAATGCACTGGAAACACTGACTCAGCCCAATCTGACCAGTTAAGAGACAGAAGCTGGAATTGGACAGTGCTTCAGCACGGTGGCCTTTAAGTGCAGGATCAAGAAAAAAAAAAGACAGAGAGAGAAAAATATATATAAGAAAAAGGAGGACACAGAAACAAATGCAGTGACAAAACAATTAAAAGGATACAACAAACAAAAAAACATAACTACATAAAATCAACAAATAAAAGAACATTGAAAATATCAAAACACAAAACAAAACAAACAAACAAAAAATGTTACATATGAAAAAACAACAATTTGCAACACTTAAAAAGACAAACAAATGTAAAAACTACAACAAATCAGAACAAAAACAGATATGCAAAAAAAATCAACACACTGAAAACTAAAACACAAAATAAAAATTGAAGATGGAAATGAAAAAAAAATATATACAAAATAAAAAAAATAGTAAATGCAACAACAATTAAGAAGTATGTAAAATTACAGGAACAACAGAATCAATACAACAAAACAACAATACAAAAACAAAACAAAAAAGACACCATTTGAACTTTTCAAACACAACAAAATAAGAAAACAACAAATACCAAAAATAAAATATTCAGAAAACACAACAGCATATGCAAGACAATTTAAAAAACTACAAATCAAAAGTACAAAAGATGAAAAAACTGCAACTAAGAAAACACAACAACACATCAAAAGCAAACCCCAAAACAAAAAGCACATGACCACATTTAAGAAGCACAACAGTATTTAAAAACACCAACAAATTTTAAATTTTAAATAATCTGATATAAGATATATAAGATAGTAAAAACTCAACAAGCAAGAATACCCTTACACATAAAGAACAATACAATGAGTAAAAACATAACAACAAATCCAAATATTGACATTCAATTAAAATTCACATCAACAAACAAGAAAACCCAACAAACAAATGTGAAAAAGGTTAAGAACAAAAAACGTTACACAAAAAAAAAAAAAAACTTTTTGCCTGTTGAACATGGCAAAAAACGTGTTCTCGGATTTGCTATGGTGTTTGTTTAATTGTTGTGTATTTTATATAGCCCTGCTTCTTAACAGTTTGTGGTTGGATTTGTATGTAGGAATTAATTTCACAGTGGTAAAACGAACCATGACAGTTGAAAATTTGACAGCTTACCATAAATCAGTCCTGTCAGGTATCGTTGATGAAAACAGGACATACATTTTGTCTGAAATGTATCATCTAATGTCTATTTTTGACTTGTTACTGTTTCACTGTTAGCATACCAAAATGGGCAATAATGTACATTTTGGTCAATTATTCATTGTTGTATTTAAACCAGTTTAATCCAAATTTACAGGTCATAGATTAGGATTAGGGATCTTATTCCAAACCCTCTGAAGATCTCTGTGACACAGCACTGCTGTGCAAATACTATCAACAATTGAATTTATGTCTGTATTTTGACCATGTCCTTTAGGACTCCTACAGCAGCAAACAGATGACTCTAAGAGTTGAAAAAGCTCCCAAGCAACATTAAAATCTGTGTGAATTGATGGTAGCAGGAATACTAACAGAAAACAGACAGCAGCAATACGTCCTTCAGCTCCATCATTAGAGAATTATTAGGCTTTCTGCTTTTTGATTTTCACATCACTTCTATCGCTGTAAGTACTGAATGGACCTTGATGGCTCAGATCAGATATAACGGCAAACATGTTACAGGCTTCATGGATTACATATCAAGTTTAATACCCCAGTACCTCAGATGACCCTTGTTTTCAGATCATACAAACTATAACTTTTGTACAGCTGAAGCCTGGTTGTTGTGACAACAGCGTGTCTGTTCACATTGTGAGGAGAATATATGGAATTGGGCTGTCAGGATCAGTGGAGCAGAATGATAGCCGTGTGTTTCACAGAGCAGACTGTCTAATAGCCAATTTGTATCTGTGACTGCTGGAGCCCTGCCTGTGGTTTGTGTAAGGAGAACATTCAGTGTCTTTTCTGATGCAAGATTACAGATATCAAGCTGGAGTCATTGTCTGTAATTAGAACATCCATTAGGTTACACTAACTTTTCATGGCCCGGGTAAATCACAGGATGGGGCCCCTGAAGGCGTGTAGTATATTTAAGACGGTTTTAATGGTACAGAGAGAAGAAGTTATAAAGCTAAAAAAAAGTTACACTTTCTGCCTCTATTTCTGTCTGTCTTTTATTCCTCTTAATTTTTTTTATCCATCCAGTGTCTTTACTACTTATCGTTTTTGGGGTCACAGGCGCTGGAGCTTATCCCAGCTGACATTGGGTGAGAGGTGGGGCACACCCTGATCACTTTAATCCTCCTTTAACCTGCTCTGATCGGTTACCAGCTGACTGCAGGGCCACATAGATATGGAGAGAATTTTGTGTCTTTATTATGCAATCAAAAAGAATGGATTTAACGACAAAACAAAAAAAAATTGCAAACAAATGTATGATTTCAAAAATACAAAAAAATGCAGATGAACAAATGAAATATATTTATGATTAAAATTGTAACTCCAAATCCACAGGTTTTGACTAACCAAAAATATTATTCTCATGAACCACAGATTCATTTGCATGACCAGAAGTTTTGTTTGTGTTTTGTGAACTTTTGTTTGCGGGAACTCTTCTGAAAAATGTAAGAAGCCTCCTTATTGGTCAGTCTCACTCAGAGAAATGGGGTGACAACTTCCGCCCTCACTGTGAGCTGGCGGAAGGAGAGACATGGTAAGAGCAAACTGAAGAAGACAAACAGCGATAAATAGGAATGCTTTGTGTAACTTTTCTGACTTATTGATGCTATTAAGGTTACCCTTGTCGATCTTCTGGTGTGTTTTTTTCTTAACAGTAGAGATAGCGTTATCTGACATTAACACTCATTCATGAAACGCAAACAAAACTTCTGGAAACACAAACAAATCTGAGGGCAATGAGAATAAATTTTTGGGTGTGTAAATAAAACCTGTGGATTTATCAAGTTACATTTTTAATTACAAATATATTTCATGTGTTCATCTGCGTTTTGTTTTATTTTTGAAATCATAATTTTGTTTGATTTTGTTTTTGTTTTGTTTTCAAATCCATTCTTTTTGATTGCTTATTAAAGAAACAAAATTCTCTCCATAGAAAGAGGGCTTTCATGGTTCTGTTTCTCAAATTTAATTTTGAACTGGAAAAAAATGGTTGACTGAAAAGTTGTTTCATGGCTAGAACCAAAAGAAGTTGGTTCTAGCTTGCGAACTTTGACATCATCGGAGGGCATGTCATACTCTGTGTTGATAAAATGACCAGGAAGTAGAGGAACACATATTTTACATACCAGACTCCTTCAACATACCTCTTCTATGTCTCCTCATCATCAACAGTCGTTCGCTTGATTGCTGGATGAAAACAAAAACCTTAAGTTAAGCAACAAGTCTTTTAGAATATCAATGCAACTCATCATTTTGCTGGTGTGTTGTTTACTTCCACCTCAGGAACATGGGGTAACACCCCCCCACTTTCATTCTGCTTAAACCAGTATGAACGTGGGCTGGCTCGCTAGAAAGGACCAAGGTTCTGAGAATCCAGAACAGAACCAGTTTCAGAACCAGAACCATGCCGATGTGAAAGCCCTCATAGAGAGATAGACAGCTGTTCACGCACTCATCCATACCTAAGGGCAGTTTTGAGCCACCAGTTAACCTAATGACCATGTTTTTGGTCAGCGGGAGGAAGCTGGAGCGCAATGCATTGGTGGAATGAGCAACACAGCTCAACATGTTGGTAGCACGCCCCAAAAAATCACCAAAATCTCCTCCTCTCCTGGAAGAAAGCCTAAGGTTCCTCAATGAAGCAATGCCAAGGAACCAGACTTCCTGGGGTGTTGTCTTCCAGGAACGTCCAGCTTGTGTCTGTTTTTGACTTCACCAGTCTCACAGTACTCCATCCTATTTTTGGAAACGATACCTGGTCTGACACCAAAAAATGCTGCCACTCTGTGTTCAGGAACATCAGCTCCAGTTTCAGGGGATTTTGGCACATTTTTGGGGCACTGCCCATACGTTTAGCTGTGTTGCTCATTTTACGAATGCGTGATCCTTATAAGTTGTACCTAGTTGTAAAGGAGACCAATCAGGCTTTCTTGTGATATAAATGTCTGTACATCTTAGGGTCAATTTGATGTGTCCAAAGAACTTTTCAAACTTTAGTGCGCATATTTCTGACTTATGAATCTATGTTCATTGCCTCAAATGTGCTTTCATTCTTTTTGATTAGGTTTGCCAGGTAAACAGGCGGGCAGCTGGCCTATACGACAAAGCAAACTACCATGCTTTTCTTTATTGCAGAGTCTCAGGAGAGAGAGAGGAGATGGTTGAACTGGGAGCAGAGCAAGTCCAAAGAAGCGACTGACAATGTCTATAAGCAACTTACCAAAAGAGACATCCAACGTCGCTTATAATAAGTGGAACTGGCAACTGTGCTGAGACCTGTTCAAAATGAAAGCAACATGTGACCTTTTTGATTTTCAGAGAAGAGACAGTCCTTTTTGCAGGTAGACACACATCAGAGGGAGACAGCAGCTGTCATTCTGTCATGTCATACAGGGACACTTCAACATAACAAAGCCATCCTTAAGTTATACCGTCTCTGTTTTCACTCTGACAAGTCAACATGGCTTCTGCTTTGAAAAGTCCCTCTTCAAGTGAAACAGTTTAACCTCTCATAGCAGGAAACAATTGCAGCATGTAATGACCTCAAATGTACCAGTCAGCTAAATCCAGCCAGCACGTTCCGAGAACCCTCCAACATGAGTGAAATTGAATAGTTTTGATAGAAATGCTGTACCTTTTTCTGATCTGGTATGTCAAAATGTCTATTTTTGAGAAGTATAATGAGACACAAGCTGGTACAGAAGCCCAATGGATATGTGCTGCAGTGTCGGACAAAGAATTCAGACTCTTCTAGGGTAAAAAGACCAAATGGAGGCACATAGCATGCAGCTTTTTTGTACTTTTCTACCCTTGCCTTAGATACATCTCGTGACCTTGCTTTCTGTTACTCTTTTGCACTGCATGATTCCACTATTTGTACAAAGTGAAAAATGTATACTCTAAAAGGCTGCAAAGACATTTGTGAATGTAGAACGGTTGCTGTTGCAAGGATTTCAACCAGAGAGAGCATTGTGTAGTTAGTCAACATCTTTTGGTAAATTTTGCACATCATGGACAAGATGACAACTAGATGCAAGTAGTTCAATTTTACATGATTCTATGCATAAAGTTTTCATTGTTTATTTTTCTGTGTTGTGTTTCAGTTTTGCATGGCAACCCTGCAGTAAAGCAGCCATTAGCAGCAGCTCGTGCCTGCTGGAGGTTTGCGGGCTTAGGCTTTTCAAAGAATGGCATAACAGAGACTGAAAAAACAAGCGTAATGGTACCAGCGTTGTCCAGTTTATCCAACATTATTTATTCAAACAAGCAGCAGCCAAGAGCTCTCTTTTGTTTGCAGAGTGGTTCTTGGTTCTCTCAGTCAGAAATTGGTGCTCTTAAATGTGCCTCACAAAACGCTGGGACATTTACCAGTGTTTTGCTCAATTGTTGGCCCCCTGATGATCGGCCAAATAACACACTGTATTGAAATATTCTTTTTGAATCCATTTTAAAGCTGTGCTCACAGGGGAGACGAAAAAATAACAGAATTCTCTTGGTGCTATTGTATTTTTTTTTAAATTGTAGTTTTGAGAAGCATGGGTTTAAAGAGACAGAAAATGATAGTTAGGCAGCTACACTAAACCAATGAAAAAGAGAACAGCTCTGGGGACAGTGAACCCAGTACCTTTCCGTCTGTGCAACAAAAAAAATGTCACATTGTTACCTAATCTTACCCAAATGACTGAAAAACAACCTTATCTTGAGTGGCTGTGTTTGTTTAACAGACATGCAGCTACATCCATGACAAAAAGTGCTCGTTCTCTTGCAATCAAACCAGCTCCTACTCAATTGTTGGTCGCTGAAGTGCAGAAGAGAGAATATGAACAATAGCTTGGTATTCCGAATGCATTCGTAAACAACAGCCTATTAAGAGGACCAGAGGTTGGTGAGGCTAGCAATGCTAACTATGGCTGTTCTCTGCTGAAATTGTCAGTGAAAGCTTGTCTGTTGTGCAATTTGGCCACGTCAAAGCCACAATTCACTCCTTTGGGTTTGTTAATAATAATAATAATAATAATAATAATAACTTTATTTGTATAGTACTTTTTAAAAACAGTGGTTTACAAAGTGCTTTGACAATCAGACAAGAACATACAGACAGCAATCACAAGAGCACAAAAGGAATTAAAACAAAAAACAAAACAAAACGCCCAGTTTAAATCAAGGCACTGTTACAGAAAAACACGTTATGTTGTAATAACCCAGACAATACAAGAACCATGCAACATAAAATGAGACCATGAGAACCGAAATAAAAACAGTAAGAAAAAGTAAAAAGGATGTGAAAAGGACGATATTAGTAATGATAATAAAATAGTAATAATGATAGCAGTGATAGAATAAAAAACAGACATAAGCAGGAGATAAAACGATAAAAGACTAAAAAGGTTATCTATAAAAAGATTAAAAGTGGAACAAAAGTGAAGCATAATTACATAAAATCTGAATTAAAAGTAAGTCATGGCATTAATTTGAAGCATTGCATAGAAAATGTAAATAAAAAGGACTTAAAAGAGGTAGGAGGTAAAATGATAAGAGCAATACTGATAGAGAAAAGCTAAAAGACAGTAAAAAAGAAAATAAGAAATAAAAGAGATAAAAGATAAAAAATAAAAGATAAAAGATAAAAGACGGCATCACATAAAAGCAAGTCTGTAAAAGTGAGTTTTTAAAAGTGACTTAAAAGAAGCGACAGACTCTGCATGCCTTATCTCCTCTGGCAGGTTGTTCCAAAGTCGAGGAGCTCTGATGGAGAAAGCTCTACCACCTTTAGTTTTAAGGCTGCGGGCCAGCTCATAAGGTATCAATGGATCTGAGATAAAGCTGGGGGCCAGGCCCACGGGTGCCTTAAAAGTAATCAATAAAATCTTAAAATCAATTCTAAAACAGACAGGAAGCAAGTGGAGGGAGGCTAAAATTGGAGTGATGTGATGCCGTCTACTAAAACCAGTTAAAAGCCTAGTTGCTGCATTCTGAACTAGTTGGAGGCGAGAAAGGGATTTTTTATTTAAACCAGGGAGGAGAGAGTTACAGTAGTCCAGCCTTGAGAAAATGAAAGCGTGAATTATTTTTTCAAGGTCTGGAGGGGTGAGTGTTTGATTGATTGTTGACCCCTTTTGGTTCATGTTTGGCTTGGACTGCTTCCACACCCACCGCAAACCCAACTCTGGTCCACTTGGAAGCGAACTGAGACCCCAAGGGTTCTCTGTTTGAAACTGTCAGTGAATGCTACTTTAGCTTTTTTGTTGTCATATCTGACCACAAGCCACAACTAATTCCCTTTTGGTTTGTTGACCCTGTTTGGTCCTTGTTTGGCTTGGATTGCTTCCACACCCACCACAAACTGAACTCTCATCCACCTGGAAGTGAGGAGAGGCCCCCATTTTTTTGTGGACCAGAGTTTGGTCCTTTGGTCCTCAAAGACACGTGCTGAAAATGATCCTGCTGACACTGCAAAGAGTGTTATTCCAGCTCAGTTTCTCCTCAACAATGAACTTACACTGTGTTTTGATAAAGTTATGTTTTCATTAAAAACATGAGTACTTTCTGACTATAAATAACAATCAGTATCAGCCAAATTCACGCTCCAGAGATGAACTTAAATTTGGCTTCCACAGTTTTTCCTTTTAGTTAGTAAAATTGTGAATCTGGTCAATACAAGTGCAAATGTTCATTATAGCTGGGAGGCTCTGCATGATCAGAGTTAGTGACTGAGGAACATATAAAAGCCGCTGCTTTTTGAAGTGAGACTAATTTTATCCAGTTTAACAACAACAGCTCACAATTTACACACCTGTAACAACAGGTAACAAGGATTTCTCTGGTTCTTCAGTTACCGCAGCAGTTTCCTTCATTTCTATTCAGATAAAGTACATTGCGCACGTTTCTGCGGGGTTCTTCCCAACATTTAGCTGTGTTGTTCATTCCACAAATGCATGATCTTTACAAGTTGTGCCTTGCTGTAAGGTGACTGATCAGGCTTTCCAATAATATGAATTACAAAACAAATTGGTATTATTAAAGGGAAGAAATAAATGACTGAAATAATGTTTCCAAACTTTTTTCCAAGGACTGTTCATGGCTTAAATAAAAAAAAAAGTTTAACTGTTCACCTATCATTTAATGGGAAGTTGTTTAATAACTGACAAAGACAAACAAAATGCTCGACTCTCATGAAATATGCTGTCAATAACAAACATTCCAGTCTGAAGAAGACTAAGCTTTAAAAGACTACAGAAAGAAAAACAGCTTTGTTTGATAGTTTTCTTATGCATTGTAAAATGTTCTTTGGTTTTCATGTTTCATTCCTTTGTGTTCAACAGTCTCTTGGATAATGAGACAACCATCTGTAGCAGAAAGTGATGATAAAGATGTAGATAGCTTTGTGTCTCCAGGGGAAAAGCATGTTACTGCAAAGATGTGATTTTGAAACAACAGCATCTCTCAGAAGTTCTGCTTAACCTGCCAGAGATCACATTACAATGAGGCACAACCTGGCTGAGAAAAAGCATTTCAGGCGACAGTGTTTGGGGGCACGCACGAGCACCAAAACTCTGCGGAGGGAAACGTTCAACTCAAACAGCAACAAACACGAGCAGAATAACTTGCCCCACATACTCCGCTGCTACACTCCAACATCCAACATCGGCTTATTTCCCACAGCGCTGCACATTCCCCCTAGAGGCTAATGCTGTGCATTCATGTGCAATGAACTAATGAGCAGTCATATTTTATTTCCTACATCTTTATGGTTTACTATAACATAAAACACTTAGAGGGAATCAGGGGCACTTAATGACTTTAAAAGAGAACAGCTCCAACTGTATAGAAGAAAAAATATACTTAGATTAATGTTCTGTATGATTGTTCTACCAATGAAACTCTTTATTAACAAAAGGAGTTCCTGTTTTAAAACTTTTTATATTTAATTAATTCAGCTTCAGAGTATCTGTGTGTATTATCCTCTGAGACTTAGATAATGAGCAAGTAAGGTGCTACCCCTGCAGACAGTCTTTATAAAGAGAGGATTTGATATGTGACAATGGTTTAAATCAACAAATATTTAATATAATGTATATCCTGCCATCAGGGAGCTTTCAATCAAACAATTAAACATGGATGACATGTAAAGACACGCCGTCAGCTCTTCTCACCTCCACTGCTTATTGTCACAACTGAGGATGATTCAGTACATTTGTACTCCATAAGGTGTCTTTTTGTCACACTAAACTTTATGGATAAATGTCACATTAGAAAGCATAAAAACTGCTCGAAGGTGTCCTGACAGCAGTTTAAATTATTCATGGATCACTTACTTCACAAACAAAGTTGCATAATTCCAGGAATTTTCAAATTTGGAAACTTTCCAAGGGAGTTTCTGGGAATAAATGGGAATAAACCTGGTATTTACAAAACTGAATGTTGGCCCTTCATTTTCTTGTTATTATTTTATAGTTGAGGAAAACATTTTAGTGTAATATTGACTAAAACAACCAAATTTCATGGAAGTATAACTTGTGAATATCTAATATATTTTTTCATTCACATGCTGATGCACACTGCTTAGGCCTGGTACACACATAACAGATAGATAATTTTAGATCTAGTTGTTTTGTTCCTGTGTGGTGTACCACAAAGAAAGAGAAATAAGATACCATAAATCAACCAATCTATTTACCATGAGGGCTGCACCTCTGCTCTCGTAGCTTGTGATCTTGCATGATCATGGCGGACAATGTCAGAAGGCTAAATGAGGCTAACAGTTAGCTTACTATAACTTCAATGGTGGATGCAGACAGTACCTCACTGTTAGACTTTGACATGTCTACTTGGGCCACCCCATGTAGGCTTAGTAATGCTCTGTGTTCATTTCATCCATAATCTTAATATTTTCTAGAACATGAACAGCACATACTTCTAGCCCAGATGGTAAAGAGACAATTTGATAATGTATTTTCAGTCCTGCCAGTAAAATGACCATTTAGTGATGTACTTCCAGTCACATCAATACAATTCCTTTGAAGTGATGCACTTCCAGTTAGTCCAGTTAGAAAAACACTTTTTGGTGATGCATTTACTGTCCCATCAGCAAAATTACTTTTAAGTGTGGCATTAACAGTACAGTTGGGAAAATGTGTATTTGGTGATATATTTAAAGGTCCCATCAGTACAATAACTTTAAGTGATGCATTTTTGCCCCATTTGTACAATGCATGTGAAGTGATGTATTTACAGTTCAGTTAGAAAAGTCACAATGTTTCAAAATATATTTTCAGTCAATTTGGTAAGGTGACTATTTGATAATGCATTTTTTGCCCTGCCAGTAAAATGACCAGCTGTGATGCATTTACAGTCCCTTAAGTTAAATTACTTTTAAGCGATGCATTTACAGTTGGTAAACTGACTATATGACAAAGTATTCTCAACCCTGCTAAGTTACATGACCATTTGCCAATGCATTTACAGCCTGGCCTATAAAGTGACCTGTCAGTAATGCATTTGCAATAAGATCAATAAATTTACTTGAACGTGATGGAGTTGGGGAAAGTGGCAGAGCAGGTAGTGCACACGTCTCACCTCAAGAAGGTTGCTGGTTTGACATGTCGCTAAGGGCCTTTCTGTGTAGGGATTGCATGATCTCCCTGTGCATGCCAGGGTTCTCTCTGGGACCTCCGTGCTTGCTAGGTCAATTGGTGACTCTAAATTTGTCCTTAGGTGTGAGTGTGAGCGTGGATGGTTGTCTGTATCTCTATGTGGATTTGCAATTGGCTGTTAATCGGTTCAGGGTGTGCCCTGTCTCTCACCTATGTCAGCCAGGGTAGGCTCCAGCCCCAAAAGGAATAAGTGGTATTGATAATGGAAGGATGCATGCATTTACAGTCCCATCAGCTTAATAATCCATTGGTGATGTATTTACAGTGCAGTCATTATAATCAATATTTGGTTATTTATTAACAGCCCTGTCGGTAAAATTATATATAAGTGATGCATTCACAGTTCTGTTGAAAAAAAGAAATATAAGGTGTTGAATTACTGTCTTGTTGGAAAAATGACTTTTAGACAAACAAAACACAGAATATAACTAGTACTGGTGCATAAAATATATCTGCAGATCTAAACCAAAGGCAATTGATTACTGGCAGACAGAAATCTGATCTCCACATTTACTTAGCTTTCAGTTTTAATTTTTGGGGTCATGAAAGATTTTAAATGAAAATGTACATAACATATTTTTTTCTTAATTTGTGTAGACTTTTTAGTGCAAAATTCTAACGTACTGTTCCTTTAATGTTTGTAGTAAGACAGATCAGCTGTAATGAAATACTGGAAGGAGTAAACTCAGGTTCCCCATAACAATGACATTTAAACAATGGTACTAGTGTTGTTTGTCACGTAAACCACTGCATCTTCTGGGAGTTGGAGAAAACATGAATAAATCGCCCTCAGCATAGGCAGGTGTTTGTCATGCTGTATCTCATCATTTGCTAAATTTCTCTGACAGTAGTCGAAAATAAATGCAGGCGCCCTCTTGAAAACAACCCGTCTTGTTTAAATTTGCATATTTGTTGAGCAGTTGTATTGAAGAAAGCTGGCATAGAGTCAGTCTTAAAATAAACCACACATGTTCTGCAGAAGTCTGTGTGCACACTCATCAATATTACATTTCCAGCGCTCCCCTTACGAAAAATGAACTCATTATGCTGCCTGAGGCTACCCTGAGGTATTACTCTAATCAAGCCAAATACTTGATGTGTAATTGCCTTCAGCTTCAGTCAAAACAGTAAAAAAGAAAGTGCTCCTCACTTCTGTGCGTTTTACAACGTGATCGAGATATGGGGGGACAGAGAAGACCGTGAAATGAGGAGACAGGTTCGGCTCTCTGCACTCGCTTGTATTTTCTCCTCAATTAACTGCCCAAGGTTGAGGTTGCAGAACATCCCAGGGTGCTTCACCTCTCTCCCAGCCCGAGTTCTTTTCCCCTCCGCTCCTCACACAGACACAATACATCTATCACAGACCCGCCCAATACACCGTCTGGATGCAGCGTTGATGGTGAGGAATATTAATGTTCACAGATAGCCTCTGGCTACCTGCTAATTAGGCTGGCTCATTTATTGTTGATTGATAAACTGCGTAGAGATGGTACAGCAAGGGGGCATTTAGAGCTGGAAAAGGTGATTTTAAGGGAAGGTTGTGTTGGCTTTGTATTTACTAAAGGGCTTCATTTGTAGGCCAAATATCAGGCTTACACTTTCATTTTTGAAAGTTTTAAATAGCTGTGATATTGGGCATGCTTTAGGCTTAGAAGATTTTTTTGAATAAATGCCAGAATGAGAATGTAGAAAAATAAATGTATGGTACCCATTGGGGAAAGTCTCCTTCATTCCACTTGCAGTAATAAGCAATATTTTGCACTTTGCTACTTTGATTAAATCCTGCTCATATTGTGTTCTTGGACTGGTACTTTGTTTAACATGAGTGCCCTTTAGCTCAAGTCCCTGGTGTCTACAGTGGTGCAGCCATTCTGCACTGAGAGCCTTCCCCAAAATGTCTTTTTCATTTTAACCTTGGGGACACTCAAAAGGTTATGTTCCCTAAAAGTGAAAGCACAAGAGGGTATGAGGATTAACCAGGTTAGGCAAATAAGATATTGCAAATGCCATTTACTTTTTTATATGTTAGCAACAGCACCTTTAAGCCTCCTCAACTGATGAGGCAGAACATTCTAAAAATAGTATGTTACCACCAAAGAGCTTGAAAAAAGTACATTTTTTTATTTTAATTTCTATGTTTTGCAAATAAATCATACTTATATCAGTACAAAAAAACAACAAATTTAACACGTGTTTAAATCTGTCTGTTTTTTTAAACTTTGGCCTGTGAGGGATCAAAGTTTACGATGATGCACTTCCATCACCACTGATGAAGGCTAAGGCCCTTATAGTGCCACCTGTACAAAAAAAACTCACAAAAGTGTGACTGTTGTATAAGTCAATTAAGACTAGCGGATAAATAATTTATTAAAGATGCATGTAAGTATGATGTAAAGTATAAAGTAAACATCCAGTGTCATATGTAGCCATTAGAAGCATACTATCAATCATTTTAGGGTAAACTATATACACTTACACTACTCAGAAACATTAAACAAACAAGTATTCCTCTAATACTCCTCACCATTTGTGTAGCTCTCAGGCTCAGAAATGTTTGTGATCTATGCAATATCATTGCTGAAAGATTTTGAAGAAGCATCATCTTCTGCGATTTTAATATTTTAGATTATATTAAAATTTGCATCTGATGTTTAAGATCGTGTATGTCTTGGCCCCATAACTTAATTAATATCTACTCAAAGGCATCAATGAAATCTACAATATCGTCAACAAGACACATTTTGAAAATTCAATGGGCAGTTTTAAAAACAAAGTGAAAATTTTGCTGAAAGATGCTAAACTTTTTAATCACTGAATTGCCTGCCAAATCGTATCACAGCTTTTACTTGTTGTTATCTGTGTGTGTATAAAAAAAGAAAGATAATAATAAAACCACTGCACTAGTGTGATGACTTGACTGGTCTTCCTTTTTCTGTTGGTTGATGAATCGATTGTATCACTGCAAACTGCTTCAAGAGTCAACTGGAAGTGAGCCGAGACCACCTCATTAAAGGAAGCCTGGTCAGAAACTGAGTCGCAAGGGGAATGTCCACTTGTATCAGAACAACTCTTTCAAGGTGTGAAAGTCACCTTAAATCAGAACTATTTTTGACCAATTCAAAGCTTGAAATGGACAAGACAGGATCTTAAACCACATCAAATTACAAACACAATTCACTGAGGAAAATATCTGAAACGTCAGCCCAAAGTCAAAAAGAGTAATGGCTCTAAAGTTCCCCAGAGGTTAAAAAAAAAGCAAAAATACAAGTCAAGTCTGGACCAGTGCTCAAGGTTAAACTATCAGTTACACACAAAAACACACAAAATAGTGCAAATAATTCATGATACATTAAGTTGGAACGCAAATTTAACTAAGAGTTTTTGCTTTTTATAAACACCTCAAACTTAAAAAAAAAAAAACAATTTAGTCAAGGCAACATAATACATATGTACATTGGACAACTGTACAGGTCCAACAACTAAACTTATACATGTGAATACATACACATACTGTATATGTCCAACACAATACCCTGTTTGAGAAGGGACAAAATGAAGCTAAGAGCTTATCTGGTCCTGCCCCTTCCTTACAAATCAGATCTATTACAGAAACAAAAACATAATAATAATAGCAATTATTATTATTACTTAATAATTTGTAAGCACTTCAGAAAAACATGAATGTATATATTAAATATATATCTACACAGATCTAGAAATCATACACACACACACACACACACACACACACACATATATATATATATATATATATATATATATAAATATATATATATATATATATATTATACATATATATTTACATATTTGTAGTGTTTGTACAAAAATACTTATTTAAATGCACACTTTTGTATTCATAACCATATATCTCATACCAGTTTCATTTTTTTACTTATATTTTAAGATTTCAATAGCTTTTGGAAGTGCGGTTCTAACTTGTGTGCTTTAGATTATTGTCACACTCTAATTAAAAACAGACAAAGGGCAATGATCCTAGATTTTGGGGCTAGCTTAGAGGCTAACAGCTGCAGACCACAAAAATCAAAACATTGTGAATATTTCAGATTTTTGCTAAACTCTTTACATGTCTGTTTTTGTGCTTGTCACATGAGGTTATACTTCACTGACCAGCTGCATCCCTTTAATCTGAACATGTACCGCTGACCTTAGAGAACAATCAGGAGGACGGACAGAAGAGTCACTGCTTGTTTCGTAGCATAAAGCGTGTCGGCGTTCTTCAAGCTCTGATTAAACCATCTGAACTCTCTTCTTTATTGAGCCTGTCAGATGATTTTTCCTACATGTAACAATGCAACGCTTCATGATGTATTTTTAATGATTTTGTTTCATGTTTCATATTCTCTACTGCCCTGTATGTGTGCTGTCGTCTTCTTTCATTTATGTTTATGCTTGGGGCGACAACAGCCTCTTCCATTTATTTCTTTAAACACTGAATGTGTCTATTATCAACCTTTATTTTCAGTTCACATTCTTCTTCTTCAACCCTTGTAACTCCAGGCCATTTTCTGCTATTTTTAGTCCACTTGGATATCATTTTTTTTTTGTTGGTAATAACGCACTAGACTCTCAAACCTTTAACACAAAAAAGTTTAAGACATATTTTTTCAGGATATTAATGATGTGATGTCATCAGATTGATTGGTATTAAAAGCTGTTTGACCACAACACGATACACCAGATGGACCTTTGAATATATCTGTTTCACAGGGTCAAATATTCACCTGTGTTTTTCTACACTGTTTTTACAATTACACAAAATCACCTGGCAATCTTCTGTTCTGTTAGCCTGAAGTTCCCTTCATCCACATGCTCTTGTGTGTAAAGTTGCAGTACCTCATTTGTTTTATTTTTTCTTCTGTGGTTATCTGTATGTAAACAAGTCCAAAATGTTATGTATCAATGTTTATGTTCCCCCTTCACACTCATAAGTTTGCCGGGCACAGCAAGTTAAGCTAGCTAACGTGCACCTAACATTTAGCGACTTACGTGCACTTTCCTAGGGTTATCTTTCATGCTGTAACTTTACTCTGTGTAGGATCTGGAGCAGGCAGGAAGTGTCATGGAGTTGTTTTGTCCAATATTTTCTCTGGCCAGGTATGCTTTGTCTGTTATGTATTTCATTTCGTTTCACATCGAATGCGCCCTTTTCTATGAATCTCTTTGGGAGAGGATCTGGAAGTTTCATGCAGTTGTTTTGTCCAATATTTTCTCTTGCCAGAATAAATGTGGCCAAAGAGAGATTTCCAGTGTTGCCTTATCATTTCTCAGAACCACTACACAAAGCAGAAATTCCACCAGGTACATATGGACATACAGGTTGACCAGATGTCCCAATTTAGCCGGGGCCATCCTGATTTTAAGCCCTGCAGCCATAAAATGGCATTGTGTCTAATGTCAGGTAAAGTCAAGCTGGGGAAAGGATGTCAAAGTTTCTCACAAAGCTTCAGCAAGGCACAGCTCCCTCTACAAATCATAAATAAATTTCTCTAATGTTGCAAACACTGCAAGAACCCTCTCTAAATTCAGCCCATGGAGAAAAACTGACTTACAACGATTATTAAAGCAAGCAAACACTGAGGTACAGGCTGGTATAAGCTCCACTGCAGTAAAATGCTGTCAACATCCAATTATTATGTTCTCCTGTTATCACTATAACCTCATGTTTATGCCCCTTGATGTAAATACATGATAAACACAGGGTAGTTCATGCTTTTATCTTGTGATTACTGTAATGCACTCTACTCTGGAATATGGCATCTACAACTGCTTCAAAATGCTGCAGCTCTATTGATAACTGGTTCAAGACAAGAAGATCACATTATCCTGCGATCCTGAGTGTGTGTAGGGGGTGTAGCCTCAATACACCTGCAGAGAGCAGTGTGCTATATGCATGGGATTGAGAATTAGCAAAGATATCCTCAAGTATAATTGCACAAAATCTGGTTGTTTTCATCATGTTTATGCTCCAATATATTTTTCCAACTATATTTAAAATCCCTGTGAAGGGCCAACCTCTGATTATGTAAATGCTTTCACATTTATTCCCATAAATTCCTATTAATTCCCATTGACAGTTGTCAACTTTGGAAATTTCTAGAATTTTACAACCCTAGTTATAATAAAAACACAATTATTAAAAGGGTACGATACATTTTTGAAACAGATAAAATTACACATTATAATAACAATAGCAATTTACTAATGATACAAAGATTGAAAGAAATGTTTATAATAATTTAAAATATCAAACATTTCCAAGTCAATATTTTTTTTATATTTTTATGATTACATTATTTAACTTGAGTTTTTATTTTCTATTATTCATCTGCTGCCCCTTATGGTGTTGAAAGGGACAATGATGAACAAATCTTGTTGTATCCTGGGCTCATGCATGTGGTTTAGGGTAAAATGAAAGTGTTTCTATTTTAAAGTTTGAGAATGTGGCCACACAACCCTTACAAAAAAGAAACGTCATCACCCCTTGAAGTATACAACACAATAAAATGTCATTTAGTACTTTATTTTCCCTCACAGTTGCACGTTATACTGAGTCTCTCTCATGTATAACCAGTATTTAATGTTTCGTTTCTCAATTAATCCTCCAGCTGAGCTTCCTACTGCTGCGCAAAGATGAACCTCTTTCTCCTCCGCTGCTATGACTCATTGCATTGATTGTCTGCGATGAATATTTTAGTGACAGGGATGAATCAGCTGAGCAAATCTGAAGGAAATTGGTGTCTGTGCTGTATGTTTTGCAAACAAAGCTTTGGTTCTGTCCTGTTTAATATATCAGCCTTCAAACAAAAGACTGCAGATGAATTCAGTGAAGTGAGAGATAATGAGACGACCTTTTATTAGAACTGGATTTTTTTCTTTTTGAAAAGTCCTCTTTAAACACAAAGCAGCAAATAAATCCATTCTCCGTTCGTACTTATCTTTAGACGGCAGGGGCTCCTTTTGTCTGCACACTGTCCACTGCACATTGTTTCTCCGCAGCCTGCAGTGTGAATCCAATTACAAAACAGCAGACGTGTGTACCTTTAACTTTCCCCACAAAGTCTGTTTCATCGGGAGCAGCTCACCATGTTTAAAGGTTATCTCTCAGCAGCCTTCAAAATCAGAAATGTTCAGTCTATTAGCTGACAGGGAGAGTAAAGTTGCCCTTTAAGCAGGTGCATCCAAGAACGTCTGAATTTGCTCCATTCATTATTAACTGAGCCGAAAGACTTTCTATTCATGCTGCAGGTCTGAAAGAAGGAGCTATCAATAGGAGGCCTTGAGATACAAATCACTGTTCAAGTATGCCACACCGCGGTGTTTAGAGAAATGTTCAATCTGCTACATGGACAGGGTCAAATTTCACTGTTGTTTCACGGCTTCTGCAGGGGCCATATTGACAGAGCTGCACAACACGGAGGATGATATTTGAAATACTTTTCTCCGTAAGACATCGAGGATTTAAGCAGAGAGCAACTACACCCACAAAATCAATACTAAATTATTGCTGCAGCTAATAATAGCTCAGATGATGAAGGTACAGTATGAAGGCCTACAGGGGAATAGAAGGTCATCTGTGAGGATGTCAATCAGTCAGTATAGGCGGGACACCAGAGGCTACTCAATGGATTCATGGTACAAATGTCAATTTTAATAAATCAAGTCACAGAGGAGGATGTGAGGTTCTAACTGGAGCCACATAGGAAATAATGGCCACTGCTGGGAAGAGTAACTCCTTTATCTAATATGATTTTTTGGGGGGTTGACCTTTATTAATAAGGTAGCGCAGTGGTTCTCAATTACTTTTTGTTGTGCCTGCCCTTCGAGATTAATATTTTTTCATGCTACCTTCACCCTGAAACCCCACAAGGGGAAGTCGATATATATTATAACTAGATTAAAGCATGTAAATACCTGTTTCTTAATTTAGTATGACTAAACACAGAAATCAAAGTTATATACTAACAGTTTTAATTTTCATACATGAATTACAATTTCTCTTCCATCTCCATTATACCCAAATAAAAGCTAAAAACAAGAGGTGCCAACTTGCACACATATTTCTTAAATATTTAAGTCCCATCACGTTTTTACCAAGAGAAAAAATGCAAAAAGAAGTGTTAGACTGGACAGTGTTAACATATCATTAACAAAAGGTAAAATCATTGATCGTCAAAAGTAACAAATGTTTCCATGGGTTCATTTACTTTTTATTGTGGTAATGTCCTCACATGTTAAAAATTGTTAAAACAATAACATAAAAAACATTAACTAAGTAAGCCGTACAGAAGGTGGCCGGGGCTGTAAAGCTGCGTTTTCACCAAGCAGCTCTGTTCAGCTTGGTATTGCACGGAATTACAGGCATTTCCACTGTTGGGTAACGACAAAAGGTACGGCAAATAATTGACCCGTGCCATACCTAAAAGCCCTGCAGTCTGTTAATTGGTCACAAAAATGGTCAATTCCAATGCGACAGCAGCGGAAACAAAAATAAAGACCTTAAGATAAGGTAAGATCATCTTTTATTGGTCCCAGGGAGGAAATTTGGTTGTTGCAGCAGTACAGGGGTAAGTACAAGGGTTAGTAGTATGCATTAAAGGTCATTAGAATAACATTGGTTATTGGTCAGTAATCGGAAGGTTTTGGGTTCGAGCAAATAAGCAAAAAGGCCGTAGATTTAGAGTGATTTTTCCTCTGCAGTTGCTGTAAAGAATATTCGTACGAAACAAGCTCTGCATGCTGCTACAGACCGCTTCACTGCGACAGACTGCTGTGGCGTCATGCATTTACATGGCGGGTGTGACCCTCTTCTCCAACTCACATCTCTGCCCTCCAGTGAAGGTCCAGCTGGAAGTGAAAACGCAAACAAGATCAGGGTTGACTGCTCCAAACCATACCGCACTGCAGGGGGGGATGTATGGACAGGACATGGAGGTACACCAGAGATTATCAGTGGACTGCAAACATGTGCGCACACCTGAAGGGAGCAGGAGCATGGAAAAATTAGCGCGGAGGGCTCCTCACTGCGCCGGTGAGCATAAAGACGTGCAGCGCATGGGACAGAGATCCTGAATCACTTTGTGTGTTTATTGTAATTCAAACAGTGTCTTGTTGGCTCGCGTGCACAGTTGAAGTGAATGCAATGATTTAAAAAATGTCGAGTCAGACTTTAGGTAAATTAAAACTCAATATTCCTGAGCAGTCCAGCTCTTGTTTTCACTCACTTTTTTCTAAATTATAAATTCATCCTGCAGTATCCTGCATCACTTATCCTCCCTGGTATAAGAGCAATCTGTGAAGGATCAAGCTCCCAATGCAGTCTACTAGTGCAGTGGTTCTCAACCTGTGGTTCGAGAAATGTGGCAAAAATGTCTTCAATTGTCTTGACTTGAGACTTATCGGTCTTGACTTGGGACTTGACTTGGGACTTGGGACTTGAGGGCAATGACTTGAGACTTACATGTGACTTGCATAACAATGACTTGGTCCCACCTCTGGCTACAGGCAATATATCACTAGAAGAATTAAAGCTTGAAAAAAAAAAGAGACATCTCGTTGTTGATGCATAACGTTAGCTAACACAGCAGGAAAGGTAACGCAGCTATCTTAACAAGCCTCCGGTGGAAAATCAATAGTTAACACATTTCATGAGAGAAGTTGTCAGTCTCATTTCTTATATGCATAATGGGACCATGTATAGATAAATACTTAATTATACATTCATACTGTCCTGTAATTCTTCTTGATTTTTCTCTCAAAATGCATCAGATTGATGCTTTCAAATATTAAATATTCAAAATTTTCTTCCAGGGGGAGCATGCCATGTAAGGTTCTGATAGGGAGCTGAACAGTGTGCAGACTTTTTCTTTTTCTACGACTTAAGATTCATAAAAAATTGGTTGAAGAATTCCCATTAAAATGACAACTGGCTTATAACAATTTTAATAACTGTGACATAATTTTCCTCAAATCAGTGTATACATAAAGAAAATCTGACTATCATTGCTTTTACACTTAAAGCAGCACTAAGTAAGATTCCAGCTTTTTAGCTCTCTAGTGGCCTCTATGGTTGTTGAGTGTAACTGCGCGGTTACAAAAACAGACACACAAACGTGCATTTGTTGACATACAGTGGGAGGAGATGCGAGACGACAGGATGTCCCAAGAGACAAATAAACCATGTGGACTGATAAGGTACAGTCTGATCATGTTTTTTAGTTTGTAGTTTTTTAGTGTGGAAGTGTTCCTACTATCCACATCAAAGTTACATAGTGCCAGTGAAGGTGATACAGACCCCCTCAGACTATGACAGAGGTGTCATTCAACCTGTTGTAAGGTGATGTACCATCACACTGATTCTAGAAATATTATATTAGGGTGGAAAATCTACGCACTGTTGACTTAAAAACTTTATTACAATTTATCTAGTGTTGAAAAGTTCCCCACATAACAGTTTGTAAAGATATTTAGTTTAAGCATAAGCTTGATTATGGTTAGAAACTACAGAGAAATGCAAGTTTTAAAAACCTCATTAATTGCGCTTTAAAAACTGCGCTTAATATCTGACTTAAACGTTCTCATAAATACCTTTATTTGCTTCCAGGAAATATTTGCCACAGCTTATGTTAAATCAATTTTATCGAGCAGCCAAGTCTTCATTTGATTTTGGACGTTCTTTTAAATGGAGCCTGGATAGCTGTTGACTCCCTGAATCCTCGGTGTAATTATGTGATCAGCGGCGCCTTTAGGACTGCCAGGTATAATTAAACCATAGACTTTGTCAGGAAATCAATAAAACCAATTCAGCTGTGTGCATAAAATGTTTATAAGTGTTTGTGTTATATGACTGCTGAGACTCTGTTGTCATCGAATGGCAGGGGTGTTCCTTTGTCAGTCGTGGACATCAACACGAACTGATATGAAAGTGATGACAACAAGGACTCAGGACACTTGCTGCATAGTAGGCTTCAGGGGCACTGTTTGGGGTGAGGGGAGGGGGTTAAGAGGATTTTAAAGGGTTAGTTCAGGTTTTTTGAAGTGGGGTAGCCAGAGGCCTATGGCACTTTAAATATGAGTTATCCAGTATGATACAGTAAGATTCCTAACAGTGTTTTACTCTCCATCAATAAAGCCCCTGTATTTGGAACTTTAGTATGTTGGGACGTAGGGGTTATGTATCACTCCACAGTCAGCTGGTCAGGTAGTGAGAGGAAACAAACACTAACATCACTAAAACTGAACTAAAAATAAGTGATTTTGACTCAGTAATGACGACGTGCCATTAGTTGTGGGATGAGCAAGTAGGCCCCTTTTTCTTTTTAGTTTAGTTTATTTAGTTTGCACAATAAGTGATTACATAAAATCAAATTGGAAATGTTTGAAAAAGTAATGTGTCAGGAGAGGTCAAGAAGCCATCAGGCTTATACAAGGGACCTCACCTTTCTATGAGAAGAAAAATAAAAAATTAAGAACAATCAAGATTTCAGTAAAAACACAAACTAATACATGCATACACCTACATGTGTTCATTCATGGTTTAAAAAGAAAAACAAATAATCAACAATAAAACAAAAATTAACAGGTTTAACAAGCAAACAGAAATAGGATGAACTGTTTACTGCTAGGCTTATCTTTTGGAGATTATTTAAAATGAATGTGATAGGTGAATTGACCACAAAGATCCCAGAAATCCTTGAGGCTAAGTCCCTCAGAATATGGCCACTGAGGGGCAATCCCATAACATAGGTACCTACCAGTGGTCCTCTCAGAAAAGAAATTGCATGTAGGATCAGCATCCATTTTCATGATACCAAAGTTTAAAAGAAGCGAGGAGAAAGCTGAGCGGAATTTGCTGTGAATATTACCTTTTCTTGATTTTAATTTAAATAGAGGTTGGCAAAAATTTAGAGCCGTGTATGGTTTCTCTTAGTAATTTAAAAAGTCAGGAATCTTGATTCAGATCAGATCAAATTACATGGTTGAGATTTTGCAGTGGTTAATCATCATCTAGAGCAAAGTCTCATACAATATGATATGAACAATAGTCTAGTTTGAAGCAATATTCAGCACATTTTCACATGAGCTAGCGTCACACGTTTTAAATAAAAATATTACAGTAATAGATCAATCTGTAGATTCATTTGATATTATTAGTTTTTATCTCGTTTTAAGCTGATTCTGCTTTTGCCACACTACATGTCAATATAGACATATGATCCAAGCAGAGACAAGCACTTGCCTTGCGCAGAAGCTTGACCTGCCTCATTTGATGCCAAGCTTCAATCTCCAATGACTTTGAGCAGCCCAGAGCGGCCCAATCAGAGTCCTTTAGAGCAGTAAAAGGTAGGAGCTATGAGTGAGGCAATATCAGGAAGTTACTACTTGCACAAAGATTAGTATAGATACTAACAACTTGATTGGCAGTTTCATTAAATCTGGATCATATTACTTTATTAAATGAAAACCAGATATCAACACTACAAACTCCTCTACAGTGAGGATATTTGTTTGATATTTGTTTTATGAACTAGCTCATATTCTGTAGCGCAGTAGCACCCGCCTACTGAATCCTAATTATCTGATTGGCCCGTAGTTAATGTGATTGGCAGAGTGATCATCCAATCACATGACAGTTATGCTTTTGAGAGATTCTGCCCTTTTCCAAACACTTTCTTTGGGCTCTTTACCACATGGATTAGTATTAAACAGTCCATCTGGTGTGCCAGATTGAGCAAGTGCTGAACAACAGACCAAAGGACCTTGATCTTTGACATTTGACCCCAAAATTAAATCAGTTTCTCCTTAATTTAGAGTTGATATTTGTACAGAAGTTTAAAAAAAGGCATCCTCTATATATTCTTCAAATATTGCAGTGGTTGTGATTCTTTTATAGAGCATTTGCTTTAGTTGAACATCAAAAAATGATGTAAATAGTGACAATGATTTATGCAGTTTATTTTTCATTATGCGCACTATGTCACCATCATTTAAAATTGTAATACATTCCACCTTAAAATTATTTCTCCCAAACGAAACATGAGGATAATTCAAACAGCTTTAAGTATCTCTGAGGCATCTCTTGGGAACACTCGACGCAGCTGGAGGGCAGCATTTTAAAGTGATGTGTCAGCATTGTTTAGCCTTCACAACAGTGCTGCAGGACCTGAAACGACCTGAAGAAGTGAGGCTAAAGAGAGACATAACACCCTCTGAAATGTTATTTATTTTAGGACCTGCAGTGGTTCAACTTCCAACCTTTTTGCTGGGATGTAAAAAGTTGCACTTCAGGGCCTTTCAGAAAGGAGAAGCATCACAACACCTATCAGCGAAGTTAAATGAGTTCAAACACAGACAGATGGGAGACTGAGTCACTGCATAATGAAACAAAGTCTGGTGTGGGAAAAATAGATATATATATATCAGGCCATGGACATTACACTTTTATTTTAAATTCTACATACTTAGATATTTATATGTAAAACAAGACATTCCCACAAGGTGAAAGAGAAACTGGATTAACCATGCTAGCTATGATAAAATATTAATGTCTTTTTTACATCCTAGAGACATGAAGTTCATGTTAAGAAGAAAGGGATGAGGTTGTTGTTGTGTCACTGGGGGAAAGTCTTTTTTATAAAGTATGTTTAATAAAAGATATGGGGCCCTATTTTGATGGCATGAAGCATATCAGCATGTTAGTCTGCATTTTCCCATTTAGACAACACAAACTCTAGGTACAAAGTCAAGGAGGGATTATGTGTGTTTTGGGAGTAACGTAGATCAAACCAACCAGCCTGTCAGCTCTCATTCCCTTTAAATTATTGCCTGTGGGGAGGCTGGCATTTTCCGATTTACATGTCAGATTTAATTGTTTGGTCTGAATTACAGCTGAATTAACTGATTCCTCTTCTTTTATTGTGCCACTAAACTCTAAGAACACACAGAACAGTGTGTGAAATATGCCCAGATTCAATTGCTTTTTATCACTGAAGCACACAAACACATCTAAATGATGAACCATCCTGTTCTGCATGAGCCAAAATGTGAAATGTCATTAATTATTCAAATCGGTTAAACCTGACAGCATCAGGTAGGTTTCTGTTTATGACTGACCTGTGTACTGTTCATCAAATAACTCTTGACTTAAAGAAATTTATTTTCTCACTCTACCCACAGAGATCCTTTGCACTTCTCTATTTGCTGTGTGAAACACACTGGGCAACCTGTATTATTATCTGTGAGCATAATAATTGGTGAGATTCATTAGTGCGACAAAACTATTAGATATGTAGCTCCATGATGTGTGAATATCTTCCATTGTGTGTGTGTCTTTTACTTGTTACTTGGAGTATTACAGGCACTGGAGCCGTCGAGAATAACACACTGACAAGCTCTGCAAAAGAAAGGCAGACTGTCTCTTTGCTTAATTTCCAGTAAATAGATAAACTAGAAGTAATCATAGATAACAACCCTCGGCCCAAACATTTATGACATTCATAGCCAAGTTATCAGTAAAAATGTGGAAAGCTGCTCTACTTTGCTTTGCGCAAAAACATCCTTTAAAAAAGTTCCTGGATCCAGATTTAACATTACCCACCAGATGGACCGTTCAGTAAATTTCACTAGTCCATCTGGGAAACAGCCTATAGAAAGTGTTTGAGAATGGGCAGAACCTTTCAGTAGCATATCCAGCAGGCGATTAGATAATCATTCCATCAATCACAATACAATTTATTATTAGCCAATCAGGTAAAGTAGTAGGCAGGCACTACTACTGCAGTGTAAAGGACAGCATAGCATAAACTCTTGACAAAACATGCTGGAGGTGAAGCAAAAATATCCTTTTTATGGATAAATCTGTAGTTTTGTTTAATATTTAAAAAAGAAGTGCACTTCAGATCTGATAAAACTGCTACTGCTAATCTCTGTACGAGCAGTTCCCTCCTGCTGTTGTAATGCTCTTAGCTCCCAGCTCTTCCTCCTCTAAAGGATGCTGATTGGGCCATCCTGCTTTTGGCCACTCACAGTCATTCATTGGAGCTTGGCAAGATGGATCTGCCTGATTACGGACATTAAAGGTCAGGTTTGATGCAGTCATTTTCTGCATCCTTAAGTTAAGAACACAACAGCTTTGCACGTGACTCCCCTCATTTTTAGACAAGCAACCCATGGCTTTTTGGCTTGAGTTTGTGTCTTGCACTCACAAAAGTTGCCCAGAGGAACATACATATTTACACAGACACATATATCAAGTAGAAAGCACTTAGAGAGTGCAAACCCCACCAAGGTAGCTCACATATTGCTGTTACACCTATAAGCAGTAGTTCCATGATGAAGTTACCCTCATAATACCATTCTTTGACCCTCTAGCGCTTAGAATCGTATTGATATCATTATTAATTTGACAGCTTTAGAGCAAAAAAGATCGTTCACCACCAATTTTCAAGTTGGGCCATTACCGACGTCTCCTGAAAATTTCAGCAAAATCCATTTTGTATTTTTTACGTAATCTTGCAAACAAACGTGCCACAAGGGAATCAAAAACAAATCACTTTTCTGTTGATTTAATGTATTCTGAAGACAGGTTGTTTTGTGTTAAACTGTGTCAGCTTTATACATCCTTGTATCACATATATATATAATGGTAAGTTTACACAACCACAACATGAAAATCTAATACAGAGCACCATGCAAGCAACAGAAAAAGTCTTCATTTAAGAGGCTTTTATTTGCTGGACTGACTTCAAACATCAGATATTTTTCCATCTTCTCCTTCAAATGATGAAAAATTATGCAAGGAAAGATTCAGAGCAAACTGAAAAAGCCTCTGAGATGAAGCATGTGTGCAGTGATACTTGAAACTGAAGAGCTGAATATGTTTAGTGCATCTCTCGTCTACTCTAGTCCATCTCCACTTGCCATCCGAACATGAAACATTACTTTAATTTCCTAATCTGCTGAAGTAGCTCACACCAGAGGAACATACAGATCCTCAGAAGAGTCCAAACACGTCCCCATTGGACACTGATCTTCCGATAGAGAAGAGAAAACATTTGCTAAGCCAGCCGCTGTTCAACTAAGCTTGGAAGAAAACAAAAGGATATGTGAGGTGAAATTGAACTCCTTGGACCATTACACACTGAAGTAGAACACAGGACCCAATCCATGGACTTGCCAGGAACATGCTCTCACTGTCGGCATTATGTGGGAATTAGGCCTCTGTCTGCAAATGACTAAATGGGGAAATCTAATTAAATACAGGATTTGTAAAAGTATCTGTGCAGAGGATTACAAAGGCTCAGCTTCACTGAATTCACCCAGTGATATTTCCTCCAAATGACGGTTACATAAACGGACGGACACGGCGGACCGTGCACAAAAGGCCACCTCTGCAATTCAAACTCAGAGAAAAAGGGCGACACTGTGCCATGTAACACTAAGAATCAGACCTTTGTGACTGGGGATTCAGAGGTGTAATTAAGGGTGATTTTTAATGACAGAGGATGGATGGTTAGGCTACCCAATTCTGGCTAAGACGATAAATACTGCAATTTTGATCAATATGAGGACGGAGATATTAAATCATGATTATATTTGATATTTTAATGGACATTTTTTATTGTGCACCATTTGTTTTAGGGTACTTTTACCCCAATGACATGTTTGCTTCAGTCCCATTTATAAAACAGTTACATACATCATTGCATTTTTTACGGTGGCCTTGAAGTACAAAACAAAATGACAAACAAGGAAGCAACAATAAATCAGAAAACACAACTATCTAAAACAACAACAACAACAACAACAAGCCAAATGACACTATTATAAACCAAAGAGCACAACTACCACTCAGGAAACTCCATAAATTCTAAAAAACAAACAAACAAACAAAAATGAAAACACAGTAAAACAGGAACAAGAAGAAAAACAAATTTTAAAAATAATCCTTAAAATTTTGTTTCTGTTGTTTTGTTGACTTTATTTTATTTTATTTGTTTTTCCCTGGTTGTAATTTTTTTGTAATCAAGGTTTTTTTCAATGTGTTTTTGTGTTTCCATGTTTTGTTATGCCTACTTTCATTTATTTATAGTGTGTTTCATTTTTTAAGCTGTCTGGTATTTTCCCTTATTTGTTGGTGTTTTAAAAATTGATTGTTTTGATAGCTTATTTATTGTCACGTACTCATTTTACTGTTTAAAAAACATTGTTTTTGTTTAATTATTAATTTTGTTAAGTGGATTCAAGATTATGATTGCGTTTTCTTTCCCTAGATTTTTCTTTTGTTCATATGTTTATAATGTATTGTGTTTTATGTTTTTAATGATTTATGTATTTATGTTGTTTTGTGTTTTATCATGTTTCCCTTTATGGTCTGTTGTTTGTATTTTCTTTTTTTTTTTTTTCTTTTTTTGGGGGGTGGGTGGGTGGGGGTTGAATCAATAAAAAACATATAACAATAAACACAGAGAACATGAACATATTTTCTGTCAATTCTAGATCTATTACATCTAGGCCAACCATGCTAAGTTTTCAAAGAGTAGAGCATGTATATTAATCTCTATTGACCATAATTTATTTTCAACTGGCTAAAACTGTTAAGGCTGTTAACATTCAGTGAACTGGACAGCCCTGGTACAAAAAGGAACTCTACTAAAAGTCTAGTACTTTCTGTACTCTTTAAGAATTTAAAGTTTGTACAGTGTTACAAGGAGGAAGGACATTGTAAAGGAGACCAGTGCTGCTGTGACGAATACTTATCACCAGGTTTTTGATGAGCTAAATTTAACTTTCCCTGTTGGTTTATGAGAAACAGATATTTCTGATTAACCTTGCAGGTTAGATTTAAATTTTAGACTATACAAGTTTATTTAGGAAAGGATATATACTGTATTAAATAAAATGGCATTATTCTAAGGTTGTATTCTTAGCCTGTTTATTATAAAGGTCTAAAATTAACCCATTGCATTTTTTAATCACATCACTCTAGCTCCATTTGGTCTTGTTCCATAGTCAAGCTATAATTTCACCATAACTTCTTGTTGTTGTCATAAAAAGACAATGCTGCTCCTTTGATTATCTTATCTCAATTAAAAAAAACAGCAATACCTTACATTTGACATAATTGCGCCAACCTCTAGATAAAAGCTTTTCAAGGTCCATCAAACCCTGAAAATAAAGTGCCAAAAAAATAGTTTTTATTAAAGTCTGGTGACCTGGAAGATATGAAGATACATTATTTGGTCTTAAGACAGGAGCTATTTGTGTCAAACATGTTCACGACTGTTTTTACCCTTTTACCACAAGGAGAAAGTAACCATTTATACATTTTTTTTTCTTCATACGGGTTTCCAGGCCTGGACTTTTGACAGTAACAAACAGTTTGGGACAGATATGATCCTGCATGGCTGAGAAAGACATCTCCTTCCTGGTTTGCTCAAAAAATTCAGCTTAAACATTTTTTTAACAAATTAGATCTTTTGAGAAGTTTCCAAAACTTGCACATACACATTTTATCAAGGTCTTCTCTAGCTGTACAATACATTTGAGATTCAGGGAGTCATAGATAGACACCTGGAAAAAGCCAAAAACAGGCCTAAAGCTGACCTTTGACCCAAAATGGCAGCCTCCTTATTGACATTTTACCACAACACTTAAAGAACTTTTTGTGAGTCTCATGCTTACAGACATGTGTACAAAGTTTCCAGTATTTTGTGTAAAGTCCCTGGAGGGCTGTTTGTATGAGAAATTAATATTTACACAATCAAATTTAGCTTATGCCCTATTAATGCAAACCTTATTCAAATGAAACTAGTGTGTTGTGTAACGTAAATAAAAACAGAATAGAAAGATTTGTAAATCCTTCTACATTTAATTGAATACACTACAAAGACAGCTGCTCCATGGATGGGATCACAGGTAAATATACCTGGCATTCATTAAAATGTGACTCATCATGATAAGCTATTGGAAATCAGCAAAACAATGTTTTCTACTCAATGTTAAATTAAGACAGAGTTGGTCCACTGTCTCCTTGAATTTAATGTCTATTATATTACAGATATAATAGACACATATAGGCTGCAGTCAGTATGTACTCATCAACCTACCCACTGTTTTCTCTGGACCATTTTCAGTCCGGGAGGCGTGCTGAAGCCATCAAGTCTCAGCACACTCCTGCTGCCACAGCGCTCAGTGCCAGCCTGTCACTTACAGCATCTACAGCTGTTTTCAGTGAGACACTTCGAAGCACCACCCCCACCCAACATGCACCTGCAGGCTTATTTTCCCATAGGGGAGTTATCATCACCTCCTCCCACTCCCCATGGTGATGAGCTCCGTGTTTCAACATGCCAAGGGACCTACCTGTCAGAATGTGCATATTCTATCTTCACAGGAACATCCATTACACAAGGATGACTTAATTACTGTGACTTTCATTCACTCTGTTACATTTTTATAGCAACATGTTGTAAAGTCAACAAAGAGATATTTTCATTTATCTCTCACAGGGTCACTTGTCTCACACTCTGCTGTTTAGACAAATATGTGGTCTGATGCACATCAACAGACAGATCCTACTGATCAAGTGGAGAGATGAGAGTGAGGGGCTGCACACAAAGACACCCAAAGAGTTGAGGGTTCATTTCCTTCATCAAAGGCAGCTCAAGAACTGTCCTGGCACTTCTTCAGCTGCCAGACCAGTTTTCTGTCCTGACTCATCCAGGACTTGAATAAAAAACCCTCTGACTTTGGACCTTAGTCTCCACAACCTGAGCTATTGAAGCCCCATAGTTGAATTTGTGTCTGAAACTCACTAAAATGTAGCTTTAAAGTAAAATTTTTAATCAAGGATTTCAGGAATGATGCATTATTTTTAATAAATTGATCATAGAAAAAATATACATCTTTCAAGCTCTGCTCAAATGAAATACAAATTTCAGTTTGTCATGTGAAGAAAATACAATGAAAGTGAATGGAAAGTCATGAAACTTGCGTTGTTTGCACGACACATCCATTCGGCTACAATTTGCATCAAAATTGTCACTGAGCTGCGCGAATATCACCTTTTTTACCCTTTCGCCACAGCTGAAAATATTCAACCTCTGTGACAAATTTGCCTGAAATCATAGCACAACAGCTGCATGTCAGCTCAAGAGCTCCTCTACATGAATTTTAGTGTTCAGAGACCAAACCAAGAGAGCAGAAATGGGAAAAGGTCTCCAGAGAGTTTTGAGTATCCAGTGGGTTCAGCTCATATTTCTTCATCTCTTTTCATGGGCTGTAGTGTGAAGTCTGCCGGCACAAAGGCGAGCTAGCTACTGGATTTTCTGGTGTGCTAGCAGCGATTTAATGTGGATTTTTCCAGAGAATACATGCCAAACCTCATGGAGGAACTACCAGATCACCTACCAGAGAAAGGATAGACCCATGGAGAGAGGGAGAGCGGGTCTCCGGCGGTACTGGCAAAAAAAGGCGAGTAAAGCCGGGCAGGTTTGGCAGTAAGGGGGGCCATGACCAAGACATGGTAGTGAAACTCTCCATGTGCAGCTCCAAAGGATGTTACAGGTTATCAAATGGAAACATTCCTATTTCAGACTTTTCAGAGACACTTAGTTTCTCGTTTTTCAGGACAGGAAGAAGACAGCGACTCCAGCAACATCAAAGTGGAAAATTAGTCTCAATAAAAATGATCAATTTGAAACGCAAACCCATGGACAAGAATTAGCCACGCAAAAGCGGGGTGTGAATTTTTTTTTGTTTGCGTTTGGTGTGAGCACAGCCTAGTAGATTAATTCAAATGTTTACCCTCTGAAATTTTAGGTTGCATATTACTGAACTGTGCAAAGCAGTTTTGCTGATATATTAAGTATCCTGCAAGAGAGGTTCAAACACACTGGATGTCTTACAGGAGTGCATCCTCTGTATGTTCTCCATTTTCAAAAATAAAAATGCACAAATGTACAGTTAAACACTGTTTATTGCCTTGTAACTATGTCCATGATGTGCACATTTCAATGCAAAAACAGTTTTATTTTCATATCTATTCTTTCCACCATGTCCATCTGGTATTATGGTTTAACTATTTTGGAAAAACTCCAGGCAAAGTGAAGATTTTTGAAAACGCCATTTTGGGTGTCTCCGTGTGGACAGAGAAAACAGCACTTTGGGCCTGAAACATCACGCTCTGCGCAGGCATCTCTGCAGGGTGATGCCACTCTGTTGCAGTGGATGTTACAAAACAGTTGCTGTTTTAATGTGTTGATAAATGGACTTTTGAAATGCCAATACTAACTTTTAATATGATGCTAGATTAAAAACCCTTGATCCAAACGATGTCAATGTTTTGGACAAGACCTGGTGTTGTGGTTTCACAAGTGACTGTGTTAACTCGTGCCCATGGACGCTTTCTTGTTAACATGTAACAGTGATGACTTGGGAATTCCTCGAAAGATTTTCTGTACCTAAAGCCATCATAAACAATTCCTTCTGCACACAAACCACTTGTCAGATTTTTGTATCTTTATAAAATGTTCATCTGATGTAGATGCTTTATCACAATCAATGTAAAACAACTGAGGGAATTGGGTCAAGTCACTGTGGTTACAAATTGTCTTTATGTTTGTGTTTGTGATTAGGGGTGGGGGTCACAGAAAAGGCAAAGGTGCCCAATGGAGTTCTCCAATGAAGTTACATCATAGAGTCATTAGGTATCATCTGAGGACTGATGCATGCATGTGTCTCTGTGTGTTGATAGAGATTTTCCACTCTGTGACCCTGACAAGGTGCTCTGCATCCCAATAAATGAGTTCACAGCCTCAGGGGTTTTGACCACCCGTGGCATGAATCCATGTCCAATTATCTGCCTGGGAAATTGATACGTCGTACCTAATTTATACCAAAGTTTTCCATTTCTACTCACACAAGCTCTGTACACTCAGAATACTTTTATTACATGATACTAACAGTATGGCACCAGCTCAAATACAGAGGGGCCATTATGTTTAGTGCTACCCTCATTTTTTCCACAGTTGAGGGATAAACAGCTCTTCTAATTGGTCAATAACTCAAAAGAAGGCGCCAGGAAGTAGCTGAGTGGAAGGCTAATAGTTTTTTAATATAGTTTAACAGTCAGCAGAGGATAGTAAGACAGATTTCTTCTTGTTATCTGGTACATCTGCCTGTTTTACTGAAAAAGAGTTAGAATTAGCATGGAGATATATTAAAGACTTAATAAATCTTATCACTATATTTGACTGCAGCACTGCAGATTTTAAGGGGAATATTGCTTTGAGACAGTTAAAGTAAAACAAGGTGATTTGTCAAATGTGATAAAACTTCAGAGGTGGCCAAAAGCGCAAGGCTGTGAGAAAGTTGATGAATACTTTTAAGTAAAATGAATTAGTGAGTGATTTTATTCAACCCACTGAAGAAACAGCTTTTTTTCCTACATCTGTCCTTAAGGACCATTACCATCAACACTGACATGCACTTGGTACCCGAGGTAGACTACACAAAGGCAAACTGTGCTCATTTTATTTGTCCACATCTCTGAAGTAGGGTTGTATGATGTACTAGTGATAAGGGATGTCTCCTGATATTTGATATCTGTTTGAGCATGGGGGTTAATATTCCTACTCGAACTTTAAATATATATTTAAATAGAAAATATACAGTTCTGTTGCACAGCAGGGAACCTGGAGCAGTAAATCAAGCAACCCGACCATCTAATGCTCTCTTGACCTCAACAACAGGAAATACAACTCGAGAATTAGTGAACCATAGGCAACAATAATACAAACTCGAACCCTGCCAGAAAACAACAAAACATGGGGGACAGGCAAAGCCTCTCTGAGTGGACACTAACGAACACAGACACATCTTAGGAAAGCTATGTGGAAGCAGTTTAGACCCTGCTGTGTGTCAATTATGTGCAAAGCAGCTGGCCCACTCCTCGTCCACAACAAATCAGCGGGCCCATTTGTTGGCCTTCTCCTCAAGTGTCCAGCAGGGCCTCGCCAAGTGCTCAGCCCAGTGTGATCACATTCCCCGTGACAGGTCCATTGCCAGAGCTACACTTATATTTGTATATATACTAAAGAATCTTACAGATTATTTTGCTCAGATGTTTTGATGTATGCCGTACATAACAGAGACCAGGAGTCTATGTCTGCCTCTGCACCAAGAACATGTGCTGTCAAAATAGACAAATGAAAACCCACCCTTAAACACCGTTCACCACATACTTTGGACAACTTGCTTCACGCTGTCATAAAAGGGCCTGTACTGTACACTAGACCATCAGATCTCATCAGAAGTGAGTTTTATTTGAAACTCTTGGTCCACATCAAGTGACATTTTTTTGAGTCAATAATTATTAACAAATGCAAATACAGATATGACATCTACATAAAACTTTTAACTTTATAAATCTTTTTGCTCTTAAAATAAATCATACATAGTTAAAAAGTGACTTTTAAGTACTTTGTGGAGAACAGCAATGCATAGAATTGTGTTCAGTTTCTGCAATTCCTACTTTAGTTTGTTAAAAAAGAAACTGCAGTGTTATTGTGTAAGCTTGCAGATGCAGCTGAGTGCTGTTTGATATGTCTGATACGACTTAGAATGGTCTTCAGAGCTTCACAGATAAACATCTTGTCAGAGTTTTGTTAGTGATATATTAGGGGTGTAATCGATACCAAAAGAGTACCGGTAAAAGAATCATTACTCGGATACTTGATCAATACTCCCATCTGATCGAAGTGAGGCCCAACTTTGACCAGAGGCGGCCCTGCATTCACAAGTAGGACAGTCTTTTCAGCACAGCTCTTTTATTCAGCAGGGACAATCTTACTGCTGCATGTGTTTATGGCACACTAATATCAGGAGCCTTCTTACAGAATCAATAGCTCAGTGCTCCTCTACTTTCCATCCGTGTGATGGTTTGTAGATAAACGGATTGTGTACTTGACACAGTAAGTTTGGAAAGAAAAGGATGGCACCCTGCATAAACCACCTCCCTGCTCCTGTGGGGGCTTTAAACTTAAAAATAGGTCCTGTTATCTCTCCCCTCCTCTATCTGGGTCTTTTCATGTGCTCTATCTCTCTGGAAGGTGTTTGTTGGAGTATAATTCAGCAGGTTACGGAAACATGCTGAGGAGGTCTCTTCCTCTGGGGTGTAATACAGAGTACATGATGATAGCATTCAAACTACTCTTCACAGGATATTTGGAGGAGATTGACAACTGGGCTACATCTCTGAAACTGTGGTTGGATTTCATAATTGGTGTGGCCATTTACCGTATCCACATTATATGGTACAGTGCATAATCTTTCCGGTAAGAGCCAATAAATGGATTAGGATAAAGAAAGTATGACTCTGATTGGAAGACTGCAAACAGCAAAATAAACCACTCTTAACTGTGCACATAAAAGCATCTGTTTGATGTTATAAATGCAACAAAGCTACATTCACATCAAATCTAACAAGGGAGAATAAGAATAGAATCTGGAGAGAGGAAGTAAACAATATATAAAGGACCACTTTAACACTCTTATGTTTCAATTAGCTCTGATATTTTGGGAGATGCAGTTTGTAAATATATACTGTTTCATACAGCTGGACAAAATTCAGGCTTCTTGTGAAGTTTCAGAGTCAAGACAAAAAAGTAGTATGCTGCATGCAAAGCCAGGCCGACCCCTTTGAGAAGCACACGTTCCTTGCACAGGTTACTGTCAACATGGCTGACTTAAAGTTGGACTCTCTTGCCTACAACTTCAGTTCCACTGAAGTTGGGATGTTGTGTAAAATGTAAATATTAACTGAATACAACGGTTTTTAAATCCTTTAGACCTATATTTAATGTTCAAACTGATAGACTTTATTTTATTTTGCAAATACGCACTCATTTTGAATTCGTTGCTAGCAACTCATTCCGAAAAAGCTGGGACAGGAGCATGTTTACCACTATGTTACATCACCTTTCCCTTAATAAAGCCTTTGCAAACTGAGGACATTAAGCTTGGTAGATGGAATTCTTTCCCATTTCTGCTTGATGTACAACTTCCATTGCTCAACAGTCCGGGGACTTCATTGTTCTATTTTGCACTTCATAATGCACCACACATTTTAAATGGGTGACAGGTCTGGACTGCAGGCAGGCCAGACTAGTACCTCCACTCTTTGACAACAAAGTCATGCTGTTGTAACACGTGCAGACTGTGGCTAAGCATTGTCTTGCTGAAATAAGCAGGGAAGCCCCTGAAAAAGACGTCTCTTGAATGGCAGCATATGTTGCTCCAAATCCTTTATGTACCTTTCAGGATGAATGGTGCCCTCACAGATGTGCAAGTTACCCATGTCATGGGCACTAACACACCCCCATACCATCACGGATGCTGTCTTTTAAACTTTGCACTGATAACAATCTGGATGGTCCTTTTCCTCTTTAGCCTCAAGGACACGACATCCATGATTTCCAAAAACAAACTGATATGTGGACTCATCAGACTGCAGCACACTTTTCCACTTTGTGTCAGTCCATCTCAGAGCAGCTTAGGCCCAGAGAAGCTGGAAGTAGATAATATATATCTTTTACTGTGTAGTGGCCAATATTGTGTTTTCACTGAGTGGTCTGGTTTAGTTCAGTACAGTTTGGCATGGTTTGGTGCAGTGAACCCTGATCTTGCTTGTGTTTCCACTGCAAGCTGTACCTTCACTTGGGGGCAGGATTTAAGCAAGAAGGAGAAGGTCTTGCTGCAGTGTGACATCACAGCAGCGCAACTCAGAACAATTTCTGAAGGAAAGCGCAACATTGTAAACAGCTGTTGTTGTGCTGTTGTCACATGAGAAGTGATGACTTCGTGACCAGTTAACAGACTAAGGCGTTTTTAGCTCCACCTTTTATGTTAGGTTTTGTAGGGTTGGGACAGTGGAAACGACAGTGGAAAGACCTGTAATTTTGTGCCGTTCCAAGCCGAAATAACAGGACTACTTGGAGGAAATGCAGCTAATGAAGGACCTCAGCTCCATATGCTCAGCAGCCCTTCAATGGGGGCAAAGATCAGTTACTTGAGTACCTTTCTCCTTTTTCAAAATTGGAAACACCTTTAATTGCATACTGTACTAATCCAAACTGAACCAGACAGTTTGGTAGAGGCAGGTTAAAAGAAAGTGAATGTGGTACTTAGTGGCTGAAATGATTTTTGTGGCTGTTATCAGCCTTAGAGATAAGGTAAGGAGCTCTGAAATCCCAAGAAGGCTCGGAGTCAAGCAGCTGCTCCTTTGCATCTAAAGGAGTCAGTTGAGGTGGTTTGGGCATCTAAATAGGATGCCTCCTGATCACCTCCTCTGGGGGTCTTCTGGGCACATCCAACTGGAATGGTAGACCCAGCAGACCCAGAGCTTGCAGGAGGAATTATACAGCATATCCCTGCTGGTCTTGGATCGCCTCAGAATTCCCCAGGACTGGCTGCACTTAGATTGTTGCCAAGGGTCACCTTGCTTAGCCTGCTGATGTAGCCAGATGGATGGATGGATTTCTATGAGTAAGTTTAAAAAATCATTAAAATGCAATGACTAAGCAAATGAACTTACAGCTACTTTTACCTTCAAATAATCCTCAGGTTAAGTGTCTTTAAGTATATGCATTAACTATAAAAGCCCAGCAAGCAACTTTGCAAAGTAACTTGTTATTTAGAGCATTAACTGGATGTTAAAAGATCCATTTAGCAGAGCGAGTGAAGTAGAGAAAAAAATCCACAGGGGCTCTGCTCTTTGGGGAGCCGTTATTTTAAAGAACTCATGAACAATACATCAACTGGGAAGCACAAAGATTGTTTTCCTCCGGTACATAAATACACAGCAGGTAGAGTTCTCTCTATAAGCAAGCATTTTCAGGCTTTGGACACCAAGGGCAGAGAGTCCGTGCATGAAGAAAGGACGATATATAGTAATGCAAACAGTTACTGTTGTTTTGTTGTCAGTTTTATGTGTAAGCCTGCAAAAAAAGACAATATGTAAAATACAGTTACTACAGTTCAATAAAGTCAATCTGTATTGGATAAGTTTTTTAAATATTCAGGAAGAGTGTTGCTTATTAATATTGCTAAAATATACAATGAATGTACTTTGTTTGATTTATTTCACTGCCTACTCTTAAATTCCTTCTAATGTGATGTGACCTAAGCACATTCGCTTGTTTTATTTTTGTTTGCACAGACAAAATCACACATCTCTCACCTCCAAGGCCTTAGACTACTATTAACACAAACCTTAATCACTCCTGTCATAACTTATTTAGCAAGTAATTATCAAGACAGCCTCTGATTGCTGAGAAGCTGCAGTTTAATTTACTAACATCACTGTCAGGTTATCAAAAAATGCCAGCAGAGTATCTGATGTGTCACATTTTAAAACATTAACAAGCTTTGGTGAAGGTTTAAGCACTGATTGGTCATCCCCAGGGAATCTGGTATTTAAAGGGAAAGGGATAAGGCTAATAATGATGAACAGGATAAGCAGATGAATAATCAAATGAATGAAGAGATAGATGGAAGAAAGGGACAGATAAACAGACTTGCACACAGATGGAGGTAAATGATTATTCTCCGACCCACAGATGGTTTCAGGCCTCAGACGTGTGCGATGACAGCCAAACTCTCAGACGGATCTGCTGAGACAGACTTCCTCCCAACAAAGCATTTTGTGAGGATGCTGCAGTTTCTGTGTGGATAATTTACACAACTTACTCACTCATATTACAATTCGTTATCTGTCCTGTAAAGACTACATTAAAGTCTGTGAAGTAATTACTGTTAAGAGTTGGCAGACTCCATATTGCAGATTTGTGCACATTTGATGCCACTATGGGTCACTACATGGGTCTTTACGACAGTGTTAGTGAGAATAATTATATTGAAAAACATCATGAAATGAAAACTATGCTATTTTGTTTCCGTTTATTTATCAGTGAGGTAAAGGTCCCTTTTAACGGCACAGTTTTACAAATTTATGACCAGAGAAGACTACAGGTTTTTTTTGTCTTTTCTGGTGGATCAATGTTAGACTACGCTGTCTCAAGCTGACCCCTGCAACATCACAAGTGTAACCCCAACCAAGTCAACCTTATATGCTGTTATCATAATGTCATGTATGGTTTTTTAACTGTTTGTGGGATCATATGTTATCAGGGCGAAACATTGCAATGTTTTGTTATTTTGGGATATATCATAAAAGGGATAGTTTGGGTTTTCTGAAGTGGGGTTGTGTGAGGAAAATGGCATGAGCCTGAACGTGTGCCTCAATGTCACAGCTCAGTTCTCTCTCTGTTTAGACAGACGTTAATCCTGCACATTGCTGTACATGGTGCCAGACTCTCCGCTTTAAAGAATTGTGGGAGAAAACAAGCCACAAAACAGCGTGGGGCCGTCACACTTTACAAACACTTTAACATCCACTTAATTTTCCACTTCCAAGCATTTTTGATTTTGAACTTGTTTAAAACTAAACATCTTATTGTTGTTGGACATACATGTTGAACAGGAATGAGGAATTTCAAACTGAATTCATTAAACACTGTTCATGCATCTAGGTAAAATAAATTAAAGTCTGTAATAAAGCTTTTAATCTAGCATGAGAGTTGTGTGGTCCCTGTTTTATGTGTTTTTATCTTCTTAATTTGGCTTTTATTTTTACAAATTGTTGAGTGAAATGTGTTTTTTTTATTTCCCATGTTTTTTTTTATAAGTTTGTACATTTTCATAACCTTCTTAGTACTTTATTATTTTGTTTTTAATGTTCATTTTATTAATTCTGTTAATGTTTATTTCATTCTATTTTGTTTCTGCTTCATAGTTACTGTGCAGCACTTAGGTAAACTTGATTGTTTTGAAAAAAAAATGTTACATGAATAAACTGGATGAGATTAAAAATAATAATAAGTCAAAGCAACAAGTTATTGGATTCACTAGCCAACATGTAGAAGTACTTTTTTTGATGAGCCTTCCTTGAGAATTTCAACAAAGGGAGTAGGCCTGTTTAAGGCGGGGTGGGCTCCACCTTGAAGGTTGAGTCTTAAAGTTTTAGATTAAAAGTGAGGGACTGTCAGGGGGCCCGTGTCTTAGGACCAGAGGGGCCCTGATGCTGTGTAAGCGCTGATGAGGTCCGATCCTCAACCTGCTCTTTTTTTTATTTAGAATGATGAGTATGGCACTGACTTACTCTTTTGTAAACTGTCTTCAGATACATTTGTGATGTGTGCTACAGAAATAAGATTGATCAAAATTTGTAGGTGGGAGCCACATCAGTTAGGGCTTCAAATACAAACAAAGCAATCTTGATATCCGCTCTGAAATCATTTGTCTTGGAAGCCAATGAGGAGGGGCTGAAACTGGACTGATGTGATCACATATTAGAGATCTCTGCCTTGTCCTTAGTGGACTTGTCCTTAAAGGGAACCCTGACTGTGAAGACAAATAGTCATAAATATGCTTTAATGTTTATCTAATACTAGAATGTGTTGTTAAAAAAGCACAAAGAATTGTTATTTCTTTAAAAATCGCAATTTTTGTAACCTGCGGACGCCCCCATTGTTTTACGAGCGCAATGCATGCCGGGTGGATGACGTGTATGGGTCGAACTGTGGCGAGCATGAAGACATGTTTGAGGAAATGAAGGCAGGAGACGCTTGGTGTTCTTCTGCGAGGATGTCAACAACTCGCTCCTGCAGATGTAGCTGATGGCGACCATCGAGCTTGACCACGATCACAGAGGAAGCTGACGACGAGTCTGTAGACTTACAGACTGCTGTGTTGACTGATTCATCTGCAGGAGTGAGTTGTTGACATCCTCGCAGGAGAACATCCAGTGTCTCCAGCCTATGGCGTTTACTCCAGCGGACTTTCCTCATTTCCCAAGGGCGTTTTGTCTGTTTGTGTGAGAAAACTGGAGGCAAAACTGTAGGCAGCTTGGCTCAGCTAAATGCATCAAATGCATCTGGAGAGAAGTGGTGAGAACATAGCCGCAGGTCCTCTAGAAGTTGTGTACACCCACAAGCAATTTCCCACTCCTTTCTTCTCTTCTTGTCACTGGTGAAGCTCTGTAGACTTACATCACTCCCCTTGTTTCCCTTTGACTGAAAATTGCACCCAAAAGTAGCACAATGTGGCATTATTATGGTATTCTCGCTCCTGATAGCCAGTGAGTAAACGTAGCGGCTCAGCACAGTGGAGCCCTATGACGTCATCAACCTAGCATGCATTGCGCTAGTAAAACAATGGCTGCGTCCATAGGTTAGAATATGTGTTATAAATTGCGATTTTTAAAGAAATAACAATTCTTCGTGGTTTTTTAACAACACCTTCTAGTATTAGATAAACATTAAAGCATATTTATGACTATTTGTCTTCACAGCCGGGGTTCCTTTTAATTCTTTACAATCAGTGTATCTCTTGATGCTGAAGAGCTGTTTGAGGAACATAGTCTGTCCCTGACTGTGAGACAGACACTGACTGTCACATCCCTTCCAGGAATAGAAGCATGGAGAAGCTGCTGCCTCAACTTTGACTTTGTGACTTGAAAAAACCCTTCTAGCCTACAGTGTAACTCAGTCTTCCACGTCAGCTATCGACTCTAACAGTATGTGAGGATTATCGGCCCAATCCCCCAGGAGGCTCTCTGTGACCCCTGCATGTACTGTACACAAACACACCCACACATACTCACCTTACCCTGGATGCAGCTGGTAGAAATTTCAGACTCACTGCGTGTGTTTATGTGAGTGTGTATTAGAGACAGAGAGAAGAGAGAGAGGTCACGGGTAGGGAGCACCGAGTCATCACACTATACTTGAACTGGCATGAAAAGAAACCATCAGCAGTGTTAAGTTGGCTGAGCTGACACGAAAAACCTGAACACTTCTCAACAGAGCAGAAGCTCTCAATACCCCTTCATCCTTTTATATTTCAAAGTTTCTTCCTGTTGTGTTGTTGGTCTTTAAATCTGGAGACCTATGGCCCCGAGCAGAGTCCCGCAGAAAGCACAGAGCTCCAACACTGACCTCTGCATACATCTGTGTTTGTTTGTTTCTTTATTTGATGCAGAAGAAGAGAAAGATAGGGAATAGCTGCAATGCCACTGCATGCATGATGCCTCCATTGTCAGCATATGAAAGTGCTCACAAAGAACTTCACAATCAGAAGATGACAATGCCTGCTTGGGGAGTTTTGCATCTTCTGCAAACCAGTCATTTAGGCCATCTTTACAAGTGATAAGACTGTGAATGGAACTGTAAATACAATGTGAAGTCAGCTTGCAATTCACCTGCAATAATTATACAAGGAATTTAAGGAGATACATGAAAAAAACAAATCAGGAGATGCATGTGTTTCACAGTCCTGGAGCAAAGCCTTCGCCAAGGCAGGAAGATATCAATAAAATATATCTCAACATTTATAAGCTGAAAGGCACTGCACAACATACAGAGTATCTCAGTTTTGTTTTTGCCAAAGAAATAATCTGTTGTCTCAATGGGAGTGTTGAAGTGAGGAGTCATAAAATGTGAAAATGTTCATGATTTTGAACACTTCTGGGCAAATTGTTACAAAGTTCATTGGGAAAAACAGATATTAAGATATTATAACATACATTAAATCAGGCAGATCCAGCTGCTGTACAATGTTACTCCACAGTCACAACATCTCAATCCGATAGAGCACCTTTGGCATGAAGTAGAACAAACAAAAACTATCATAGAATAGCAGCCGATAGATCTGCAGCAATAGTGTGATGCTTTCATGTCATCATGGACCAAAATCTCTAGGATATTTCCAGTACCTTGTTGAATCCTTGCCCCAGAGAATTAAGACCTACCCCAGTACAGTGAGGTTTACTAAGGAAGCGGCCAGTGAGATTAATTGGGCTAATTAAACATTGTGAAAGGGGATGCCTTGTCCTTTAGAAAAAAATAACAGTTTAACAAGATGTTCAGGACCTCTGCACCTGTTGCTGTGGTAACAAGCATGTAAACATACCTTTTCATTATTTTTCAATAACTAAAACTGATCTGAAAAAAGGTGAAAATGTTGTAATAGTCTGATAGAGAGAGGGTGCTACTATAACCAAACTGTAAACGCATTGCAAAGGTCATCTGTAAAGGAAAAACCATCATAGCTATTTTTGTGGCATATTTACTTTATTTGGTAAGTGACAAATGTAATCCAGAACAGCCTCAAGTTTCAAAAGTGTGTGTATAATGTATTTTTTGTGTATTTTGAGTCACTCAAGAGCCATCAAAGTCATGAAACCATAGACTGTCAGTGGCATTTAAGAGGAACTTAAAGCTTTAAATGTCAAAGCTGGTCTTATTTGACACAAACACCATTCAGGGTGCTGCTACCAGCATACACATAAGGAATGGAATAAAATATGCCATCCATCTGTAAAAAAGAAAAAAAAATGCATAATATGCCTTTTAAATAAAAATATTAAATAAATGAAGAATTCCCAAACAAACTCTACAATTCCACAGATCATCTTGTGGTCAATAATCATTTTACCGTCAGTGGGTCTTACTGTAAACAACCTTTTACTGAGCACAATAGCACTGCATTGATTTTTAAAAATCAATACTAACATAAACCATATCAAAATAAACAGTATTGCCTTACCTATATACCACAATATATCTCATAAATTTGATATATTTCCAGACCTGAAGCTGACAACACATACACAGTAAGTATGTTCCTCATCACATTCATGAGCACATGTATGAGACTCTGAAAAGAACAAATGAAGGTTTGAAACAGAAGACATTGAAGGTTTAAAGTAGAACTGTAAGTATTCCTGCAGTAAAATGAAATGTACCTCATTAAAAAATCCCTCTGTGGCTTTTAGGGACTCCTCGAATCGATTAAATTCCCAACAGCATCGTCAAATGACACAAGTAGACGGCAGAGCCTAAAAACAAACGTCATTAAACCTCATATAAATTCTCAGGGGAGGGACATGTCTGTCAGTAAACACTACACCAATAAAAAAGAAAAGATTATACTCTCTCTCCCTTCTGCGTAACAGCGGTGATCACAATCTCTGATCCTGCTTGGATCTTCTTCAGTTGAATATTTGAAGAATAGAAAAGCAGCCATTTTTGTAGATTTTACAGCCCAGCTTTTAAGCTCTTTGATAAAAACCTGATTAAATGTTCAACGGCTCAGAGTGATATTGACAGTATCAATGTGAGAGAAAAACACTTAAAGGCTAGAATAGAACATGTTTGATTGTATTATACGGAGAGGCTAAAGCAATCTGTAGACCCTTTATAAACACAAAATTATATACAACATTAAAGGGATATTTCAGTGCTTTTGAAGTTGGGTTGTATCAGGTACTTGACAACAGTCAGTGAAGTGGCTGAAAGGGCTCCCAGCAGCACTGTACCTTTAAGGAGAGCAAGCTCAGCCTACCATAAGGTACACTGCTGTTGATGGGTCCAGTTATTTCACATTATTGTGTGTTTTACATAAAATGATATTTACTATGCTGAGTCAAATGTACAGTTGGGGAAAAAAAAAAAAAAGAGTGCCTTATTTTTGTTTTAGGAAGTCTCTGTGCTTGGCACTATGTCACGTTTCAGAAAATGACAGTGTGTTCTCCACATAGACTGTACAATAATTGGACAAAGCCACATCATATGAGCTTTTGCAACGCTGTTGATGCCCTCTAATGGACACTGCCTTATTCCACGTGCTATCTCAAACGAACTTTAGCTCCATCAACTCACAGACAGCGAAGAAGTGTTGAAGTGGGACCAATAGCAACAGGCAAAAAACAGAAAAAAAACAGAAATCTTTAATAAATCCTCCAAACAGAGAAAAAATGCATGATTTAAAAAAGAAATTCACCCCCTCAAAGTGAGAGCACATATTTGTGATACAGTTTGAGACAGAAGTCATTATTTGAACCAGGATGTAAAGATTTGTATTTAGGCCGTAAAAAATGTCTTTGCCCTGTATTCAGTCATTCGGTTTCATTTTTCAGCAGCTTGTCTCAAGTGGACACTTGGGGTACTACAGCTTTTATCACTTCCACATGGGCCTCCATTTCCAGCCCTGGAGGTTGCAAACTAAAATTGTTTGATGGAGAAAAAAAATAGTTACAGCCTCTTATCTTTAACTACATTACACTATGTTAAGGCATCTGTTATTTTTAGTCATATACCTTAAATATAATAACAAAATAGATCTTGTTTTCCACCCCAAAATGAGTTCCCAGGGGCATGAATGATTAATCACTGCTTCACTGTTTCAGAGAACACAGAAATTGCTTTTTGATGCAGGGCCTACAGCAGGTGGTTTTGCTACATGATCCATTAAGTGGCATATTAACAAACTGTCAATATTTCACAGCATATTCAAAACAGATGCTTTTTGTCTCAGAGTTAAAAGTTAAAACAAACATAAACTAAAAGATAAGGGGAATGGGAGTGATACATTAACCTGAAAGTCGTCACTGATCATGTCTTGTATGATTATTTAACAATTTTAAATAACAATCAATAAAGCAATTGATGAGGTTTTTATGTCAAGGTTAAATGTTTTCTGTTGTGCAGTAACTGAAAATCTTAAACACAGCTGATAAGAACAGGATTAATGCTCTGAACTTGTGGCGCACTGTAAAAACTGAAACTACCTGACCACAGACCAAACGATCAGGTACATAAAAGTGGCCTAGAGCGCCTTAAATCAAGAGATAAACACGTGTAGGGTTTAAAGCCAGTCATAAAGCTCTTTCAAGAATATTTTAGAGAAGATAGCCGCCTTATCCTGGAGGTTTGACTGTAAGTGGAGTGTTATGCAAGGCAGTGCCAGAACAAAAATGTCCAATCTGCAAGGGTAAAAAGTAAAGTAAAGTGAGGGTGAAAACAAAATCTCTGACAAAAACAAATTAGCATATTGTGATGTGCTATTATGTATCTCCTGCAGATTCAAGGCTGGAAGCTTTTCATGCTTCTCAGACTGGCAGAAACAAATAGCAGCAAAAGTCGTTCTGAAGGCTGAAAGAAAACTTTTATGTGTTTCAACATTTCCAAGAATTAGAAAGAATTATTTTAAAAATCAAGGAGAAAGGGAAAAAAAGTTGAAAGATGCTGATGCTTATGTGATTGATATTTGCATGTGGGTGTAAATACTTGGAGGAGGTTTTTCGATAAGACTATGCCCTGGATTATTGTCTCAGTTTAACTTACAACATTAGTGACTCCTCTCTACTGTTATTTCTTATGGTTTGGCTCCTTTTATATACATCTCAAATTAAGTTTGAAAATGTTATTTCATTTGATCTTTTTCTGACCTTTAAAAATAGCGATTGTTATTGTATTTTATATCTTTTGAAAGACTGATTGGTCACCTTTAAATAAGGAATAAACTCTAAGGATTGTGCATTCATGGAATGAGCAACACAGCTTAACATGTGAGTAGCACCCCAAAAAAAGGTGCAAAATCCCCTCTTACCCTGAATAAAAGCCTACAGTTCCTCAAGAGCTATGTTTACATGCAATCATTAACCCTTTCATTACCGGAATATTAGCAATAACCCGGTTGCGCACTGTCGTGTAAACACCAAATGTGACTTATTGGGCTTTCCAATTATATAAAATACAAAATCAATTGGTAAAGAGTACAGCACTTTGTAAGAATTTGGTCAAGATTTATAATCTGAGATTCCATTGTACTGACAAAAAGGATGGTATCTGCTTAAATTATTTGTATATTAGGATTAGGATTTTTTATTTTTTTTTTAAATGGGACAGTATGCATTAATGAACATTTACATGTAAAAGCATGGGATTATAGCCAAGTGGCTAATTTCCATTCCCAGTCCCATTAGCAGGTTGGTGTCAACACATAAAAAGAAAATAAACATCAATGATAGGAATAAAACAGACAGAGCATATTAAAAGACAAAGCAACAATATAGATGACATTAAGGCTGTCACTTTTCCTAAAAATCAAACTCGAACGGTTTTCAAACATACACCCAAATAACCGAAGATATTCGATTATTCCCCCCCGTAGTAAGGTACAGAGACTCTCTTATCCACCCCTTCGGTAAAGACCCTGCCGAAAAAAACACAGTCACACGGGGTTAAACTCTTGACGAAGCGCCGCTGCACTCGGCTGTATAACTTGGATGAAAGCCAACGGTTGAGCCCGCAAATTTGATGTGGAGGACGAGTGACTAAGTTGCTTTGCACATAACCGACACACAGCCCAGTCTTTGATTTTAAAGTTGCCATCAATGGTGTAGAACCTAAAATCCTACCACACAGCACTCCTCAGATGATTCGGTGCTGTTAATGTCCGCTTGGAGTGGCAACTCGTTGTTTACTGAGGTCAAGAGAGCAGCGGATGTGGCTGAGGGTCAAGCTGCGCTGAGAGCGCCCTCTGTTGGATGAAACGGTCCACTGCTCCAGGCGCACTGATGTGCCGCAAAACTCAATATTTTACATTCGATATTTATTTACTATTCGGTTACGGATATTTATCCCCATATTCGAACGGTTATTCGAATATCGAATATAAGGTGACAGCCCTGGATGACATACAGTCCAAAAATAAAACCAGGCTGTGAGTTGGGGGACCATGGGATATTTACCTGATAAACCCTTCCATCCTTATATAGAATAGAAAAAAAAAACTATTTATTCATTGTAGAAACAGGCTGTTAAAAATGGCTACCCTTTTGAAGAAACATCAGCACAAATACATTTTTATACAAAGTCAATCATTGCATAATATTCTCAGAAGGTTTTCTGATGCACATTCTGAATCATCAGACTGATCTCATGGTTCATTGCTAGTTCAAACACATACATTTGTCTAAGATATGAGTCTGAGCTCATTAATTCCTAATATCCATGACCTCTGTTTGGAGCTGGCAGAGTTATATTTATGGAAGGTCAACATGTAAAGATTCAATCTCTTCTGTAATCTGTATGTTTGAGCTGATTATCAGTCAGACGAGAGGGAAAAGCTCTTTAACTGTGACAGTCAACAGTGATGATTTTATAGAAACAAAAAGCTGGGAATGCTGTGACAAACTGAGGGCACAAACAGGAACATTTCAACATTATTTTTGTGCCACAGCTGAACTTTCTCACTACCTTTGTCGTATGATTGAGGCTCTGATTGACCCTGTTGTTACCCTGGGAACTGGGTTGAGATTTACTTGATTATTCATTAAACCAATTAAAGTCACAAAGGTTAGAAGAAAACGATGCTGCTTCCGTAAGCTCTTGTTATAGTCAGACAGCTGCAGGTGTTTGAGATGTTGTTGAAGTGAGTCTTGCACAGGGCTCATTATCTCCTCTGAGTCTCAGTGTTTTCACACTACAAAGACGAAGCTAAAATCTGTGTTACCTGCTTTTCTTTGGTGTTTGGTGCTGAAATGTAATTCTTATGGTGGATTCTTGTTGTCCTTGTCACTCATGTCAGAGTAGCCTTAAAAAGGGAAGTCAGTTAAAGAATGGTATCATCAGCATATCGTTGAAAACTAAAATGAATACAGATACTTCTCAGCTACAACACTTTAAAGAGCTTTTCTTGTGGTTTTTTTTGTTTCATATGCCCTTTAATACATTTTGAATGTCTCCTAATGAAAGAGTACTTCTATGCACATGACAAAAAGTCAGCAGCATCAGAGCTTCTCCCTCTGTCCTAATCTATAATGGCAGTAGCTGCTTGAAACAGCTTGCTTCCCCGTCCTTCCTTAAATAGACCCAACAGTGTGATGTCCTACTATTGTTTCATCACTAGTTTAAGCTCATTGGCTCATACCAGTTAGCCCAGTGAAGACCATAACATATCATCACTGTTGGGCACAAACCTCCTATAGGAGGTGTGTGCCTAACAACATGGTGCTGAACTCATCAAATACCACAGAATAGACTGGTAAAGCAATCAGAGTGGAGTGAGTCCACATGGGGAAAGAAGCCTTACAGAGTCATGAGTCCCAACAGAGTATTTCAGACGGACTGAGAATCGAGGTGGATCAGGGATGCTCACTATGTGAAAACCGGAAAGTATTTTGAAGATTAGAGATTGTAAACATACTCTAGCAGACAGGTATATGAACCTAAGTAAAGTCAAAACAGGATCACTCATTTGTTGCAGAATACTAAGACATTATCTCACATGCAGAGTTGAAAATGTCCATCTGGACTACAACTGCCTCAAGAAATCAAGGGGGTAAGAGGCTGGAGCCAATCCCTGCTGTCACTGGGGGAGCAGTGGGAAACACCCTTGATGGGTCGCCAGCCAACTACCCCAATGTAGGGTTCTTGACCCCGTCAGCAGCAATGTACGGCCATACTTGTAGGCTGGTTCTCTCCATATGAGAGCAGAGCTGATAAAAATTACTGTAGCTAATATATTTATGATTTAAATCAATCACAAACAACCCAGCATCAAAGTACTGAACTATCTTTTCAACACATGAAAACTTCACCACTGTTAATCTTTTTACAGGAATATGAAATTGAGTTAAAATCATACAAACATGATCATGTCCAATTTCTGAAAGTTCAGGCCCCTCTCTTCATTAATTGCCATAAATCTCCCACACAGGACTAGGGATGGGAATTTCGACTAATTTCCCCGCCGACTAGTCTCAAATTTTATTTGCGACTAGTCGACTAGTCTATAAGCAAGAAAACTCGCAATTTAATACACATATTAAGTTAAAAGTTTAAAATGCAAATGTTTTGTGTATTTAGGAGCTATTTTAGCCCAAACATTCAGGACAAACTGTTAATTTAAATTCTATTGATGTAACAACAACTGACTGAATAAAGTTGAACAATTTAAAGAGAAATACATTTCTGATACGTTTGCCAATACAATGCATGGCATTTATTATGAATACTGTTTCAGTATGAAACTTGGATGCAGCAGCATGACAATTCCAAACATACAACATAGTAGCCTAGAATAGAATTTCCCTGAAATCTGTGGCACTTAAGACTAGTGCACGATTCAATTAACATTGCACAGAAATATAAAATCAAATTAAATAAATAACACTTCACTAAAACTGAAATGCAAGGCGGCACTTTGCCCAGTGCATTATACGAACACTGCACACTTTAATAACAGCAAATAAAAATAAATAATCCACCATCAATAAGTAAAAAAAAAAAATGCTCTGAAATGCAGGTGGCACTTTCCGCAGTGCATTATGAACATTGCACATATTCCACATAACAGAAAATATAAATAAATCGCCATCAGAAACACTACTAGGCAGGGTAAGGCTACATTAACAATTCAATTGCTGCATCAGTGAAAAGAGGAATTTTTGTTCAGTGCAATCAACATATCAACATGTTCTGGAGTCAGGCGAGACCTCAGCCTGTTAACTATGAGTCCAGCAGCTGAAAAGACTCTCTCCGCCGGCACAGATGTTGCAGGCACACACAAATAGCGATGTGCAAGATGAGATAGCTTTGGGAAGGATCGCTCCCTTCTCGCTGTATTCAGGCTCAATATACTGCATTAACTTTTCGAAGCCTTTGCCTTCAACAAAAGACAGCGGCAGCATATCGCGGGCAGTCATTTCACAAATCAGTTGAGTAATCTTTGCTGTGCGGTGAGCATCACAGCGTCTCGCTGGAACAAACGCTTTCATGCTCATCTGCCTTGCCCTGCCGCCATGCCCGGCGAGCACAGGCTCGCCATCTTTGCCCTGCAGGTCTACATCGAGGTGTCTACTATGGATGTGGTTTCTCATCACTCCAGTAGAGGTTATAAGCGAGTTTCTGCTTACACAGCCAACAGGCGACCTTGTTGTCATCTGCTGCATCAAAATACTGCCAAACGGTGCTGATTTTCTTGCAGCGGTAGCGCGACCATCTTCCCACTTTACTTTTCCAAACTTTCTTCCCGCTACGTGTGCGTGTGGGGGGAGGTGAGGGGGAGCAATTCTCTCCCTGGCTGCTCAGCCTGTTTATAAAGAAGCCGAGGCAAAGGCGTGAAGAACAAGATGCATGATGCTTAATGCAGCGTTTAACCGACTAGTAAAATACTAACCGTTTAATAAATTAGTAGGCGGTTAAACGATTAAACGACTAGTCTGCACATCCCTGCACAGGACATGTCCCAAAAAACATGCAACCTAAAAGCAAGAGAAAAATGGGCATTGATCCTGCCTCCCAAGTTAAAGGACAGCTTGATTGGGCATATAAGATCTAAAATGATCAACTTCACCAGATCACCATCTCCCAACCTATTCAAAGCTTCTGCTACATCCAACATCATAGCTACATCGTACATGGCGGCCAAGAGCAATGATTCTATCCAAAACCAAGTGCTCTTCAATAAGAGAAGCTGGACAGGCCCTAAGAACCATGCTTAAATGAAGAGGCCTTCACTCGACTGTTGGAACAAAGATTCCTTACAAGCAGAGAAACCCCAAGGCTGACCTACTGCCAAGTGAGCTACAATGACGATGATGATGATGACAGATTTCAGTTCAGTTTTCTTCAATCTACAGAAACATTTACTTTACATCTCAATCTTAAACAACAGAAGCCACAGAAAGTCCACAACATAAAGAATTAAAGAGTGTCCGCTCTCTGACTCTGGCTCTACTCACAGACTGTATAAATTTATTAACACCTACAGCACACACCACGGTGTAATTCAGGCACAGTGGATTGATGAAGAGGTGCAAGTCAATGTAAACACCGGAGGCACAGTGGAGCAATGATTTCTCACACAGAGCGAGAATTTTTCTGTTTTCACACCAAGACATTTTTTTTCTTTTTAGGAAAAGGAGCATGTTTCCTCACAGGAGTCACAGTTAAACAGGGGATCACCTCAGGTCTGACATTTTTCTCACACTATTTTTAAACTATTAAAATTCATAGGTTTTACTTGACACTCAGTATCGGGGATCTTATTTAAGGACTCATGGTTTAATTATAGGTTAAGTTTTTTGCTCCTAAAACATCTTGTTTCTCCAGAGCTTAAAATATGTTTCCTCACAGAGAAGGGTACTCCATCCATAAATATTTAACATGAAGGAGAGCATCTTTGAGTTTTACCTTGGTAGCATGTTTAACCTTGGTCTGCTTTCACAAGTGACTTTACTATCCTCAACATTATTAGAGTATTGGTATTATCTAAACTATAGGATCGCTCTGAGGCTGTGTGCAGAGATAGACAGTTTCTTTTTAAACATATGAAGCACAGCATTAGTTCTGGCAGGACAAGAAGTCAAGATTGCCAACATGCCAGCATTCCAATGTTATCTAAAACCAGCCCGCTACAGCTGACAGCTAGTTTATTGCCACTAATCTAGATAAATGCACTCAAACTGCCTTATTTAATATGCTCTAGCCTGCCTACTCTTTCCTGCTCTTTTTGCAAGCTGCTTTGCAACACTCCTCCACCCCAGTTCCCCCTTTCTAACACTGATGCTTTCTCAGGGGAGGATTGGCTGCTTCTCTCCCTGCATCATGCTTTCCTTGTAGACCACTAGGAGGGCAGGGATGTGTGCTATTCCTGCTTGGGGCTTTCACTATCAGCATGTGGAAAGGCAAAGACAGCCATACCGCCAAATTCAAATATCTGCTAATAAAAAACTGCAATAAAGTTAAATTCAAATAACTGCTCTGATGTCTTTTCTGGCATAAAGCATGCATTTTGGCTTTCTGAATGGAACAAACAGGGCACTATATGAAATATGTCCAGACTCAGAAGTAAGATTTTACTGAAGAATTATAACATCGGAAACAGTGGTCAAAGAGGGACTGGACTCTAAGGTCAGGTATGGGAGCTTATGCCAGTTCGGCACTTTGCTGCTTGGCCTGGTCCCTGTATTGCTCCAGCCACCTTACTGCCATCTTCCAGGCCTATGTTATATTCTTCAAGTGTTCTCAAAGCTGACCCCTCCACATTGCACCCAGTTGCCTCCATGGACTGGTCCAACCTGCAGGATCCCAGGAAACCTGTATAAGGTGAGCTGGATCAGGTTCTGGAAAGTGCACCAGGTGCTGCAGAAGTGCAGCTACCGCTCCCGTATCTAGCAGGTGACCTTTCCCATTCCTGCCCTCCTGAGCACATCAGCATGGATACATGGTCCTGCTAATGATACTCAAAATTTCCTTAAAGTTAAGTGGTCACAAAAGAGACCAGTAAGGGTCCAGTAGTTAGTGTCCTGGCCTCACAAGAGAACAGCAAGACTAAAAGAAGAAGAGTCCTTGGGACTTTCATCTGCATCTTCAGATACTTTAAGTGCCATACCACCCTGTCCAGCGAACTCAGGCCAGGTCTGCGATTGATCTCAGCCTCACAGTTAGTGAATCATGTTCCAGGCATCAACTCGGATCCACTGTCTCAGGCTGAGCCAAAACAGTTAAGAACCAATTTTTGATGACACCTCAGCACCAACAGCAACGTTAACTCCACCTGATCAACACTTCAGTGGTTTTGTAGAGATCTCCCAGTGTGAGGCAACACAGGCCCAAAAGGCTTTGCCCTGCCATCTTCATATGATGTGCTACACATCTAATGGCTGCAGGGTAGAAGTACTACCCCTGTGCAGGTCTTTCATTCATAAGTGTTTATGTACAGAGTAATTTAAGGCCACAGGGGTGTAAACCCTACATCTTAGGGCTCTGGAGGCAAGTGGCTGCTTGCAGCTGCATCAGCAACTGCCTAAAACGGTAACCTTATTATAATTCAATTCTAAGGCTAAAAAAAGACAGGATCAATCTGATCTGTGTACTCCAATGCTTCGTCTGCTCAATGTCAAATAAAAGTACACTGTGTATCATCACTTGAGCATATTTGTAAAGATTATCTTCACCTACATGTCCAGGTATGTCCATCAGAAGACACCTAGAACACATTGTCAGAGAGTCAAGAAATCATGCTTTATCACTGATAGAAGCTGAATATGTAGACCTCTGTGGCATCTGTTCAGACATCCAGGACTTTGGGGTATTAGAGACACAACATGCATTTAAAGGTTCGATTTACAAAAGCATATTGGCTCTCTAATCTTTATGCAACATTTCTCCTACAAATGTTTGCAGCTTTTGATCAGTTTGTTCCTTTTTGTGTCTGAACGTGAAGAGGAACTGTCAGCATCACCCCTCTAAATCTGAGTGGAAACACTAAATTTCCTCAAAAAGTTGCTTTATTCCTTGTAAAGTCACCAAATAAGAAGCTATTATGCTGGCTTTTTTTGTTACACTCGATTCATTAGTTTTATTAGTTTCTATACTTAAAAGGTAATGTGTCAACTTGGCCTTGGCTTCTTACATTGCAGTGGCACAATGTGAGATCACAGTCTGGGAAAGTAACATGCACATGATAAATTAAAACATTGATCGACCATTGCTCCTAAGTGCTGTTACAAAAAACAAGGTGAACATGTAAAGGCATAATGAAGTTGCTGCACAGCTGCAGACTCACCCTGAAACGTGTCTCTTTCAGCTTCACAAATGATGACAGCTTGTTAAGTTAAGTGTGTTGACACCAGCATTTACTGGCAATATTTAACACAACACATAAATTAATGAATGGTCCAGCAGTGACCACACTGCGTCAGAGAAACAATGATATTCTCTGCATCTTGGATTTAATGACTTTAACACATTAGAAGACACAATAAAATATTAAAGAATCAATATGAGCTAGGCTTGTAAGAAATAAATATTTCATGTGCAATACCCATAATTCAGTCTGAAATTCAGGCCCTGTCGTATTCACGTCAGACATTAATTAATATTTCAAAGCTTAAAAAAGTCAGTAAATGAGTAGATTAACTTTCTGTTTCATCGTTCTTAGTCTCTGTTAGTTGTGGTTTTCTTTAAAAATACTATATTAAAAATTAAACTTACTAATATAATAAGACATAAACAAAATAACTGTGGTCTTGTTTTTAGAAGAATTCACTGTTGGATATTATCTTAAACACTGAAAAAAGCAGTTAAGTCCCCAAAACAAAACAAAACAAAACAAAAAAAACACAAGAATACAGAGCTCCATTCAATACAGAGTAAAGCCATCATCATTAAAACAGCCGGTCCAGTATCTCACTTATTAAGGTGTATGTTTTCCTGGGGTATCAGCAAACAACATAAGGCCAGCTGATTGCTCCCTGCTGTGAGTCACTGAACACAGGCTGAACAGCACTCTTCTGTATGCACCGTCCATCAATATACTTACATACTCATCAAAGCAAATGAAGGGGGAGCTGCACACCCAACATTTATGTGTGGCTCCATACGCCTCACATCAGGTTATATAAGAAGACTGCTGCCACAACAGCTCCATATTCACGCCCATGTGATGTTTCACCTTCACTGTGAATGACACGGGGTGTGATGGGGGCACCTCTGCCTGTTCAATCTCTGGAGGTAGAATCAGAAGCAAAACAGAGATGAGGAGGAATAACAGAGGCGACAGCCGCGTTGTATGGTTAAACATATGTGAACCTTGGGCTGTGCCATGCTCTGTGTAGCACTGTAAATTGACACCAACACCACTACCGTGTGGAACTACTTACACTTCAGTCTCAAATACTTTGTCTGTAGGGCCCCCTGTGGAGTCAAAAATATAGTATAATCCAACCCACAGTTGATTTTTTTAAATTACCTCGTCAAGGAGGTTGTTTTTGCTGGCATCTTTCGGTCTTTTTGCAAGATAACTCAAAATATTATGAACAGTTTTTGATGAAATTTACAGGGAATATTGGTCATGGCACGATGAAGAGTTGATTTGATTTTGGTGGTGATCCAATTACAGATGTGGATTCAGGAATTTATTAAAGGATTTGTTAAAATTGCAAGAAATGGCAGTTTTTTTTCACATTTTTGCAAATAACTCAATAAGTTTTGAACAGATTCTGAAGACATTTCCAGGGAACGTTGGTCATGGCACAAGGGAGAAGCGATTAGATTTTGATGGTGATCTGAATCCAGATGTGGATCAAGAAATTGTTCAAGATTTTTTCAACAGCCAGTAATCTTGACATTGTCTGACAATGTTTGGTGGTCTTACAGCACTTCTAGTTCTTTTTTTTTTCTTTATACAATTTTAAATGTTCCACTGTGTAATACTGAAATAAAAAAGATTATAAAAAAGGAAGATCATCAGTTTAAATCAATGACATATCTTGTAATGTACATCAGTCTTGATTTTTTGAGTGCAGGTATTGGCTGCTGAGAGATTAGCAGCTGACCATTAAAAAAGGAAAGCTGACAAAGAGCACAGACACTTTAAGAAAAAATGGAAAAAAGCAGCATTTTTTGTAGACTTGTAGACGTTTGTAGACTTGATCTGTTGACTCTACATCTATGGAGACTTTTCCTGTGTGTACTCCATAGTAAACGGCTATTGTATTTCCCACAAAGTCACCCATATACTCAGCAGTGGTTGTTCTCTCTTGTGAAGCCTGCAGACTGTAGGTGGTAAGCAGAGAGATGATTTCAGTTACTGTTCCTAATGTTTACACTATTGACATGATCCTCAGAAAACACCACTTCAAAAATCCTGAACTATTCCTTTAGTTCAGGATTGTGATTGGATATTAACTTGTAGCCAGGAGTTTGCTCATCCCAGCACATTGAGTCATAGACACTAACAAATCAGAGCCAAGAGCAGACAGAGATATAAAACATGGAAGATAGTTATATGTCCAAAATATAGTGATTCACAAGTGCATGTTTAAGTGCCATACCGAATGGTCCAATATTATTTATGGAATTTAGCATCGCCTGTGTTGCATCCCTTGTTTTCTCTGGTGTTTAGCTTAATCAGGGAAAAATATACATTTAATGCTGTGTGTCTGCAGCTTGTAAAAAAGAGAAGTATAAGGGAGATTAAGATGCTCTCTCAGTCACTTAAACTGCAAGGCCTCTGAGACGTCTGATATTGAGTTATGATGTTTACTTGTGTCAACCCAAACCAGGTTCTCTTGAGTAACTGGACTGAGAATGGGATTTTCTGAGCATTTACATGCAGTAGATGTAACTGATAGATTGCAACCCACTGTGTTGTCTGCATCCATATTTTATGTCCTGTCATTTGTAGCTGTGTGATCTGAGGCTCTTCTTGGATGTCTTGGCCCCTGCGACAAGACACATGACACCCAGCCATCAAATTGAAGTATTAATCTTGGATCTCTGAAGGACAACATCCAGCTGAGGGTGCTTAGAAGAACAACCCACACCCAGTTTGTCTTTGATTTTACTCTATTTGAACAAACTTTCACTTCACACATAAAAATAATAAGTTTATGGATGTTAAAACATAAAACTCACATTTCAAAAGAGACAAGCAACCATCCACTTTGTCTGCACTTTGCTGAAGATTAAAGCTGCCTGTTATTTTCTGGGTGGTTTACGAGCACTCAGCATCTGGATAGCATTTCCTTTGACGCTGCGAGTCTGTCTCGTGGGACTCTTTTGGTCTGAAAATGGAGCAGAAACAACAACAAGGTGATTTCCATCACAATGTAATGACAAATCATCCACCAATTTCTCCTCCATCACTGTATGAAAAAAAAAACACGCAGAGAGAGGAGAACCTTATTATCGTAGATGAAAGTCGACTGTGTGATCGAGTCCCATCAAGCAGCACACGGAGGAGGAAACACTCAGATGTGACAGAGAGCGCTCGGTTTGAAGAGCGACATGAAACACCTGCTCTCCACTCTGACTTTAAAAGATGTTTATTACAGCCTCAGCGACAGGAGATTGATTGGATCTATATTTGCATTAAAGGTATTTATGTGACACAGTGGTTAGAGGGAGCACATGACTGAAGAGTTAAAAGCTATTATTGCTCCCTGCGTGCTGTCACCTTTGAAGTGTTGAGAGTTTTCAGTTAACACGATGATGGGCGGTGTCAGGTTCAGATGATTCCTGCTGTTTGTATGTTGTATTGAAAAACTAAGAGGGCTAATGCTACAAATGAGATGCCTTGCAGCTGTAGGTTTGCTGTGCTTTTATATAATGTATGATGCCAAAAACGGTTTCAATATGACTTCCTGGGAGTCATGTGATAAATTATGGCATTTTTATTGGTTCCTTAGAGTCTTACCTCCTTTTTAAAGTATTGCATCATTCAAAGAGATGAATCTGGAGATGTAACAGGCTAAATTGGGTTTGCTGCCTGAGGGCAACATGGTACCATAGAGCAGTGATTCCCAACGTGGGGTACGTGTACGAGAACATTGCAGGGGGCACGTGGAAACATTTAATAATTTATTAGTACTGAGATAAGCCTGTCAGTAAAATGGTATGTGTGCGCTACAGCTAGTTTTCCGGGGGGAGGCAATAACCTGTGGCAAAATGAAAACGGCTGTTAACCTGCAGCCAGGCAAATATGGATAAATGGTTGAAAGGTACAGTTGCTCTGGATTCAGGAGAGGATTCAGAGGAGCCCACCGAGAAACTAATTTGTCAAGTGTTTTGTTCCTGATTTTTAAAGTTTAAATGTCTGTTTAAAGGGGACTTACTTAAAGGAGCTCCTGTGTTTTGAGAGTAAACATTACAACACCTATATATAACAAAGGCAGGTTCATTATTTTGATTTTGTATCTATTTGTTTAGATGACTTATTTATTTTCGAGGCAACATTTTATTTATTTTTATGTTTAATTTGAGTTAAAAAAAAAATTGGAGAATTAAATGTTCAAATTAAGGAGATAAAATCATTTAATAATCAGTTGTATTATGTTCTACTTTTAAAGATTCATCAACACATATGAGTGAGGGGGTACTCATGGTATGGCAGACAGGCTCAGGGGGTACACAAGACAAAAAAGTTTGGGAACCACTGCCATAGAGGGTGAACAAATCTTAAAAAAAAATCTTGAATCCGCAAAAGTATTCAGATCACCGTCAAAATCTTACATCTTCTTGTTTGTTCCATGAACATTCCTTGACAATGTCATCAAAGTCAACAGTGCAATTTTAGTAATAAATTTTAGTAATCTTTCATACAGGCGAACAGAATGAAGACAGACATACAAAGCAACAGACAAATACTGGCAAAAATATAACTGCAGAGAAAAAAAAAATCACTGCATCAAATATAAGAGGGATTTGAGGCAGGAAACATGTAATTGCTTGTTCGTCAAAGGTCTAATGACCTCAAAACCCTATGTTCCCCACTTAAATACCCTAACTACCAAGAAAGTGATCATCGTCTTTTAGAAGTTAACAATTTTCTCTTTACAAATGAATGTCTTAACCATCCTTAAACACAATATACTGATCCATGGTAGAAGGAGTATATCTTGATCTTTATTCTGGAGATTTGATTGGTTCTGAAAGCTAAGGCCTCCTCAGATATGAACACAGTGCATGGACTGTTAATTTTGTTCTCTATATTTCCATTTGAAGCACGTCTAAGGAGGTGAGTGCTCAACATCAGTGCAGTTTGTTCAAGAATATGAAGAATTATTAAAGCGAGGATCAATGAACATCAGCATGCAGGGTTTTCACTTCAGAAAGCCCATCCAGTAAGAATCTGAAGCTTTATTTGTTATTACCACAAACATTCATAGGCAGATATGCACTTTACATCGATCTCTATGTTTTTCAGTGTTATAATTATTTGGAGTCCACTCTCAGAGGTAAAAAAATAAGGAGCAAAAATCAAACATAAACACAATACCACCTGAACCTGAGTGAGAGTAAAGGCTACAGTAAAGAATAGAAATTCAATTATATTCAGAGGCTGGTTTTACTCAGAGGCCAGCAATCCTAAAAATGAGAGGTGTTGAAATTTTTCATATAGCCAGTCTCTCTCACCTTCAAGAGTTCAACGCCTCCTATTTTCCTCAAAAATTGCTTGAAGAGAGAGGCCAAGAATAGACCTTTCAACAGCAATGATACAAATTTAAACCGATCCCTGCTCTTTCTCTCTCATTCCTAAAAGGACAAACAGATTTTTACTTCTTCTCCCTGGTGTTCATGTTGAGAGGTTTGTCATTCAGCAGACTGCCATTCAGGGCAAGAGCTTTTCAGTTTGGGTAATGATTTTGTCTTGAATATTCTGTGGCTGTCTCTGCATATTTATCCAGGCAGCGAGGATGATAAATCTTCCTTTTTGTCCTTCCCAGGAGGTTTTTAATGATGAGGAAGACACTTTCGAATCTCCATGACCTTGGCATCAAGCATTTTAACTTCTTTTATTGGATTTTTTTCACACACCCAAAAAATGAAAAAAAAAAAAAAAAAAAAAAAAAAAAGGAAAAGGGAAAGTATGAGGTTGACAACTTTTACTACAATTCATGCTGTAAAAATGCTTATGGGTAAAGTTAGCAAATGCTCATGTGCTTAATGTTCACATAATTAATGGGAGCCACATAGTGGAGGGAGATACAGGACATCTAAATGTTGGTTTTGTGGGATGTAAAAACTTTGAGTAAGGTTGGCTCTGGGACGACAGAGCTAATTGCCCAGCCTCCCAGAGGTGCTTTGAGACGGATAAACGCCGGTGAAGGTAGATCCTAACTTGACAAACCTGGTTATTGTTGCCCATTGGTGCTCACAGGTGGGCCTCAGTTGGTGAGTTTTACACTGTAAGACCAAACAGACAGTGAGAGCTTGTAAAAAAAAAAAAATGGGTTGTCAGTGTTTCCCCTAGCTTGAGTTGGGCCCGTCATTTGGGATCATCTTTATTAATCAGTTTGTTTGTTTGTTTAGTCATTCATCTATCTATCTATATTAATAATTTTTTATTTAGTCATTCATCTATCTATCTGTCTTTCAATATTAATCATTTTTTACCTATTCATTAAAGTATCTATCTATCTATCTATCTATCCAAATTAATCAATTCACTCACCAAGTTCAGTCCTGTACACAGTGGTGTAGTCTGGTTTATTCTAGTGGGTATACTTTGACATACTCTGATGGATGTTTGTCCACTTAGGGCCTCCATACCAGAGCATGTGAGCTGAGTGGAGCGGTGAAATTTCCCGCTCCTCACTCACAGAGCCGTTCCTGACACCCGCTCCGCCGCTCAGAGCGGATACACGCCGCTCAGCTCATTGCCGTTCCGCCGCTCACTCAAATTTCTACCCGCTCCACTCAAATCACTCAACACTCACTCTACGAAAATACAGAAGCACATTGCATTCACTGGATAAAAAAAAAAAAATAGAGGATTGCAGGTGACCTGCACTGAGGTCTGAGAGCTTTTGCGCTGTCTGTGGTGCTGATCCAAGTTGTCAACCTCCAGTTTCCAACAGAAAACAGTGTGGATGGCTGAATGAAAATCACGCAGATGCACTCTGTGAGAAATGCTTCAGACGCTTGGTGTGAGCAGTACCGGAGCGAAATTCCTTCCGCGCCTGCTCCCGCTCCGCTCACATGCTCTGCTCCATACACTGAAGACATTTTTGTCACATTTTTACCTGATTTATACACTGTCCACTGCAAACAGCTCTGAGACCCACTTATGGGCCTCCACCCACAAGTTGAGAACCGCTGCACTAGTATATTGTATTTGAAGCTTGATCCCTCACAGATTGTTCTTATATCATGGAGAATAAATGATGCTGGATACCACAGGATGAATTTATCACTTAGAAAAAAGTGAGTGAGTGAAAACAGCGGCTCAGAGCTTGACTGCTGAAGAATGTTGAATTATAAAATCACACAGAGTGATTGATGATCCCTCAATGTCCCTGCGATGCGCCCCTATCTGCGTCTGGCAGGAGCGCGAGCCCGCAAAGACGCTGAGTGTACATCACATGTACACCAGATGAAAATCTGTCTTCTTCTTCAGCTTTTCCCCTCTTTCTCTGCTCTGCGTGAAAGCGTTACTTAAATCAGTGAATGTTTCATACTTGTTATGCACTGTTTAACCGAAGGCAGCATTTGTTTTTTTTGAATGTTTTTATGTGAATGATCAGACTTTTTGCAGGACAGAGAAGGGTCAGGAGAGGAGAAATGCATTTTGCATTTTAATGAAAGTAATGAAACGATAGTGACGCATTAGACTCTAAAATTGCACAAATTAGAGTAAGATTTTTTTATTTGATAAAAAGAATGCCTGAGTTAGAATCAGAGAGCAAGACCTATCGGAGGCTTCCAAACAACGTCTCAACTCTTGAAACCTGGAAAAGTTTGTTGCTGATACGTTTCAATTTGTGGGACAGCTTCCTTTAAGTTTTGAACTTGTACATTGGCATGCAGTACTGTTCTCTTTTCTTTAAAATCCGGTGAGTAATTTCCAATTTTATCACATTGTTCTTGAGTTTCAATTTAAGGAGTTAATATTTCTGTGGTTATTCTATGCCTAAAGTGTGAAAGTTTATGTCTAAAAGTAAATGTAGCATAAGTAATTGACTTATTAGATGTAAAAACATCCTAAGTGTAAGAGCAAGGGAAAAGAACATGTTATTACTTTCCAATTTACATATCTTTGCAGCATTGACGTCAGCAGAGGTGCTACAGTTCTTTGCTGTGATGTTGATATTTTGAATTAAACTTAGGTTTTAAATAAGGAATTAGAAAGGGTTAGTAAAAATGAGTATGTCAGTATGAAAAAAATTGGCATTTTCTGGGATAACAAAGGCTTTTGTATTTGAGACAAGTGTTAAAAGCTGGGTATTTGCATTTACTTTTATTCTGATGAAATGTTTGGAGAAGTGTTACATACCAGAGGTCTCTAATTTTGAGTAATTTACAATAATAACTAACTAAAATAATACTGTTCATCACCTTCCTGTGTCACTCCTTAACCGTAAATTAATTCTTTAATGTGAAAACTGAACTGTGAAAATATGTGTAACATTTTAAAAATGTGCATTTTGTGGAAAAGCATACTGTTATACTTGAGAAAAGTGTTAAAACAGGGTTTTTTTGCAGATGCTTTTAGTCTGAGATTTTAATCTTGAAATGTAAGGCAATAATAAGTATATAATTGTAGTTTCATGCACTCGAGGCCTCTAATTTTGCATATCAAATTTTTAAAAAATCTCCTTCAAAAAGTCTTATTTAGTTTATTTTAGGGGCTTCTGGAAAAAAGCAAGCAAGGTGTACTTGTTCAGTAAACTTTAATAAATTCTCTCCTTTTGCATGCACTTTCTCATGTCTTTCTTTACAGCAGTTTCCTAAAAATAAGATGGTATTTTACTTTACAGCCTGTTAGCCTTTTTTCACTATTTATTACCTGCCTGTGTCAGTCCTTAGCAGTAAATACATTCTTTTGAGTGAACACTGATTTTTTCTTCTGCAAATTCTGCCACCTTCCCTTATTTTTCTATTATCTGTCTCCTTACCAGGAGAGAACCAGGAAGTACGAGCACATTAGTCCTGTGCTCAGGTCCCTACACCGGCTTCCTGTGGCTCAGAGAATTGACTTCAAAGCAGCTCTGCTTGTGTACAAGTCTCTCCATGGCCTAGCACCAAAGTACATCTCTGACATGTTAGTGCCATATGAACCATCTTGGACTCTGAGGACCTCAGGGACCGGCCTCCTGCTGGTGCCACGAGTCGGGACTAAACATGGGGAATCAGGGTTGCAGTTCTACGCAGCTAAAATCTGGAACAGTCTTTCTGAAAATGTGAGACTGGCCTCTACTCTGACAGTGTTCAAATCTAGGCTCAAAACAGCTCTGTTTAGCTGTGCATATGACTGAAAGGATCTTATCTGCACTCTTCTCTTTTAAAGTTAATTTTGTAATGATTATTTTTGTTTTTATTTTGTACTGTGATTTTAATGCATTTTCTTGTTCTGTAAAGCACTTTGAATTATCTTGTGTACGAATTGTGCTCTACAAATAAACTTGCCTTGCCTTAAGCCTTATCTCAACCAAAAAATAACTTTGGGATATTCAGTCTTCAACCTTATATGCATAGTCAAAGTAACAACATTCAGAAGACATTTGTGGTGCACTGTCAAATGTATGTGCTGCACATTGAGAAGATTTATCTTGTTGCTTTAAACTTTAGATGTTGAACTTTCCGTTACCACACTGAGTAGGTTGGAAATGCTAACTTTGTTCTGCACTGTGTGATGAAAAGGCACAGCATGAACACTGTGGACTGCATCACAGCAGTTTCAGTCATTAAATGCACTAAAATACATGTAACCAGGTAAGATAATTATAGGGTTGTGCCCAGAGAAAGTAAGGCTGGTTGTGTGCCATTCATATGTCCTTTGTGCACTTTCAAACGACCATTTAGTGGTAAAAACCACCTTGGTCAGTGGACACTAATGGGCCCATTTAAAACAGCATGAGATAGAGTACCCTTTCAAAAACTGTAAGTAATGCTCTATTGTGTATTTCTCCTTCAAAACCCACAAAAGTAGAACTCATCCAGACTGATGTTTCAAGTTTAGAAGAAACTGAAAGTCAGCCAACGCAAAGTCAGGATGAATTTGATATGGGTAGCCCCCCTGAGCTGGATACTCCTGGATGAACTGGAAGCTCAGCTGAAAAATTATTTAGCTTCTGTGCTCTTGAAGATGTACATTCTACATGTGTCAGAGGCAGCCTTACAGGACAGAATTGAAAACTTAGCACACACTTTCTCCTTGTCTAAAACTCTTGTGAGAACATCTGTGGACAATATTTTTCAAGAGCATGATCTGTCTTTCAGTGATGCCTTTCTTCTTGAGCTGGTGGGTGCTATCATTAAAAGTAATGTTTTGTCACGGCTTCTTCAGAGGGTGCAGAGCTATCTATCACAAAGGGGAGGAAAACCAATGTTAGGAGTAACTATCCTGTGGTACTGCCAGTGCAGAACACTTTTGATTCCAGTGGACACACAGCAGCATAAGTTTGAGATGATTCAAACAATGTTTAAAAGTACCGATGTTCTTGAGAAACCATCTTCACCAAGAGTGTCTCATGAGGACGGAGCACATTTTATAGAAAATCACTTATTGTTTGAAGCTGGGGAGCTAAAATTCTCCTTGATTTTATACGTGGATACCAATGAAATTGCTAATCCTTTGGGAACAGTGAGAAAGACACACAAGCCCTACACAGTTTACTGGTTGCCAGAGTATTTAGTAAGTCTAGGTTCAGTCTTCATGTCATACATCTCGCTCTGCTGTGCAAAGTCTCTGATTGCAGAAGTCTTACTATGAGTGTTCTTTCACCTTTGCTGAAAGAGCTGCACACTCTCCAGCAGGATGGCATTTTTATTGAAAGTGTTGCTCAGTGTTTCAGGGGAACAGTGTAGTATGTAGTGACTAATAACTTGGCTAGTACAGCTTCATACTTTGTGCCTGCGCCGCAAACCAGATACAGTTCGGGGAGTTAAGCTTGACAACAAGAGCCTCCTATCTCCATGAGCAAGATGTTGTTAAAGTAGACAAAAAACATCAGTGTTACAGATGAGTGCTCTGGCATGGCACTGCTGCATTTCCATCCCCTTACAGGTTTCCCACCCGACATACTTCACGAGCCAGTTGAGTTGGCTTTGTGCATTTGCGAGATGATTCGCTTGAAGTATTTCTCATTTAAATATCTCAACACAAAAAATCACATCTTTCCATGTCAACATACTGATAAGGTTGACAAACCACAATAATCCCAAAGACTTTTGCTTCCAAACTAAACATTGGTGGAAACAGACATGAAAATTCTACCTAGCTAAGGTTATTACCGCTAACTAGAGAAGCACTCAGAGAGCGCAGACCTCCGCAAAGCAGCTTCGGTCCACTTTGGCGAAAATGGTCCTATCTGGCAATGTAAAAGAATCCTTTAAAAAATTCCTGGATCCAGACGGTGATCCGGATCACCCCCAAAATTTAATCAGTTCTTCCATATCCCATTTCCGACAATTCCTGAAAATTTCATCCAAATCCGTTCAGAACTTTTCAAGTTATTTTAAACACAAACAAACAGACCAACAGACAGCCAGACAGATAAACGCCAGCAAAAACATAACCTCCTTGGCGGAGGTAATTATAGGACGTAAAGTTCCTGAAGGAGACGAAACATGGGCCATACTGATAACCTTGCAGTGCAGATGGATCAGCCTGGTTTAATGTCTGTAATCAGGCAGATCCATCTCACCAAGCTCCAGTCTACAACGAATGTGAGCGTCCCAAAGCAGCATGGCCTGATCAGCATCCTTTGGAGCAGAAGGTGGGAGGTATGAGCGAGATGATAGCAGGAAATGACTGCTCATACAGACATTAGCATGCATGCTAACAACTTTAAATCCGGACCACATTTCTTCATTTAATGGAAAATAAATAACTCTACAAATTTCTCAATAAAAATTATATTGTTGCTCCACTTCTGACATGTCTTAACTAGAGTTTGTTTATGAAGCCACTTACATCCTATCCTTTACTCCACGGTAGTAATGCCTGCTCTTTACATTATCTGACTGGACCATACTAAATGTGATTGACTTGACTGGGTATGCTTTTGAGAGGTTCTGCTCGTTCCCAAACCCTTTCAATGGGCTCTTTCCCCAGTGGACAAGAGAAATATATTGAACAGTCCATCTGGTGTGTCAGGTTACCATACTGATGGACCCTAAGGGAATAGTGCAGCTTGTGTTTTCTCCATCCTTCACAGAAGAGTCTGTTCAGTACATGCAGACCAAAATTAGTAATCAAAAACAGAGACTTCAAGCAGTGTTTCCAGACATTAAGCTCAAACCCAAACATCATTACACTGAGCTTTACCCCAAAATGACAAGGCGATGTGGGCCTCGTGCTCACTTTTGGACAATGACGTTTAAGGGGAAACATAGCTTCTTTAAAAGAGTGGTTCGGGACACACACAACTTCAAGAATGTCTTGAAAACTCTTGCAACAAGGCATCAGCACATGATGGCTTACCGCCTCAGTGCACCATCATTTTTCAGACCTCGCACACAGCCCTCAAGTGTCACATCTGTCCAGGCTGCATTGCCTGAAGTGGCAAAAGACTTCATAAAGACAAAGACAGACAGCCAGGACATATACAGTACATCAAAAGTCTAAGGCCATGTCCACACAGAGAAGAAAACGTTGTCATATTGATTACAAAGGACGGCACTGTTTCAGTTAACATGTCCATCCACACGAAACACTGAAAATGCTGCAGTACGCATGTCAACCCTCTAAGTGGTGCTGTTATACTGCTGCAAACATACACCAAAAACAGATAAGACATGGAGCATACGCAGTCATCATGAGAAATGTGAACAAACACTGGCTAACTCTGTTGTCCACGGTGGTTGTAGAGGAGCAGGAGATTTTGCTGCTAAAGCCATAACACACTCAGTAGCTTCTGCGGCACAAAAGCGACACTGTATCCCACCATTGTTTTTGCTGTTTTTGGAGTTCATGCATGCGGTGTAAGGGCCTATGACGTCATTGATGCTGAAACTATCAGTTTTTCATTGTCAACACAGAAATGCTCAGCTGTCATTTTCAGATTCATCCACTCTGGAACTCGTGCGTTTTCGGGCACCGAAACACCATATCCGTGTGATCGTAACACCTATACGAATAAATAATCTATATGTCGAATTTGTCTCCGCTTGGATGGTCCCTCAATAGATATGTTAATGGGATGCTGGTTTTCGCAGGCCACGCTGGAGGACCGCCAAACACTGGGCAAACACTGCTTGTAAATAACTCAGTTTTCTTTCTCTGCAGAGGCTTTGACAGTTGGTACAGGGAGCAGGAGCGCTCGTCACCAACCATCCTCATCTTAGAGAGCCAGGATCTCAGACGGGATGGTATGGTTGGAAAAATAAACATTAAATGTTGATGGGTAACATCCAAACTTAGCTGAGCTGAGCAGGATATCAAAAGGTAGCCATAAATGCTGGTAAAAGGAGTAGACACAACCCAGAAAAACAATCTCCAAAATGAGACGAAATTAATTTTCTCCCAAACTTTCCAAGAGGGTAGTGAAACTGAAAGCCTTGAGCAACAAAGACTCCAGATTGTAGATGAAGTTTTTAAGAGCGACAAAAACTTTCCTCTAATTGCAAAGTTAATGCAGACTACCTTTGCCCTTTAACGAAGACGGATTATCAATTAATACTTCCCTGTTAAAGAGATCCTGGAACGCTGGCCTGCACTAAAGATGAAGTCACAGGTGAGAATTTTCTTATTACACCTGTTTGAGTAAATGTGACCAGGGTATTGATCCCTCAAGAAAAGTTTAGTAGTATAAAGCTCTTCTCATTTTCTTTGTAGAAATAATAAAACATTTTAAATAAGTAAAAATGCACCATGCTTTGACTTAGACATCAAATTTTATCACAATCACAAACAGAACCATAAATATCAACCTGAAGAACTTTTATGCTAAGTTGGACCGCCATCTCCCCTCATCTTCAGAGTATGTTTGGGGAGAAAGCTGCATGCACAGGAAAGGTGGCTGCAGGTCCTAGATCAGCTCTTCAACACCTCTGGCCTACAGGTGAGTTGATCAAGACTCATAGTGCAGGGAGATTCTCTGCCTCAGTGTAATGTTCATGTCTACAGATTACAGCAGGACCAACTGATTATGAAGTGTTGATTGCTGCCAGACCTCTGTCATGAGAGACAGTTTCCCTTGGGTTGATTTTGAACTATTTCATCAAGTGTTTGACGCTTGATACTGTCACATGGCATTTGGTAGACATGACCCAAATCTACTGTACATACCGTGCAACAATACAGTTAGTGCACAGCTAAATATCTGTTATATCTGTTTTTTGCTAGACTTTTCAGTACTGTATGGTTCAGTTTGGCTCAGATTAAAGTTTTTTGTGTCTGTGGGTGTGTTTAATTCTTAATAGTTTTGGTACATTTTTCAGAAGCAGCACAGTTTCACGATGAAATGCTGTTTTATTTATTTCAACACTATCTCTTTATTTTTACTAAAAAAGGAATTTTTTTTTCCTGCAAAAAACAATTATTGAAAAATATGATACTCAAAAAAAAACAAAGTGTCTCTGAACCCTGGAAACTTGGCTCTTCACCTTTTGACAGTGTCATAAAAGTAATTTTTTTCATTAAAAATGCTGTAATTATTTAGGATTTTTTCCCTAAAAGACTAATTTTTCTTAAAGGTAGATTTAAACACAGGGTGATGGCTTCTCAACTACAACTGCCCAATAGATGTTTTTTGAGCCGATCTTACACTGTAATGTGACCTTGCTTTGAGGTCAAAGTATGACAGGAAATTTGCAGAGAGGGAATTACTGGAAAATGCAGAGCTGTCCTGAAATCATCTAGGAAGTCTTTGTGTCAAAACAGCTTTAGAGTACCTTAGCACAAGCCTCTCGTTTCCCTTCATGAAACCTTACAGTTTGTCTTCTTGCCAAATTGCAGCAAAAACACATTTGCTTTTGTTGTGGAGTTTTTCAGGCGGCAGAGAAGCACTCTAACAACACCAAAGAGAGGGTTTTACTCACATTAGGACTGCACACTCACTGTGCTTTTACTTTGAAACTCTTACAGTCTGAAGCACCCTCCAAGTTATGGTTTCTTAGAGGGGTAAATACTGGAAAAATAATTTCTTTGCTCCACAATAGAGTTAAAACAGTTCATTTTATGTTGAGGTTCAGCTACTGAGGAAAACTGCTTAGAGAGGGGCGATATTACTGACAGCCGGTTTAGAGGAGTTATTTATGAAGCGTTGATGGCTGTCAGATGGCAAAACGATGGCATGAAAGTTATTTATTGTGTCTGCATATGTATAATAGGCTTGTGATTAGTTCAGGTAGGTTCTGGTAGTGTAGCATGAGGACACTGTCTGTAATTACATGCCAGAATGGGAGGCTCTGTTTCAGGCCTCAACAGTTAAGTGCTCAGGTCCCATGATTTTGGTGCTGTTGATTATCTTCTCCTGTTATTGTGGCTTTTATTGCTTCTCATTTTAGTGTTGATTTCCTATTGATTGGAAACACACGGTTGTGCTTGTTTTATAAATATTTTGTTATATTGCACACATCAACAAAAAGAGTCAAATTTTATGAACCATTGTGAATAAAGTTTTCCATTCTAGGTCAAATGGTTGCAAGCAGTCAGTACTGTTTTTTGTTTATAAATGTTTTCAATCTCATCTTGTTTGTTTAAGTCTTTGAAAGTTAATCTATTATCTTTACTTTTGGATATGAACTGAGACATGTATATTTGGTAAAGGCTAGTTAAATGTATGGAATAAAAAGTACAACAAAGCAATCATCATAAGGGTTGTAAAGATCTTGTTTTCTTTAATTGTTATCCATCATTGAATAACAAAATATAATAAGCCTCATCTTTATCATATGCTTAAAATTCAGATATTCTGCATCATTTAAACCTACTTTTTGAGTCCATTTAGAAAATTCTAAGCAGTTCTTAGGTGTGTGGTTAATCAGGACTGCTTAAGTGAATGATGACAACTGATTCATAGTTCATAGAGTCGTTCCTTTGCGAGTCCTTCTTAAATGCAAATTGTCTGCAAATTTAAGAACGGCTCGCAAACAGCTCGCTCACAACTGCAAATCACTTCTCATTGTTTACTTAAGCTGTTCAAATGACTTGACTCATTCACAAATGTCACATCTCTAGCACAACAGCGGAAGTAGGTCAAGAAGCTGGCTATTGAATTTAATATTTAATATTTTCATATTTTTTTTATATTTCTTTAACTAAAGATGAAATCGTAATAAAATTCTCAGGAAAAAGACTCCAAGGCATTCTTTAAATACCTTTATTTTTATGGCATGGTCATCTAAAGATCAGTTTGTTTGTGTCTGAGCCACTATATACCTGGGCCACATCAGACTCAGTTGATGGGCAGCAGAGATGCCTTACTGTGTGAGAACTTGAACACACACCAGGACAACAGGTCAGTGTTCAGGCCCTGGCTCTAGATTCACTTGTCATGCTTACATTTACAAGCATGATCAGTTTAGTGTCTGAGACGTGTGTTTGAGAGGTGGACCTGCAGGCCACAGGAACCATCCACCTGAACATCCAACCCCTACAGAAGAAAAAGAGAATGATGAAAGAACCCGGAAAAGTGCTGTTGACATAGTAAACATGCAGACAAAATTAAAGACTACCTGATCTGACTCACCTGTATTGACTCAAACTGCTGTTGGCTTTAGATGGACTGTAAGACCAGAGAATCCATTAAACTTGCCAGCGTCACTTAAGCAAGATGGCGAGGGCTTTCCAGCACCAAAAAAAGCCCCCCAAAAAACAGTTCCTCTCCTGGTCAAACCTCTCTACTCCTAGTAGGATAGAGAACAGCTGCTCTCCATTATGATTTGATTACATAAAGCAGCAATAACTCAAAGCAAATAAATAAATAAAAAAAATACATAAAAAACAACTGTCCTCTGTCAGCTTGGTTGATTGACTGTTCTGGGATTTTGACCTTGTTAGAAGTCTGCAGTGATCTGTGCCACAGGATAGTCCTGTCAATTCTGCAAATGGAACTTTTAAAACCAAGAATCAGTGAACACAAAGTTCCATATGCAGAAATGACCGGACTATCCTGTGGCTATACACTTTAAGATGCACAATGTGTCATCTCTGCTCTGTAAATGAGAGCAAAATTAAAAATTTATTTAAAAATACTTAAGCATTTAAATCAATGTACTATCCTTTAGATTTTTTTGTGAGCTGAACATTGCAAACATTGTGACAGATATGAAGTTCTGAAAGTATCCACTGCATTCTTAAAGATTGGATTAATGACCGACTTTAAAGTTAAGACATCAAAACTAAAGTGATGAAGCTTGGATTTTTTATTTATCTATTTTTTTGGTGGGTGATAAACATTAGTACATTGCTCAAATTGTCAAAAAAAAATTATCACCAATATATGATCATTAATCCACGTTTACATGTAGCCTGAGAGACTTTTATTATCAGTTTCAGTTTTAATTTTTAATGGCAATAGTAAGAAGAGTTTGAAAACATCGATCAATTCTTATCATTAACTGAAATTATAATTAAATCCACATATAATGGCGTAATTCTGCAAGCCAGCTCCTGTTGTCTAGCATGCATAACTTCCTTTTTGCATGCAACTTTTTCCCATCCAGGGTTGCAGACTGAAGTTTGTCACCGTTAGTATTTCTGTGGTTGCCAATGCAAAATTTCTCACTTCAGTGGACACAGTGCTTAACTGCTGTGACCCTTGGCAGCAGTGAAGCTAACCGATTTATTATTTTAACCAAAAAAAAAAAAAAAACTGACCTCTGTCGGCTTGGTTAATGGACTGTTTCAAGTTTGTGATGTTGTTGGAAATGTGTCTTCAGTGATCCGTGCAGTTGAAATGAAATAAACATTTGTACAGCCGAAAATTTGCCAAGGCACGTATGGAAACCCGCCGCCAGTGTGGGTTTGAATCTGCTGTTCTTTAAAATATTTAAGGTAAGAAGATCCAGGGGAAAATGAAGTTCTCACAAGTGTTTTGCTTGATGATGCGTTTTAATCGTCTTTATGCAATTTAATTTAAAGCACTTTTAAATTGTTATGGTGTTTGTTTAAAGAGAGCACTTTAAAATTTTTAAGGTCATTGGTATTCTACTGGGTTTTTATTGGAGTGTCTTCTAAATGCCATTTTGTGGTAGTTTTACCTTGGTTTAGTAAGTCATTAAAAAGGTATTTTGTTGAAAATTCGTCAAAAGGTATTTTGTTTGTTTTGGTGGTAAAAATGTGTCTTTTTTAAGTGTAGTACTAGTAAAGTCCGGCCTAACAAATAGATACAGTATCTAGAAATAGTAACTATGGCAACTTCATAAAAATGGCACAAGCAGAAACACACCAGTGATCTACTTTGCCACAGAAAATGCAATCACGCTACTAAAAGAAAAATTCAACTGTGGTACATGACACCAGGTCCATTCCAAGTCTTACTCCAAACCTTTCAACCAAACAAGTGAGACTGTAATCTGCCCCAAAGCTTGCAGGATTTGAAGGTCCACCTGAAAGAGCAGTTCCAGCCAAGGTCCACCTGAAAGGTTGCTGTGACTGTTCCCTCAACAACAACTACTACTACTACTGCAACAACTACAACAACAACAACCCCACCACCACTACAACAACCAAATTAACTACAGTCACAGCAGCAGCAGCATCACCACCCACAACACCCCACAAGAACCAGCTGTCCTCCACTCTTGGTGAGCCGCCCCAGTGCGCTCATTCAGCAGCACGGGGGTTGCAGGCTCACCAGCCCTGGAGGACGGCTTGACTCTTCAGATGGGGTGAGTAAGAAAACCTGTCCTACCATTGATGATCAAAAAAATGGACTCCTTCCTGCGATTCCTCCTTTGCAACCTGAAAATCGAGGATAAACACAGTTAATAATTTTGCATCAAAGCTCGTCTTTCAATAAAATAATACATTTCTCAAGACATCCTGACATATTAAGACAAAGTTTGAAATCTCTTTCATCTACAAACTGAAGGATCTGGGTTTTGTGTTTAGATAGTGAACACATCTCCAATTTTCAACACCAACTTTCTTTGTCCATCAGCCAAAACATCACTGAATTTACAACCATGAATTTTACTTAGTTTTGTGGTGGCAATATTAAAAATATAATAATAGATTTCTGTACATGTAAACTTTAAATCTCATTTGTGTGCATTACAGTAATAAATATGAACTTTTGTTTCAGTAATACTTATTTGGCTTGAATGGTATTGGGAAAAAACCCTATAATATATATTCATGCAATGAACATTTAGATCTTTTTTGTGTTTAAAAGGTAAACAAGATAGTTCCATTTTAAGTGCATGAATACAATTTTAACATTTCATAATTATTTTTTTTATTTTGGGGTCTTAGGTGACTTTTTAATTTGTTTTAATCCACTTATCCATCCATGGAGCCAGAGGGTAGTATATAGGGCTTGAGTCCATATTGTTTTCTAAAGGTCCTGTTATAGGGTGGTGCCAGAATGAGTCTATAAACACAGAAGTTAGCATTTAGCACTTCCTGGTTAGCACTGGCATGGCATAATGGATAGAAAACTGAAATAAGTCCTGTGATGAACATGCATACAACATTGTAAACATTTAATCCAAAATAATAAAAAGCATCTGATGTTGCCTGCTTTTAAATTTTAAAGTGTGTGTTTTTAAAAGGCAATTGCTAACCGCTAATAAGGACTACAAAAATGGCCAAGGACTGTATCTTTTGATTATCAATCAATAATTCATACACCATCAGCTGCTGAATTAAGGCAAAAATGAAACATGCAATTATTTTGATGTTGAGATTATAAAACTTGATTTCTCACTGATTTTACCACATGCAATAATAAGACTACATTGCATTTTATACCATCATTAAAATTCTAGTAATAAGTGAAAATGAGTGAAAAATACCTAAAAATAAAAGACAAGTTCAGCATGCCATGTGACACAGTAATCCATTAATCTCACTCAGTTTTCATAAAATGTGAGAAGCAGTAACTGAAAATGAAACTGGATTAATTGCCCAACATGCTGTGTAATGGCTCCCTTTCTGTTACTGGGGCAGCGTTATCATTAACTGCACTCAGGACACCAAGTCTGTTTTCAGGTCTCTAAAAACTGCAGGTAGGGCTAAACAGGGTACAAACATTTTCATTTAACCAGGACAAGAAACTCATTGAGATTAAAAATCTCTGTATAACTGCAACGTGTGCATGTGGCACAAAGTCAGTCATGTGACTCAAAGCATGTCATGATGCCAATTATGCAAAAATGAATGGACCCCAAAGTCACCAACTTTTTCTTCATTATCTATAATAGATGTTAGAAGTCACCATTAGTAGGCTTCTCAGTGACTGCTGGTTTTGTAAAGTCTTTCCTGCACATAAAATGTCAAAGTTAAATCAGTGATGTTAGTTAAAAGGACACGCCAACATTTGTTTTCATGTCTTGCCTCACTCCCAAGTCCATGGCAAGCAGGTAGGCACCACTCTTTTGACTCTGGGTCCAGTAACAAGAGACAGACAGAGCTAGCTCACTGTTAGTTAGCTTAGCTCTAACACTGGGAGTCAATGGGTAGTGCTAGCCTACAGTCATCAGATAACTCTTCAGCAACTCTAAACAGTCCTGTGTGCTTGTTATGACTCGTGTTTTTTTTTTAACCTCTTTGTTACGTTATCTTCTATCTTCATATTATCGTCAACTCCTAAACAGACTGAGTTTTGTTGACCTACTTCCACCATGGTTTACAGGGGAGATGTGACCTTTGAAAAGCAATTTACACTATTTTTACATATCTACCTCAGGAAAAGCATATTTTTTGTACTTCGGTACAAGGTTGAGGATTTGACCCTTGGCAGAAAATATTGACAATACGTCAGGCTGTAATCTAAGTTTAAATTCAACATCAGGAGTAACAGATCACACCAACATATTCTCACTTATACCTGTTATAAATATTAAATAATTATATTAAATCAGTTGGGCCACACTTGATTATAATTTGCTATTCAACCAAAAATAATTGCTGGAGTGATCACTAAATGAAGTGCTTTTCTTTTTACTTGAGCAGAGGCATAGAGTGCTACTTTTACTTAAAAAAAAATAATATCAAAGTTATTTTACTTTTTGAGCACAGTCGTGCTGTACTCCTTGTACCCCTTCAGGTTGCTAAGGTGATCCAAAATCACTATTGCCTCGAGCACACGGCTTCACTCACTTTTCGGTTAGGAGGAGTAGGACGAGCCGCCTGGAGTCCAGGAAGACAGCTGGAGTCTGTGAGCAGAGGGCGACTTACAGGGCTATAAGCAGAGGCTCACGTGGAAGTGCCAAAACCTGTGGCTCCTGAGTGTTGACTTGGGGCTGTCTGCAACAAAAGAAATGAAACCTGACTAAGCGTATGCAAGGCAAATACGGCTTTGACGGCCTAAATACACATTTTTACAGCCTGGTTCAGAAATGGCTTCAGTCTTAAACTTTAACAAATCTATATGCTCTCACTGTGGGGGGGGTGATTTTTTTTATTTTTTACTCACTTGTGGACCTACCTACAACAATCCCAGCTACTTAAAATCAGCTCTAAAATATTTTTTCTCCACTTCAAATGAGTCTTTAAAATTTACTTCAGCCTGAAATATACATATCAAATTTTAATTGTATTTTGGGGATTTTAACCTTTAAAAGTCTTTTATGTTTACACAACTCACTTTTTTTAAATTATAACATCTATAAAATGCATTTAGGCTTATTATTATTATGATTATGATTATTATTATTATTATTATTATTATTCTTATTAAGCCCTGAGACGGGTAAATGTTTGGCAGCAACATTGATTTAGATGCATTGTGTATTATCTTGCAGGCACCTTGCAGGGAACAGTTGATATTTTGAGGCAGCTTTGTATGGGGAAATAGGGCCATGTGATGGACAAATATAAAAATTAAAAATTGATAGCCAGTCGTCAGAAATGAAGTTGTGCATTATTTTTTAAGATAAATGTGGGAATAAAAAAATGGCATTTTCAACAAGGAACAAATGGTTGTTTTTTGGGGGGGTTGGCCATTTTTTGCTAATTTAATTCAGGAATAGAACATAAAAATGAACATCCTCTGGCAAGTTTGACCATTATTCAATACAGCCAAAATGGTTTGAAAATATTGTCATTAGGATCTCTTAATGGTAAATTGCTGACCAGGAATGGGACAGCAGAGTTTTGGCTGACAGGGACAGTGTTTAGAGGGCTTCTAATACAATAGAAATTATCAACTTTTTAACAGAAAAACATTGAATACCATCTAAAAACTCCAAAAAGGTATTTTTCAACTAATTTACTTGTACATACCTCTGACACATTTTTTTAAAAAAATCTTAGGGATATTCTGGATCTTGCAGTGGTCTATTTTGGCCCGTCTTGCCAACAAAAATGTTGTTAAAATCAAGGATGGAAAATTTTGATCACCGTGAGGGACACATCTGTTTTGCCAGAGGGCCATTTTTTTCTAGTTGAAGGGTACTTCACATTTTTTAAGTACATAAACTTAAATGTAACTTGCAAAAATCAATCTGATGGGCTAAATACAGGATTTAAGCCAGTTCCAGTCACTTTTTGGTGAAGGTAACCTAAAACTGACTGGTTTATAAGGCATATTTTGTTTTTGCAAATGTATGAAAAGGAAATTTAACATTAGTTACAGCTTTTTTTGTCTCAATTTTTGATGCTGTCATAGCAGATTTTTCACAGGTTTTCATAAATAAACACTTTAATTCATTTTAAATTGACTGGCGACTAAGAGGAGGAGGGCCGCCAGTCGCCCAACCCTGTGTTAAATACTGCTGCTTGTGTATTGTGAATTAACGCTGTTACTAGCCATTACCTTTGAAAAAAAATCAATTTCAAGCTTTGTTTGAACTTGGTTGAAAGAAATATGGGGGGGGGTATTGGTGCTCAAAACAGCATTAATCAATGATTAAATGTCCTTTTACGGCCAAATATTACAATGAAAATTGTCTGACCAGATTTCACAAAAGTGTGAGCCATTTTCTCAGGAACAAAATTAAAATGCACTTCTCCTTAAATGGAGAGAAACCATCGTCAAGATTTTACGAATTAATCATGTTCTGGGCCAGTTTTTTTTTTAAATCAGGGTTGTGATACCAGAATGTAAACTTGATGCAATACCAGAAAAATGCATTGATTGATTTCTGTATCAATAAAGCCAAAAATGAAACTATAAAAATTATTAATAGTCCTTGAATAAACATTTTTTCAATGAATTTTTAGTGCAAAAAATGCAGGTGTAGGGGCTCAGTCCGAACAAAAGATATTTGCATTAAATCTCTTAAATTTAATAATTCCTTGTTCTGGAAACACTTTCATTAAAGGCCCTGGAAACCCACACAGGTGTGAGTGAATAAACCCTTGATTAGACCTCTTCTCAGGACTGTGGCTGTTTTCGAATTCGCATACTATACTAGCAGTGCGTACTGATTTGACCAAAATGTAGTATGCAGTATGCAGTATGCGAACAAATGTCAAAGTTGTAGTATGCAAAAAATACCCGGATGACGTACTGAATCTGGAAAATTCCACAGTATGCATCGGACCAGTCTGCTTCGCCTACTGTTACCCACAATGCAAAGCGCCTGGTCACATGATCGGAAATGACAATGGCGGAGAGCAGAGCAACGACAGCCGGAGTAGCAGAGGAATACAAATGTAATCTTTACCCTTTCAACACATTATCTTGTGTAATAAATTGTAAAATGCTCACTGTTGTTGTAGTTTTTCCGTTACGGTTCGTAACAGCAGGAAGGTGGTGTTAAGTCTGTCCTATACCTGCTAAGCTAAAAACAACGAAACAGGTAGCAGGTTATCAGTCGTAGACATTGAACAACACGGTTATCTTTACGTTGAAGTATCGTTTCTTTCAGGGACTGAGCAGGACACGGAGGCCCTGTGGAGGGAGTGGTTGGAGAGGAGAGAGCAGGAGAATGCGACGAGGGAGGAGAGGAGATGAAAGGATTTGATGGCCATTATTGAAAAAATTCTGAAGTGATTGTAAATTTTAATAAAAAGCTGTATTGTTTAAGATTTCTTTTGTTATTGTTGTGATTTTTTAGATCAGACAACCGCCATCTAGTTTGACAATGACTGAAACACCTAATTAAATAAAAATAGGGGAGACTGGATTGTAGTGGCAGCTTGTAATATTCAAACAGGAAAAGAACAAATAGTATTGGAGAATGTGAAACCTGAACCCAAAACATAATTATACTGTTTACAAGACATGACAGAATGGTTTTATTTACAAGGAAATAACTGAAATGTCAAGATGTACTCGTGGTTTGTTTGTTTTGTATATTGAAAATAATGTTTGGAAAAAAAAATCAAATCAGCTGTAGCTTACTTCCGCATTCTTCAAACTGAAAACCATTGTAGCATACTACAAAATAAACCCAACAGAACAGTCATACTACATACTACATTCCAGGGCCTACTGCCTACTACGTTCATATGCAGTATGTAGTCGGCAAATTCGAAAACAGCCAGTGTGTTTCAATTAGTTTGACTGACAGCTGTGAAATCTGTTGAACCTGTACTTGCAGGAGGACTAATCAACCTGTTTTTATTTCAGCTGGTCACGATCAAAATGTCACTGTAGCCACACCTGTATTCAACCTCTCCCAGGTCTAATCAACCAGGGTCATTAAAAACACCTGCATGGGTGACCAGGGCCTCTAAAGCTCATCTAACTTGATGTTGTACAAATAGTAAACTCAGGATGATTCTTGCAAATGTATTATTTTAAAATTAGGTAAACAATAACAAAAGCATGATTGTGAACTAAAAAAAAAATCTTTAACAAAAATATTTGGCAGGGTTTTATTGATTGTAGTCATTTTCAAATCTGCCAATACTGATATTTAGCATTAAAAACAATTATCTGCAGATTCCAGATCATATCATGCATCACCATTAATAATTGTTTTTTTTTTTTTTTACAACCGACCAAATATATCACTTAAAAGTTACTCAAATATTTTTTTTACATTTTTACTTAAAATGATGATATTTCTTAACCTAAATAAATCACATAATCTTTATTTGGTATTAAATGTTTAAGTTTGAAAGTTCTTGTCGACATTTTTGTATGCATATGTTAAAACCGGATAAAGAAATAAATAAAAAAAGGCTCAAAATTACTATCCAAAAATTAAACATAAATTATATGTTTTAGTCTTTTACAAAATAAAATGCCACTAAAGCTAGCAACTCCTTAAAAATTACAGACAGAGGACATGGAGTTTTATTAAAACCGACTCATTACTCCACATACTCCACCACTGTTGCCTCAAAAGTATTTTAAATAATTGTTCAGTAATGATTTAACATTTGTTCCATGAAAAGCAGGGTTTGGCCGCCCTACACTTTAAAAAACACTGGTTTGGGTCATACTTCCTTTTGTGTTAATAGGCTCTGCAGTCTTGGGTTAAAAATCTAAATGTAAATCGTATCGTTTTAAAACACGGTATTAAAAGTACTAATGTAGTAGAATTTTATTTAATTAAATTTTTTGGCAACTTTAATCCCCCGGCAGTAGCTGACTTTATCTACAACAAACTACACAAACTTGAACGAGACAAATGCTGCTAAAAACTTTCAAACAGCGCTAACACGAGTCAGAAAAGTTTAGTAAAGCTCTTACCTTTAGCACAGGTGTGTCGTACAACTCCAGACTGACTGGGAGGGAATTTCAGCCATCTTTTGAACCTGCTTGTCATTTTACTTTTTGCAAATGAATCCATTTCTCTTCATTTAACTGCAGGTTAGGCTTCTACACCTAAACCTATACCGGTACGAACTAGCTAACTAAACTAACTGGTCTCTGGCAGTATGTCAGTTGCTGCCGCCCTCTGAGCCAATCGTCAAATCCTCTTCAGTGCGTCCTCTTCTCCTGAAAGGTGAAATGTTAGGACGGCTAAGCACTGAAACCACTTCTGCGTGTGACCTACAATGGATGGATCACACCTGCAGGCGCAGCGGGAGCGGAGGTAGACCATCAAGTACACCTGTGCAGCGCATCCTCGGGGGAGTGTAAATAAGCTTTGGTGAATGTAATTCGGGTTAATTATGGCTTCTAGACTAGTGCCACTGAAATACAATCAGAAGAACATTTGCGCGTTTCCTACTTCTTCAGTTAAAAAACAGCTAATGATGAGTCGATGGGAATTATGACTCTTTTAAGTGATCCGGATCTTTTGGCTCAACTCAGTCATGACATCCAACTCTCTCCCAAACGACTCTTCATTTAGTATACCCTTTTGGCATTGTTAATTAATCCAAATGTATCTAATACATGTATATCAGGCTGTTATTAGAATAAAGTGTATTATTACAGAAAAAAATGTAATTTCAAACAAACCCTAATTCCAATGAGGCTGGGAAGTTGTGTTAAGCATTAATAAAAATTGAAAATGTGCAAAACTTTTCGACCTAAATTTAATACGGAGACAAGATATACAATATTCAAAAACTGATTAACTAAATTGTTATGACAATGGAGATGTTGTATTTCCACCTGTCACATCAAATTCAAAATGAGTGAGTATTTTTTTTTTTAAAATATGTATATATATATATATATATATATATATATATATATATATATATATATATATATATAAAACTTAAGAGTGGCAATTTGTTATATTTATGAAATTATATATTACAGGTAGAAGTGAAAATGTGTTACTCATGGTGTTGAATTTAAGTACCGACTTTGACAATGACAAATAGGATACAAAATATATAAATAATAACCATTTGCTCTGGTATATGTTGAATTGTTATACTAAATGTTAATAAGCTATGAATTCCAAAATGTGACCATAGCTTGGGCACATCTTTACTGGTCCAGAGGGAATTGAGTCTTAAATCAGAACCCATGGAAAAGCACCAGCTCAACTCTTTATGCTGTGTCTAATATCACACTCAATAAGCACAAAAATATGCCTTTTAAAAGCTAGCTATCAAAAAATATTATACATTATTCTGGTTTCATTGAGCTTTTTTTCATGTCTGGCCTGACTAATATGAAATACAAATTAATTTTTAAAGATTTTAACCCTTTGAATGCTGATTTTTTGTCAAGATGCCACCATTTTTTTTAGATGAAGAAAAATTATATACACTTTGAATATCCTACATGAAGTGTATTTTTTGTTTGGATTATTACAGCCTGACATATTGTCGACATTTTCTGCCAAGGGTCCAATACTCAACCTTGTACCGAAGCACAAAAAAATAATACACTTTTAAATGTTGCACTAATGCACATACCAAAATGGATCTTCATCCTGAATTGCCAACCTCCTAATACAGTCAAGCAGATACAGATAAGGGGGTGTATTACCAGGAGGGGTATAAAAATCATTCTGGAGATTGTAGTCTTTCTCTGTACATCCTACTGGACAGTGAGACAGTAAGTCTGCCAATGTTGGAATGTGGCCAGAAATTGAATTACCTGACATATATACCGTGTGTATCTGATTCCAACATCAGGAAGTCCGATAAAGTGAGCCAGAACACAATAAACAAACCCTGAAGGCATCAGAGATCCCCTATACCTGCACATTCAGCAAAATCAACTCAATTTCAGTCTGTGGTGTAGTCATGATGGAGCACATGGTTCAACATAACCCATAAATATGACATAACTAACACAAACAAGCAACAACATGACCGCATTTTTACACCAGAACACCACTGTAGTGGTCCATTTGCTCAGTTTGTCTTTTGCCGTTGGCACTCTGTGAAAACTGAAGCCTCACTTCCTTCTGCATCCATTTGCTCACTCAGTTGTACAACAACACTGACGTTTAAGCGGGGTTTTGTTTTTTCAGCTGTTTTAAAAGAACCAGAGCTGAGTGTTGATGGCTTGTAGAACAACAATCACGATAACACCTGTACTCTTTTGCTTGATAGCACATTACTGTTTGTTGTGACAGAACATGCTGGAAAAATGCTCTCTAGCTTTTTAGTTTGTTTATGAGATGAGTATTTTCTTTTTTTTTTGAAGAAAAATAACTCAGATGAAGATCCATTTAAAAAAGACATGAAAACAGATTATACTTAGGCATGGTTCCTCCATGTGATTGTTTCCAACAAACAACTCCAAAATATGCTTGATCATTTAAAGCAGACAAAGATGCTTTTTCTTTGCTCTCGTCTTTTCTTACAGTTTCCTTATACCTTCTGAAGAGAAGAAAAGACATTTTATTCAACACAGTTCAACTCAGTTGGTGATGGTGGGGAGGGGGGCAGTGACAACAAATGTGTCATGCATAGTGCAGGATGAGAGGGGGCAATGGGGTTGGTTCTGAACCAAAACAAAGAGACTCACCCAATTTTATCAGCTACCAAACAATGACATTAGGAGTTTCGACAGCTGAAACAGTGACTACACACTCCATTTTCTGAGTGTGGAGGAAAATGTTTAATTAACAGCGTTCAGTGCCGTCAGTGTGTGTTTTACTTCTATTGGCTTAATGATGAGTATTTTATTAGACCTTACCTCTGAATTAAATCCTTTCCTATCAGGAAGTTAAGCACTCTTGTATGCTTTGAGTGTTTTATAGTTTCATACATTGTGCAGAGTCATGTGAACAAGTGCATGAGCACAAGGCTAAATATTGAGTTTATCTTAAGTTGTACTTTTTCATTCATCACAGCGGTGACAGACAGCCTGAGTGAAAAGTCTGCATAGCCAAGCCACATAGACGGATATGTGAAGATCCAGTCATCCTTTCAAAATAAAACACTCTTCAGTCTCAGTTATTAAAAATGGTAATTAAATTAATCACCTTTATTTCTGTACAGCCAGGTTCCAGTCTCCAGCCTGGTGGTTGGGGACATCTAAGTTAGCTAAGTAACCTTTTATCTTGCCAGTTTAAATGTGGGTGTCAACTTTGTGCTTTTTTATGAATAACAAGATTTAATACAAAATGTGGGCAATCACAGCTAAGTTGCGTGGAGGAAAAGGAGGACTGGCCTGCATGGTTGTAAGTTTATTTGACTGCAAAACGTGTGTTAAGCACACAAGAGTGCTCAACTTCATAATGGGAAGGAATTCAACTCAGAGGTAAACTAATAAAATGCCCATCAAGGATCAATAGAAACATCAGATAAGCTCAGAATGATGACCAAGTAGTTAAAACACACTTATTCAGCACTGGGTGAATGCTTTTTTTTTTTTTTTTTTTAACTCTTTACTTCTGCACAAAAGGTGTAACAATTTAATGAGTCCAATTGCATTCCTAAATGTCATGGCTAAGCAGCCGATAAAGCAGAGTTAGTTCTGATAAATGTGTCATTATTGGGGTTTAGAAACAAGCTCATGACTTCCTCTAATCCTGTTAGTGAGCTACTGTGAGTATACTTTGCAAAACAGGCAAAGGCCAGTCTGTCACAACACTGTAGCTATATAGTGGTGCAGGAATGAGTTAAAAAAAAAAAAAGAAGTGAGTTAGCATTTAGCATTTTCTGGTTCCCAAGCCTGAATGTATGCAGAATATAAAATACCAGTTTTGGATGAATGTCTGAAATAAGGTTGTATATGAACACATATACATCACATTTAAATGTTTAATGGGAAATAATAAAATGCATCTGATATTGCCTGCTTTAAATCTTAAACCACTGATATGTGTTTAAAAGGATGGTTGCTAACAAACTGCTAGCACGGACTACAAAAATGGGCAGGGACCCAACTGCAAGTAATTCTGACCATTTTTTTTAAAAATCAATAATTCATACATTACTGCCACACCCATGACGTATAACTTGATAAAGTCAGTAGATTAAAAGGAAATTTTCAAACAAGAGCTTACAGCAATTCATTTATTGGAAAAGCTGTATTTGCCTCAAAGTCAAACCAACCTGTTGTAGTTCCATAGTAGCTTAACAATAGCTTTTTACTCAAGGTAACCAGTGGAAGTCTAACTTTCGTTCTAACGCTAATTCTCATCACTCTCCTCTTCTCATCACCAGTTTGTCCTGTGCACTAGTATCAACTCTTAATGCTTCTCCCTCGTTTTACCTCACCAGATTTGGCTCTGGGCTTACATTTTGAATAGCTCTGCCTGTGAGGTTTTCGTTTATTAATTTATTTGCTTCTCTGTGCACAGAACCACTCTTACGGATTTGAACTTGCCTGTTGTGTGAGTTGTGCATTCTGGTCTTCACTTCTGCTTTGTTACATTCCCCAATTTCAATCAGTGCAATAATTAGCAAAGAGAGCTAACTAGCTTTTGCCTTCCAAGTTGAACCTCTAAACACAAAATGTGCTCCAGAAATGTTACAAAGGGACAGATGGCTGTGCCTGATGAAAAAAGTGTCTTGTGAAATCCTTTAAATCGACCTCTATGTGCTGCACTATGACATGCTCCAGTGAGCAGTGAGCTCACTGTAGATGCTGACAGCTTGTCTCCAAGCAACACCAACACCCTGAATGATGTTAAAGTGCACGCTGCAGAAGGAAGCTCCCTTTAGACCAAAGAACAGACCTTGTTTTGAGAAATATGTGAAACCTGTTGGTTGTTTGTTAAAATGTAAATAAATCTAAATGCTGCAGTGGAGCTGTGCAATATACTGAGTTTTTGAGATAAATATGTTTTCAGACCAGATGTAGGGTTAGACCAGTGGTTCTTAATCACTCCCTGTCATGTCGAGATTAATATCTTTCCATGCCCCATCACCAACACCACCAACATCACCTACAAAGTTACATAAAGGTTAGATATTTCTAAATATTTAAACGTGTTTATACCTATTTCTTTTTAAACCAAGAATTTGACATAAACTAGACCAGGTTAAAGGACCCAAACGCAGGACACGAGACTTAAAGCAGTGTCAGGGTCGGTACACAGAAGATCAGTCAGATAAGGCAGATGTATCAAAAACGCTGAGGCAAAAAGGCAAGGTTAAAAAACAAAGCAGGATCAGATCAGACGTGGAACAAGACTAGAAAGAATGCTAGAACGCGACGCTGTACGCGGTACAAACAAACTGGCAAGAAGGCGAGGAGACACGAAGTTTAAATACATGAGGTGATTGGGGGTGATCAGACACAGCTGGGGAGGAGCAATCAGGATTCAGGTGTGACAACGTCAGACAGGAAGCAAAACCTACGGAGACAAGGAAAGACAGGTGAATTTTCAAAATAAAACAGGAAGCACAAGACAAGACACAAAATATGAACACAATACGGATCACTACACTAAAACAGAAAAACAGGATCATGACAGACTTAAGTATTACTGTGCAAAACCATGAACTCAATAGTATTTTCCCTTGTTGTATTTCAACAATTGCTTTACTTAATATATGAGACCCATTCTTTTTCAAAGAGATATAATAAAATCAAGTGGCAACTAATGCAGTTGTGTTTTCAAGATTGTAGTTAGAGATTTAAGTCCAGAGTCAGAATTTCAAGGCCAACAGAACATTTTCCACATTAAACAATATTAACCAAAAAAAAAAAAAAAAAAAAAAACGCTCAAAAAATCTGCTATTACACAGCCAACATTGCTATTTAAATAAATTTCACCTCTAAGTAGCCAATCACAGTGCTGAAATTGGATTGGCACATGGGGCGGAGATGTTGTTAATGGCCCAACTTAAAAATGATCAGATTTTGGTGGTGATCCAGATAACCGCCATTAGGGCACAATCGTTTTTGCTCAGTAACTGTCTAACTAATAATGATATCAACATGATTCCAAGTGCTAGGTGTGGGTTTTCAGGGTCAATTAATCATATTATGATGGCAACTTTATCATGGAACTATTGCTTATAGATGTAACAGCAATATGTGAGCTACCTTGGTGGGGGTTTACAATCTCCGATTGCTTTCTAGTTTCTATTTGGACAGGATACCACCAACAAGGTATGAACTCTCCCTCTTGTGCAAAGGTCAGACTTCAGAATTTATGCACGATAATTGTCCAACCCAACAGTCATAGGATTTCAGGACCTGCCAGCCAAGATTGTACATTTTACCTCATCAAGTCTGTCATAGTGAACATCATAACAGACCTATCTCATCACGACTTCATGACAGGAAGTCTAGTATGTTTGACTTTTTCTCCTGCCTCTGAAGATTTTATTTTCCCTCACTTCAGAGCCACTGAGAAGTAGTTATTAATAAGACTGACATCTGTAGTGTAACAAACTTAATGTCATTCCAGGGATTGCAGCACAATTTGATACCAAAACTCCATAAAATAATGGAAATTTCATATTATGGCACTAGTGAGTGTAGAACATTTTGGCAACCTCAATACATGGAAATATTATTGGAAAAATGCTCATTGGGTGTCCAGACCTTTTATGTTTGATGCCATGGTAGCAACCACATATCAATACTGTATGACTACCAATATCATATCAAAGTTTAGAATTCTGTTATTATGACAATATATTTTTTTCTGTTTTGCTGCTTTATCATCATGGTGCATATTTAATTACACAAACAGCAAATGAATGCTAATTTGATGCAGAATTTCCCTCATATTTTGATGTAAAAGTCTTGCGGATGCTGATTATAACACTATGCAAATACTGTTGTGCAAACATGAACATGGCAGATAAACAGGATAGTAAACATGCACACACACAAACACAATATTATTGTGTACTCATGCACAGACCTTAAATGCCATACAGTGCTAATCCCCCTGTGCAGACATTCCTCTCTGTCTGCCACATTCAAATGTCACATCCTCTCACTGGGACGCTCTCCATAACTGACATATGTCACCTTCCAATCTGCCAGTGGCCACTTCTGGCTATTTTTTCTCTTCTGTTAATTGCTCTAGGCACTCGCTTCCATCTTGCTGTCTTTTTTCTGTGAGATTAGAGGAGAAGAAGCCCCCAAAATATGTAGCAGAGTGCCCCCTGATGATCAGACAGCTGCTAGAATACCAAACAGACACAGCAGGGAGCCCTGCGAGCGGCACCTTCTTAAATGCCATGAAAGGATGGCATCAGCGTTAAATTTGTTGACCGAAATATGACTAAATACTTAAGTCTTTGAAAACCTTTTTTCTATATAGAAAAGAGATGATAACAAACTGAAAAATCAGTCTTTTATGACAAATACTCTGGTGAAATGTTTGCTTAATTTGTATCAACCAGAAAACACAAGGGTAAATGTCATTTGGCTGGATGAGTGTCCTCTATTTAAGAACCACAGTCAATGCTCTACTGGCAAATTATGGCATAATCTTGGGTTCCTGTATAGAAACAGATGCAATTTTTCCTGTTAACTGTACAAAAATATTGTTGAAACACTTTTATATTAATAACTAGAGATCCTTATACCAGTAATCAATGTATTCTGGATGAAAAAGTTGTCCTCTATATCACAGAGGCATGATAAGTAGTTGTTTCTTTTTATCTGTAAGTCACTTATTGGGTGTTCTCCATCTTACATAATTTATAAGATATAACAAGGACTGTTCAGGGTTTTTGAAGTTGACTTGTATAAGGTTAATAGCATGAACGTAAACATAAGCCACAATCACAAAGCGCAGTTCATTTTCTGGTCAGAAGAAGTCGGCACAGAAGCCAATGCTAATGCTATACATTGTTGCACATGGTGCCACCGTCTTAGTGTAACTGAAAGAATTGTTGGTAAAGACAAGTCACAAAAACAGTGTTGGGTCATCCCATGCTACAGTATGTGTATTACAACTTAAGCGGGGTACACACATAACAATTTTAAAAATCAGGCATGGAACCATTTTGATCATACTGTGAGTGGTGTGCTTTGGTAATCTCAACACAGCACACCACACACATTACAATCAAGATTCCACCACCAATCTAGAATCTAGTCCTCCAAGCCAGAAATTTTGCATGATCAGACATGATCTAACAAAAACGAAGATGAAGGAACGTAGCAATAACAACATGGAAGAGGACATGTGAGAAGAGGGAATGATGGTGGCCTCGGGACTATTTTTCCCAAACAAAAATAAAGAAAAGATTGTGGAAAAAATCCTGGAGACAGCGTGAGCTGGTCCTCCACTCCTGAGGTCCACTGAACTTTGTTTCAGGTCGACCGTGCTTGTTTGCATGACTGAACAAGTTTAATATTTATGATTGTCGGCCCAACCCGTTTCAGAGTTGATTATCAGGACAAATTCACTCTTAACACACCTCAGACCACAGGATAATCTTATAAGACATAAGATAATCTGGCATTTTCCATCCCCTGATTGGGAAATGGGGAAGGGCAAAACCCGATATTCTTTATGTGTGTTCCCCATTTTATTTTTACACTACCAAGGCACTTTTTTTGAGGCACTGCTTCAGCACATGGTACAGCCTACGTTGGCTTTCGCCAGCATCACAGACCAGCTTGCTTCACAAGAGGGAATAACTGCTACCAAACTCGGTGACTGCCAATTTTTGCAACTTCTGTATAAATGGATGAACTTATATGGGAACTGGAGGACCGGTGAAACCTATGTTACCTGTTGATACAGGTCAATGAATCATGAGCTCATGTCTTCAAACTAGATGGAATAAGAATGTGACAACAAAAAATCCCTTCAGGATGTTCCAGGATCAGAGGATACCTCTGTGCTGACTTCTTCTGATCAGATGGAGAACTGAGCTTTGTGGCTGTGGCACACATTCAGGTTAATACCAAGTACCACTTACATTCCTACTTCAAAGGCCGTTAACTATTCCTTCATCTGGAACACTGGACTTTTACCAGACTTGCTCTATTGACTGTCTGATGCTTTATGTCCTACGGTTTCACTATGAACTTGGAAAATCTACTTCTGGCTACTATGCTCTGAAAATGTGGAATAACTAAACACAGACTCAAGCCTGACACTCCTGTTTATTTTAGACAATAAAAGACAATGATTGTGAACCATTTTACAGCAGTATGTTAATGTTTTATATGACTTTTCTTCTTTTTTTGTTTAAATTGTGCTTTTGCTGGGACTTAACGTCATTGTAAATGAGCTAAACCTCAATGATTTTTGAGACTTAAAAAAGGATTAATAATATTCACTGCAATGTCTGGTGCATATCTTTTGGAAAAGAGACTAAAATGTGGACAAAATTAGCACAGTGCCCAGACAAAAGGCTGCATCTTTAACCCTTTGACTTTCAAACTAAGAAATACATTTGCAACAAATTATTTGTTGGTAAAATTTTGTTCCTTCCTCTTCTTTTAGCGACATTTCAGGGTTTTCTTTTTTCAAATTACCAAATCGGGAAGCATATATGTTGGTCAACCGGCTGGTTGGCTTGCCTGTTAAGGGTTGTCCTGGGCATGAATAGATTTCTTTCATTTCTGCAACAAAATGTTTTTTTTTTTTTTTTTCACATTAAAGATTACAGAAAGAAAAGATTAGATATTTAGTGGTTGACCCAGTTATCTAAGGAATCATAAATAAATGTTTTATCATCAAATTTATTTCCTTCAACTAAATTATGATTGTTGGAGGATCTGGAAAAACATGAAAAGAATTTTCTTACTCCGATGTATGCTTTTACTGTTAGATTTCTGAGGAGCTATGATTCTCTTCTGATTTTTTCTAGTTTTCAAACAATTATATTCATGCACAGCAGCGCCACCCATTGGATACAAATAGGCATTACAAACATTAATAAGAGAGGTAAATAAGGAAAAACAAAGATAGGCTTACAAAATTTTAAAAACAGTGTTAAGGCAGCGAAAAGTCAACCACATGGTTACAATGCCAGTTAAAGGATTAACTGTATCCTGCAGCAAGCATAAATTAAGCCAAAAAAGACAATAAAGACTGACTGAATCCAACACTGGATGTCATCAAGTATGACTCCAAGAAAGCAATTTTCTGCATAAATGATTTTTTTTTAATTCAAATTTCGAGCTCTGCACTTTTTCTTTTGATCCTCAGCTTGTAGACAACCTTGATCAGACATATGATTTCATCCTGTTAGAGCTCTGTGTTCTCTGTCCTTTGTCACTGTACAGAGGCGTGGTTGTCAAGGCAACATGGTTACAGAGGGTAAATGGCAGATGTGTTTGAGACACACACACTCATACACACACCAGCATTCACTCATTCCTGGTCAATGACAGCTCCGCCTGGCTGGAGGATATTCAATCTACGAGGCGTCTCCGGCATAGTTACAGTCTGGTCATTAGAGGCGATGGCAGGGGCTACGTGCAAGGCTAAAGATAAAGCCAGAGAGTACAGGGGATGATGGTTGCAGAGACGTAATGCTTGAACGACAGACACAAAAGCAGACTCGCACTCTATCAATGTACGAGCGAGACATGTGACTGACACTGACGCTTAAGCAATACACCTGCAAATGAATGTAAGATGAATGACAATTTTTGGCTTTTAAGGTTAGACTTTTAATCAATCACATTTTTTTTTGTGCAGCACCAAGTGATATTCATTCAGTTCTTGAAAAAGTATTTGTCAATATTTTTACCAAAGTAATAGAGTGGTACAGGAATGAGTCCATAAAGGCAGAAATGAGTTAGCATTTAGCACATCTTGGTTCCCAAACCCCAAAAATTACCAGTCTTGGTAAAAGCCTGAAATAAGGTTCATGATGAACACACACACAAGATTTTCAGTGTTTTATTGGAAATGATAAAATGCATCTGATGCTTTTGAATATTAATCCATTGGGAGTTTAAAACGAAAGCTAAACTAAAGCTAACTGACTGCTAACAAGGACTCCAAAGTACTTTGGCTGGGGACCCTGACATCAATCATTTCTGACTTTTTTTATTAATCAATAATTCATACATTAAAACCATGGCCATAAGGACCAGCTTGGTAAGGTCACTCGGTTATCAGGAAACTCTTAAACAAGAGTTCACATTAAGATGTTAAATATCGGAAACTTTGTAGTTGCTTTTAAGTCGAACTGCCATGTTGTAGTTCCCTAAAAGATACTAATAGCTTTTCACTTTTGTTGATCACGTTTAAGCTTAAAATATCATGAAAAGTGGTTTTTTTTTAATATTATGACAAAGAACAGAACAAGTAAATATCGTCATTTTGGTTCACTACAGAGCTTATTATCAGCAATGGTACAAAATAGAGGGAAACATTTAACAGGCTTGTAATGGGCTTTCAGTCGATGTAACCAGCGCATTGCTAGCATCTGGTAAATATGATTGCCACTAAAGTGACTTGCAAGCTTAGCCCTTGAGGGGAGATAGTCAGGTACTGATGCTAGGGGATAAACAGTAAATGGTGCAACCGAAAACCTCGTTATAAACCCTCTTTTAGAGTTAAACTAAAATATATACGTATTGGCTCAAGTAGATGCTACAGTAAGATTCTTTACAGGGTTACACTTTTTGCCGAAAAAGCTCCTGTATTTGGAACTATTTCCACAACTAGTCTGGGGGCATCAGGAAAAGTCACACTCCACCTGCACAATGTTTCTCTCCACTTTAGACATGTCCAAAATCAAACTCTTGATGATTTCTCAACATTAGTAACCTGAAATGTGGTCCATATTGAAGCTTGGCAAGATGGATCTGCCTGATTACAGACATGCTGATCCATCTGTACGTTAATGTTACAACACTTATCAGTATCAGCCAATATATATTGATGTGTGAACAAGCCATTTAGTGGTAGGACTAGAATGAACATAAAGATTGGAGAGGGCATCTATTGCCAACAACTTTTTTTTTCCCCAAGGCACACCTAAAACCAAGCCAAAATCTCAAGGCACACCTGTTCCCTCAGAAGATAATTTTGAGGTACGTTTTGTTTTCATATCTCACATGTTTTTTGGAGTATAATTGATAGATATTACTGATGTACTTGATAGGTTAAATTCAATGAACTTGTATATAACTTTTGAAATATGAACATAAATATTTGGGATTTACATTACTGCATTTTTTTTTGCCTATATGCCAATGTTTCAAAACTTAATTTAGCCTATAACAATATTGATACTAATAGAAATTGTTTTTTTACTACATGTACATTTAATACATACTGTATTTTTCACTGTTATAGTAAAATCAATATGCAAAAATTTGACCAACTTAATACTAACATATAAGGTTTATAAAAATTGCTTATGTAACCTATGGATCACAACAGCAACAGTACAGTGAAGGTACTGGAGTAATGGAGCAATGAGGCTAGATCAGAAGATTCTAAGCAGGACTCTAAGAGCGGAGAAAGAGACTGAGACAGGAGTTATAATTGATGATCATCATCATCATTATTTAGGTCACCATTTTAAAAATAAGTTGGCCCAATTAATAATTTTGTGAAATGCAAAAGATGATTGTAGTAGTAATGGTTTCAGTTGGTAGAAAAAAAAATTGCACAATCAAAAACTCATCCCACTGTTGCTGAGGAGCTGTGATAATAACTTAATGTTTTTAAGGCACACCCTGAATTGCCTAAAGACACACCCAGTGTACCCTGGCACGCCATTTAAACCATTGGCCTATCAGATGGATTGCCGCCCAGTTATGGGGCTGTAGTCCTCAAGGTAGGCAGCTGAGGTTCAAGTCCAAACATGCAAATTAAAATTACATTGCCGGGAAATGAATGCTCTTCATTACAAAGTCTTCAAAAAGTTGTTTCAAGGGTATTTGCAGAAGCTGTTTGTTCGTGCTGTTCTAGCTTTGACCGTAAACCAGTCAAACTAAACTAACATCCAGAACAAAATTCATCACCTATGACTCACTCTTTTATCACTTATCACTTATGGAGCATTTCAGGAACTAAAAAGGAGCCACAAAACCCCCATAGATACTTGTACTTAAAGTAAGTTTAGTTCTTGGTTCTCCAAGTCTTTTGAGAAGTATGAAAATACTCCATCTTAAAACCACAGCTGGTGGCCTTTCAAAGCTGATATAAACACAGAGGTCACATTATGCATTTGAACTTGAAGCCCCTGCTGTCATATTTTCTGAGCGTTGTTAGCAAAACATCAAAAATCCACAAACAAACAACTTCTACCATACCTGAAAATGGAGACATCTGTCCACAAATGACTAACAAATAATAAGAGAGGCCCTCTGCACAGCACTGTCTTCTCTCAGTGGGAGCCCTAACCCAAATTTCTTGCATGATACCCCCAAAGGCAAAGTTTTGTCAACACCTAACTGTTTTTCTTGCCACCAGTTTTCTCTCCCCCCTCAGCTATTGTTTTGCACAGTTTCTTTAACCCTTGAACCGAGCACTGTTTGTAATGTTAATGTTTGGGAGTTGCTGCAGTCACACTGCTTAAGGTCAGCTGAATTTATTCCAGCCCATTAAAGATGACCGTGGCTGATGCTGAAATATAAAATCCTTCAAAACTCTTTCCTTCTGTTAAAATTTACCTTGAAACTGTACAGACAAACAAAACTTTTAAGAAATAAAAACAGGTGCACTCATTCTCACACTGAGAACTGAACTGCAAAAGGGAGACGCTGCAGAGTAAATACAGAGTGAAGAGTGAAAGACGAAAATTAGCAGGTGGATGGAAGTGAGCAGTTTTTAGTGATTTTGTTAACTTTGTGTTTGTTTTTGTCATGCTGAGGCACAGAGTCAATTAAGCAATATCACATCAGGTAAAGGGGTGCTTCAGAGAGCCTGTATTTTCAGTTAACTCAGGATGGTAGATCCTTTTTTTGATGCTAGGGTGCACAGTAAAATCTGCATGAAAGAATTAACACTGTCAAAGTTAATTTTAACACCTCTTAAGTGTATATATATTGGTCCACTCTATAAAGTGTTGTTTTCACTCTTTTTGGAGAGTTGGTACTTTAACTCTCATCAAATGTAATTGTAACTCTTTTTGGAGTTACACTTTAAAACTTTGTAACACTTCACTGTGTGACTTATGATCAACACTTGGTTAAAGCACATATATTTGGACAAAAAAAAAAAAAACAGGACGTGGGCTTGTGGTATCTGTTGGTGGGGATAAAGGCAGGATCAGAGTACAGAGTGTAGAGTTCAGAGTTAAGATTCTGGAGTGGCACCTAAAAATATTTTTACACTTGTTTTATGACACCAACTAATTTTTAACTGAGGGTTAATTTTCAGGGATTACACTCCATCCAGAGTATAATAAGCTCTTCACTTGCTGAAACTTTGCCAACACCAAAATTGTAACTCTTCCCAATTTATTGTGTATGTCCACAGTCTCTAATGCTCAAATAATCTTCCAGTTTTATTGTACAGAGTACCCTGATGGGCCTGTATTCTCTCTCAGTCTGAAATACTTTGTTAGTGCTCCTGCCCCTTCAAGAGGTCCTTTCCCACATGGGCCCAGTTCACCCTGATTGGTTCATAGGTCAATTATGTGGTAACTGGTCAGTTCAGCGCTGCTTGGCACCATCTTGTCAACAACTCTGTATTCATTCTGCACTGGGCTTTCTAGTCTGGGCCAATGGGCTTGAACTGCAGACAAAACAATGCTGAGACATCACAGTGATAGGTCTACTCAGTGGGGCCTTTTTACAGGCTATTTTTTTGCTTTCAAGATCAGTTTCGACCCGAAAGATGTCCATTTATGTTCAGTTCTCATTCGTTCTCAGTTTGTGAGCATTCTTGAGGTGATTCAAGTCATCTGCCAGAGTCACTGATATCTGGGCTCATTGTGATATCACAGTGAGCCATATTAATATTGCCCATAATTCCCCTCATCTGGTATCTCCACCCATAGATCTCCACAACCGTGACAGCACACAGCCAAACTTGTGTTGGCACACCTTAGAGATGAGAGAGGCCAGGTTGGAGGAAGCTTGTTTGCATTTTAGGAGGATTTCGGGAAGGCTGTTTCGAGCTTATTTATACAGGGTCAGGTGATCAATGTTACATTTTGACCTAAACCTGGCACAGAAATGTCATCAAGACCATAGGACTGTGTGAGAGGGTTGACCATGTTGTCCATCATTGTCTTTTTCTTTCTGTAAGTATCAAAGGTATTAATTCAGGAACTATTTTGACACCAGAAGTGTTTTTAAAGTACCAGTTTTGCAGTGGTGGTGGAAAAACAACACACAAACAATAATCACCCCCAAATTATAGTTGACAAGCCACCCAACCATCCTGCTGCTCTTTTGATTCTCTAATTGAGGTAAACCCTGAACTGGTCGCCAGCCAATCACCAGGGAACATAGAGAGACAAACAACCACACTCACACTTAAACCTTCGGAGTCACCAGCCACCTAATGAGCGTGTTTTCAGTTTGTGGGAGGAAGGTGGAGTGCCCGGACAACCCACGCATGCATGGGGAGAACATGCAAACTCCGCACAGAAAGGCCCTGACTGACACAGGGATTGAACCTGAAACCCTCTTGCTGTGGGGCACATGCACTACCTGCTGCGCCACCATGCCACTCTTGGCTGGAACCAACAGCTAAGTAACCACTTCAAAAGGACAGTTTGTTCATTCATCAGAATCGTCATCATCCACATTGTGGAGTATTGTCTTTGGTTTCAGGACACAAAATTATAAACAGAATCACTTTATAACCCTGACATTTATCAGCCTTTCTTTGTTAATTTTCACTCCAAATGTTCAACAACTGCTTGTGATTGCAGTAAAATATTTTTATTACATCCATTTAATTTTTTAACACCTCCATTGATTGCTGAATTCTTACTCCTATTGACCTACAACTAAGGTTAAATCTGAGCAAATAATGCTTCATTGTAAAAATCATTTCAATACTGCAGACAATTGCTTTATTATAGTATTGTATCCTTCATTCAAACAGCACTTTTCTTTACAAAGTTAAAAAGTTCTTTAGTATAGGAAACATAAAATGCATAAAATGGTCGATTGGGTGAAGCCAGAGTGCCTGGAGAGAACCAAGAGAACATGCAAACTCCAGACAAAAAAGCCCAATAAGAGGTTCAAACCAGCAACCTTCTTGCTGAGGGACATGCACACAACCTGCTGTGCCACTGTGCTACCCTGTGTGGATCTTGTTAGTTTCAAGTTGTACTCACCAATGGCCAGATGAATTCAAACTATTTGTGTTGTGTTCAAAACACACAAGTAAAATCAACACAACAAAAACGTATTAATATAAAAATACTGTCTGACTCAATGTGTCATTATAAGAGATTATGATGTATCTAAAAAACTTGTTGAATTGCCTGAATCTGCTATAGAAGCCACATAATTATTGGTCGAACATGACCAGTAGTAACCTTCCATCAAGATTTCATAAGGCCATGTCAGCAGGGAGAAATGCTCCCCTACATTTAAAGCTGCATTTTGCACCATGACCAGTACTTGAGAAATACATTCAGTATTTTAAGTACAGTTTAATTTACTGAAAATGCTTTGTGCATGTGGTTTGGAGACCAAAATAATCTCACAGTATGATGTCGCAGATATAGAAGTCTATTGTGATCTTTGTTCTGCACTGTGGTATTACCACCGGGCTGAACCGCAGCTCTGATGTACCCTATTATCTAACTGTGAATAATTTAAGTGTACAGTGTATGGCTTGGCTGCTAAATGATTTAGACTTGGCATTAAAGGGAAGTCATGGGCTTGACATGAACATAAAGTTCCCTTGTAAAAAGGTTAATGCTTCTCATCATCTTCTGTCTTTATAAGAGGTTTTTTTTTTCTAATAAAGACACCTTTTTGAGCTGAAGGCTGTGTTTAATGTTCTGATGATCTGGGGCTTGAATTTCAGCAGTATACTGATTTAATGTGTGTTTTCTTTATGAACGTAACATTTTATCACCTCACTAGTAAAAGGAAAATCTTCTGAATAATTAAGTTTTCATTTAAATGAAATATGTCTTACCCTGAAAGCATCATTTGAGTTTAAGCCAGACATTTAATCTGCATACTTTAATGCTTTGTAAGTTTCTTTGAGCCAGTTCTTACACAAGTTATAGCTATTAAAAAAACAAGACAAACGCGGCAACGTAAATTTTTGAAAAACATTTTTCGATGTCGACCTTCTTCAATGTTTTCCCCTCTGTATCAGCACACTGCTGCATTAGGGTCTTCCACAGATCAAAGAAGTGCACCAGGTCCTCTTTGGACAGTTGCCTAACAAAGTCACACGGTGTGTATATGGAGGGTGATCGAGCACTTTGATCTGTTTTTGGGCCAGAAACTGCTTTACCGAGAGTGCAGTGTGGGCTGGTGCATTGTCTTGATAAACAGTAAAATTATTATTCCACAATCGTGGTTTCTTTCCTCTGATGTTCTCTTGCAGTTTATTAAAAATCTGTTTGTAACACTGCTGATTTATCATGACCCTTCTGGGACCCAATTCTCCAAAATGATACCCTTATCGTCAAAATAAAACGATCAACATTGCCTTGCATTTGAACTTACTTTGACAGGCTTTCTTCACCCTTGGTGATGATGGTGTTTCCAATGCACTGACGTTTTTTGTGTTTTTTCTTTAAGGACTCAGAAGATTTGGGTAACGTTCAAATTTCAATTTTCATGCAAAATTTTCCCAACTACCTCTTTACCAATGGAGACAATTTCTGCTATCATTCTTATATGGAGTCGTTGATCATTTTGAATAATTTGTTCAATTTGTTAAAGGTTTTGATGTGCATGGGCCCCCAAGACGTTCATCATCTTGGACATCCTCACTGCCTTCATATAATCTTTGGTGCCATTCAAACACATGCAGTGTTCCCCATACACCTTGGTTAATGTGCAAAAAGATCTGACTGCTGTTTTGATCAATATCACCAAAATTTCAAGTTAATGCAAACTCAACTTTTCAGCAAAAATGTTTTCAATGCATTAGCAAAGACACATGCTCATCAATCAGTAACTAGCAGTGAACTCAAGAGGTCACTCACTGGATACTCACAGCAGTTGACTCGTGGCACAAAATAACTCAAGGGCAGACCAATCAGGTCCATGAGGCAAAAAGCAGGGTTTATTTTCAGTCCAAGGTTCGGTACACAAGCAGGCCAAAACAATCCAGGCAGAGGTAACAGGCAAGCAAAAGGCTAGAGGCAAGGTACAGGCAAAAACAGGTCTATGACTTGAGCAAGGCTATGAAATAAAAAGCTGGAAAGTGACTCGAGGTTCAACAATCTGGCAACAGGACAGGGGAAGGCATGAGGGTTAAATTCATGAGGTGATTGGGGGTGATGAAACACAGCTGGGGAAGAACAATCAGGAATCAGGTGTGACAACCACAGACAGGAAGCAAAACCTACAATGACAAGGAGAGACAGGGGAATTTTCAAAATAAAACAGGAAGCACGAAACAAAACATAAACCATGAGAACAAAACGGGTAATTTAACTAAAGCAGGAGCATGATCATGACAGTAATTTCTGCCATTTGAATATCAGAAAGCTACTGATGCCCTCTACTGGTCGCTGCCATACTGCAAATCATCTCAACTGAACTTTAGCTCCATCTACTCTCAGGCAAAGGGGAAGTGTTGAGGCGGGATGTAAGGCCGTCCGACCAACAGCGACCCCGGGTTTCCAAAACTGAGTAAAACTGGAAATGTGATATGCCTCTCTGAAGAAAATTACCTCTTAAACGCTAAGTATTGTACTCCCTGGGGTTTATTATGTAATAGCTATACAGCCTCCACCTCCACCTTAACAAGGGCAGATGCCACAACTGTTCTGAAAGTCCACTCCATGGCCTGTAACCGCTCCCCTCTCCCATCAAACATTGTTGGTAGCCAATCAGCACAGAGCTCATAATCATAGCCTCCTATACCCTCCCCACCCCGTCAGATCTGAGCATTTACAGAGGAGAGGGAGAAAGAGTTGCATCTTATACTCTAGAGATGATATTTTCCATTTTTTATTCAACTTTAATGAAATCCTTTCTTAATAGACACCCGTGATGTATAAGGTCAAACACACCAGGACATGAGACCTCTTGATGTTAAGTCTCTTCCTATTCAATAGTACACTGGTTGGGGAACATCTTTTGTGAATGTTGTTCAAGGTTAAATGATAGGCAGGTGTTGTAAACAGAGAGACAGCAGCATAAGCAGAGAGTAAGAGCATGACTATGTATATAACAGCCACAAAGTAGATCCATCCTGCAAAGTTGATGCAAATAAAAGTAATACATAACAATTACAATTTATCTTCATAGAAATGTCTTTAGATTGCTGGCAAAAGATAACATACATTTTAATCACTTAACAATGTACATTATGCTCATGTAACATAGAAATCTTCAGTTAAAAAAAAAAAAAAAAAATCATAACTCTCTCTGACCATGAAATGGTTGACAAATGAAATGAAAATAAATCACAGCATCCTGAAAAGGTGTTCTGCTTTCACAGCATACCTATACATTTTAAATCACAGCTTGAAGAAGGAAAGAAAAGTAATACAGAAATAAAAAAAGATCCCCTTTTCTGCTGGTGTAAAATTGGAGGTGAGAGGCTCCTCTCACACCTTTCACAATTTGTCACATAGGTGTTGAACTGGGTTGAGATCTGAAGCCGTAAAGATAATTCTCATTAATTTTATATTCATTAAGGGAAATGTGACCCTTTGTGCCCTTTATGGAAGCATTTGCATTCATTACTTTTCCATGCAATGTAATTCATTCTGGTGTCCCATTTTCTCTACCTGATTGTATTTTAAACATAATTATAGGGATGGAGGAACCTCATCACCTGCCACTTCTGGTCATTATTAATCCCAATGACCCCACATGTATAAGATTTACGTGAAGATATTCTGTCATCCATAGAATCTAATATAAAAGGCTGCTGTCTGTCCTACAGTTTTGTTTTTGTCCTTTTTTTTTTTAGCAAATCAGGCTTTTGAAACCCCCCCAAAAAACATCTGTAATTTAGTTTCTGCTCGTGCAGTAGTGACATAACCAGACACAAATTAATGGGATCAAAAAAAGAACACAGGTCATTTTAGCTACATTCAAGTTATTTTGTTTTTTATTTCTTTAAATGTCTTCATCTGCTCATTATATGAAAGAGATAGTGCAGGGTTTTTTGAACGGGGTAAGTATGAGGTACTTGTCAAAAGCATAAATATTGTTCACAGTTATACAGATCAGCTCTGCTCCTGTACAGAAAGAGCTTACAAAGAGGCTAGAGCTACGCATGTATAAATGTGGATGGGGTCGACAGCTTAACCTAATTTAGAACACTTAGGACACAAAAACAGTGTAAGGCAATTGCTCACTGTATTCAACACATTTTCAACAACTTATTTTCCCAATGTCAAGCTGTCCTGTTTTGGCACTGTACTTTGATACACGGACTGGCCTACTGGTCCTTCTGATCAGCTATAGTCTGCAGACTTCACAAAAGAAAACAGCTGCCATCAAACTAGATGAACAAGCAATTTTTACAGCAAAAAAAATTGAGAGTGTGGATTATCATAGTTTATTAAAAGGTTAGTACAAAGATAAATGGATGCAAGTGGATGCTGTCATAGTGTGTGTTAGTCTGAGTGATGATGTCTGTCTCACTGCAGGATAATGTCATCACATGTGCTTATATATGTCTGGCATGCTTCTATACATTCTCAACATGGCTGAGATACTGTGTTGGTATCTGCACTCTAAATGGTTATGCTATATTCAGTTGAGTGTCAGGCTGTCTTCTGAGGTTCATCTTTACTCAGCACAGATATTGATACGTGGGTAACTTAACTATAGGGATGCATGGATAGCAAACTAAAAAGATATATTTGATAGGATAGGTCCATGAACCAAATAATGATACATGAATAGGTCCATGACTTAAAATTCATGCTGTCAGCTAATCACTGATAATTTTCCTTCAAAAGTGAGGAAACGAGGAAATAAGTTCAGTGTAAGAATTTTACTGGTGACCGTGTACATTGGTGACTTGGAGTTAAATTGGATCCCACTGAAAACAGACTCTCCGCCTATTTCCAGTGAACCGGTGCGGAGGTGCGGTGCTGGTACACTCTTTGGATGGGCCAAGGCACAGGCTGTGGAAACAACTGATTGACAAGTCTGGGGGCGATTTGTTGCAGAATGCACAGCCCGTAGGGAATGCTTTGGACTGTAGAAATGGGGGGTAAGGGCAGGAGCTCTAACAGAGCGTCTCAGTCAGATTGAGAATACAGCACTATCAGGGAAACTTTGTATATGAAAACTAAGGATAATATGGTCTGCTGAATTATTTTATGGCCAAAATGGCTAAACAGCATGTTGTTTATGCATTTTGGATTATGTGATTCTTCAGTTTAATATAGTTGTTACATTAAGTAATAGGTTAAATGTTGACAACCTTCCAGTAACAAATACCTTCCCAAGACATAACAATCATCGTCAGTTTTGTCCAATATAATGCAACCCTACCTTTACATGTGTGTTGATTTTAACAGGCTCAGGACCTGTCAGGGTGAAGACATATACTCTTATAAATAATTCATACACTTGAATGTCAATTCGGCTTTCCCTGCTGATTCTGTAACAGGTCAGTTCCCTGAACGGTCATGAGAGGTTTAAATAACAGCACCAAATTTAAACATTTATTCACTTTAATTGAAAATGTCAGAAATGTTCATGATTTTAATGACTTTTGACAGGAAATACAATTTTGTAGTGTGTACACATTAAATATTTTAGGTTTTGATGAACAAAAGCAGACACTTTTTGTCAAAAATGATGTTTCAAAGAATAAGTGATTGATTTATTTGACACCTTCTCTGAATAACTGTGGCCTTTTCATGTGGATCTTGAATTAGTAAATGCTCCAAAACTGTCAAAACAAAAAATGCTAAGGTTAGGCCTGCAGAGATATGCCGCTGTGAAGATTAAAATCCATTCATTTATTTTTATGTATCCACTGGAACAACAAACTTTAAAGGCTGCTTTTTTCTTTTCTTCAGTAAAGCGTTTATCAATTAATCATGGTCAATCTTGAATCCTGTTTTGCTTTGAGTGAAATTTGTCAGAAATAAAAGTCAAACAGCATCCATTGCTCTCCTGTGCAGCACATTTCTCATGTTTGTCAAGCTTCATTAATCTCTCATTCAATCGCATCCACAGCGGTCCTTGAAAATACTTTCCACTCTCACAGTCGCTCCTTGGAGGCACGCTGAGAAATGTAGCAGGAGAGGAAGAGGAAGAGAGGAAAGGAGGGTGGTGGTGAAAAAGTCTCAGATTGATTTTCCCATCATGACTTGAAATAGCATATTTATTGATTGCTTATAGGGAAGAGGAGAGGTGAAGGGTGAAGGTCCCCCTGGGTATGGCGTCATGTTCGAAAAGGCAATCAAGCTTTTCTCTCTGCATTTTAAGGTCAGGGGAGGTCTGTTTAAGGTTGGAATGCTATCTTATTTACTGCAGCGATGCAACATGGGGAGCTTTAAAAATGATTGACATTCTCTGGGCCATAAAGTAAAACTTCTTGCAATAACCAAGAAACTGTCTGAACTGAACTGAACTGTCTGCTAAATAGGTTAGCTTCATATTAAATAAACACATTCACTGCTTCATGCATTAATGTTTTGGATATTGTTTTGTGTTTTGTTAATACCAAATGGGCTGTTACTGGTTGATTGCACTTTTGCCCTCGCAGTGAACTTAAAGTATGATGTTGCATCAGTTAGTTAAATAACAGAACAGCACAGATATATCTACAGTCAATCTGAGGTCTTTTACACAAGTTTTAAGAGCTACACAAGCTCATATTTAGATCAATTAGGGCTCACAGGGGATGAAATCATATTCCTTTACAGTCCAACACTGCTCTCATGCATTCCCACAAATTTAGTGTAACCACACAGAACATTCATTGGCTTGCTTGTTCACACATGTTCCTCACAGCAGAACATCTTCCATCAGTTTGCCTGTTAAGCTGGGGACACACGACACAACTTTAGCAGTTTTAAAACACTAGGAGAACACACTAACAGACTGGTTTCAGCAGGTTTTTGTATGACAGCTGAAAGACAGAAAGACATGAGTCAAGCTCCGGGCGACACATGGCGATGTGTCCTTGAGCAAGACACATAACCCCAAGTTGCTCCCACTGCTGCATCAGTGGCGTGTAAATGGGCATGAAAGGGCGTGAAATTGTTAGTTGATACTGATGGATAACTAACATAGAAAACTCAGAACCATCAGTGAGTGAATGTGCGAGCGAATGGGTGTGAATGGGTAAGTGTGACCTGCGGTGTAAAGCAGCTTTGAGTAGTCAATGACTAGAAAAGCGCTATATAAGCTCAAGTCCATTTACCATTCAAGACAGTTCTGCGGGAGGGCCTGACACTAACCACTGTAACAGCAAGTTCAAGAAGTATGTTTTCCAGTGGGCACTGGTGGCGCAGTCAGTGGTACAGTATTAGGGTGCGTCTGGTCGGTAATCGGAAGGTTGCAGATTTGAGCCCCGTCCAAGAGACTTAACGCAAAGTTGCTCCCACTGCTGCGTCTGTGGTGTGTAAATGGGTAAGAGAGAGAAGTCAACTGACACTGATGAACGACTGACATAGAAACTCCAGCCATCAGTGAGTGAATGTGCGAGTGAACGGGTGTGAATGGGTAGATGTGCCACATGAGCTCAAGTCCATTTACCATCCAAGTGATTTCCAAGTATAATCCATCCATCATCTACCACTTATGATGATGGACGGATAAGGGGAGGGCTGAAGTATATCCCAGCCAACCTTGGGCAAGTTTTGGTCTATAGGAGGAAGCCAGAGTATCCAGAGAAGCCACACAAGCACAGGGAGAACAGGCAAACTCCACACAGAAAGGTCACAACTGATTCAGGGAGTTGAACTTGCAGCCCCACCGTACTGGTTTAGAGTGCTGCATAATCTCTTCAATGGAGTTTTAACACAGAGTTCATTGCGGTTGTTATGGTGTTTAACTGTTCATTTCTCTCTTAGTGTTTTTAAACGCTTCTTGACACAAACAAGAAGTTATTGAACCGACTGCACTGCTTTTTTATTTTATAAAGGAAGGAGATCAAATCAAACTAACCTTCCTCCCAAGCCCTCGAGCTGATGATTGTCTGCAGAGTTAGTGAGACTTGTTTGATATATTTCTTTTTTATGTGAGTCTCCTCTCTGTTCAGAGTGAACTCAGACGGCCCCCCCTGGCTCCTGGCCATCACAGAAGAAATAAAATAGTCCACTCGTGAGGATATTTGCATTCTGAAATGATATTATTGGTTCCCTTGATGGAGCTGACTTAAAGCTGCCCCTCTGACATCCGATGAATTGCAAAAAAGGCTTTAATGCCATGAAGGATTTCAAATATCCCAGAGCTACAGCATACAATCTCTATAATCCCAAAATGATTTCGCAGAATTCAAATTTCCATTTTAAGTGTCAGGCATACCTCACAATTCCAGCTTAAATGACAACTTTCTTCAGTTTGCCTTCCCGGGGCGTATTTGTTCACTTTCATAATGGTAAAACTTCAAAAGAAGACAATGGCTGCTGCAGATGAACAATGAGAACAATAACATTTCATTAAGATGTTAAATCCTTGACTAACAGAGAAGCCATTTTCCTTTTCTTTATAAATCTTGATTCACAGATCAATTGAATTGATTATAAAGGCTCTTCATGAGCACTTCAGTTGTGAGTAAAACTGTACATGACGAAATATCAATCTGATTCATAAGTTCCCCTCACATGAAGCACAAACCCTTTACAAACTTTAGGGTGAGTGTCTGTGAACACATACAGACAACTTCTTCACGTAAACTTAACCCTGGATCTTTCCCATCATCCTGCTGGTAGATGTTTCAGGGATAACGAGAGAGTGCGCATTCTGTGTTGCTGGGTTATAACTCGGGTTCCTGTGACACAAGAACAGGTTCTTATTGTTGGGAGTGGGGAGGGGGCTGGTAACCCAGGGAGTGGGCACAGGTGGTCCAGATCGGGCCACTTTGTATGGTTTTGGAAATATGGTGGGCCTTGAAGACCATAAGCAGAACATATATAAAAAGAATGGTAGATAAATAGAAAGACTTAATGCAATTATTTATTTAGTAATTGCACTATTCACTGCCTGGCTTATCATATTTTTTCAGCATCTGTAAATTGAGAATAGAGCACGGTAATGTGCCTGCTCGAAGATTAAGCATGGCACAAAGTCAGTTGAAGGGCAAATCACTCAAGAGACACTGGGCATGCCAAAGATCTGGATAAGCCTGCTTCCCCCTCTGCACATACCCAGGGTGATGTGGTCACATTATGACTGTAAATGTGTTTGAGTCTGTAATGGTTGAAATTGGTGACCCTGTTAGTATGCAAGTTGAGGTCAAATCAGGCCGGCGATTTAAGGCACTCTCACAAGTTTTCTGAACCTCCCTCTGTACCAGCTAATCTCCTGAAAGAGGGTGAAAAGGAAATAGAGAAAAATCACAGCAATCAAGTTGACACCTGAAGCTCTCAGACTACATTTGTACCTTCATGAGCCTGTGATTTAGCCGATGACTTCTCATTGTTATATTTTCTTAAATTTTATTGAGGTTTAATGACTGATGGGTGACACATACTATGCATTTGACGTATCAACCATATTTTTTAACAATTAAGTTGTTTATGAACACGAGGTCACATTAATACATAGTTATCAGTTGCATATTGGCTAAATTAGTGTGTTAAATTCGACATCACATTCTCACTAACAAACACATTTCTTCAGTTTTCACTTCATCATATTGAATATAAAACCAAATGTTGAGTCTGGACATATGGTGCTATCTATTTGCTTCGGAACTGAGAGTTAAGTCACATCCCAGCTAGATGCGTTCCTGTTATGAGCTGGTAAAGCTGGGATAGCTAAAGGACCCCAAAATGGGAAACTGCAACCAAATGAGGCACTCCAAGTGACGTTATCTTATTTGAAGCTTGGACTATGCAGGTTTTGACATAACTGGACTTGTACTGAAACTGGCCACTTATTTGGTTCCCTTGTTTAACTGCTTGTGCAAATCAGCTGATCACAATCATTATGCACATAATATCACTGCAAAATTGAGTCGACTCAAGTATTAATCAACACTCACCAGCCACTATAATAGGTGCATCCATCTGACAGCTGGCTGTTGCAAATAGCTAATCAGCCAGTTACATGGCAACCACTCAATGCATTTGATAATGTAGCCATGGTCAAGGTAACCTGCTGGAGTTTATATTGAATGTAAGAATGGGGAAGAAAGATGATTTAACCAACTCTGAGGATGGCATGCTTGCTGGTGCTATACAGGCTGGTTCGCCTGTTTCAGAAACTACTCATCTGCTGGGATTTTCACACACAAAAAGAGAGAATATACTGGTAGCAGCAGTTTTGGGAGTGTAAATGCTTAATTGATGCAAAATAACTGAGGAGAATGGCCAGAGTTTTAAAAGCAGCCTCTGTTTTAAATGTGCTCTCATCACTCTTACTCCATACTCAACCTTTGTCTTCACCTGACCCTCTGATCTCAGCCTCCAAGTCAATTATAAAGGACATAATGTAAAGGCATGTGTTGCGACATGCTCATAAAGTCAATGCAGAGTCCAACCTTGAATATATAAGCTTGGGTTCAAGGCTCATAACCTACCGCAAGGATCTGATGTGCTGCAGATATTGGATGCGTCCCTGCTGCAGAAGGGGGCAGAGAAGCCACTTTGCTGCTGACCGTGTGCTTTGACCTCGTTATGGAGAGGCCAAAGGATTGACTAATTTCTCCCATGGGTGATGAGGGAATTAAAAAAAAAGCTGTGACTAATTGGCAATTGCAAGGTCTAGACCGAAGGCCAGGGGCTGTCGAGGCAGAGCTACCTGGAGCATCCATCTGAGGAGTAACAGCTTCTAAAACCCACATAATCCTTAAAACTGCCTCTTTAGGAGACATGCTTTTATGTAATAATTGTTATTCTTATCGTGTCTGTCTGGTTTAGACAGCCTCTGAGCTTTAATCCTCAGAAAAGTCACAGCTGAGTGAATGTCTTACTTACAGGCTGTGTTAATTAGTGTTTACTTTTCATACTTTGTTGACTGTTTTTGGTCAAACTTTCAAAGAGGACTGATATAATGACATTTATGCCTTAATTACCAAAACATAAAAGATATTCTCTTCGGATGTGATTAAAAATTACCAATATTTCTGATGCATTTTCTTTAATCTCTAATATCTGTGGAGTTGCAGATATGTGTGGATGTGAAAGTAAGGGATTAAGTTTTTAGTGTTTGAAGTGTTGTGGTTTAAAGTTGTTGACAGAGAGGGTTTCTTATCCTCTTTCGTTGGGGTTTAGTTGTGTTAAGAACTAAAATACCATCTTGCTTCGTGATTATATGACTTTACAATTCTGCACAGCACAGAACAGCAGCGGCTTAAGGGCTGGGGATCATCACTTCATTATGTACACCCAACAGACTGCTAGTCAATACAAATAGATAATCAGCCAATCATATAGCAGCAACTCAGTGCATTTAGGCATGTGAGCATGATCAAGACCACCTGCTGAAGTTCAAACTGAGCTTGAATGTGGCATGGGTGATGCCAAACAAGCTGGTCTAGGAACTGCTGACCTTCAGGAACTTTCATGAAAAACTATCTCAAGGCTTTACGCAGAACAGGGTTCAAAGTTTAAACTTTCCATGGGAATTAACAGGAATTTATGGGAATAAATGGGAAAAAAACAGGAATTTACAAAATTGAAGGTTGGCCTTTAACAGGGATGTTAAGTATATAACTATTTTACACAAACAACACCTTCTTTTAAAAAGCAGAGGCCCACTGTTTTAAACAGGCCATAATAAAAATGTATGAATTTGTTGCTTTTATAAATAATTCCAAGTGTTTTAATAAAAGAAAAGATCCACTTCTTCGCTTGTCCACAGCCAGATCTGAGTCCAGTGGAGCTCTTTGCGGGGTGTTGAAATGGGAGACTCACATCATGGATGAGCAGCCGACAAAGAGGACTAGATGCTTTCATGTCAATATGGTTTGAGAACTCTTGAGAATGTTTGAAGCACTTCTTTGAATCTATAACACAAAGTTGAGACTGTTCTGAAGGCAAACTCCGAAACCTGCCACTAGGAAAGATAAAGTGGCCAGTGAGTGTGTATTTCTTCATATCCCTTTTGCTTACATTCCCCACAACTCTTAATTTCAGCATTTATCTGAAACTTATTCCAAAACCAGGTGGACTTTTAGACGAGGGAACTATTAGGACTAAAATGCTTACTCAGGTCTTTGTTTTAGGACTTATTACTGAGCCGTGACATGTTGCACCTTTTTCTTACTGCTTTCTTGCAATTTGAATATTCCATTACAAACCACACAGTTGCTTCCACAAACCTCATTGTTGTTCTTCTGTTATGTTGTGAACTGAACCATTCTTCACCTGTAGGTACCGCCTGTTCCTGGTGTAATGAACCTCAATTTGACTTGTTCAAACCCACACAATTTAATCCTCACCTCACAATCTTTTACATTGCAGAAGTCCACAGGTCTCCCCCCCTTTGAGGCTTGGACACTAGTTGGTGATGGACGCAGGATCTAACACAATCAGGCCGCAGTCATGATTCCCTCGGGGAGCTGCTTTATTCACTTGTTTTCCTCTGTTTGGACTCCCTGATATATGTGCAAAGCTGCGCCCTGAGGGGGGCATTCAGAGAGGCCTTGTTGAAATTCCACTTGTCAAGACCCCTAGAGGTGGAGCAGAGGGGTGGATTGGTGAGAGGACAGGATTGTTATTTCATAGTACTGGCCATGGATGTTAAAGCTCTAATCTCCCCAAGGTCAAAGGCAGGTATTTGTGATGAGAGGGCCGATTCCCCTGTTGAAGACTAGATTTTCATTTAGAGCTGCTTTAGTAAATAGACTGACCACGGCCAACTGCCTCCAAAGCATTTCAAATGAACTCCCTGACTTCTTTGAGAGACTGTCATTCAAAGAGAGCTATGGCCCCATGTTTGTTTACGCTTTTCAATCTGCAGTTCATCTTTCTGCAGTGTAGTACATCTTAAAATAATGATAGTAATAATATAAAATTAATAATAATACATTTTATTTAAGGTTGCCTTTCATGACACTCAAGGACATCTTACAAAAAGAACAAATAAAAAAGAAACAAAACAAACAATACAATACAACAGACAGTGCAAAAGATCAGAGGGAGTAGGAGAGTTTGAACAGATGAGTTTTGAGTCTTGTTTTAAAGAGGGGTAAGGAGTCAGTGTTGTGGAGGTCAGGGGGGAGTGAGTACCATAACTGGGGTGATAAGCCGAGCAGAGGGGACAGAGGAAGAGGATCGGCGGGTGCGGGCAGGTACAGAAAAGCGAATGAGGTCAGAGAGGTATGGAGGGGCGAGGTTGTGGATAACTTTTTATGTGTGGAGCAGGATTTTGTGTTGAACGTGGTATGTGATGAGGAGCCAGTGGAGCTGTTGCAGGATGGGTGTGCTGTGATGATGCGAGCTGCTGAGTTCTGAACCAGTTTAAGTTTATGGAGGATTTTCTGGGGGAGACCAAACAGAAGGGAGTTGCAGTAGCTGAGTCGGGAGGTGACTAAACCATGAACCAGAATGGCAGTGGTGTTATGGGTGAGGGAAGGGCGGAGGAGGTTGATATTTCGAAGATGGAGGTAGGCTGACTGGGTTATGTTGTTGATGTGGGGTGTGATGGAGAGTGTGCTGTCGAGGATGATATCCAGACTCTTCACCTGAGGGGAGAAGGAGATGGAGGAGTGGTCAAATGGAATAGTGAAACTTTTAGATTTGTTGCGAGTGGATCTAGAGCCAGTTAATAACATTTCTGTTTTATCATTGTTTAATTTGAGGAAATTGAGTGTGAACCAGGACTTTATTTCAAGGAGACAGTCGGTGAGGGAGGAAGGTGGGAGAATGGAGTCAGGTTTAGTGGAGATGTAGAGCTGGGTGTCATCCGTGTAGCAGTGGAACTGAGTGTTGTATTTACGGAGGATGTGGCCAAGAGGTAGGAGGTAAATGATGAAGAGCAGGGGCCCCAGGACCCAGCTTTGGGGCACACCTGTGGTGACTGGGAGTGGGTAGGAAGTGAATGATTTAAGCTGAATGAACTGAGTGCAGCTTGAGAGATAAGACTTAAACCAGTTAAGGGGTGTCTGTGTGATGACAATAGTGTGAGGTCTGTCCAGGAGGATGGTGTGGGAGATGGTGTCAAAGACCACACTCAGATCAAGCAGGATGAGGATTGATAACAGACCAGAATCAGCAGCTAGAAGGAGATCATTGGTGATTTTCAGTGAGGCTGTTTCAGTGGAGTAAAGGGGATGAAAACCAGATGTAATTGTTCAAAGAGATTATCGTCAGATGAGAATGAAGTTGAGAAGCAACAGTTTTTTAAAGAATTTTGGAGAGGAATGGAAGATTGGAAGTAGGACGGAGATTATTGAGGTTGTTAGGGTCAGTACCAGGTTTCTTAAGTGTGGGAGTGACAGCAGCTATTTTAAGGGGTGAGGGGACTATACCAGTGGTGAGGGAAGAGCTGGTTATATGTGTGATGAGAAGGAGCAGCAGCTTTAACAAGAACAGAAGGAAGGTAAAAGTTTTTGATTTTTTTGACAAGTCCAGCAATTTCAGGGACAGTGGGTAGAGTGAATACTGAGAAATGACTTAGAATGAGGAACAGCAGGAAGAAAGGAGAGTGAATTTGCAGGTACAGTAGGAATGAGTTGCTGATGGATGTCAGTGATTTCGTCAGAAAAGAAGGAAATGAGGCTATTACAGGAAGCAGCTGAATATATGTGTGAAGGAAGTTTAATCAGGGGCTTGTGTGACGTTTCTGAGTATGGAGAATAAAACCTTGGATTCTCCTATAATATTAAGGATTGAACTGTGAGTTGATGATAAACATGACACTTTACATTTATGGTTGTTTCAAGTGCAATAAGAAATGACTGCAGTGTTCTTTTAAAGGTCTAATATCATGCAAATAAAAAAAAAGCTAATGAGTGAATTCTATAAAACTGAATAAGAGACATATCCCAAAATATTCATCATGTCACTTCATTTATATTATAACAGGAGTAAAACTCATGGACTGATGTCCACATGCAGCTGCTGAGCTCAGCCTCTCCTTAGCTTTAGCTTTACTGCTCTGAAGAGCTTTACTGCTGCTGTTGTTGAAGTAATACTTCAGCGATGGCAGCCAGCATGGAACACAAGCCCTTGTTTTCCTCAGCATGGTGAGGCCCTCAGTATTTGCACATAAAGTTACTAAAAGACTGAGCTATTTTCCCTGATTGCTCAGAACTGGGGGGCAATTACACATGTCAAGTGTTGGCTGGATTATCAGTAGTGTTATCTTAGCATTAGATTAGATCTCATATGTCCTTTTTAAAGTCCAAAATAAGTCCACACAACAGATCTAAATGCAAACGGTGCATTCCTTTAGTCTCTCTCCTGTGCAGCCATTATTGTTTACTCTCCAGCACAATGAACATCAGCTGTCTGACCTGGCTCAACAGCACATCAAGTGGACTAAACAAGTCACTTATTTGATTTCTTCTGAACCAAAAGCCTTTTTAAATGTTGGAAACTGCCATGTTAAAAATATCATGGGCAGCTGTGAATTAATATACTGTCACGCCAAATATTGAGATGCTTTAGTGTATCATATCATAATGTCATTTTTTTTCCTCTCAAGATTATTCAGTTATGACCAGAGGTTTGAAACTTCTACTATCTTGACAACAATGATGAAGGCCTGAACTACAGTCTCAGTTTTGTGGAATAAAAAAGTGTCAACCCACCATCTTAAATGACAAATATTCTCAACTTCGGTGACATTAAAATGTCATTCCACTTGTATTAGAGGGACAGTACCAACAGCATCAGATGCAGCTGTTATTATCTGCCTCTTCTGTGAATGACTCTAGGGTGCAGAAATCTTCAAATGGGACTTAGAGGAGTCCATGCCATCTGTGTCTTCTGAGCCCAAAGTCTCCAGCTGATCTGATGGGATTACGCCGTAGGAATGGGAAAAATTCCGCACCTCTTGACTTCCATCTTTCATCACATCAGATGCCCTTTTCTGAGAGGGGCAGGGAGTTAGAGTAAGGAGGAAGAGAGAGGGTGATGGAAAAATGATAGAGTGAGGAGGATGTAGAGGGAGGGGAGAGACAAAGTGGAGATGGAAAATGACAATATAATATGATTTGATTTGTGGGGCACAATGGATTCTCAGCGCCCATTTTCTGAAAGAGAGGAGGAGGGTGGGAGGAGGTGAGGAGGAAAACAGAGGTGGGTGGAGGGGGTGGGCAGTGAGGCTGTGGAGTTCATTTAGCAGCGGGGCCGTGAGCAGGCTTGACAGCTGCTGGTGATGGCATGGGGCAGCTCGCTTTAGTCCAATTTCGCTCTCTTTTTCCCAGTGTTTCCCGCCCTTACTCGGCCCTCTCTGTCTCTACCAAACCTCTAGCGTCCATCACTGTAGAATATAGATTCTAGTGGCCCAGCAAGGCTCGTAACACTGACAAAAACAACATTACAATTCATTAACGGTTATGAAATAGCTGCAGGCGATGGGACATTTTGAGGTCATAAATTAGGAAAAAAAAGTCTGTCTCCTCAGAGCCTTCAACTCGAAAAGTTTGGTGCCTAAGTGAGACATTATATCTGTCAGCAGAGAAACATGACACTTGCACTCGGAGAGTGACTGACAGAAGAAATATGAATAAATTTAGAGGAATTTGAAATATCCCCCACTCTGAAAACAAGACACCTGCTCCTGCAAATTGACTGACGGCGGAGGAGTGTCATTAACAAGGAGAGGCGGTAACCTGGTCGACAAGGTAACAGCTCTGCATTCTGTGCAGTGTGTAAATTATATGAACTAAAGGAGCAGTACAGAGATTTTGTTTTACAACAAAATGTCAAAATTGATGTAGTTGTTTTATAATGACAAAAAAACAAATTTCACCCCCACTCAACTTTACTATTTAAGGTTCAGCCAGAAATCTAAATCTCCATTTACTCTGTAAAAATACATTTAAACACATCATCTTTGTAGCCTCGTCAAATACTCGTTTGACCAAGCCAACCAAAAAAGCATCACAAAGTTTCCAGCTTGACCAACTGGAAATTTATTTTGGGGCAATGTGTCGCTCATTTAGCTGATTAGCTTTTACGCTATTGGCCTCAATGTGAATTTCAGTTCAGACTTAGACACTGGATTAATATGTTGGACTTAATGGACTGAAGACAAAGTTTTGGAGACTCTGCTGCAGTTTGTTCAAGGGGATGACAGACAATCAGGAGCAACAGATGAGCAGATGGGTAAACATGAGGTCCTCTCCACAGGTGACTGATGGTATCTTTGTTTACAGGCATTAATTACTATCAACCAGTCACGGTTTTTGGACAAAAATTGGCCAGTACGGATTGATACTGATACAATATGGCACCTTTAGAATCATTTGAGTGATCAATTGTGGCATATTGTACATTTACTTCTCTTTTTTTTTTTACTTTTAATGTCAAAATTAACAGACAATGTACGTCTGTGTAGATTCTCATTCATCCAGGTCATGGTCATTCTGAAGATTCAAAAGCAAGGCAACTGGACTGTGTAGAGTTTGTTGGGAAGACGTTTCACTTCTCATCCAAGAAGCTTCTTCAGTTCCCACAACTGAAGAAGCTTGCGGTTGCATTCAGTATACTTGTCTGATTTTTTGTATCCACTGTGCAACCGTAGGTGTTTCAGGTTTCAATCAGCAAATTGTTATCATGTTTCTTGCAGTCATAAGAAGGAGCGTTTACTTTTTAAACATGTTAAACACAGTCATTACCCCATATTTTGTGAAATTTTGCTCTTTTACTTGCAATACTTGAAAATATGACATTCAATTTTCAAAACTTGCATGCACTTTAATATCCTGCAAAAACATAGAGCTAAACAAAACTCTGAATCAAAGTGAACCCATTTCCAGACTTTACTTCCATGGAGTGACAGTTTTTTACTATCAGCAAAGAGGCAGCCGTAATTACTTCTGTCAAGGACCTGAACCCTCTCAGTGAGAAGCAAAACAACATTATACCTGTCAACAAATATGTCTGCCTCACTGTTTCTATCTCTGGCTCACTTTTTCCTCAATGCTCAGTTGAAAGAGCAGTGGCGATGTGGAAAAAAAAAAAGATCAGCAATATTTTCAGTAATAACCTATAAAGCACAGGTGTAAAAATAACCAAAAAAGGACATTCAGAGAGGTTATTTTAAGATAATAAACATCACCACCCTCTTCTTAAAGTGTGAGGATGTGTATTGAATAAAATACAGTACATGCAAAACTCTCACTGAACACACATTATATATTTAACGACTGAAAGAGACGAGCTAACATCTCTGCCATTTTCCAGAGTGGAAAAGTCAAAAGGGAATATGATTAACATTTGATCTTAAGTGGCATGTTTCTGCTGGATAAATACTTTAAGCACCAATGGGACTATTGATGATTACATCTGCATCTTACCATGTTTCTTCACTGGTTTTGAAACAGGCATGATGTAACCTGAGGACATCAGTGTGCAGAGCTATGAAAGAGTTAGTGGATGAATATGAGAGTTTCCCAGAGTGTGTTTCAAGATGTATGAAGATTCACCATAAACTGTGGATTTAGTACCATTAAAGTAACTTTTTATTTTTAAATTTCTGTTTGAGCCATGAGTTTGACTTTGTGGTCCTCTTGTTTCTATGGAGCCAGAGGTGTTCCTGTGTTCTCATTAAGTTCATATATATTGTCCTTTAATAATGAATTCCAGTCTAAATGGACAAATTTACATAGTAGACAACCTTTTTGTTATAAAACAAAGCCTAAAGCTAAATCATGAGACTGTAAACTCTTTAAAAAGTGTACAAATGTCTACCAAAATTATTTTTATTTATGCAGCTGCTGCAGTTACTTCCTGACAACTGAAGAAAAAAAAAGGTTAAAGGCCAGACAAAACAAGAGGCTTTATCAACTTTCTGTGGACAGTTTATGTGATTTGATGAATCTGTTCATTTTTAATTCATTTTAGTTCAAAGAGTTCACTGGACTGACGCAGTAAGGCAGAACCTCTGCATTAGGGGTGGGTATTGAAAACCAATTCCAGTTGAGAACCAATAACTCCCTCAAAGAATCAATATCATCAGTGTTTTTGCTTATCCTTTCCGTTTTCACTCCCTTCTGCTTTGTTCTGCACGTGTTGCAAATAAAAGATGCCAAACTCTCATCAGAGGCAGTCAGCAGAAACGTTGATAAAGAAATTAAAAATCATGGCAGACAGGGAGAACAGGTCAACTTTGTGTCTAATTTTCCATTTAAAAAAATGTTTACTGCACAACTTTCAGTAAGTGGGAACACCAGCAATGTACAGAAGCATTTATTCATGCAGGGTGGCACTGAATAAAGGGAGCGTCATGTGTTGTAGCCACTAAAAGGGCAGACTTTTGTCCACACAGAATATCAACACAAATCGATAAGGGAATTGTTGAAAAATCAGATCGAGAAGCAGAATCAACAATGGCATTGGTATCAAACCTCTGTCAAGACATCTCTGACATTGTTAGGCAAGTTATTGTCAAAATGTGGAATATTGCCCTATCTTGACTACTATAAAGTCCTTTAAAAAAAGTCCTGGATCTGCATCTGGCTTAAATCAGCACCTAAATCTCATTACTTCTGTCTTTGACCATGAGCAAACAAATCCTGAAAATGTCACCAAATTATTAGTTTTCTTAATTTATTTTGTTCACAAACAAAGAAATCAACAATCATTGACAAAAACATAACGTCCTTGTTTGCGGTAAATTGTGGAGAACTGCCCTAACTTGCAATATTTATAACCCCTTTAAAAAAATTCTGGATCTGCATCATTTAGCTCACCAAAACCTAATCATTGCTCCTTTGTGACCAACTTTGCTGAGGATCTCATCAAAATCTATTGAAAGCTTTTTGAGTTAAGTTGCTCAAAGACAGACAAACAGACAGAAAAGTAAATTGACAAACAGCATCAAAAACATAACCTCCTTGTCAAAGGTAATGAAGCCAAGTGTTTGAAGCTGCAGTTCTGCAAGTGTCCACTGGAGGCTGTCTGCAGAGGCAGCAGAAGTTACACAACCCTATTTTAAATGCCCATTTTTCACAGTAAAGGGTATAGCTTTTGTTTTTTATGGTCATATCATTTACATGTGAATTAATATCTGTATCACATGGCCATTTTGGTTTTTAATGGACACAAATTATGCATAATTGGGGGACTGGAGAATATGAATGCAGCATGTTGTAGATGTTTCAGATACCAGAAAATCAACTGTCTCATAGTTTATCTGGACAAAGAATGTTTGAGTTAAAAAGCTGTCTCTTACAATACCAAGACTATGTATTTTTTTCAACCTTGGGCTTGTGTGAGAACTCACACAAACCCTGGTACATATCAAGCAGAGTGTGGTGAATTTCTTTACAGATTAACATCCACAAATCAGTGTGGAAGAAACTAACACATCATTCCAGTCAATATGCAAGTGCCGCCCGATGCAGCCTAAATGCAGCTTTGTTTTTATTTGATGGCACAGAATAATTCTGAACCACTTTGAGCTAAACAAGGTTATCTGGTAATGTGTGCGTCTTTGCACTCTTGGGTCTCCGTATAGCAACAATGGGGCTGAATACGGAAACAAGCCTGCGGCTACAGCCCCAACTACTGGCAGGAGGCTAGATTAAACAGCATTTGACAGGCATTGGACTGCTTGACAAAGAGCAGTGTGAAAGCAAACCAAATCAAGTGAAAAATGAAACAATGCTGTAATTTTACCTCCGAACTGAACCAAGTCCACTGTACTTTTGTTGTGAAAGCAACCAAGTTGTTGAAGGACAATGGCATCTAAACCACTTCATGAGAGCTTCCTGTTCGTCTTCATATTGCATTATGTAGGTTTGGTGACGAGCCGAGGACATCTCATGAGATGTGCATAATGCTTTTACAGCATGAGTTTGCACTTAGCTAAAAGAAGCCAATTAGCCAGGAGAAGACGTCCTTTGCCTGTCTCTGCACTGTGATCCATAAGAGCTGAGGCTGGGAGATGACAGAGTACAGTCAATTCAGGAGCAAAGCTGGCTAAGTCACTGTTAAAAGGGCCAGTACAGAGGTCATTAAAGGCTTTTTGTCTTATTTGATGGATCTGCTGTGATGTTGTCAAGCTATCTGTTTTTCATCAAGAAACCACTCGACCTAATTTGCATGTAATGAAGTAGATTTCTCTAAAGTTGCCTTTTAGTCACTGACTATACACATCATGATAACAGCTGAATACACATATCTATGGAGGGGGCGTTTCAAAGAAAATAAATTAAAACACCTTAATGCACAATTATGTATGTGCTGCACGCCTTTGTTTACTCCATGTGTCCATATTGTTCCATAAAAGCCACTATGTGTTGAATGAGGTGGTGAGTGTATAAAAGTTCTGTGCTGACAGACTGTGTTGTTCTACTTTGGTGTAAAAAGGGGTCGTGTCTGGCACAGGGAGAGGCTATTATGGCTCCTTTATGGATTATGAGACAGGAGTGTGACCCTTATCTCAAGGTGAACGTCTGTAGCTGCCCTCGTCACACTACATCAAAACACTGTTCCCTATTACATTACAGGTGATGGCCCTGGCAGCCACTCATAGCAAACAATATTCACCTTTACAAGTCATTTCATACGGTAATAATCCTCACAAAGTTCTATTCCTGTAAAGAGGTGAAATATTCAAAGAGCAAAGTGAGGTGATTTGATTCTCCAAGCATGCAGTTTGTTGTAGTGGAGGTGACACCTTGTGAAGCTATTTTCACTGCAGGAGATTTGAGGACAGATTCATAAAGAAATTAAGATACACACAAATATGGTCAAGCTTTTTTTCCCTTTTTCAAAATGATCTGCATGCATTAGATTCTGCAATATGTAAACAGATCCACAAATTTATGATAGACCTGCATATTTGTACTCTCAACTGGACTCTAGTGGCAAGTTCTGAAATGAAGTATATCAATAAGCACAATTATCTGTCAAAAACAAACACAATTATCAAATTTGACTGAACAGAATAATAAACAGGTTCATGTCAACCATTCTTACCTAATCAAACATAATTTCAACATCAAATATAATAATGACTACAAAAACAAATTTATCTAGAAAGCACTCAGAGAGCGCAAACCTCCACCAAGGTAGCTCACATATCGGTTACATCTATAAGCACTAGTTCCATGATAAAGTTAGCATCATGATATGTTTCCTTGACCCTGAAAACAACCCACACCTAGCACTCAGAATCATGTTGATATCATTATTAGTTAGACAGTTATTGAGAAATAAAACGATCGTTCGCTAATGGTGGTTATCTGGATCACCACCAAAATCGAATCATTCCTAAGTTAGGCCATTACCAACATCTCCTGAAAATTTCAGCAAGTTTTTGCGTAATCATGCGAACAAAAAAACAGACAAACATAAGATGGCAAAAACATAACCTCCTTGGTGGAGGTAAAAAAAAAAAAAAAAAGACTGCAAATGGGCTAGAACCAAACATTTCTGTCACTAGCAACATACTGCTACATGCCCCACACAAAGCTTACATGAATGACTCAATAAATCAACAAATAAATAGATGAATAAAAAGTAAATACTATTTTAATGTAATAAGCACCTATAGTGACATTTCAGTTACATTCACTGTTTCTTTTTTCACTGCAGGGTGGCAGATTATACAAATAAAGGTATGAAATAAAGCTAAATCCTGCTCAATAACTCTGTACTAGCTTTTTTCTGACTCATAAAAGTGGCATTATAATTGATCATTCTTAAGTCAACACTCGCTAGCTCCCACCTACTCATAGCAGCACTTGGTTGATTGATTTTCGGCATGAGGAATAAGTCATGGGAAATCAGAAGCAAACATGTCTGCGTCTGCGGCTGCATCTGGTACTCCGCACCGTGCTCCATTGACACAGAAACGGATGCAGAAATACAGACGTGAGTGGGAAAGTACAAATGACTGGCTTTTAGTTTTAATGTTTGTTATTTGCACACCAAAAATTTGTTTGGGGTTTCTTTCATTTGTGGTGAAACAGGAAGCAGTAATGATAAAAATTAATGACATGAAAAGTCAGGTGTGTACAAGTTGCAACGCCTTCCTGAGATGAGATTATTTTTTATAACTATTCCTACTTTCTGCAAGTTGTTGTGTTCTCCTGCACCACATATTTTTTGAAAGTGTCAGAGCATTTGTTTAAGTATAATTTAATAAATTGATGCTAAGTTATTAAGTTATTTTAAGTTAAGTTTTAAGTTAACGAGCTTGTATTAACTCAAGTTGTTATTTAATTATTGTATCTGCTTAGTTTTACGCTTGCAGATATTTTCTGAAAAACTGTGGAATAAAGTACTTAAAAATTTAACTGATACGTTATTAAAACAATGTCACCCCCATATAAGGCCATTTGTGGTTGGGCCCTTGCAGTGTGGCATCCCCGCTGCCAGGGGTGTCCTTTATTTTTTTGCTTGAAAGGTGGCAACCCTAACTCAGCGTGGCGACACTGGCGAAACATCAGCAAGTAAATTTGGCTTTAGCAATGAGCAATATTCTAGCAGTAATCAAAATGTAATCAACAAACTCAATTTAGGGCAAAATATGATCTCTTTAAAAATGATGGTATTTGTTGATGCTCTTACTTTTGACAGATTTGAATGAGTCTTTGAACAACCACTTGATGTGATGTTCAGGTTGAAGCATTGTTACTCCACCATGACTTTTGCAACACCACCGTTCGTATAAAGTTTTTTTACTTTGACTTTGGGGTTTCTCTGCCTGTATTTTAGAGGCTGGGACAGTGGACAGACCCAGTAAGTGAGGAGAAGAGTGGGAAATTGAGAACCTACAGGCCGGATTTGTACCCACACCTGCAGCAAGGACTACAGCCTCTTGACTTTTCTCCAGGTTACTGATGCTGCCACTAATATTTGTTTTGATCCACAGATGTGTTTTGGCATGGGCTGGTTTTCCCTGATCCTTTCCTGGCCCCTAAGTCAAATCAGAATCCCACAAGGTTTATTTACTCAGTGGCATTTCATTGTATTCTCTAAATACGTGATTATGACACAATAATTGGATCATGTCTGTGGATCAATTTACACATCTTGCGACAAAACTAGCTCCACAAAGTGTTTTAGACTGGGGAAAAAAGATGCCTCTCCTGCTCACGAGTAGGATTGTTGGCTGCTTGATAGATAAGACTTTGTAAAGCTAATTACTAGACAGTCCTATTGAAACAACACACAAGCACACACACAGCTTTTCTGGTCCAACATCTGATTCACACAGCCGTTGACTCAGAATAACAGCACACTCACTAATCAGGTCACACACACTCATGAATTTTAATTATTATAACCTTGGAGACCTTTGTGATCTGGGAGGTACTCCATAGTCTCTGTTAAATTCAGTGTAAACTGGAGTTGGGCAAGATTTTGTTTAAAAGGGCAGCAGAGACTGACATATTTATAACAAAATATAAGCTGTCTTAGTGATTGCTACATTTATTCTTTGTACTTGTATTTAAAACTATGTGAATGTGAATAAAGATATATATCAAAAGCTAGGGTTGAGACCTTTTTGAGGTTATTGTGGTGGCTTTCTCAACCAAAGTTTGGCAGATGCAGTCCAATTGGAATTAATGGAAATTTATGGGAATAAATTAACCTTATACACCAGTTCAGTATATTTCACTAGTCCATCTAGAAAAGATCCCAAATTGTATGGGAATAGGCAGAACTTTTCAAGAGCAAATCAGGCAGGTGACTGGACTATCAATCACATTCATTACAGGCTAATCAGGTAATGTAGTAGGAGGGCGCTACTGCCACGGTGTAAAATACAAAACATGAGCCACTTCATAGAACAAACTATTGCCAGAACATGTTGGAAGTGAAGAAAAAATATCTTTGTGCTTCTTTCAGTGTTGTAATGTGCTTTTCATTTAATAAAGAAATGTGGTCCAGGTCTGATAAAACTGCTACTGAAGATGTTAGAACCAACGTTATTTTTTGTACTGTCTGTAATGTCTCTAAAGGACGCTGATTGGGCCATTCTGTTTCGGGCCATTGAATCAGACTGATCCAAGGCAAGAAATAACGAGGAATAAACATGAGTTTACCAAATTGCAGGTTGGCCCTTAAAGGGATACGCCAACATTTTTTTTGTTTGTTTTCATGTCTTGCCTGATTTCTGAGTCCATGACAAGCAGATAGACACCATTCTTTAGACTGTGCGTGAAGTAACAAGGAGACAGGCAGGGCTCACCCACCACTAATTAGCTTAGCTCAAACACTGGGAGTCAATGAGTAGCGTTAGCCTGCCTCTGACTATAGTCATCAGATAAACTCTTTAGCAACTCTGAATGGGCCTGTGTGCTTGTTGTGACTATTTTTTACCACCTTATGATATGTTATCTATTTTTAGAATAAGATTAGCACTACATAGTTTTCTAAAAAAAATGCATATGGACCTAAACCACAAGGCGCATGCACAAACCACAGCGGACATGCTTTGTATTGTTGACCTACTTAAAACAATGGCTTAGAGCAAAGGAGAGGGCACGGATGTCTTATGATCTTTTATGTGGCTTCAGTGATAAGATGTTGACAGGTTATCTTATTTTTAGGCCAGTGACACAATAAATAAACTGCATTCTGCAGCTTAAGCCAAGAGCAACATCCAGTCACACGACAAGTCAGCATGAAATTTCAGTCAATATCTGTGATAAACCCCTCCCTTCATTTAATTTGCCATAGGAAGTTGGTCAATATGAAATTTGCCTTATCTTAAAAAATTTCCCCACACATAGAAAAACCAAAACCATCAAGCTCTGGTTATTGCCTGAGCAAAGGCATTAAAACTGATATTATTCGTACACATGATTAAAAAATAAAGACAGTGACAACTGATTTACAGCTTGCCGTACAAATGCTTCCAAAAATCAGAAGCGGGCATAATTAAGAGCACCCCTCTCCTTTGAAGCTGCAGAGTTTGTATCAGTATGATATCTTTGACAGCTCCGGTCCCACAAGATAAATGTGACGTACATCTAACATCTCAGGCAGAATCCCAGGACAAAAGATGACTGAGGGCCAGGATGGTGAATGCAGGCAGATTTTGTTCTGAAGATAAGCTCCAGGGAATACAGAAAGTCCTGAACAGCAAAGGAAAACTTTCCTCGGGCAGGGACAAAAGGTAACAGATGAGACCTGAATGTGTTGAGTTAACTGAGGACACAAGGTGAGGGCACTGTTAGATTTGTCGCTGCATGTGCTGGGTCTCCACACAAATGTTTCATTTATGAGACAAACTGAACAATCAGCACTCTCAGAATATAAAACAGTTTTTTATTTCTTGAGAGAAAATACTTGAACCTTAAAATCAACAAAAATGCATGACCTTATCTCTTGCATGTGGTATGCAGAGCAGTGAATCTGACTTTTGTTGAACCCTGACATCTGACCTTTGTAAAACTGTGAGAAACTTATCTTTCAGAACTGAAGTGAAATCTAATCTAACCACACAGTATTACAAACAATATTTCACAGAATCAAAGTCTGAAAAACAGCCAGAATCATGTCAGGCCTGCAATAGATTACAAACTCTGTAATGTAAGATGAATTCCTTCACTGATTTGATGCCAATATGAATTTCAATATAGAGGGCAAACCTAGAGTGAATCCCAATTCTACCCTTTAGCTCTTCCCCTTCGTCTTACCCCTTCCCCTTAGCCCTCTGTTTGCCTGGGATGAAAACATACTCCTGAGAAACGAGACGCCACTCGATTCCCGCTACGTCATCACTACGTCATCACCCAGAGCCACTCGCTGGCTGTCGTGGGCAGATGCGACAATAGCTGTAGCTACAGCTGCAAAGCGAGCTCATTATGACGAGAAATTTAAAATACAACCACAGTTCAAAACATGATTAATATTTACTTGATGATTTAATAATTACTTATAATTATGCGCTTCCTTCGGTCTCAGCTCTGCCTTCTTGTCAGCAGGCGAGGTGTATTATTGGAAATTCTCATACCCCTTTGTTTCAAGTGAGGTCCTGGTCTGTCTTCGTCTCAAGGGCCGTGTAGCCCTTCCCCTTAGCCCTATGGAGAATTGGGATACCCCTTCACTAGACATTAACATGAAAAACCAAGGGGTAAGACAAGGGCTAAAGGGTAGAATTGGGACGGACCCTTACTTTAACCTGCTACTATCAAATAGATCAACATTGATGCTGTCTCCTCAGTCACATCTATGTAACTGTAGCTTTCAGCCAGGAGAAGAGGCCATAAAGTGGTGTCCAACTTTCACTGGGTGTTTTGACCCTGAACCACAACGCCCTCCAGTTGGCAGGCAGGCAGTGGTGGCCAGTCACTGCCCATCTCCTCCTGGCCCCCAGCTCAACTACTCCCTCCTATAGCAAGACAGTTTTGTTGGTGCCTCCCCTAACATATGGGCAGCCTTCCTCTCCCTTCCTGCATTTCCCAGTGTTGTGAGCGTGTTCCTCACAGACGGTGCTGGGAAACCCCTGCACCCGACCTCAACTGGGAAAAGTCTGGTCTGCCACGCTTTGGCCCTGCACTGCGAGGTCCTGATACTTGGTGGCTTTCCTCTCATGAGCCTCATGGCACTGTCTTCCTATGGGACCGTCATTTTCGATCAGGATGATCTTCCTTGCCTCCTCGGACCATAAGACCACGTCCGGCATCAGCGATGTTTGCACAGCCTGGGGGAAGAGCAGGCTCCTTCCCAGGTCCCCCCTCATCTACCAGGATTGTGCTGCCTGGAGGAGGCTCTTTTTGGTCTTCTTGGAGGCTGTTGGTTTCTCCCCTTCTCTGATAAACTGTATGGATGATGTCTGTCTCATACTGGTCCGATGATTTTTCTGTCTCTTCTGTTCCAAGATGTTGGCTAGTGCACAGAGGACCCACAATAGTGATCCAATGACTGGTCAGATCAGAGTATATTACAGGGGTCATCCACCACATTTGTACAAAGGCCACTTTTTTTCATGATATATACCGGATTTAAAAAAAAAATGAAATGTTATTAGCATTTTATAAGCATTTTATCAATTACCATAATTTCTCGATTATAACATACCTTTTTTATTTTTAAACAATCTCTGATTTTTTGGGTGCGTATTATACACAAGTACAAGCAAAACACTCAAAATATTTCATTTTGTCAACATCCCGATTGCAACGCATTTGATACAAAAAGCAGAAATATTCTCTTTCTCTGCGAAACATTCCCGCCAAACTTGTGTAATTCTTATTAAACTGACTGTTAAACTGTTCTAATCAAATATTTTGGGTCTTAATTAGTTTAACTTGTGTAATCATCATTTAATTCTCAAGTGTTACCACTCACTGGCAAACACAGAGTGCTGCCATCTTGCCAGCAAAGGGACGCAAAATAGCTGCGCTGTAATTGGTCAAAGACATCGGCATGTTGATAGCTGCTCTCTGATTGGTCGGTAAACTACGACTGAGCATGCTCGGGCAGAAATCTAATAATTGCGCATGCGTGAAGCAAAAGGTGTTTCCGCATCCATTTAAGAGAGAAAATTGTGTATTTGTTGTGAAAACTCTGAAATTTCATTGATTAAAACTTCAAATAAAGGCAATTTTTGAGTTGTCTGAGAGAGTAAGGTTTGGGCAAAATTTGAATGCATGTGATATTCGAGTGTTTTTCAGGCAAAAATCGTGAAAATATGGGGTGCTTGTAATAATTGAGTGTGTGTTATTATTGAGAAATTACAGTATTTGAGGGGATTGAAGCAATAGTTGTACAGCTGCAGCCATGTAAATGCATAGCACATTTCTCTGTGATCTAAGAGTTTAGTAAAAGGTGTAATGTTCTGCTCCCCAAGTCCCTTCCAACAGCATTGAAAGCAAAGAAATCTTATTTTGCAGGACATGGAACCTTCAGAACAACTCCTCACCTAAGAATAAATCAACCTTCCAATACTTCATAGTAATTCTTGACCAACATGCAATCAGGTAATCACTCTTGTTGATCCCATCACTGAACTCCATGTCATGCAATTGTTCCAGCAGATTGTAGCATACAAGCAGCAGAAAACAACCCTCCTCAGCACTTTAAGATCCTGACAAGGTTGTGTGATTTTATTCACAATGTTCAATTAAAACGTCCCATGTGGATTATGTGGTTGGGTGTCACCATGATGGAATGGCAGTCCTCTTTAACCCCGCCGAGCTATGCTTTTCCACATCAATCCTGGAAAGGCACGGTGTCTGCAGTTTTTGATTGTGGGGCAGCCAGACGTAATGCTTTATCGAGTTTTGATAGGACTGCTGATGAATCTGCACCGTAAAATCTTTTAATGCCGACTCTGGATCTGGAGCCTGATTACAAGGGCCCACTGCTGTTCGTCCAGTCAAAAGGCCCGTGTGATTGGGAGATGGTGATGGTATTAACCCCACACTACTGAACCGGTTCACTTATTGTATAGTGATTTAATCTGTGGCTGTTTGACCCCTGTGGGAATTATATGCCGCAGGAACAAAAGAAAGCTGTGACAGAATGGAGGGCTTAGGGGTGTTATTATGCCATAGTAAGTGGAACAAATGAGCAGTCAGCAATCACAATTTATCGCTTAATCAAAGTCTGCATAGCTCCATCTAAATCCTCAGATAAAGCAAAGTTTTTCACATCATCAGGTTTGCAAAGGCACGTAATACCTCTCTGATTTTGCAGATATTTTCCTGTTTTCCATTCCTTGATACAGTAGTCTCTGTCTGGTGAAAAATCAGATAACAACCCCTGTTTTCTAGGGGAAATAAATAAATAAAAGTGTTGTGGAGTTCAGGTACAGGGCACTTTTGTTTTCACCGCTGTGTGGCTCTGAATTTTAGCAGCTGGCATGATCTGCTCGAAGGCTTAGCCCCGTTCAACCAGCTCCAGAGTTCTGCAGAGCAGGGCTGTCTATCAGTGCTGAAAAGAAGAGCTGCATGACCTTTTCTATCCATGACCACTCTCTGATGCAGCTCTCTGTCCTGAAAAATAGAGGCAGAAACATCACGCACAGCGTGAAACAAAAGTAAAGAAATATTGGAGTCAGTGGTGCCTAATGGAGATGTTACACAAAAGCACTTTTCCCTCCCAGGATTGATTGACAGCACTAATTAATTGATCAGCACAGCACATCGATCCATTTTCTGTGGTAAACTAATTTAAATAGTATAACACAATGTTATGGGGCATTTAGATATGTAGTAGAAATGAGGGTGACCAGTGGGACATTTACAATTTAGTTTCAAGATATTTTTATTAAAATTAAACTTCCAACAGGTCAGCACAGAACAAAACATATTGCCACACAAGGTAAAAAAAGAAAATAATTTTTTGCATTATCATTTTTATTTTTATTATTATTATTATTAAATTAAAAAAACTATAAAAGACAGCCCATTTTTAAAAAAATATATGTTACTATTACTGATAATAAGAAAGAAAGAAAGAAAGAAAGAAAGAAAGATTGAAAAGACAGCCCATATTCAATAAAATATAAAAATAACACTAATAAGAGGAAAAAGAACAAAAAGGATGTTCATAATCATCATCATGACTCAAGAAGAAGATGGAATAAATTAGAAAAAGCATATATACATGATAATAGTAATGGCACCAAAAGTGACATTTTATAACATAAAAATTAACAAATAGATAATAGCCTAAAAAAAGGATATTTACAATTCGTTAACATCCAGCTGGCCCTGGCTGCTATTCTGACCAGGGACGCCTAAGGTAGTATTCACACATACCTCATTTGGGGGAGCTGCTCTGCCAGTGGTCTTTCTCTGTGTGTACAATTCTTTAAAATAAATATGAACACACCAGTCAATTTCTGCTTCAGTACAAACAACTGCACATTGCTCTACTGAGAGAGGTGGTCTTCGCTCACTCCCAGTCAACACTTAGACGAGTTCGTTTGCAGTGAGGACACAATCCACAGACAGGGTGACGAGTTAACTGATCACACTGCTGCAGTTTTCTGAGTTGCAATGGTAGTAATAATGACATTACAGCTACCAGGCATGAAAAAGAGGTCATATATTGCTTTTTTTAGTGGTACATGCCCTTAAGTGTGTTTAACATGTCTCCTCTATGTTACTGAGCACCTCAGTGAACAAGAAAAGCTGCAGTATCAAAACCTCTCTCTCTCTTTCGCCACCAACAGGGGCTTAAAACATCTCAAAACATCTCATTTCCACAGCCCCCTCTGAAAAGACCTACAGTTCAGTTTTACTCACGGTACCAAGCCCATTGCAGAGCACAAATGTTACAATGAATCCAATCGAAACATGGCACTGAGCAGCGCTGAACTGACCAATCACCACAGACTTCACCTGTAAACCATTCAGAGTGAAGTGGGCCTACGTGGAGAAGGGGAACTTCATGGGGCAGGAGCTCTGACAAAGTGTCTGAAGCTGCGTTCACACTGAACGCAACTTTGCGACCATAATCGCGTCGCCCACTGAAGTTGCGCCGCGTGTCCATAAATACCTCATTTTGGTGACTGTCGCCCATCGCCGTTGCTCAGTGATGTCACATCCGCTTGAGTTTCACCGCGATCATATCATATATCATTTAGTAGGATGTATAAACTGACATTATTCCAACTGTATCCTTTCCACTCATCTACCAACCACAAAACACTGCAGCTGATGGCCGTGCAGCAGTATCATCTGTGAGTTCTCTGCGGTCCGTCTAGGCGGAACTAATGTACTCTGTAACTAATGTTTCTCTGTGAACTGGAAAAAAAATAGTCTGTCACGGGTACCGTCACACACCCACACAACGGTGATTGGCTATTGCCTCACAGGCACATGCGATATCACCTGAAGAGTTCAACTTTTCAACTTTGGCAATGGAGCAACGAGCGACCAGGTCACCTTCATCGCGGCCGTTGCGTCGCGAGAGGGTTAACCCCGCCCCAACGCGGCTGTACATTGACTTTACGTGGAGAGTGGTCGCCCAGGTCGCCAAAGTCGCATTCGGTGTGAACGCACCTTCAGACAGAGAGAAGACAGCAGTATCAGGGGTAGTCTGTATATGAAAATAAGACAGTACTTTTAACAGTGATTGTGAACATGACTCTATCATCAAAAAAGGATACAACAACCTAATTTGAGGCAAATATGACTTGTTTAGTTCCCAGAATTTAGTCCTGCTCAGTCAAGCAAGAGAACTGATCCCTTCCAAAGCTGTGCTCCCTTTCTACATCACTGACAGTTTCTCTGGAAAAATAAATAAATAAATAAAATTAATAAAATAAAATAAATGAAAACAAAAAGGACAAATATGGCATCGACCTACTCGTTTTTAAAGCATCTTGAGGTAACATTTGTCATGATTCGACGCTATAAAATTAAAGATTGATTGATGGATTTTATAAATACTACAGTCTAAAAAGTTACCATCTGGTGTCCTCTGTTGTCCACCGTGGACACCATCAAAAGACACTTCTTCATGCACTGAGTTTGTTTACAGTTTTATCATAAGATGTTACTAAATGATAAATATGTTGATCTTTATAATCATTTATTAGACATTTGACATCCTCTATTGAACTACAGCTCATTTTGTAGGTAGCTTAGCCTGCTAGCTTCCACTCCATAATGCAGAGCGTGATGCGGTCATAGCAATAGGGATAGAAATTGATGAGACTTTATTGATACCAATGCCATAATAGGTTATGCTTATCGATACAATTCCTTAATGATTCCCTTGCTGATCCCTGTGGATTTTGGGATCTCAGTAGCAATAATGTCAAACACATGACACGTCACCTTATATTCAATTCTGCTGGGTTGATAAATGTTTCTGCAAGTTGCTTGTGTTTCCACCCACTCAACATTGTGTATTTAGAATATTTTTATCTAAAATCAACCAACAGTTTTGTCTATTCCTGTTTTCTGTCTGCCATGATCACATTTTTGTCCTTTTTGCTATCATTTCTGTTGGCTGCCTCTGATAAGGCATGACATATTTTATTTACAAAGCATGCAGAACAAAGTGGAAGGAATTAATAAAGCAATTGTTAGGCAAAAATACTCAGGATATCAATTCCTTGAGGGAGCTGTTATCGATTCCCATGTGGAAATGATTTTCAATTCCCATCCATACATAGCAATGCTGGCCGTGATGTTATGATGTAAGTCCCACTTGTCTTTTTGTGTGATTTGTTCCGCTCCAAAATACAGTTGTGTGAACATGAAACGAGCCAAGGGAAATATGCAGATTTGTAGCGCCTTTCAGATGAATCAGAACTAAGCAGCCATGCAGTAGGTATGAAAACCTGCAATCTTGTGTGAAGGTTAAGTTCGTTTTTTTTGACACCTGGACCTTATTTTTAGGATTAAATACGCTCTTAGACTCACCCAGACAATTTTGGCGGAGCTCGGAGCCGTTTTCGAGCAATTTAGATCCATCTGACGGCGTTTTTTCTCATGCCATAGCAGCAGATGGGGCCAGAAATCGAAGCCCCTAAATTAGACATTATCTTCTGCGAAACTCACTCCTCCTCTGTTGCCATTGCCGTGCAATGTCCACAACAACACCACCAGTTAGCCCCCATTCGTGGACGTGCAGTGGTTGCTTGTTCTCTGGCCAGCTGTTCAGCTCTTTCCCTCTGCATCCTCCTTTCAAATAGCTCCTCGTCGGTATATTCTGGCTCAAAACGATACGGGAATCCATTATACCCAAAGTCGTCGTCAGACACTTCTACATCGGATAAATATTCCGCCATGTTGCACAAAAATAGCCGTGTAGCCGCATAGCCTAGCAAAAACAGCAGCTCTACTCAGCTGTGCTCTTGCGGCGCATGTCTATGACATCACCAAAAGTTACCCATCCTTGTAAAGCCCCGGATGACAATAACAACGGGGTTGAGCTGAGATGGTGATAACACTGGCCATTCATTTATAAAATGTAGCTGAAATGAGCGAGTTTCGCAGCAGATAATGTCTAATTTAGGGGCTTCGATTTCTGGCCCCTTCCGCTGCTATGGCATGAGAAAAAACACCGTCGGATGGATCTAAATTGCTCGAAAACGGCTCCGAGCTCTGCCAAAATTGTCTGGGTGAGTCTAAGAGCGTATTTAATCCTAAAAATAAGGTCCAGGTGTCAAAAAAACGAACTTATCCTTTAAGATGCACTGTCTTGTCTAAATACATGTCCAAAAAACTCAACTAAGATCACCTGGCTTGCCATTTAAAATTAGATTCCTTTGTGGTCTGCGCCACTATTAAATAGGGATGCATGATATTATCTGTATGATATGGGTATCGGCAAAAATTGGCCAAAAAAGTGAAATATCGGTATTGGTCAATATTAAAATTTTTGCAGCCAAACATATCAGTCAAATATCAGATATCAGTAATATTAGAAAAATACACAAATGGACCATATTGCTTCACCTTATCATCACTGCATGGGTACATTCAAAAATCAATAGTTTTATTTTTTTCAAGAGTTAAATGTTTTTCTTGTTTTACATCTGTTCCTCGCACAAATAGACTGACACATTAAAAACAACAAGACAGTTATCAAAAGGTAAAGACTTGGTTTATTTGTATCGGCGATTATGAGTACAGAAATATCAGAATGTCAGATATCATCAAAAATCCAATGTCGATCATCTCTACTACTGAACTACTGCTATGCTGTGATTCAAATCATTTTATCAGTTTGGTCCTACAGTCCCAGTCAAATGTTTTGTCTGTTTGCTTCTTGTAGACTCTGTAGCTCCTCTTAGTTTTCTTTTAGAGCTAACACATCTGGTCTGGATCTATAGAAAAACACTGGTTAACTTTTCTGGAAAGTTTGTTTAAATTTGGGTGTGGAGTGAATTAGTCAAACTAATTCTGGTGTGGACCAAAGAACTGAACTCTGGAAAACAGGTCTTACTTCAATTGTAAGCAAGTCAGAGTTCAGTTTGTCATAGGAGTTAAAGCGTCCTGAACCATGAAGGATCTATAAAAGGCAAAAAAAAAAACTAAATGCAGTATATTGTCAATTAAACCTGGCCAAATACAAAAGGTAGAAAGCTAACATAGTGTTAACAGAATCACAGTTTGCAGATGAAGGAAAAATAAGTGGTTTAACGTTGCACACAAACAAATAATCCTCTCAAAAGTCTAAATCCATCATAAGATGTACATATGGCAAAACAAAATTCGTTATACTTTAACTACAGTTTAAAAACATAGTAATCTATTTTGGAGTATAACAGTTCATGCAGTGCATTCATGCATCAAACTGTTACAAAAATAGAGCTTTGTTATATTCATGAAATAGGTCACGAAACAAACTGTCAATGTGTTCAATCTGCCGTGTTTATGTGAATACAACACCTGCCTGAAAATGCTGTGTGGTACCCTCCTCAAATCCAAAAAAACCCTGTTTACTGAGCGTGGTATTCAAAATTAAACATTGGGTTGTTAACAGGTTTTGAGGGCTCAGGAGTGTTATGCTTGGAGTTTGAGTGGCAAAAAAACAAGCTGCAAAAATATTAGTTTTTTCAGCATGTTTGCTGCAGGCCACAAATTCTCATCTTGGCCGAACGCACGCACACACAAAAACACATTATGCATGCTCACAGCTATAATTGATGTGGTCGGCTTTTTTAATATCAAGAAATATCATCAGGATTCATGTGTAAAGGTTTCTGTGTGTGTACAAATTACGAAAAAAGAGAGCGAAAAGACAAATTTCCCCAAAGGGATAATAAAAAAGTAATCGTACTTCCTCCTAGAACGTCTTGCAAAAGGTGGTCAATGTTTGCTTAAAGAGCAGAGGCAATTCAAGGATGTAACAGCATCAGTGTTGTTTCCATCAGTGAATACCAAGTGACAAACACTTTGGAGAGAAACACTTTAACACCTACTAATTAAACAAATGAAGTTTTTTTTTCCTTTTTTAATTAAGCATGTTCATGTTCTTCCTCTGTCTTTTAGTAGCCGCAGGGACCGGAGGAACAGGAGGAGGAAGGAGAGCAGAATGCAGATTGAAATCCCCCAACAAAAGAGACTCCTGTGGATCTGCAGAAAACAATCTTTAAAGGAAATGTCTCTCTGTTTGGAGGACAGTCGTCCTGCTGAGGTGACTCACAGGGCATCTGAATGAAGACTATTCTGTGTGCAAGATGTGTTTAGGGGGATTTGATTCATTAGAAAAACAGTGAAGACCACAGCAATTCAAAATTGTCAATTTAAACACATTTAACATATTCAAACCCCAATTCCAACGAAGTTGGGATGTACAGAATACAATGATTTGCAAATACTTTGAACCTAAAGTATATTAAGTTGAATACACTACGAAGACAAAATGTTTAATGTTCAGATTGATAAACTTTGTTGTTTTTTGCAAATATTCACTCATTTTGAATTTAATGCCTGCAACACATTCCAAGAAAGCTAGGACACGTGCAATAAAAGACTGGGAAATTCAAAGAAAGCTCAAAAACATTTGTTTGTAACATTCTACAGGTTAACTGGAAGCAGGCGAGTATTATGACTTGGTGCAAAAAGAGCATCCCTGAAAGGCTCAGTTGTTCACAAGCAAGAATAGGGTGAAGTTCACCACTTTGTCAACTGCGTAGGTGAATAGTCCAGCAGTCTAAGAACAACATTTCTCAATGTACAATTGCAGTGAATTTAGGGATTTCATCATCTACATCATCTACAGTCCTTAATATCATCAAAAGATTCAAATAATCTGGAGAAATACCTGAACACAAGTATCTAGGCCAAAAGCCAACACTGAATGCCAGTGACCTTCAATCCCTTAAACAGCACTGCATTAATAACCAACATCATTCTGTAAAGGATGTAAACATGTGGGCTCAGAATTACTTCAGAAACCATTGTCAGTTTTCACAGTTTGTTGCTACATCTACAAGAACAAGTAAAAACTCTACCATGCAAAGAGAAAGCCATATATCAGCAACACCCAGAAATGCCACCGGCTTCTCTGGGCACTATTAACGCTGAGAAGTACAAACAGGTTTTGGAGCAACATATGCTGCCATCCATGACGTCTTTTCAGGGACACCCCTGCTTATTTCAGAAGAACAATGTCAAGCCACATTCTGCAGCATGGCTTTTGCAGTAAAAGAGTGCCAGTTCTTGTCTGGCCTGCCTGCAAGCCAGACCTGTCGCCCAGTGAAAATGTGTGGTGTGTTATGAAGAGCAAAATACAAAAATGGAAAGTCTGGACTGTTGAGCAATTGAAGTCGAACATCAAGCAAGAATGCACCTACAAAGTTTCAACAATAAGTGTCCTCAGTTCACAAATTCCTGTTGAGCCCAAATAATTCAGATGTTCTTGGCCCATTCCTGACCTATCCTGAAAATGTTATCAAGTTCTGTTTATAACTTTTTGAGTTGTCCTGTTAACACACAAACGCTGGCAAAACTTAACCTCATTGGCTAAGGTAATTATTAGGGTCCTCGCCCAAAGGGAAAGGACCTTTCTTGACCCTATTGTTTTCCGTCCATTTCTTTCTCATTATTTTTTGCTTGACGCGTCTTTAAACCTTAATTTGACCCCCTAAACATGCTTAAAAACTCACCAAAATTGGCACACACCTCAGACTTGGCAAAAAATTTGATAAATGAAAAAAATAACCCCCAACATGCCAAAATAAGCTCTCTAGCGCCCTCTAGGTTACACTAAAACGTCCCTCATGGCCAGTAGGAATGTCGTAGAGAGATCAAACTAAAGGCTAAACGATCGTCTCATCAAGACCCACAAATCATGTGCTGACACTCCTGACCTATCTCAAACAGGAAGCCAGCAATTTGGTTTTCAAAATAAGAGCTCACCGGATCATTCCTACTTCGCACCATGATTTGACACCCTTGACATGCTCACAGCCACGGCAAAACTGACACATATGCCACGTGGGGTACAAAATTAAAAAAAAACAAAAAAATTAAGCCAAAAAATGCCATAATGTGCTCTCTAGCACCACCAAGGTACAATACGATGGACAAAAATGGTCACCACTGCCACAAGCAATGTCACAGGGAGACCAACCCAACGTCAAAATGTTCATCTCATCGAGACCCAAAAATCACAAACGGACACCTCTGACCTATCTCAAACAGGAAGCCGGCAATTTGCTTTCAAAATAAAACAAGGGTGTTTCTCAATATGTGTACTTCAGCGTACTTCTGGACTTGCGGACTTGTGATACGTCATCAATCACAGCCGAAGTCCTGTTCCAAAACTAAGTCTGCATCGACGCAAGTTCGGTTCACATACCCGGATGTGGACTTGCCATGCCCCTTTTACCAAGTCTGCTACCCAACGTAACTTGAGCGGACTTTCACAGCTACAATAAGATACTTATTTGTGATAGAGTTGTGTTTGAAACCTGAACTTTGAATCAAACTCATTCTTGATAAATGGACTATTTGGGTGGTTTTGGAAATGATAACAACAGGATGTTAAGCTGGCTTCTGCAGCACCAACCCAGCGGTCTCTGTTAATTCTATACCGCTGTTGAACAGCTTATTTTGGTATTTCTGTACAGTTAATACAGCTAAAAGTTGCATGTGTAGGTAAGCTACTGCGGTGTAACATGAGCCCTGTACGTTGTCTTAGCGCAGATGTGAAATAATAGCTTGTCTTATTTAATAAATTTCAAATAAATTCTGATTTTTTTGTTTATAAAATTGAGCAATGATTCATTTAAAAGTTAGTTATTTTTTCCAGTAATTCAGAAATTTATATCGTCTTTAACTTTGTCAGACTGTTAGAAAACACATAAACGTAGTTGATATACAAAATTTCCATTATCATTTGGGCTTATACTGATGCATACTTATCTATAAACTGAGTAGGTCAGACCCGGAGGAAGAAATACAAGACATTCATTTTAAAAAAGTTTACTGTAGTGAAACTATTCTGCTAAATACACACATTACTCATTAGAAAACACAATGTTTCAAATTGACAGGTTAAAACAAACAAATCAATGGTTATGCTTTTAATATCAACAACCTATTAAAGTATGTGTATTAAAACAAATATAATTATGCAATAACATTTAAATAACAAACGTCTAATTCTGCAATAACATTTAACTCTAAGAAACTGAATAAAGCTGATTAATTAGAATTATAAAAAAAAAACCTTTTTACTCTCTGTAGCCTGAACATGACTCCCATCTACAGTTTGATTAATCTTTTTATAATCAAGACTATGTCCTGACTTTCAACAGGCTGCCGATATGGAGGGACAATGGCCACAGGATACTGCAGGCACGGGTATCCTCCGTCAGCCAGGAGGAAAACCCCAGCTGGTGGATTGCGGACCTGCTGGAACGTAGGGGATCATCTCAGGACCAGGGCATCGTGAACAGATCCTGTGTTTTTGATGTACACGTCAAGGAAAACACCACTGGAATCACAAATGCCCTGCAAAACAGTACTTTATTTCCACTTATTTGTGGAAATAAAGTACTGTCCTTTTTTCCATTTTGATGTTCATGAATTTTAACTTGTTTATTATTCTTATTTATTAACTTATTCAGTGTTTTCCCTAAAGTTTATTTATTTTGTATGTATTTATTTATTTAAGCAAATTATTAATAAAATGTACTACTTAATGATTGTTTTGTGTAATTGTTATATTTATAAATAATTTGAGTCTTCTGATGAGAAACAAACTTTCCTCCATCTGTCAGATTTAAGCCAAACACTTCTTGCTGTGTATTTAATTTCTCCCTGGAAAGTTAATTGGTGCCCCTGCCTGTCTTTGTCCTTAGCATAAAAAGTAACTGTCTTATATGTTTACTGTGACAGGTTTAGGAATGAAATGTGTATAGCCGTTTTTTGACTGATAAACGTAGTGGTGGTTGGCCATTACTGTCATGCTATTTTGGGTGTGATTTGTAATGTTTCTACACTTTATTGAGCCTTGAAATTACTTTCCACTAGCGATGTCAGTCTGCCTATCACTGGAATGGAGCTTAGTAATGTAATTTAAAAGTGTAAAAATAATTATTGGATCCAAATCTGAATGAGATGAAATGAACGTGCAAAGGCAGCTAAACTGGCCAGCAGGGCGCGTCTGCACCATCTGCAGCATCATGGCCCTCTTTTGACGATTCTGCCTACTCTGCCTCCTCTCCGACAGCGATGCTGAACTCTACTGGATTCAGTTTTTATTTATACTTTATTAGTTGTTGAAATCTGTTGACGGCGATGCAGATATATCTTTTTCTATTGTGTCTCCCAAACCAACAGCCATTTTTCCCACTGCTGGTTGGCTGTTTATACTCAGAAAGATACAAATATATTAGCGTATAAATTACTATTTAACAATGAATTTAAAATGAGATATGACTTATTTGTATCAAATTTTATGCTTTTTATTTTTGTCCACAAACTACCAGCAAGGCAACCGGATGTGACGTAAGTACGTGGGAGGGGATGCTAGTGAAGTACGCTGCCGTTTCAATAGTGGGAGATCGTTCTGCGGACTCCTGACCCCCTGAAGTCAGAACTCAGGAACGAACTTGCCAAGTCCGTACTTCCAGGGTTCCCAAGTTTGAACTTGCGAACTTTGAATTGAGAAACACCCCAAGTCTCAAAATTTTGTCTCCAAACAAAATGTATCTCCTCCTAGGTCATACATGGTATCAGCTTGAAACCCAGGCAGATGACAGAGTAGGCCATGCTGATCAAAAGTTCTGAAGGAATTTGTTGTTTCTTAAACGGTTTCCGAATGACAAGCCCTCAAAGTTGGTGAACCCCAAAGAAGCCCTCCCAGCTCCTCCCATTCAAATGAATGGGGGATGAAAATTCAGCACCGGAAAACCTGTGGAATTTCTTTCTCTACAGAAAAACAACAAGTCGTACAGCTTTAAAAATTACATGGATGGATTCCTGGCAAAATTTCCAGTTCACATATCTTATTTTTAGAGACATTTGGTCAAAATTGTGGCATTGGTGAGGACATGTTTCAACAGATTTGGTTGCTCTGCTGCTCAGCTGCCCATTTGAATCTGGATGAGGGCAGCAGATGATGTCATTCACTCACTGATTGACAGTTCAGTGCAGCTGGTCATGTGACTACTGATGACCTACTGATTCGGGAAAATTTCACAGTATGCATCGGACCAGTCTGCTTTCGCCTACTGTTACCCACAATGCAAAGCGCCTGGTCACTCCGGAGAGCGGAGCAGCAACAACCAGAGCAGCAGAGGAATACAAACGTAAGAGCCATTACTTGTTATCTTGACGTTTTCAACACATACTATGTAATATTCAAACAGAAAAAGGACAAGAGGAACAACAGAACACTTAACAGTATTGGAGAATGTGAAACCTGAACCCAAAACATTATACTATTTACAAGACATGACAGAATGGAAAGGAAATTAAAAACCAATACTTATTAGTTATGAAAATCCATACATATATATATGTATAAACTTACGTTTATACATATATAAACTACAAGTTTTTGCTTCTGTTTTTCAAGGGGTGGCAGGCTGAATTAGTTGGGACCCTTGTTGTAGTGCTTTTCTGGTCATACCATTTGTCTCCACACACTGTAGAAACAAAACTATGAAACCATCAGTACAGTTAGATTTTACTGTCCTTTTTGAGCGGCTCAGGGCTCAAGACAGCCTGAATTTCACACAATGCCAGAAGCAAAGAATGATAGTGTTCTCTGTATTCACAGTGTCTCTCTCACTACTATTATGTGGTTATTAGTCTGTCTCCAAGCCTACCTTATAAAAACTGGCCAAGGTCCCCTCTATCATACAAACCATTTTTCACTCCACACTACATCACTACTTTAACAGTGTTGCTCTGCCCTGAGAAAAAATGGTTGAAAAAATTCAAATGCACTCTCTTTTTTCAGCTGTCAGACAGCAAAAGGAATCGCTTAGCACCAGCTTGTTTGAGATATAAGGTCACTGTGGTAATATACAGCAAGTCTTCAAGTCCACTTTATCACATTTTTCAAAGGAGTAAGACACTGAGACAGCAGCATAACTAATGCAAAATTATGAGGGACCTTTACCTTTGCTATCATTACTTTATTAATGCAGTATAGATGTCTGGGAGGGGGCTTAGCGCTGCATTAAAGAGCTGGGACCTCTACTATGGCCACCATTAGAGTATTAATGAAATATAGATGCAGCATAAAGGATTTTTCATCATGGCTTCCAGCGACTGGAAAGGTAATTAAGCACACATGCTGAATTTCATCGAGCTTTAATTGCCTTTTAGTTAGGGCTGTTGGGAATCACCTTGGCCCTTAAATCATAGAGCTACATCCCAGCTCTTGCTCCAGCGCCAGTGTTCACTTTCAATTGTTAGAAATACAAACACTGTAGGTACACAGCCAAAGCTTAAAATAATCTTCTAAAATCGACTAAAATATAATGTTTGACCCAAGTCTGACGCCCTGCAAGGAGTCATAAAGCTTTGTCAGTTTCTAATGAGAGGAAGGCAAAATGATTTATCATCTCTACATAATCCTGATCACCCACATCATTAGTTATAATAAAATGCTAATAATGTGTCGTATGTCTTCAAGGGAAACTCATTTGTCAAATGTACATTTGGATACAGCAAGAATCTCTACATACATTCCTCTACCCTTTGTAGAACTGGAGTTTGCTTCTTTCAAAACTGAGGCAACATTTGTACTCAATGGTGTCAAGAAGAATAGTATGATTGATTTATGTTTCTGAAAAAACATCTCTAGTGTTTCACAGGATTCCTTATGACCTGGGCCCCTGTTTTGGGGTCAAAACATCCATTTGTTCATCATCGTATTTTAGCTGATGCTGACAAACTTTGAGAAGTCATCAAAATTTGGAGAAAGTATGTTGCTGGGGTAAATTTTGCTGAATTCAACGCAGGTCGATGTGTCTAGAGCGGAGAGAAACATTGTGCTGATGGTGTATGACGTTACCAGGTGGCCCCTGACTAACTGTAGACGGATTTTAAATGTTTAACAATATAGATAGGCACTGCCCATGCGTTATATAGATATAACACATGGGTAGTGTGCTCAACCAAGGGTAACTTTGGCCTAACGTAGACTGGCACTGCTGAATGTTGTACAAACGTATTGTGGCGTCACTCAATGAATTTGGACGTATATAGCTTTTCAGTATATTTTACTAATCCATCTGGGCAACAATCCATAGAAATGGGAATGGGCAGAACCCTTTAAAAGCATATCCAGCAGGTGATTGGATGACCATTCCATCAATCACAATTATTACGGGCCAATCAGATAATGTAATAGGAAAGCACTACTGCTGCAATGTAAAGGACAGAATGGGAGCCACTTTGTAAAACAAACTCAACAAAATGTATTCCAGATCTGAAAAAACTGCAACTGAAGCTGTTAGCATATATGCTAATCTCTGTACAAGCAGTCACTTCTCTTATATCGGCTCGCTTTTAGCTCCCACCTCTTCCTGCTTTTAAAGACTCTGATTGGGCTGTGCCACTTTTGGCCCCTTACAATAATTCGAGATAGGATCTTGGCAAGATGGATCTGCCTGACTACAGACAATAAATCAGGCAGGTTTATTGCACACTAACCCTGCACTGCAAGGTTAATGTGCAGCTGCAGCTGGTCTCAGTATTCTGACATCATGCATTTTGGATTAAAGATGGCTGTCCCGAAAAGGACGCAGGCTCAGGTTGCAAACAGAGGTTCAATGTTGAGGAGGAAGCAGCTGGAGTTGACAGAGATGAACACAGCTGAAACTGAGGGTAGTGAAGGTAAGCAGAGGAGAGCTCCTGCTTGTGTTTAAACATGTTGGATCAAAAGGTGGGAATTTTTAAACATGAGGAAAATTTTTCAATATACCTAATGAACATCAACATTCCTCAACTGACATTAACATAGTTCTGCCAGGTCTAACTTAGCTCGACACAGCTTGACGTTTTCCTCTAGATCGGCAAAAGTAGGCCAAAACATAAGTGTGTGAATGCGACTTAAACTACAAGTATTACTGTTAAGTTTATCACTCATGGGTAATGGCTTGCCAAAAACTATTAACAGCCACATGCAACACACGTCATTGCAGAATAAAATGTTCTTGTCAAGTTAGGCTATACTTTCTGGACACTCCAAAAGGTACAAATGTTTGTCTATACCAATCGCTTATCAGCTTCCCACATGGCAGCAACTCAATGCATTTAGGCATGTAGACATGGTATGGACAATCTGCTGAAGTTTAAACCAAAAATCAGAATGGGAAAGAAAGGGGATTTCAGTAATTGTGGACGTGGCATATTTGTTGGTGCCAGAAAACCTGGTTTGAGTTTTTCAGTAACTGCTGGTCTACTGGTATTTACACACAACCATCTCTATGGTTTACAGAGAATGGTCCAAGAGAGATAAAATATCCAGTTAGCGGCAGTTCTGTGTGTCAAAAAGCTTTGTTGAAGTCAAGAGGAGAATGGTCAAAATTTGACAACGGAAGATTGGAAAAAACGTTGCCTGGTGTACTAAGTCTTGTTTTGTAAAGATATTTTTGGGGCTTTTTTGGCATTCATTGATAGTGGAGAGACAGAAGACAGAGCCAGTAAGAGGGCAGAGAGCCAGGGAAGACACGGGGCATACTGGTCTCAGGTCAGGCTCCATCCTGGGCTGCCCACATGAAACGAGAGCCTCAGTACATGGTAAGTGCATGACTGCAACCCATTCTGTTGTTGTGGTTTTGATTAAATATTTGTGTTGTACAGATATTTTGGCAATAATCATAATGCATTTTAATATCAACCCTTGAAGAATTTTAAGTTTTCTGTATCATTATGCATGTACTTCCACAAGCTTAGCTTTCCGTGAAAATGCGCTGGTTTTAGAGCAACATTGTAAGATATCACTGAAAGACCAAACTTATGCAATCCATCCATTCTCAATTTTTTCATCTCTGCATGCTAACAGTGCTGCTTACATTAATTGAACATTGCTCCTCTGTAATTACCACAAAGTCTCAGGGCGTGAAAAAGGCTATAGGAGCAGAAACTTTGAACACAAGAGATGAGATAAGTGGTACTTAAAAGTCCTCGGGGACCTGAGAAACATTACTAAAGAATGTGTTGCTACATACAGTTGAATATGAGAAAATCGAGCACTACAGTGGAGTTCGGAAGTTTATGTATTCTGGAGTTATTCCAGTATATTTTCAAATGAGATATGCGATAAGGTGATGTCAGTTGTATCAGTGTAATCTTTATTTTTTCATTAAGATAAACATATCAAAGTGTTACAAAAGAAAAAATTACCTGATCATCCAGAACCCTAAAGACCAAGTATTTAAAACACAGGCTATTAAATTTTAACCGTACTACAAACGGCTACACTTAATCAAATAATACCAAAAATGTGACATGACTAGACTGATTTTGTCCAAGATGGCAAATCAAATTTAAATATCATAAGGTTATTAGGTATTTTACAATGTGAATTATTGGTTATATTAAATGCAGAAAAGGCATTTAAAAACAAAGTTTCTGGTATCCAACTAAGAAAAGGGACCATAAGATTTCTTTGCATGCAGATCATATATTTTTGTTTTTATCTAATCCAATAACCTTAGTCCCAGCTGTTATTCCGATTATTAATGAATTCAGAATCTTCTCTGGATCTATAGTTGCTTAGGAAAAGGCACTGGGCTTACCTCTTGGGAACGTAAATTGTGCTTTTGTAAATTGTCCTATTCCTGAGTCTTCTGAGGGGTTAAAGTATCAGACATTTAAATTTCTTAACATTTTGATTAATTGGTAAGAATGACAAGACCCTGTGGTGAGTGACACTAGAAAAAGATCTGCAAAGATGGAGTCCGTTGTCAATATGATTACTTTGCTGGGTTGCCATTGTAAAGATGAATGCCTTCCAAGATTGTTATATCCAATGCCAATGTTACCTGATTATGTTCCAGACAAGTTTTTAAATTGCACCATAGTATAATCTGTATATGTGTGTAAAGGGAAACGCCCAAAGAAGAAATTGTGGTTGCTTGTAAACAAAGGTGGGAAATACTGCCAAATATACTGTTACTAGCCCTGAAAAATTATATGTATGACTGAATGGTTAAAAAAATGATGCTAACTACATTTCTGGATCCAAGCAATGTTTTCATTTCATTTCATTTTCTATATCGCTTATCCCTTTAGGGTCGTGGGGGGGCTGGAGCCTATCCCAGCTGTCATTGGGTGAGAGGCGAGGTACACCCTGGACCGATCGCCAGTCAACCACAGGAACAACAAAGAGAGACAGATAACCATTCAAGCTCACATTCATACCTAAGGGCAATTTGGAGTCACCAATCAACCTAATGGGCATTTTTTTGGTCAGTGGAAGCCAGAGTGCCCGGAGAAAACCCATGCATTCACAGGAATCGGGATCGAACCGGCTATTGAACCTCTTGCAGTGAGGCATGTGCGCTACCTGCTGCGCCACCGTGCCGCCCTCCAGGCAATGTACAGCTGTCCAAGGTTCCACCATAGCCCATAGTTAACCCATTTTTAACTTAAAACTACACACAAGAAAAAAAACGTGGCTCGACTAGACCCTAAGAATTTCACAGCATTTCCCTTTTCCTTGACAAAGCCCCTATGCTTAGACCTATGTTGAGATACAATGTATGGGCTATGTATCCTGCAGTGGAGTCAGGTACTGGTCACTGCATCAGAAACTGATACAAATCTAACTCCCTGATACAACGAAGGTGGGTCACTCCTGTATTTATCCCAAATGCAAAGACAGGAAGAAGAAATTGTCAAAATTCTGATTTGATCACATTCCGTCACGAGACGTGACCCTTCGCCAACTTTGGCTTGTTTTGTTGCTTTGTTTTTTAAATACAGACATCAGGACTCACCCCTCTGAAACAACAGAACATCATGGTTTCAGTACCCATTTTACCAATCAGGACTACAACACACCACAGCAGTTTGACGGCTTACCAAAATGAAAGAGATCTTCTGAGGGGTCAAGAAGAAGGAGTGCTGTTACTAAGGTTGTTGACATGGGCTCACAGTTGTCCTGGTCCTCAGTTTCCACAACAGTTTATCCATTCCTCTTTCTACCTGAGACCTATCTGCAATAGTTCTTCATCTGTGCACTCCAGTTCATTAAGATATCCTCTTGTAACCACAATGGCATACTCTCATTCTCATTATTAATCAAGTCAAAATCATTACATTTTTTGTCCTGTTTTAGTGAAGTTAGAGTTTGTTGTTTCTTGACCATCTGATGGCAGAAGGATACATAACCCCTACGTCACATTCAACGAAAGTTCTAAACACGGGACTGTGCTGTAAAATAATCTAACTGCAGCATCAGATCAAGTCAGTGTAGTTTTTTGAGTACTTTCAACCTAAAAATAAGGTAATTACGAGGCTTTTGGTGGCACTATGCTTTATTTTGGTTTGCGCCCCCTCCCCCAGATATCTTCCATTAGGGTCAAAAATGTTTTTTTGTCCATCATATTTACTGGTGCCATAGGTGTTGAGCAACTTCACTTAAAAAAAAAACAATTAACCCTTTTGCATGATTCTGCTTGAAAGGGTTGAGGTTTGACATGCATTGTTTTCAAAATAAATCCAGCCAGACTGAAAATAGCAAAAAATGATCTAGAGTTGCAAGGGTTAAATTCTGATGAAACATATTAAGGTTTACAGTAATGTGACAAACACTTCTCATTTATTCACAGACACAAAACCGTAACATTACATATCATTTAGCCATTTAGAAAATAAATCTCAAGATAAGATTTTCTGGTCCATATTTTCCAGCCCTACACTCCAGGTCTGAAAACAGAAGAGGAGGGAATAATACTGTGCAGCAGCCTGAGTGTGTGTCGGACTGATTACACTGTGTCATCCAGCCACTGGCTCCTCATTTGAAAGCACTCGTGGAGAATGAACAGCCATGATGGGATATATATTGCTGCATTCACTGTTGTCACTTTCTCTAGATGTGCAGCCGTGTTATCCATTACCTCCTATAAATTCCAATTATCTCTCTCGTCGGATAAGCTCACACACACATACATACGCCCGCATGTCTGCAGACCAACACACAAAGACAAGAGGAAACAAAAAAATTCAGCGATAGCAATAAAAAAATCATGTCCTTGGATCTAATCTCTACCACCTCAACTGTAGACAAACTCCACTCTGTTGTAATTAAAGCTGATTTAGCATGATTTACACGCTGTGGGCAAGATAAAATAAACATGATTAGGTTAGACAAATACTGAGGTCAATATTTTTGAAGGCTGGGAAATTAATAAAACATTTCACATGATAAACACTTGCACCATGGGCTGCGAGCGTAGAATGCTAAACAGAGGGGCAGCAGTGCCAAACAGGGATGTGGAGCCCCCTGCTGTTATCGAATCAACCTCTTTGTTAATTGCTGGAGTAGGTCTCTTAAGGCACCAGTGATCACTTGGAAGGAGGCATTATCTGCTTTGAAGTGGCAATGCTGATCATCCATCAGAGAGGGTGTCATTTTTTAATCTTTTATTTCGTCATTCTCACTTAAGACAAAAAAGTCAACCAAGGATGGGCAAAATTGAGCTTTTTAGATATAGTATCAATGCATTTTAATGAGATAAAGGATAATAGTATGTAAAATTATGATAGTTTGTGTTGATGTGGATGAAATAAACAACTGTTTGAGACCAAAGCAACAAACACAGATGCAAAAAACATTAATTAACTCAACTAAACTCTGTTTATGATATTTATAGAACTTTTTATACATTATTAGAAGTGATCTGAGAGCACAAACCTCCACAAAGGCATTTCCAGCACTGGTTTAGTTATTGTCAGAAAAGGGTAAAAGTGCCCTATCTCGCACTGTAAAGCAAATATTGAAAAAAAAAAAAATCTGGATATGCATCAGATTCAGATCACCACCAAAATCTGATCACTTCTCACCTGTGCTGTGATGAACATTTTCTGAAAATGTCATCAAAATCTAGTGAGAACTTGTTGAGGTTTTTTTTTTTTTTGTCAGAAATGTGGTAAACTATCCTGTCTCACAATGCTGACAAATCATTTTTTAAAAATCCAAGATCCACAACCAGATTCTGATTACCAAAAAATCTTATCACGTCTTCCTTGTATCATGACTAACGTTCCCTGGAAATTTTATTAACATTCATTCATAACTTTATGAGTTATCGTGCCAAGAGCCAAGACAAACACACAAAAGCCAGCAAAAACATAACTTTTTGTGGAAGTAAAAATGCAGCCCAAATTGCTTTACGGAGGAAAGACAGACAGAAAATAAGAACAGCAAACTGTGGTCAGTCAATACAAACACAAAAGAAATTTGACAAAAGATGAAATAATCACAAGAAAAAGGGCAACTAAAAAACCAAACAAAATAAGCTTACAACAAACGTAAATAAAATGAAATTGATAAAACAAATTAAAGGGGGTAAAATGAAATTACAAAATGATAAAATTATTAAAATCACTCAAAAACTTAAACCAAAGATGAATTTTGAAATTAAACATGAATTAATTATGAAAGTACTTTGCACATCTAATTCAATAGACAGGTGCGTAGGCGAAAAAAAGTCAATTTAAACATGAATAGACTCCCGCACACTGTCTAACTTGCAAGAAATTCATTTATTTGCAACGTTTTAGTCTCAGACCTTCATCAGACAAGCACTGTTTAGGGGCGTGGAAACAGCTAAACATGAAGTAATATATTATTCTTTTTTTATTAAAATTGCATGCAAACTTAAACTGTAAAAAAAATGGTGGCATTTCTCCATATTGTGGTGAACAAAATTTCTTACATTTTAAAAAGTGTTTGAAAATGACAACATGGCCCTTACTTTGATGATTGTGGGTTTTAAAAAGTACAGAAACTTTCTTTACGATCTTTAGTCATGATTTTAACCAAAAGACAGCCATCGCTGTACTTAAGCAGGGTACAAGAAGATTATTGGCCTGATTTTTGGTCCAATTTGTTATCATACTCACAGACGGACAGGACAAACAGCAAATGCTGACAAAAACATAACCTCCCTGGCCAGAAATGCCTTGGCAGAGGTTAGTGCTCTCAGAAAACTTATCATTTGCGATACTATTACAAAGCTGTTGGGGCGCAGAAAAGGAGTATGTGGGTTGCATGTGGACCTTTGGTCACCAGTTGCCCACCCCTGCTCTATAATCATAAATGTCAACAAAGTTGCTGTTCAATGTAGACATGAGTCTGGCTATTTTTTCCTGTTTGTTTGTTTGTTTGTTTTTTTAACTAAGAAATGATAGATATTGTTTTGTATTGTTTCTACTCTGGGTTTTTTAGCCATGGTGCTAAACAAGCTTCACTCTTGTTTGATTGTCATTCTCAATAATCAATTCAGGTGGTTTCGACACCTACAGCTTATTTGCTGTGTTCTGATTTAGCTGAAAAAAACAGAAGATTTGCATATCTCTTTGGATCGTTTCATGTTCACATGGTAGGAGTCATTTGTAAGGGGGGCCGTGTCCAGGCCATCCGAGTTAGACAGAATGCCTGAGCCGTCCCTACGTCATCACGTCAAAGCCAGGATTAATTTGACCATGAGTCAAATTTCAGGAAGGACGCTAGCAGGCTAGGCTAAAAAAACTCACTGATTAAGAGCAGAGGTTAAACATACTACAGATTATACAGATGAGCATAATTGTCAATGTGTGACACGGCCTATTATATACAAGTGTAAGCACCTGTAGAAGTGTCAACAGAGAAACTGTCAGTTGTGCCAAAAAGCAGAGAGCAGCTTTAAAAGAATAAATTCTCCTGCTTAAACAAGCACACTGTGGGAATTTGACATTTTTGAGTCAGTCCATGTTGTTAGTCCTGTGATGATCTGCTGAGACGGTGAATAATGTTCACCTGTTGATATTTTCATGGTATGACATACCTGTGCACAAAAAGTGACTCTGTGGGATCATAAATTTAATTTTTAAAGGAAAATGCCAAATTGTCTGCAAATTTAAGAATGGCTCATAAACAAATGGCTCACTCATAACTGTAAATCGGTTTTCATCGTTCACTTAAAAGAGCTGTTCAAAAGACTTGACTCGTTCATGAACGCCACATATCCAGCGCAAACCACCTCAGATGTAGGTCAACAAAACAAAGCCTCTGTTCAGGAGTAGAAGAAGATAATAGGATGATAGTAGAAGATAGCGTAACATAATGTGGTAGAATATAAAAAACGAGTCACAACAAGCACACAGGACCCTTTTCAGTTGCTGAAGAGTTAATCTGCTGACTGTAGGCACAGGCAGGCTAACACTTCCCATTGACTCCCAGTGTTTGAACTGCCCATCTCTTTCTAGTTACTGCACGCACAATCAAAACGATGGTGTCTATCTGCTTGTGATGGACTCAGGAGACACAAAAAGAAAAGAAAAAAAAAAGTTGGCGTATCCCTTCAAGTAGAACTTTGTCATCAGTCTGGTTGCCTGGTAGCTGTAATACGATTATTATTATTACTACTGCTACTTGTACTCCTACAGCAGTGTAACTCATCACCCTGTTTGTGCCAATTGCTGGGTTGATTGGAAGTGAGCCGAGTATCTATTTCAGCCGAGCTCGTCGTGGTTGTTCTTACCGAAAAAAGGGATCAGTTGCTGTGTTCATGTTTATATTCAAATGAACCCTGCCCACCCACTTGTACCGGAATGACTCTCCTAAATGATCTAGGTGTAATAACAACCTTTGAGTTTATAATTCTGTCATTGCAACAATCATACTGCCCAGCTCCTCATTTAACTGCAACCAAATATTCCTGTCATCTCTGAAAAGCAAACATCTGTGTTGTCTGATCACATTATTCCTCTTTACATTAAACCGTTCTTGTAAACAAGGGGAATATAAGTAAACATGTATGTCAAACGCTTTCAAAGCATGAAAATGTAAATTAAGATCTGGATTCTGTGAGATCTGGGCTGCTGTGTTTACAGGGATTCCAACCTGCGGAGGACAGCAACCTGAGAGAAGAAGACAATAAGGCGGTGCTGATTGTGAGCCGCTTATCGCGAGCACTCGGCGGTGTCATCCTCTAAAATTAGCATGTGCTGGCTGAGCACTATCTGCAGAAGATAAAATAAGGAGGGGGGGATCAGTTATGCTGCATTATTAATCTTGAGATGTGGAGGGGGGGCAAGGAAAGAGGAAGAGGAGTGTAGGGAGTATTTAACTGAACTGAGGACAAGATAACTTCCCTTTGAACTCGTTTTACACGCTGTAGCTCCTAGTTAAAAAAAAGAGAAGGGGGAAAGGAAAACATTTAGCTAAATGAGGTTGCTGCTCTTACCTGGCACAGCTGCAGATTTAGGGGGGGTGGAGAGTCTGCGGCTCGCCAGAGGTAAGAGAAAAGTCAAGGAGATGAGTGTCCCCTCGAGGCTGGAGGGAAATCACAGCAGCCGGGGACACACTCATGTACAGAGCTGCTCTTTCTCAAACAATAACACACACCAGCAGAAACATAACCGCTGCGCTCTCCTTTTATTTTTCTTCTTTCCAAAAGAGAGACTTTGGATGGCCCCATTGCACCCAATCCTACGTCTTACATGGGTCACCGCCACACTGCAGCTCTCTATCTGTTCTGGAGGTCAAAATTCAATTACGCCGCCGTATAAATGCCGGGATTGTGTATAGTGTTTATTTTCTGATAAGCTGTAAAAAGTAAAAAGTGGTCGTATTATACCTTGACTAATAGCTCGGGGTCTGAGGATCAACTCAGCTGCTTTCTCTCTCTTTTTAATAGAGGAGCTGTTACATAAGGTGTTTATATCATTTGATATTTTGGTCATTCAGTAAATAGCTGCTTATCCGGAGCAGCTATACAGGAAATGGCATCGCATGAGGCTGAGTCAACAGACACCTAAGAGCATATAACCACGCAGAGTCAATTAGTGAAGAGGATGCATTTGTCTTCGCTCTGAAAGGCTTTTGCTGTGCTGTGGGGGTAAAATAATAAAACATGTGGGCACTGTGAGGGAGATGTTCAGAAGAGAGAGAATATACAGAGACACAGGGGGTGTGCAATGAGAACCTTAATTGCACTTCCATATTTGGAGCTAAATGATGACACAGTATATATACTGTTATTTTTATATATATAAAGAAAACTTAAAAATGGTTGACACAATAACAAAATTATTGACTTTGCTCAGGATATAAGAAGCTCAAGGACATGGTGGTTGATCCCTTCTTCACCTCCTGAATCACGGGCTACCTCAAAGGGCGGCCGCAGTCATCAGGCTGGGGAACTGAGTTTCTGCAACAGTGGTAAGCAACACTGGGGTTCCTCAGGGACAGTTCTGGCTTCATTGCTGTTTACCCTGTACACCACAGACTTTAAGTACAGGTCTGAGTCCTGCCACATTCAGAAGTCCTCTGATTACATGGCTATTGTGGCGAGTATCAAGAATGTGTAGGAAGATTGTACTTTATATTTGATATTCGAATAACCATTTGAGCATGGGGATAAATATCCGTAACCAAAGAGTAAATAAATATTTGAATGTAAAATATTGAGTGTAGCACCACATCAGGGCGTCTGGAGCAGTGGACTGTTCCATCCAACAGAGGGTGCTCTCCGCACAGCTTGACCATCAGCCATATAAACTGCTCTCTTGACCTAAGCAGACAAAAAGTTGCCACTCCAGTGGACATCTAACAACACCGAATCACCTGAGGAGCGCTGTGTGGTAGTTTTTTGGGTTCTACACCATTGATGGGAAACCTAAAATCAAAGACTGGGCTGTGCCGAATATCTTTGGTTATTTGCATGTATTTTCGAAAAACCATTCAAGTTTGATTTAGAGGAAAACTGACAACCTTACTGTACCGATAATATCCTGCATCCCTGAAAATTAGATAAAATCAATACCGGCCACAAAATGTAAGTCCTTGACACGTAAAGTTGGATTTCTTTAATTGAAACATTAAAAACAACACCTGCAGTGTTGCAACATAATCTGTAAAATGATGGTCTTTGTATTTAAGAATGTATAAAAGATGTCTTAAAGGGCCCAGGTTGTGGCGTGTTTGACCATTTAATTCAAATCTTTGGTTTTTGTTGATCAAGGATTTGATTTAAGTTGAATAAAAAATTTACATGTAGTCTCTGTAGAGCAGTAGTTTCCAACCATTTTTGTCTTGTGTACCCCCTGAGTCTTTTTGTCATGAGTACCCCCTCACTCATATGTGTTGATGATTCTTCAAAAGTAAAACGCATTCATTTTCATCTAGGGGTACCATCATTTTTGTCCAGACCAGTTTCATAATTTTGTTTTTTAAAATGATTTGATTGAACCACAATTCAGAATCAATGTCTGATTTTCATTAGTTAATTTTCAGTAAATTCTTATTTATTGTTACTTTTGTCAGTTTCATGTTTTTTCAGTGACCATTGTGGGTTTTTCTTTCTTTGACGGAAGGGTACCAACAATTTTTTCCACGCCTGTATGACATAATAAACCACAGGAAGTAAAAACGTGTTTTAAGGGCATTTTCTTTAACGAGGAATAGTTCATTTTTCAGTGAACTGAGAGTTTAGTCAAAGGTGTCTTCTGCTCCCCAAGCCCCTTCTAACAACATTAAAACATAAAATTGATTTTCCAGGATTTATATTTCCTAAGTAAGGGTATCATATTCCCCATAAAGGCTGCTGATGTGTGTGACGGTCTTGTGCCAAAATGACATTCTCCACAGTGAGCCGTGTGCAGGAGTGTCATCAGAAAAAACAAGGAAGTCCATCAGTCCACATCCACAATTTATGAATCCATGCATCCTGGCTGGTCAAGAAAAAAAAAAGTGCCGCGGTGGCACTTCATCTGCCAGTGATGAAAACCCAGCCGTGATACAACGGATGGTTCAGGAGAGGAGAGGGTTTTCAAGATAAAGCTGCAATAAAAAATGAATGACTATTTGCAACAAACACAGTGGCTCCTGAATCATTCATGGGTCATGTAATGGAAAAGTATGAGGGAACCAATGACAGAGGAAAACCTTAAGCCCGACAAACTTCAGCACCGCAAGAAGATAAAGACACAGATGTCACTGGAGCGGGTAACCTCAGACTCACATGTTTTTCCTAAAGAAAGGTTCAAAAAAAGGATCCTCGATGGTTTCCACCTGTGGTCTGTTATAGGTTACATACATTTGTTTCTTTTAATATTTATCATACCACTGTTGTGCCTTTGTTTTACAATGCTGCACTAACCACAGCTACAGACAACAATCAAGCTCTATTAATAATAACTAATCAAACTAGGGTTGCTCAGTTATAGCAAAGATCATAACTGTGATTATTTTAATGGATACATAGATCACAATGATTTAAAAACATGCACTACATGCTTTCATTCAACATATATGCTTTTGACACCATTATTTTTAACATTAAAGAACAAGCAATACATAGAAGTATACTTGTATAACTGTATTTTTTACTGGTATATTTCAGGAATAACCTCATCTGTTCTTTCTGAACTGTTATATTGTTATCTCCTGCATGATTCTCTGCCCTGTGCTGCTGAAACAAAATATCCCCTCATACCATCCCACAACCTAATGATCTCTCCAATGCAAAAACATGGAGGTGCTACCTAAGTTTCCCAAGATGTATACAAAACTATCCTGTTTTTTTCTTTTTTTTTGTGGTAAAAAAACAAGATAAAATGTCCAAGACCTGGTGGCAGGTTCCAAGCTTAACAGCCATCTTGTAGTTCCATAATAGCCCAACAATTACTTGATAATCTCCCTGTTTATGATTACTTTTCAATACTGTAAAGTTGTATTCAATTGTAGACTTTTATGATAAACAAAAGAGGACGTACAGCTTTGGTTTAAAAGTTTTCCGACATCAAAACAGTTATGACACTCCTCTGTTCTGTGTGTTGTTTCATATTTGTAGGATGGGTCAGTGGCAGTAAAGTTTATCCGGCACGTTTCTAAGATTTAAATAAAAGAGCAGCATGTTCAGGGGAGCAAAGATAGGAAATGTACAGCAAAAGCTGAAACATGTGGTGTTTATGGTGCTCATGTTCCAGTATAATTGGATTGTGTGTGCATTTAATGCTTGCATGGATCCTACTGTCACTCCTGAAGGTTCTGCTTTGTGTAATCTTCACTGAAGATTAACGTCAACCCAAGAACAAACGAACACAGATGCTTACTATGCCACATCAGAGACATGTATGTGAAAAATCTTACGTTGGAGGAGTTTATATATAACCACTTGAATCAGAGGGGTTGCTGCTCTGATTACTTTGTTATTGTAATGTGTGCGATTGAGAATAAACTTTTCTGTTTTCCTGGAAAAGCTTTCATATTCTTTGTAGTACCTTCGCTTTATTCACCCATTTTCCACACTTTCTTTCCAAAGGCTATCAAAATAAATTAAAGTTGACTTGAGAAAAGTGAAGTTGAAGTAATGTGGTCATTACATGGATCACTTTCTGCTTCTAACTTTCTTCAACGCAAGCCGCTGAGATGGTTGAGTGAGTAAACGTCAGCCTAAAAAGAAATTGCTTTCTCGTTGAGAAGTGAAAGGATACAATTCAACTGACCAGAAGCCTAATTGCCAGAGATTAGAACGTGTAAAGATTCCAAACTCACGAAGATGAACACTTCAATGCCGGCACCGAGGACGCTGAAAAGATGGAGATCTGTTTAAAACTCTCCTCGATATGAAAGCAGAGACGCTACGGTATGGACTCAAGGTCCTTGGATGATAAAGACGTCAGGATGTGAATAGATCAAGTGAAGGGACTGTGAGTTTCATTTTATTCATGATGGGAACATACAATGTCTATCTGAGTCTTCTTTAGAGAGGCACAACTTCAAGTATAACAGTGTCAGTGAAAGAGCAGCTTCAACTTTTTTTTCCCTCCATGTCTATATTTATGGTATGTTCCCCCTTCTGAGTCAGACATATATCACAAGACACCACACTGAGCTTTATCCAGTGAAGCAACAAGACAGGGTTACTGGGTATCTCTGGCTAAAAATATCTACATACATATTATTTAACGCTGCAAATATAGCTGTGCTCTCGCTCTTCCAATGTATGTAACTATAGATGCAGCAACAATGAGGAGGAGGATACAATCAAAACTTTAAGCAGCTATAACAAACTAACTACAGACTCCATATAAAGATGGACAGGCTAACAGCTGCTTGGGAGTGAATCCAGAAGTTTAAAGCCACCCCCTATTGGCTGACAGCAGTGTAGGTCAGTAATCCTGTCTGTTATTGGGAGGGACAAAGTAAGATGCAGTTGTGAACTTTCATCAATGCAGCCGTAAGTGCCGAAGCGTGGTTCTCTTCTATGGCTCTGACAGCATGATACACTTACTGGTGTGCAAGTACAAGCATTGGCAAGTGCAACAAGAAGATAAAGAAATTATGTCACTGTGGCAGGTAATCTCAGACTCAAGTGTTTTTTTCCTACAGTAAGCTCTCTATAAAGGACTGTGCATATCCATTGCATTCCACTTGATCCCAGAAGTCAGAATGTCCACATTGCAAGTTAAATATATCACTGGAAATGTCCCCTTACACCAAAATTTCTACTTGAGTGGTTGGACAAGTTTCAAGTACCTCAATTTTACCAGCTTGTAACTGGAACACATCAAACTGGGATGTGAAGTAATCCCAGTTCCAACATCCAAGCTCTAAGGTTAATGCCCCATTAGCATTGGCACAGCAACTAGCCCCTTGTCTGATAGTTGTCTTGTTTTGCTAGAAAAATAAAAAGGGGAGGGGGAAACAAAAAATGAACCAAATGGAAACTAGGAGGCACTACCAATAACATAGTGCATCTTTAGCCGTATCAGGAAATAATCTTGAGAAAATGGTGTAAAGTATGCATGCATGTCCTTCTGGGGCATCTATGATGAGACACTTTAAAAATGTTCTTGTTTTGTCCTGTCTCTGTGTTCACTCATATTATTACTCCATATGCAACCTTTTCACTAAATACAATCAGGATCAAATTTTTTAAGAATTTCGGTCTGAAGCTTTCATTAAGGAAGTGATGGTGGGTCCTGAGGCTACACCAGTCAAGAACCAATGATCTGTGAAATTAACAAAGAAATCCAAAATGAATGGAGCTCAAATACTGCACAATATATATAATTACAAATTTTACATGACATTTTCACTTGATATGATCCTGTTATGATCTTTGTACGAGATCATATTTCATAGTCTGACACATAATTAGTTGAAGCTATCTACATTAGCGTGTTAATGTGCTTTAAGTTGTATTCTTTAACATCAGCCCTTAGTTCTCATTATACAGTTACCTTTCTGCAAGAACTTAAATGTGTTAACAGGCTAAATGATTGCATGGTAATATCTAACAGCTATTAAAAAGCATGTTAATCACACAGGCACGTTGAGGCTCTCTAAACACAGGTGTTAGCACTTACTGTACTTGATTAGACCTGGAACAAAATCAACTGCATGGCCTTGTGTGCTGTTTGATTGGCACCTGCTTTGTTTTCCTGTTGGCACTGCCTTTCCTTCCTCCTGCATTTGAATTTATGATGTATACCGACAACATAGAATTTCAGGCAAATAGAGCTTTAAACTGAGCAAAGATGTAATTAACCATGTAAGTGGGAATGTGTTATTTTTTTATGCTATTATTGCCTGCATGCAGCTAAGATTGAAGGTTAAGTACAGCTGCCGCTCAAGTGTCAAAAATCACTTTACAATGATGCTAAACAGAAAATTGACGTACAGAGGCTAATTATAAGTTTCAGAGAGTTCCACGCGAAAACCATTCATTTCAGAGTGTTTGTTATATACTGTAGGTGAAAATAGGACATTACTTATGCAGGAAGAAGGGGACCTGTATGTAGAGCAGAGGTGGGCAATGTTGATGACCAAGAGGGCCATTCTGTTTTATTCTCACTGGGCAGGGAAGAAATTCTTACAGATTTTAGACAACATTGTTGATGGAAAATGTGCAGAAAGGAGCAAACTAGAGTATTTATCAAAATGTATGATGAGCAACAAACATTAAGATCCAATTTATGACAATTTATGTTTCAAAGCCAGTGTGGGACCTTCAACAAGATACAGAATATTCACTCGCTTTAAAGAAACTTTTAGTGACATGTTTGCCAGATTCATTCAGTTATTATTCATGCAAACTTTTTTTATGACCAAAATGTGAACATGAAGAAAAATCACAAAGTCTGCCATCACTTCATGAAAGTTTCTCTAAAAGCTTTGATTTCTGGTAAACATCAGGAAGTTGAGCGCTTTCATCTGAATCATGCATCTTCCAGTTTTGCACATTATGCAGAATCAAATATTGCAGCTACACTGAGAGCACAGAGGTGAATGAGTGCATGAGCACAAGGTTCAATAGAGGGTTAAACTCAGATCTTAGCTCTTCTTTCAACCTGATGGTGACAAAGAAAGCTTTTGTGAAAGGTCTGCACAGTCAATTTATACAAGAGGATTTGCAAGGATCTGACCTTTCTTTTGAAATCAAAAATTAAAAATAAATTAAAAACAGGTCTCCATTAATGGCATAAATTAGTTTTATCAGATTTTTATCAGATTTTACAGTCCAGTGCCACAATATCCAGGGCTCGGTACCAGCCGGCCACCTGGTGGTTGGAAACATGGCTGTAGAGCAATGTTGAATCCAAAATGAACCCTTATTATGTCAGGTTTTTTATTTTATATATATATATATATATATATATATATATATATATATATATATATATATATATATATATATATATATACATATGAAATATCATTATTTTGAGACATGGGGTGGTCAATCAAAATTCCAGGGGGACCATACCTCTAATTGATCATGTCTCTGTCCACGCCCACCAAAAATTGAGACTTTTTTGTAGAGTGAATATCACTTTACCTTTTAATAGGTGTGATTTTCGAACTTCCGTCAGGCTCACACCAGATGCAGGTTGCTGGAGCATGCGTCAGCTGAGAGTGCTACTGCTTTCACACCAGGCATGTATGTGCGCTCCCTGCTGTCACAGCTCTATTTCTCTACACATCACCCCAATAATGAGCTTCTATTGAAAGCTCAGGAGGAGCTGCAATAAATCTCCCCACAAGAAATCTGATTCATTGAATAACTGACCTGAGAAACCTGCAGAATGAAGCATTTGATGAACAAGGAGAGTTTCTCCACAGAGGAGGCAAACTGAAGCTTTAACTCTAAAAGGAGCAGACAGGAAGAGTTACTGGACAGGTTCAATTTTTTCTGTGACATATACCACTGTGGACGTACATACCAGCGGGATTGAGGTAAATTTTCAGCGTGGCTTGCGCTTGCAGTCTGACTTGATAAAAGTTCAGTGCTCATCTGTACAGTTCCTACACCACACCTTCTCTATGTATTGTTGGGGTGCGTTTTTGTTCTTTTTTGCATCTGTTGTTTATTTTGTATATTTTTGATATACACCCAAGTAAATTTAACTGTACTTGATACCTATTTTTATACTTTATTTTATTTCTCCTGACCATTATTTGTATTCTTATCCTAATTACTTGGTGATTGTTTTGCACTAATTGATCAAGTCAAATTCCTTGTATGTACTTGGCAATAAATATCAATTATGATTCTGATTCTGACTGATGACATGCTTGCCCGAAATGAAAAACACACACGCCGCTGCCATCACACACACAAAAAAATGTATCCAGTGTGAAATGGCCCTAAAGGTGTGTTCACACCAAAATTACCAAGATCGTGTCGCCCACCCCAGTCTGTTCATAAATAGTCAATTTTGTCACTGTCATGTCACTCAGTGATGTCACGCCCGCTCGATCATGTCATACATACCATACATTTGTATGTATTAGCTGACATTATTCCAACTGTATCCTTTTCACTCATCTACCAACCACAAACACTGCAACTTATGCTGATGAGGAAGGACAGGACCGCAGAGAATTGCCACTTCTGCTGTATAAGGCGGAACTAATGTACTCACTACCTAATGTTCCCACACGGACATGGATTGTCACTCTGTGAACTGGAATAAGAACTGTTGTTGTGTTTGTTGTCACACACCCACACAACGCTGATTGGCTGTTGAGGCACAGCCACACACTGTTGGTGTTGACTGAAAAGTTCAAATCTGTCAACTTTGGCGACCGAGAGACGTGATCTGGTCGCGCGTCCATGGCGACCCAGTAGCATGACCAAGTAGCCCAGATCACGCCTGTTGAATTGTGAGAGGGCTGATCACACCTGATCACAGCTGAACGTTGACTTTGCATGGAGAGTGGTCGCCCAGGTCGCTCTAGTCGCATCTGATTTGAACACATCTTTAGATGCCATGAGCGGAGACATCTGCTTCAGTTTTATGATTTTAATGTGTAATTTTCCCTTAAGATTTTTTTTTCATCAGTGAAATTTTGCCCGATGGTTACTCACTCAGTGCTCTGTTATATAACAAACTTAAATTGCATATTTTTGCATTTAACAGGGACTTTAATACGAAGCTCACAGACACCTAACACCAGCCTCAGCTCATGCAAAGCTCTAATCCACAGGGCTCTGACATCTGCAGCTGCAGTAAAAATATATTCTGTTATATCATGTTGAACTTTGTTTATATCTCATTCAAATACAAGGTGGCTTTTTTCCTCTTAGCAGCAGAGGGAGAAAATCAATAGGCAGAATAATGATGCTGTTGTCTGCACTGCTTCCACGCCTCTACGTTCACTGTCATCAATTTACGACACGGCCTTTAGACCTCAACCTCCCATTTTATTCAGGGGCTCTCTTATTTATTTCAAACGGCAGCGGTGGATGCGGGGGCGAGGGAACCTGCATGTGTGTTTATATGTCTGAGTGTGTGTATGGAAAGGTGAGGATATGAAAAAACTATCAGATAATTAAAGAGCAGAGAGACGGAGGAGGGAGGGAGGAGGTGTGGGAACAAGCGAGGGAGATCACAGACGGGGGTAAAGCTCTTTTGAGGTGCGATTTTTCTGACAGACCTTCTCAGCGAGCTACAAGCAAGAATAAAAGCGAAGAAGGGCTTTGGTTGAAGCAGTTGGCTAGTGGTCCTCGTGCTCGCCGGCCTGCATAATGATGGGGAAAAGAGGAAATGTTCTCACTCGGAGCAGAAGATAAAAGGATTTGTAAGGGTATGTAAGTACAGAAGAGGAGTCGAGAGAGCGATCAATAATTAATTTACTTTCAACAGTCAAGGGCAATTAACACGCTTTTTTGCCCATTACCCGCCTAAAAGGGCCGACTCCGTTGCTCTAGCCTCCTAATCTCACTGACCATTGTCACAATCGAGGATTACACGGCTTGCAAATCGATGCACACACACACAGATACAGAAAAACACAGCCGATCCCCTTGAACACAGGAGACTTGGATTAGAGGCAGTTTTGTATAGTTACAAATGTCGAACATGCAGGATTTTGTTGCATTAACCTCGATGGCTGAGTGAACAGCTGTTTGTTTTACTAACAATGCCGTGCCGCTGTTATCCATCACAGAAATGCAAGAGCAAATGAAAGAAAAAAGGGGTGATGGCAGACCAATACCTGCAGAGGCCTGGATATTTGGAGCAGAACACCGTGACAGTTTGTTTCTCGGTGCAAACACATACTTTTCTGGGACGTTTGTTCCTCTGGCTGCAGGGGAGGTTATTGTCAGAGAGACTTTTCAGCACAAAAAAAAGGTTATAGGTTTGTTCTCTCCACTTGTCAGTGTCCTGGAGGATAAATCTGGATTGTCTCTATAAAATGATCAGAGGATCTTTGATTCGGTTTTCTTCTTTATTTTCTCTGACTTTGTGCGACCCCTTTGGTACAGGCGTCTGCATCTGAGAGCTCACTGATGGGGGGTTTTCAAGACCAACACTGACTTTTATTTCTTAGATTAGGATCACTATTCTGGACAGTGGGTTTGAATGAAAATCAACTTAGTTCACTTTTTTACAGGAATTTTCTACAGCAATAAAGTTGGGTACTGTTTTAAATTCTGGGTTAGATTCCATTGATTTCACCTCTTATCCATTTGTTTCAGCACTTGCTCAATAAATGTTGAAACATCAACTGATGTAGGCTCCTTGGCTCTTTCTGTTCTCAAGACGTACAGAAAATCTGAGGGTAAATTAACTGCCTCAGACCTTTGCAACACATGGCAAAACACCAATCCATCTTCAATGTCTAACCAGTTACATTAGCCACATATTTATACTTTATGTTTTGTGCATGCTGCAGTTTAAAGTCATGGGTTGTTTTTAAAATCCCCTACCACATACTAAGGAAGAACACAGTATGCAGTTTGTAGTGCGTCAGAGGTAGGGTGACAGCCAGTGTGCAGGTCAGTCCGGCCCTGCAGCAAGAAGCACAGAGAGGAATGCTGCCGGTGAGACTGGGCCAAATACTTAAAATATTGAGTGGGATACAAGGGACACCTCTTATCTGGACTGATGGCAAAGTGGGCTGTAATTAAAAGACATTACAAAAGTCCCAAAGTTCATACTGTTTTGTAGTAATAAGTTTTAGTCCTCTACAGTTTGAGGTGCATCACTGCCACCTGCTGTGCTAAAGTATATATGAGTCATTCCACGAGAATGGCTCAAATTAGACTTTGACATTTTTTACATTTTTGACCAAAATATATTATTTGAATGTATATCCTACAGCATTAAGGACATATTTAACTATCAGAAAAACACATTTTCCCATCTCAGGCATTAGTTTTCTATTATTGTTGGTCATAATTTCAAGATATGGTCACTGTTTTTCTTCAACCCCGTTACGGACACTACGTAAGCTCTCTGAATATGATCATACAATGCATTTCTAAAGACAGCAATATTTTAATATCAGTCAGGTGTCCCCTACACTAATTCAGTAATTTTAAATACAAAAATCCCACAAAAGCTTATATTTTTGTAGTCCTAAAGCCACAAAGGTACCTATTTGTACTCTTGTGATTGTTCATCAAAAATTTAGTTTTATTGTAGAATTGTAATTAAAAGAAGTCAACAAACATTAAATCATTTTTTCAAACAAATAAAAATTATTACGAAAATGTGTGTGTATATATATATATATATATTTTTTTAGATAGATAGATAGATAGATAGATAGATAGACAGATAGATTGATAGACAGATATAACAGTTAAACAAATATTTATATTGACATATACATGTTTCTTTTAAAGAACACCAAATCTCAAGTCTCTTCCACACTTGAAGTGATATTTTCCTCTTGTGATGAAAGTCTACTTAAATAAAAGATAAAAAGAAAAAAAGAAGGTAAAAAAATTTGACTTACTTAATAAATGATAATTTATTGTTTTAATGGTTCATATGGAAAAACATATTATCGAGATACATTCTTACATTTAGCAATACCTCAGCCAGTATACGACACGGTGAACAGCCTACTGGCTGTTGATATCAGCAGAAAGTTCCATATTGGGGTGCTGGTTGGTTGAGTTTTTAGCACCAGACTTGATTCATATGCATGCTTCTGCCAGCCCGGGTTCTAATCCAGCCTGTGGCCAGTTTGCAGTGTCCTCCTCGACTCTCTTTTGCCCCCCTCACAAGCCTATCCACGGTCTCTCTCTGCTATCTATGAAGGTACATAAATGCCCAAAAACAATCTTAGAAAACGAGAGCTCCAAATCTACAAACAAAGATAATCAACACTGTTAATACTGTGGAATGTCAGTTAATAACAGTACTTTTCATGTAGTATAATGAATCCCTTTTTACTATGTGTACAATTAATCATAAAATGTATCCAATGCTGATACATCATCACCAGTTGTGATTTAAATCAGCCTGAGAGCATCGGCTGACTGATATATTGGTCACTATCTTCTCCTTTTAACAGTGCTTGTAGGAATGACGCTTCATTTTTCAATACTGTCCTCAATCCTAAAGTGCAAGTCCTCTGAGATCATCATCACCACCACCATGAGCTCTCGCAGCCAGTAAATGATTTCCCTGATAGAGATCTCCACTCGGCTCTCTCTGCTGCGTTCATCAGCATTTCTCATATGGAAAATGTTGCCACGGAAACACTGTTTACGCATGATGAGCTGACCTCAGAGTCAAGATCAAACTCTGCATCAGAAGCATATTTCTGCAGCTCGTCCTGCCCTGGTTGTTCCAGATGTAAATGTGACGCAGATTTTTTCAAACTGGGTCAGAAAACATAGCTCGTCCAAGGAAGATGGATGATACTCGGAGCTTTCGGAACAGATTTAAAATAGACCCGAGTGCTCCTAAAGCGACAGGAGAAAAGGCTTATTAGACCAAATATCCACAAGGGGATCTTTTATTCCTGCCCTAACTAAATGTGCTCTAAAACTGATGAAGGGGAATGGGTGCCTTTCTTTTTTTTAAGGATCTTACTCACCATGTTACCCACACGGCCTTTTCACCTGCCGGGTCAGAGCACAAATCTGCCACAGGGTCACCGTCTTGCTCAAGGACAAATCAGCATGGATGAAAAGGGCGCCTCCACTAGAATCTGTGCTCATCCTCCTGCACAATAAAGACCAGAGGTTGTTTGTTTTCTAACCATGTTTTACAAGTTCTCCCTCAGAGACTACTCGCATTTTGTTACTGTTAATTAAAGGCTGCTGTACGGAGGCAGGCTTCTCATTAGTGGTGGCTTTTTTTTTTTATTTAAGCAGGCGGGCCAAAAAAATGCGCCATCACATTTTATCAAGTTAAAGGAGGCACACTGAATGTAAAACAGTGCAAATGTGACAAAGGCAGTCGACAATATTTTAATGCCAACACAGGGTTAAGTGATGTGTCAGATGTGGATTACAAAACATAAATAATGGAAGTGGATGTCAGTGTTATACATTCACTGGGTTGTGCGGTGGTTAGTGCTGCTGGTTTAATCTTTGGCCGAGCCTTTTTGTGGGGACTTTGAACTCTTTCTCTGCTCTCTTTCTCCCTCTCTGTTTTGCTCTTTTCCTCATTTCTGGTTTTGTCTTACAGGCTGCTCTGGATCGTTGATGTGGACAACCTGCTGCTGTGGACCTGCATAGCTTCAAATGCTACAACTGCTGATATTTGGCCTTTTCTAAGCCCATTTCATTATCAACGCATTGGCTTGTATTGTCCTCAGAATGATCAGTCTATTAAAATTGTTCATTTTCACACAGGTGGCCTTTTGTTATCATACTGATTTTAAGATTCTTGTATTACAAACCCCAATTCCATTGAAGCTGGGACATTGTGTAAATAAAAATTAAGCATACCGATTAGGGCTGTCACTTTAAAACAGATATTCATATATCTGTTAAAGAATAGGGGTACAGAATAATCTGTACTTAAACTGTGAATAAATGTTCAAATATGAAATAAACAGCTCAACGGCACATTCGGGTGCCTGGAGCAGTGAACCACTAGATCCAGCAGAGGGCGCTCCCATCACATCCTGTTCAGCCATTGCTCTCTTGACCTCAACAGCTGCATTTTGCCTACCGCAAACCAACAGAAATAGTAGACACTTTAAGGAGATGGAGAACTGGCAAAGTCATGTGAAGAGTGCCATGTGGAAGCACTTTGGGCTCCACTGTGTGTCGATAATGTACAAAGCAGCTTGCTCCCTATGTCAAATCCACAGATCGATTTGTCACACATTTACCCACCCCCCAAGAGAGGTAAACAGTAAAATGATCTACTGGAAATGTCTTGCGTGTGGGGGCTGATGAGCATACAAGCTAATAACCAAATATTTTTGTTCATTCGTGTACATGCTCAAAAACCGATCAGATTTGATTTTTGGGGAAAATGAGAACCCTCATGGTGAAAGTTCTGGCAGGACACGGAGTCAAGACTGCCATCATGCCATCAGTACATTGTTAAACAGCTTATCCAAAGCTAGCCCACCACTGCTGACAGCCAGCTGACTGATTCTAAACTGCTATTGGCTAAATGCACTTATTTTAACTGCTCTTGCCTACCTACTCTTGCTGCTCCCACTGCAAGCTGCTTTTCAACCCTCCTCCACCACAGCTCCTCCTTTATGTAATATTCTGACTTAATCAATATCTTGCTGACATTGCTGACATTGCTGCCTACTACATCAGGCTTTATGATCTAAATGGTAGATGTGACGGACAGAGGGTTTAACCAATCAGCCTTTTCAAAAGGGTCTGCCCTCTTCAAACAGTGATCATGGGCAGTTGGCTTGATGGACTTTGGAAGCAAATTACATCAAAATGAGGTCTCAAACTAATTTTAGATCAACCTGGAAAATAGCAAAGAGGCAAAGTTCTGGAGGATCTAATTCCTCTTGATAAAATGCATCCCCATATTGATTAGCAGTCTTGACGGCCATTAACTTTGCTAAGCAGCTGGAATAGCCAGATTCCATGTCAGTCTTCAGGCAGATCCATCTTGCAAAACCTCAAGCTGCGATGTGTCTGGTCAGAAAATGTCTCGGTTTTTCAGAGGCCTTTTGTGGACAAAAAGGCAGCAGTATGTAACTGGATTAGCTGTGCAACAAGTGAGAAGGGACCTCAAGCCTCTGATTTTCTATCCCAGATGGATGTGAAATATGTTCCATGGATATATGAAACAGTCTATCTAGTGTGTCAGGTTTAGGGATGGGAATTGATAAGACTTTACTCATACCAATGCCATGAACGATTCAACTCATTGATCCGCTTCTTTAACAATTCCCTTATTGATTCCTGTTGAATTTTTGGTGTGGGCAAATGTTGCCCTATATAGGTTTTCAGTGGAAACAATGTCAAACACATGCCCCTGCTGAAATTCAGAGTTGTTCTGTATAGATAAATGCTGACTTAAAGTTGTGCAGTAAGCGTCTTTTGTCAAAAATTACGCCGCATTTATGACCTCATCTGCCACGACTTTTGACTTCTTTTTTCTCATTTCTGCTGACTGCTTCAGAGAGTGACATCTTTGATCTGCAAAGGATGCAGACAAAAGAATGAATTGTTGAGGGAACAGATAAGCAAAAAGACAGCGATGATAACGATTCCTTGAGGGAGTTGTAATCAATTCTCAACAGGGATTGGTTCTCAGTTTCCATCCGTAGACAGGTTACAGGCTTATGCCAAGAACCTTACACAAACCCACTTAAAAAATCCCAAGCTATTACTATGAGATGTAAGCCATAGTAGTTGAAGTCTGCTTTGGGTGTAGGGATGGGAATTGAAAACCAATTTCAGCTGAGAATTGATAACAACTCTCTCAAGGAATCAATATCATTTGTCTTTTTGCTTAACAATTCCCTTACCAATTCCATCTTTGTTTTGTATGCTTGGCAAATTCAGGATGTCGCGCTCTAATCAAAGGCACTGTGTGCACACAAAACCTGTGTGGACAAACTCTTTATCCACACTGAATATCAGCAGGAATTGATAAAGGAATCATTAAAGAATCGGATCGATAAGCAGAATCGTTAATGGCATTGGTATCAATATAATCTTATCAATTTCCATTGATAGCTGTTGATGGCAAAGAAGGGAGAAACATCACAACACCTTAAACCAGAGCTCAATACCCATGGACAGTTTTAACCTTCCACATAGAGAGTCTTCAAATCTTAACCATGCAGCTTTAAGACTCTGGTAGATGAAGAAAACATCACCCCTTGTGCGTCTGTATGACACACAGAGAGCAGTGTGCTCAGGCATTGGTATGTGACAACCTGGCATGAGAACGAGTCCAAAATAATTACAAAGACTTTAGCAGCAGGCTCAATACAGACACTTTTTTATGAGCTTTGTTCAGCCTCCATCCATAAAGGTTTGGCCCTGGGCTGTCTCTGCTCTGCTGACGTACTGAGGGCTGACTCACTGTATTTCTCACTTTGCTAGTATGAAATATTTTTTCATCCTTTGTCATGATGGTCGAAGCATAATGTATTTCTGCAGCCTGCTGATTATGATGCTGCTTTCTTGACCGGCTCTGTAGACTCGCACATTTTTTAAATCAATGCAACCTCCTGAGAAAGCAGTGGTGCATGAAAACATATCCAAAATAAAGATGAAATACCAAATAACACCCAGGAAGATGTGCTTTTTGTGTGGATCAAGCTGGGTACTGATTCCCAATTCTATAATAACCAACATAATGATTTAATACCAATTATATTCAATTATGTCCTCATTCTCCATGTATTTATTGATTCGTTTCATTTTTAGCAAGTTACCATTCCACTGCTCATTATTTGTGCCTGTGGTTTTTAAAATTAAGTTGCAGGAAGACAAACACTGACATGCAGTTGTGCCTCTGTGTGCGTGACAGCAGTGTAGGCACAGAAGCAGCTGTCTGTGTGTAAATTACATCAGTGCCGAGGACTGCCATCGAGGACAGACATACTGTACTTTCTCACAGTGACTTAGTGAACGGATAACTAAATTAGCTTACAGTGGATGATCATTTCTTTATGCTTTGTCATTTCAAGAGTACTGATCCACAATTTTCACTTTTTTGGTGCAGGGTTAAAAAGGTATTCCACTGTAATTAAAGCCAGAATTGGGATTATAGTTGTATAAGTGGGGTTTTGTGGTCTGTTTACCAAGAAGGGTGAGATGGTGTTTTATCAAATTTTAATCCGTTTATAACTTAGATTTACACGTGATTAAAAAATGTCAGCAAATTCTAAGTCCTAATCTAAAACCATGTCTTTATGATAATCTATAAGAGGAGTCACTGGATGTAAATGTATCTCATTTTATATCAGATCTGATATAAACTTTTCACAAAAAAAAGAAATTAGTGTTTCTGCAAAAGTTTGGATGCTCCAACTATGGGACTGTGGATTAAGGAAATCTGAAACTGAATTGGTTTGGAAAGACTGACTTATATTGGTAAAGGCAAACATATGTCATGTCTGCCAAGTTTCCGTTATTTTTGCATATTTTTTGTCTCATGTCTCATCTTACCTCTTTTATTTTGAAAACTAAGCCCTGTCTCTGTTTCAGGCCTGTGTTCCTGTCTGTCCTGCCTCTGTCTTGTAACACCTGCCTCCTGATTGTCACCCACCTGTTTCCCATCACCCCTCATTACTTCTTGTATTTAACCTCGTGTCTCACTGTCTTGTTGCCAGTTCGTCTGACTTCATCGTCTTCGTCCCACAACGTAAAGATTTTGTTCAACTCTGGGAACCAGAGATGACATTCACTGAAGCTGGGAACTTTTTTTTTTAACTTAATTCTGGTATTATTCTATTTATCTATCTATCTATCTATCTATCTATCTATCTATCTATCTATCTTTCTATCAAATATACATATACATATATATATATATATATATATATATATATATATATATATATATATAGATATATATAAAAGAGGGGCTCATGGCAATTTAAATTATTTGTTTCAAGGTATGCAAATTTAAAGTTTAAAAATAGGCTGATGAATATGTGTTTGTGTGTATGTACTTTAAATTGTTTCAGTGTTTCCATATGTTTCATACGTCCTGTGTTTAATGTTAAAATTAAATACAAAATATTTTTACTATGAAATTTAGAAAAATGTTTAAAAAACAAAAAAATGTTTTAGTAGATTTTTTTGTTGAAACAATGCTCCTTTGCAATAAATCCTGTATTTTTGGAAAGCCTGTTTATTTCCCTCTTAAATAGTGTTACATTTGTAAGGAACATCCATTTGTGAGTATGCAAAATTGCCAAATCCTCTCTGCCAGTGCAAAACAACTTATTCTGCTTTTGACTCTTGTTTGGTGTTGTTCGGTGGATTGGATGATTGATGACAGGACCCTCAGTAGTGTGTGGAAGAAGCACACACAGCAACAACAACTTAGCACATCCTCTTCATGCTGGTCACCAGCCTGGTCACACACTGCTGTGGGACAGCATCCTATTCTTCAACTAGCATTTGTCACAAGTCAGCCAATGTGGTTTTGTTGGTCACTCTGTTCAATGCTTATATTTGGTATATTTTATTTTCTTTTGAAAATCTAGTATAAGGGCTGAAAATGTGTAATCTGACACATCAGGTTGACTGTTCAATATATTTCACTTGTCCATCTGGGCAACAGCCTGAAGAAAGTGTTATGGGAACGGGCAGAAACTTTCAAAAGTATATCTGGCAGGCGATTGGATTATCGTTCAGTCAATCACGTCCATTATTGGCCAATAAGATAATGTAGCAGGCAGTGGTATAAGGGACAGAACAGAAGCCACTTCGTAGAACAAACTCTCTAAAACACGTCTAAAGTGGAGCAAGACCTCTTTCTGTGGAGAATTGTTGTTATTTGTTTCGGTCAAGATCTGGCAAAACTGTTACTGAGGCTGCTGGCATCCATGCTAATCTCTGTACGAGCAGTCACCTCCCGATGTCGCCTCGCTCGCAGCTCTCACCTCTTCCTGCTTCGAAGAATGATTGGGCCGTGCTGCCGTGGGCCGCTTACAGTCATTGTAGACTGGAGCTTGTCTAGATGGATCTGTCTCATTACAGACATTGAATCAGACGGAACCAGCTGCACTGCAAGATTAGAACAGGGGTACTCTGTATATGAAACTATAAAGGGTTTTTTGAACATGAGTGATCAAAAAAATATTTAAGAAGTCACTGAAATTGAACATATGCAGCAGAAATAGACAAAATAAAGGCTCTTTAACTCAGGTAACAGGAATAAAACACAAACATTTAACCTTCCATATGATTATTTAGAGTAGGGATTATCAGCTACATTTGCACAAAGACCAGTTTTTTTTTTCTTGTTATATGCTTTTGGGACCAGATTTGAGAAAAAATAGTAATAATAATTTAAAAACAATTACAATGAAATAGTTTGGTCCAGTAAAACCGTTATAAGTTATCAGTCCCTATCACCAGTCCTGAACACAGTCACATTGGGCTTCATTATTGTTGTAGGTATTTAACCACAAAAAGCTTTGATCAAAACAACAAGAATTTCTTTAACTTGCACATTTTCTTAATTTGGTAATACAGAAGACCATGAGGGCCAATAAAAAAGAAAAAAGGAAAATAAAGAACAGTTGAACTTGTTTATAAGTGTGTGAAAAAAGTCAGCATTCTGGGGGAAAAGTCTAAAATCTAAGATTAAATTTTGTATTTTGAGGGAAAAACTAAAAATTCTGAGGAAAAATTAAGAATTCTGGGGTAAAAAATCCAATATTCTGAGATTAAATTTGAAATTCTTGGGAAAAAATTAAGAATTTCAATTTTAAATTTAGACCTTTGCAGAAAGAAAAAGTCAGAGCTCTGAAACTAAAGTAAAAATTAGGTCACACTTGAATTGAGAATTCTTACGTTATTCTTAGAATTGTTTTTCTTAAAATTCTGGCTTATATCTTAGAATTTTGACTGCAACTTAAAATTCAGCGTAATTTCACAGTCATTAAAAAAGTTCAATCACTAAAAAGCATTCTTTGCAGTGGCCCTAGTGTATAATCATAATCAGGGGCTGGATGGAAAGCTTTGAGGGGCCTGGTGTGGCCCCAAGGCTGGTGATCACTGATTTAGAGGCTTGGAGTTCAGTAACGCAAAGAATTTTGTATTTTGATGCTCAACTAAAAAAACATTTGTAGTGGCCTCAGAATGGAGTCGGGTGTCATTGCTTGTTTTAGAGATCTGGTATAAAAATGCTTTTTTAGTATTTGTTGTCTGGTCAAAAACTGTATCATGGATTTCTTTTCCACAAAAACAACCTTCCACCATGTGTCATAAAAATCAGGACAGTAGTTTTTCCCATAATCCCGCTGACAAAGAGACAAACAAACAGCACAGAAAACATAACCCCCCCGGCGTGGTATAAGTGCAACATTGATAAGCACTTGAATGCATTCGACATGGACAATACGGGGTGCAGCAGAAGTCGAGCTTGTTTGTGCAGTAAAATGCCTTCTGCATACTTGAACGTGGCTCTGTTTGAAGCAATTATGAGTGTAAATATGAGCTTCAAATCCCAGTGTTGGCTGCTTTTAGCCCTGCAGCCTTTTTCATTTTTTCGACAAGTAAAGAAAAGTTCAATTTATTTGCAAAAGCCTTCTCCATCAAACAAGTTTGTGACAAAGTGGTTTACAGAACAAAGCACATCATTACAGGTTAACACGGGACACAAACAGGAAACAACAAGCAAACAGAATTTAGCTCAGGCCTTTAAACACTGTTTCAAATGATCTGTTTGAACACCAGGATCAGCTCACAGTGATCCCAAAAAGACACAGATTTCATAAAAACACATCAATTCTGTTCTGGTACAGTAACTATTATTAGTTCAGATATTTCTGCTGTGTCATGTCTCTCTTTTCAGTTTGACTAAAATGTAGGTCTCCAGGAAGAGTTGAGTCTTTTTTAGACGCTGTTTTGCATAAAAAGTCTGCAAGCTGCTCCAAATCAGTCACAAACGTCAAAATATGACTCAGACGTGAAAATCCATAATATTGAAATATATAGTAAAATATTCATGAACTTACTCAAAGCTCTAAATTTAAAGTTACTGTTATGTATGCCAGGTTGAGTTTGAGATTTTCAGTCTCATGTTCGATCAGATCCCAAAAGTGCTGAATTGGATCGAGTATAGTAAACTGAAGACAACAGATTCAGATGATTTGAGCTTTCCTGCTGAAAGCGGCCATCAGATGATGTGTTCACTGTGGTCAAAATGGGTTGGGCATGGTCAGTAACAATACTCAGGCAGACTATGGGGTTTAAGAGATGTTCAGTTGGTACCAAAGGCTCCAAAGAGTGCCAAGAAAATGTCTCCCACCATAACACCAGCAGCAGCAGCAGCAGCCTGAACCGTTGATACACAGCAGGATGGATCTTGTTTTGACTCTATAATCTAAATGTCTCAGCAGAAATCAAGACTCATCAGACCCAGCAACATTGCGATGTCTAATTTTGGTGAAGCCCTGCAAGCTGTATCATCAATTTTCTGTTCTTAGCTGATAGGAGTGGCACCCTGTGTGGTTCTCTGTCCCAAGATTCCATGTGTAGTGTGTTTAGAAACAGTCTTCTGAATACCTTGGTGTGACTAGTTTCTTGAGTTACTGTTGCCTCTCTGTCATCTTGAACCACTCTGGCTGTTCTTCTCTGATCTCTGGCATCAATAAGGCATTCACACCCAGAGAGCTCTTCTGCTTACTGTATTTTCTTTACTCTTTTTTGGATCAGCAGTTTCTGAAATACTCAAATCAGTCCATCCAGCACCAAGACCTATGGCAGGTTCAAAGTCCCTTTAGTGATTCTGATGCTTGGTTTGAGCTTAAAGGTAAGAGGAGCACGACACCCTTTACTTAACACTCAATTAACAAATAAATGTGCTCTGCCTGTTTTAAAGCCACACTGTGCAGTTTGTTCTCCCATCTAGTAGCGAAACTGTATTTTGCATTCAAAATATATTTTTTCAAATGTGCTTTGCAACCACTGAACTTTACAGTAGGATTCCTTCTCCTGTGGCGTGGCATAAGTATGATCTTGCATTATGAACAAAAGTGCAGTGCAGGCTTTCAGATTTGCTGGGGCAGTGACAAGTGCATCTTGCTGTGCTCCTTCTCTGTTTCAGTCACACTGGCTCTGAGCGAGAACGTGTTTAGCCTTAGCCAGTAGTACTATGTAGCGCTTTATGTCCCTCTCAGCTGTTGATAGTTCTTATAAAACGGAAGGACATGCCTCTATAGGACTTACCCGTTCTATGTAAATACAGATTGGAAATTCTTCACTCAGGAGGACAAGTCAAATTGTTGGCAGAGGCAATTTGACACAAATGAGGACATATTTATGAATGCACATTGTTTTTAGCTCATAAATTACTTAAAACGCTACACATTGTCCCTTTAAGAAAATGCCAACTAAAACAGGGTTTACGAACAGCTCTACAGCCTCCACCCACGTGTGTTTTCTGCTTGTCACAGGCAGACGCCCCAATCAGACATTGTTTTGACAGCCACTCAGAACAGAGCTCATTATTACAGCTTCTAAGCTCCCTCAGATCCAAGTGTTTCCAAAGAGGAGGGAAAAAGAGATGCATCTGATCTACAGAGACAAATTATCCCATTATTATTTTTTTTGTTTTAAACTTAAATGAAATCATTGCTTAATTAATACCTAAGAAATGTTGTTAACTGTCAAACTCAGTAAATGTGGTGTAGGGCCTTTAAGATGCTATTCTCTGCCATGTCTGCATGCCTTAATGCACTCATATCCATTCACCAGCCACTGACACAGCAGTGGGAACAATTTAAGGTTAGTTAGAGTAGGGACACTATATTTTTACCACAAACCAACATGTATGAGCTCAAGATATTTGACACCATACAAAGCAGCACATAAACAATAAAATCTTCTAAACAGCAAAAGCTGTATATTAATCATGTAATTATAACATTACTTAAACAAGATTAAAGGTGTTACAAATCATTATTTTCATTCTTAATGAATTACAATTTTAACATTGTTATTGTTGTTGTTGTTATTATTATATTACTATTACTATTATGAATATTGTTGTTATCAGTATCATTGTTATTATTATATACATAGTAACAACTATGATGATGGACACTCTTCTGTACTCAGTACATCTTTGCTCTCACTGTTCAACATATTTAAGTAAAAACACCATTGATCCATCCTGATCAGGGGTGGATCTATGGGTGGGCCTGGATGTGCACAAGCCACCCACACTGAATGAAAAATATAAATAAGACAATACATGACTCAAGTCTGGGTTGAATTATCTGTTTGATTGTTTCCACAATAAAATGCAGACTTTGAAAAATGCAGGGCAGCTACTTAAATGGTTAATTTTCAGAACATCATCTTTAAATGAATAAGGGATTTTGGTTATTTAGCATATAAAGTATTTCAGCTTTGAATTAAGATTATTATTGTGTTACTCTATATGTGAATATGATAAAAGAGGTTCAAAAGTAAATTTTATAGCAATAGACTGATTAGGGAGTGTAGATACTGTCAGATTATATGTTTATAATATAGTAAAGGTATATCTAAAGTTACCTGATGGACCGCTTACTATATTCCAGTAGTCCATCTGAGCAACAGCCCATAAAAAGTGTTTGCGAATGGGCAGGACCTTTAATGAGCAAATTCTGAAGGTCATTTTACTTTTGTTCTGCAAGTCACATCCCTTACAGGCCAATCAGTAAATGCAGTACAACAAACTCACCATACCATGTCGGAAGTGGAGCTGAAATATCCTTTCTATCAAGAAATGCTTTCAAACTGCTACCGGAGCTGTTAGCTCTAAACTCTTTACAAGCAGTCACTTCCTACTGTCATCTCGCTTGTAGCCCCCACCTCTTCCTGCTCTAATCTGCGCTGCAGATTGGAGCTTGGCAAGATGGATCACAGACAATGAATCAGGTGGATCCAACTGCTGCGCAAGATTATGCCTAAAGACTAGCATTGTTAAAATTTCAGGAGAGATTTGCAAATAAAAAGAAAAGAATTTTTTTTTAAAAACTGAGGCCAATCCAGATATTCTCAGGCCCACCAATTATTGACATTCTGTATCCATCACTGATCCTGATAGAAGAAAAACAGCGCCATTCTCAGTCTGCATACCCAAGTTACAACAGATTTTAGAAATTTAATTCTGGCTGCAGAATGGATGGTTTCCGATCTTAACCAATTTAAAAAAAATGTGGATGACCATATCCAGATGAAGATACTTCCGGTTAAGTGCTCTCATTGGCTCTGGCAGGAATTCCATCATCAGCAGCCTAATCTGAAGATTTAAATATTAAATGTATTTGCAAATAAAGGCCAAAATTTAGCTTCAAATTCTCTAGTGTGCAGCCAGCCTGGCTGTGACTCCTGAAGTGTGAGTTCCAGTGCTCATGTATGTGTGGCTCCCAGTTGTCTGTGCACATGAATGTGTCTACAAGACATGAAGCCACATACTACTAAGGCAAATGAGTGGATTTTCCTCTGCTTCAGACAGAGAGATGACAAGATTATTATTGACTCTCGAATACGGTTGGCGGCACTGTGGATAATGGCTGACCTACTGAGCTGGGCTCAGAGTCCTCAGAGGCAGCCGCTGCCAAGATGCTGCCACGGAGAAACAGTTAAGTGACACGTCTGTCAGGGAACATGGAGGGAATCAGCACCTCCTGCAGATTCAAAGAGCTATCTGCAACCTCCCTTGCTCCAGCCTGGTCCAGAGCACTGTCATGTCAGTGAGTTTAAAAAAACTCCTGCACTTGAGCATAGGAGGTGGTAGAAAAACATCAGTCAAGTGGTGGGTGCACGGCTTGACTCCCCCCTGTCCCCTTTGTGTGCCGTACAGGGCCTGGTGAGCAGGAGGTTGACAGTTGCCTAAGGCGATAGGGGGGGAATTGTAATGTGGATTTTTCCCTCTTTCTTTCTTTTTATGCCGATTGGTGGGAATATAAATAAATAAGAAACCCAGCTGCTATTTACAGATATCTTCTTTCCCTGGTGTGTGCAGCATTGGAGCTCAGTGGAATCCCAATTTCCTTCACAAAACCATTTGTGGCGGGCATGAGATTTGAGGCTGCAGTCAATTGTGAAGCTGTACCACCCCCCTGTGGACAGTCTTTAAATAGAAATGAAATCAAAACTGTCACTGTCACATAACTCAAATATTTACACTAAAACAAGCAAAGGTTCATGTACTACATGTGTTTGCACATGAGATACATGTTTATGATTTTGAAATAATGACACTATGATTTAATCAGGCTTAATATTAACTTAACCATAAGGAAGTTTGGTTTCACTCAGATATATCTTCATTAGTCAGTACTATCCAAACATTTTAGATTAGTTGCCTCAATTCCTGTTCATCCTCACTGCAAAAAGATTTTTATTTGCTGTTTTTTACCAAACTATCCTATTCACTGCCTTATTTGCATTCTTAAACTCTGTTACAGGGGCACAGCTACAAAGTGTGGGCCCAAATTAAAACTTCAATGGGGACCCCCCACCTCCACCCCAGCCCCAAAACATCCTTACCTTAAACAAGGGTTTCTTAAATAGTCTGGGGGTGGCATTCAAAGGGGCGCAACTTGTCCTTGCAAGGGATGTGGGCAAACTGGAGCATGTGCTCCCTTGAATTTTGATTGAGTTCTAGCCATACCAAAGGTGGGATTTATGTAAAATTCTTTGCGACCTGTGTTATAACAGGTTTCTGTTGGCTATCTTGGTTAGTGTTGTTTAACGTAAACAATTGTAATTTGTTTGAATTTGAAGTATTGACTCTGGACTTAAATCTTTCATTTTAGTCTTAAAAAAATCCATGAGTTGCTACTGTTGTTTTTATCGATTTTAAAATAGAATGGGTGTCATAATATTGTTTATAATTCATGTGTGGATACAGAAAGGCAAAATAAATACTATTTACCTACACCAGGGCGGTTGTGTTTTTTCCGGCACATGTTTGACTGTTTGTTATGATTAGATCTTGGTGGTAATCCAGATAACCGCCATTAGCAAACAATCGTTTTTGCTCAATAACTAATGACAATATCAACATGATTCCGAGTGCTACCTGAAGGCTTTCAGGATCAAGGAATCAAATTATGATGGTAACTTTATCATGGAACTATTGCTTATAGATGTAACAGCAATGTGTGAGCTATCTTGTTGAAAGTTTGTGCTCTCTGAGTGCTTTCTAGTTATTTCTGTGTATGTAAAACTTAACAATCAAATTAGAATTTCATGTTGGATGTATTTGAAATATCTTAACTTCAACCCTTTAGGTGACTTTAGGTGGGGGTGGTGGAGGAGGCAAGAAAATATATTCTTGGAGTGGGGTAATGACAGAAAGTAACTGAGAATCACTGTCTCGCACCATAACCATAATATGTGAAAGGTGTCAAAATAATAACATTTCATTAAAAGTCCATGGCGCTGAGCTCTACCCCAAGCAGAAACATGAAGACTTGTAACTCTTAAAATCCATGTATATTACATAGTGAGGCACAATCCTCATGGCAGGGGTCCAGCCACATGACATGAGGGGCACAGCTTGTCCAGGCAAGGTTGTGCTTAATTTGGGCGTGTGCTCTCTGGTATTTGGATAGGTCGGTTCAGATGTCAATCCAAAATCCTGCAATGTGATTGGCTCTTTGCCAAAACAGAAGTGGGACTTATGACAATGTGCGCTGCTTCTGTTGGTTGTGGACAATTTAACTTTGTCATCTTTTAAATTTTGACTTCACTGGGGGGCTGCAGCCTATCCCAGCAGACAGTAGAAGAGAGGAAAGGGAAGTGTACCTGCCAGACTGGTTGCCAGCCCATCACAGGGCTGACATAGAGAGACACAGTCACACCTAGGGGCAAATTCGAGCGAAACGGAATAATGGACTGCTGTAGATTTCTATTTGTAATGATTTCATTTCATGCTTTTTGTGGTGTTACATATGATTGTTGATGTCTTTGGATAATAAACAATATCACACTCTCAGAATACAATGTCCTCTTGGTGCTACAATTCATTCATTCATTCTTCAGATTGTATCATGATTTGTAAATCCTATTTCAGTTTTCACTGTGGTCATGTTTGCATGTAGCCTTCAATGCATGATAATGTGATCAAACACAAAATTAATATGACTTTTCCCAGAGGAATAATTATTATCCATAGTGATAATGGGGAATAGTGAACAAACACAAAAAAACAAAGTTATGTTTAAAAAGTATGACTACAGGTTTGTTTTTTGTTCTTGAAATCCCCTTTCCCCTTTGCACAGAGTCAGAATGATAAAAATGTTTTCTGAGCCTGTTTAAAGAGAAGCAGGGTGTCAGCAGAGTCCTGATCCCAGCATTTCTGCACCTTTGGGATAACTGAAAATGCAGACTATGAGCAGGGCCTTATCGCCCTCCATCAGTCCTCAGCTTAAGTGATATTCTGGTGGCTGAATGGGAGCAAATTCCTGAAGCTAGGTTCCTAAATCTTGTGCAAAGCCGAAGCCACGCTTAGGCTGTTCCTGCAGCTTACTGATGCCCATACATTTTCAGTCAGGAGAAGAACAATGCCAGAAAGTCATACATTTGAACAAGGCTTTGCAGTAGTTATTCTTGCAATATTTAGAGGTGGATTTTGGATATTTTAGGAAATAACCTTTTTTTTGTCTCTAGCACTCTTGTTCTTCCTCTACATATAAACAGCATACATAACAAACTTAATCTGAAGCGTCCAGTTTTGAAGGTTTTGAAGATATTTCTGTGCCATTGATGCCTTTCTTAAATTTAAAAGTGCAGAACGACAGAAAATTAGGGGAGAAGATGGCAGCTGTAGTAAAATGTTCAGAGTCTGGCTTAAACCCAAAGTAGCAACATGCATATGGAGCACACACTCCAACATGGGCCACACTTGTGCCCCAGTTTAAGGGTGTTTTTGGACAGTGTTGTAAATGCTCCCTTGAATCTGGGGTATGTTTGATTTTTATTCCATCCACCCCTTGGTCTTGCCATTCTAGTGAACACTTTATCTTAAAATTACAGAGAGGGATTTTCTTTAGACTATATTGTCAACTCTGACACAGTGAAAAAGTGAGTATATATTGGAGGTTGTAGCTCAAAGGTCAAGCTCATAGTGACTTATGACCATCCCTTGTTTATGAATGTAATATCTTAGGAATATCAGAAGGGATTTGCTTCCAACTTTGCACCAACATCCTCTTGGACTCAATGAGGAACTGATTCGATTTTGGAGTTCATATTGTAAATTTCAAAGTCATTGAGCCTCTTGTTTATCAATTGAATGTAAGCACTATATCTCATGATGGTATGTCTACCCTTACTCTATTATGAATTTAATAGACCTCAGAGTTTTAAAGCCCTTGCATTGAAACACCTCATTTTAAATCTTCAAAATTTTTGAAAACGTTCACTTAAACTGAAAGAACTGATCAGATTTTGAAGGTCAAATGCCTTAAGTTAAAAGGTCATTTAGCCCCCCCTGCTTGTGAAGGCAATACATCAAGAATACTTTCAGGAAGCTTTAACAGTATTGGGTTAGTGTCAACTCTGACTGAATGAGAAAGTTATTTATTAAAAGTGGATGTCAGAGGTCAAAAGCTAAAGTGGCAAGGTCAAATTAAGACTGATCTGAGTAGATTTTGGATTTAGCCCTCCGGTACATATCTTGCATGAACAACAAACCTCAATATTTTTTTGAGATATACTCTTCAAATTCTTCTAAAGTGTGTACTCTGACTTAATGATGTAGTTTGAAAATGGAGTCCAGATAGTTCAGGTCAAAGTTGTTGTGCACTATGATTATCCCTTTCCTATGAACACAATATCTAAGGGAAGCCTCAAGAATTGTTGTACAAAATTGCTTGTACAAATTTGTACGAATTTGCTTGTGATTGTGGGACCTCAAGAACACTTTGGGATAGTTCTGAAACTTCAACAAAAGTCCTCTTTGACTCGAGGGTAAGGTGTTTTAATCTAGGGGGTGAGAAGTCAAGGATCAGAGGTCATTAAGCCAGATGGTCATCCCTTGCTTGTGAAATTGATATCCAAAATCTGTTTAGGGGCAGGAGTGGGGTCGGGGGGGTTCTCTTCAAATTTTGCACAGATGGTTGTTGTGATTTCTAGATAAAGTGGCCTTTGTTTTTGGTCAAAAGTAGTTAGGTCTCATGTTTATCCCTGGCTTGTGAGCGCTGTATATCGAGAATGCTTTGACGTCTTTTTTTCTTTATGAAGCAGGTGTAGGAGGACAGGTTGTGGAGCAGGAGGGAAGGGCATACCAGGCTTCTTTTTCTCTACCACAGGCTTGTTTATCTTTTTATTCTAGAATATGCTGTCCCTCATGTGGTTAAGAGGACTGTGTCAGCTTAACCCTGGAGGCTTTTTCTGTTACTGTGTGGGAATGTGTCTGTTTTTTTTGTTGTTTTTTTTTTTTAGAAAACTCCATATAAATATTTGGAACAAAACTTCAGATACACATTTACTCTAACAAACAAAACTGATCTGATTTTGGAGGTCATAGGTCAGAGGATATGATCAGCAGGTCCAATGTTCTTCCCTTGACTTGAAATGCAATAACTGAAGATTTCTTTGAGGGATGTTTTCCAAGCTTTGCACAAATGCCTAAAGCTTGAACATGAGTTGAATGCATTTTGAAAGTCAAAAGGTCAACTGTCGCCATTACCTAAAATCTTGCAAGCACACCATTTTAAGGATACATTCAAGGATTTTTGTCAAATTTACATTTAGACCTGAGGGTAAACTGCTTTAAATTTATAAGTCAAAGGTCACAGCAACCCCACACAACCATGCAAACCACCTCAGGTCTTCTCCTTTACCATCTGCTGTGCATTCATTTTCCATGTGTAGGACCACCTAAAGCAGCAGTTCTTATTTTGATGGAGCAAAATCACAAATCTAAAAAAATGCAGTCCATAATAACATTGCAAACTGACTAAAGGAGAAAACAGTATTTACTACATAAACATTACAGCACCAGTAAAGTAGATAAAATCCTCAGAGACACGCAATTTTATGGCATAGCAATGATTTAGATTAAATAAACCCAACGCTAAGGGAGCAAGCAGCAGAGACAGCACAGCATTAGAGACCATGTAAGTTACTGTACGCATGCCAGCAGTTATAATTCACTTAACATGCACACACATGCACAATTACATACAGTAAGGTTGCATGTGAGCTTATGAGTTGACCCCTGGAGCAACAAACATGCTCATTAACCCACATCTCTTCATTAGTTGAACCTATGAGCAGCTTACTATGAATTTTCTTTTTGAAGCAGCATTCACAGCAAGCTAAGTGGAAAGCAGCAAATTCATTGACTGAGTCTTCTGCTTAAGGCTGATTTTGGGACACTGGGAGCTAATTATTACAGGTTATTGAGATTTCCTACTTCAGACCAAGCCTCTTATATATAAATGAATTCACAAATTGAGATGCAGAGAGAGATTTTTCTCCTATAAACAAAGTTTAAGGATTTTAAGGTACATATCTCTTCCTTTTGTTACATATTTCAGCATGTATGTGTTCTTTAAAGGCACAATATATTCTACTTTACAAATTCTTGATTTTCATCATATAAGGTCATGTCTTGTCATGGTGTTTACCAGTCCTCAGAAGGAAAGACATTACTAATCAGTAAAAAAAAATATTTTAATTTTTTTTTCAGAACCTACTATTTGCTATTAAACTCAGGTTAAATGGGAAGGAAACAGGAAGAAGAATAAGAATAACAATAAGAACAAAAATAATAATAAGAAGAATGAGAACAATAATAATAATAAGAAGAAGAACTTTCTGCCAAGGCATTTCCAACAATGCTGAGTGAGTTATTTTGAAAAATGTGGAAAACTGCCCTACCTTGCACTGGACTGGCATTTGTATTCAGATCACCACAAAAATAAAATCACTTCCTCTTTGCTCCTGCGCAATGTTCCCTGAATATTTCATCAAAATCCATTTTAACTCTTTGAGTTAACAAACTAACAAATGCCAGCAAAAACATAACCCCCTTGGGGAAGGAAACAAGGATCCACCCTGCCTTGAATTAACTGTTGGGACTGAAATACTGGCAACATATTTTAGATCTGCTGATACAGAAAATAAACTTATTGGGCAATTATCTACTGATATCAATATTGTTCTGATAATATTGTGCATCCCTACTTGCAAAATGTGCCTAATATAATGTCTGATGAGTGGATATGCAATGACACATGCACACACAGCGCTGTGCTTCTCTGCTCTGATGCTGTTCTCGCCTCTGTTAATACCTGTAAAGTCGGCACAGAGAGGGGAACATTAATATAACTACACCATGAGCATTCCTGTAGATCTGATTGAGAACACCGTAGCAGTGGAAACTACATACTGTGAGCTCAGAGCTTCTGATTGCTTCTTCTGTCACTTGCTTACATTTAAAAAAGTAAAGAAAAGTGAGAGAGAGCTTTGACCACATATCTGCTCTCAATCTACACGTTTTCCTGCCTGTGCTAACATTTACCCAGTTCCTTTAATAAGGGAGAACATTTATTTTTCCTCCGTCAATTACAGACGTCAACTTGGATTAGCTCCTCCATCTATCAGGATGTCAGGGTCATCAAATCCATCAGACGTCTGCTGTAAGCACTAAAAGGTGCTAATCAGGAGGGCCTGGACAGGAAGAAACGGTTTTACATAAATCAATAGCTAATGTAGCGGCCGAGAGAGGACAGTGATCAGACTGCATCATCGTCTTATTTCAGAGTTTAAGATGACAGACAGGGCAGAGAAGAGAGTGAAGAAAAACAAGAACATGTAGTCATTATGCAGACTGTGATAACACTTGGATCTGTTTTTACAACTCCTCTGTGCTAAATGTGCATGAATGAGAGATTACAGAGGAAAAATAATTAAATTATCCATCAGAAGATGTTATTACATTATCTGGCAGTTAATTAAATTAGCATATTTTATCACTTCATGTACTCATCTAGAGGGACGTATCAATCTGACACATAATTGACTTCTCCACACACACACACACACACACACACTTCTGTACAATAAATGGATAAATAATCTCACTGACCTGTAGGAGGACGTCTGAGGCCTGCAGCTTTGGCTGTGCCTGTAGAGAGCTCATTCATTTTGGGTTTAGGTCACACCTGGACTAAAAATATAGCAATGAAAAATCCACGGGCAGCTTTACTGCTCTTTTAAGAGCTGCTTTGGGCTGCAGCAGCTCTGCAGTTGTTCGGTCGTCTCCTATTTTGAACTCAAGCTCAACAACTGTTTGAGGTGTTGCATCAGATGAGACTGTTTCTTCAAAGAAATATGCTGCAGCTTACAAAAAAATCCCAATTCCAATGAAGCTGGGACACTGGATAACACAAAAAAAACAGAATACAATGATTTGCAAATCTTTTTCAACCTATTCAGTTGAAAGCACTACAAAGACAAGATATTTGCTCAAAGTGATAAACTTCATTGTTTTTTGGCAAATATTCACTAATTTTGAATTTGATTCCTCTAACGATGCAGCAAACGACCATGTGCTTAAATCCGCCCGCTGAATCTCATTCTCAAGAATTTCTTTTTTAAGGGTACCACAGATCCAGGATTCTTTTCAAGGATTTGTTAACACTGTGAGATGGGGCAGTTTTCCACATTTTTGACAGTAACTTGCCCGACAGTTGGAAATGCCTCTGCAGAGGTTTGTGCTCACAGAACAGACAGCACAGAACTTAGTGGTGCCAAATAACAATCCAAAAAGACATGGATATAAATGACCTTATGGACCTTTGAAAATCATTTTGTATTGTGTTTCACTTCATCAGGTAAGCACATTTCACCTTAAAACCTCTTGAGACATTACCGAGGATCTCTTCCTAATTTCCACTCACTTTTCTTCTCACTGAAAATGTGCCAGGATTGATTGCATCAATTACAGCGAGGCTTATTTCAAAGAAGCAGGAGGAGCTGTGAGCACTCAAACAGTAGTCAATGGATGTCATAGATTACTTAAAGCCCTTTAAAGGCCTCCTGCAATTTGTGAAGCCTCTAATAAAGCTGAGAACAGACTGGAAAATAAATCACTCCTGATGGAGCTTTTACTTGAGTCTCTTTATGTATGAAGCAAACAAAATGTCGGGATAGAAATCTGATGTCAGTTTCTCTGTAATAATCTTTTCAAAGAGTCTCAAAGAAAACACTCCATTACTGAAGAACATAATGCCCTCTTTGCATTAAAAGTGAGTGATGGAGAGCTATTATAGATATTATGAGATAAAATAAATAGCTTGGAAGCCCATCATTAGCATACATATAGAGCTCTCATAAAACTGCAATGAAAGGTTAAATGGAGGTCTACTGCGTTCAGCTTTAAGAGTCATTATTTCAGTTTGTAGTAGCAGCTTTTCAAAAGTGAACTGAAGAATTTTACAGTTCTAAGTGTATTTTCAATATCACTTTTTTCTAAAACAAAACTGTACATAACAATTATCCAACATTAAAAACAAAAAAGGCTGATTTCGTGAAAGGAGGTGGCTGCATATTAATTTCCCTTAAGAAGGAACAATGGAGATTTATATTAACTATAATTAACTGCCACATGTGGGAGTATAGTTCAGAGTCATATAAAGGTCTGAGGAGTTTTTGTTGTAATGGGTTTTGTACAAATCTTGTAAGCAAGGGATAATCAAGAGCCACAGTAAACTGTACCTTTGACTGTCAACATTAGATCAGTGCAGAGTAGACAACTGTCCAAAGTTTCGAAAAATAAAATCAAGAAAAAGATGATCATGAGGTCCTTTGACCTTTGACCAAAGGCATCCAAAACATTATCAGATAACCCTAGAGAAAGTGTGGAAATTGTGCTAAGTTTACTTATATCCAGATAAATAGATAGCTAGCTAGCTAGCAAGATATATAGATAGATAGATAGATAGACAGATGGATGGACAGACAGACGGATGGACAGACAGACAGATAGATAGATAGATAGAGGCAGACAGACAGAGATAGATAGACAGACAAACAGATAGATGAATAGATAGACAGACTGATGGATGGACGGACAGACGTACATTGAGGCTATCAGTTTTCCTCAAAATCAGACTTGAACAGTTTTCAAACATACACGCAAATAACTGAAGATATTCCTCATATATTAAGATCCTCATGAATGAACAACCACAACACAGCTGAAGAGCTCCAAACCACTGAAGGACACAAAAAACCACACAAACATCTGTATGTAGACACAGAGCCTTTCTACGACAACAACCTCTTAGACAAACTCTAACACCTAGATCCAGGGGGGAGTAAAGGGGGGAAGGCCTGGAAGATTCTAAGGGCCCATGACTGACAGAGGCCTGAAAAATATTATGGTATCACTATTTTAACAAAGCAATTCAATAACGTTTTGCGATAGGTCTATTTTCTCTTCACAAACAAAAAAATATCAGGCTTTCTTGTTTTTAACCATTGTGTGCTGTTTGGGAGGTTTTCATCCAGATGGGGTCATTTTGCACAATAAATTTGGCCATAACTTTCGCTGTATTATATCATTTGGAGTGATTTTTGGTGAAGAATCTTAATTTTGTAGAAAATTTTAGAAATTTGATTTAATTTTTTAAAAGAATAAATCAAACCTTTTGAGGTAGCGATGTGAAATTCCATTGAAAAACTGCTCTAAAAATTTTTGTATTTTTTTTCAACTACTACTGCACACCCACACACACACACCCACACACACAGATAGACTAAACATTATGCTGATCAACCCCACATATAACCTAAGACACTAAGCTTTTTTTCCACAAAGGCCTGGATAGAAGGTTAATGACGGTCAACAGTAAAAATGACTAATTTTACTTTTTTCCTACAGGGGGAGCCACCAAACACTGCAGACTGCATGATTATATACTGTTATAGGTGCAATCAAAATATATGTTTAGAATGGCAGACAATGGAGAAAAGTCATCCACTAAAAGAATATACAGGAGAAAAAGTTACTGCACAAAAACTAATAATCAAAATCAAAGTTGTTACTAAACTTTGATAAAGCCAAGACTGTGAGAAAAGGAAAAAAAATCTTCAATTTTCAATTTCTTATTATATTTAAAATAAGTCATTTTGTGTGTGGGTGTGTGTATGTGTGTGTGTTTCTGCAAAAAAATAGTAAAACCATTTATAAAACTGCCCTTTAATAACGGTACATTAGATTTTTATATATATATATTTAGTCGTTTTGGTCAGAACTGAGATTGATTACTGGATTTGAACAAAAACAGATAAAAAATATTTTATCTGATATATTTTCCTTTACTAGATATTTTTATCCCCCCCCAAAAAAAAAATTAAGGAAAGTAATTTTCTAAGTACGAGGGTTAACTGCAGAAAATTCATATTGAAGCACCTTTTGTATTGGTTTGTAACTCCAATCAAACAGCATTTAGTAGATTAAAATAGTAAGTCTGAGTAGTCTTTACTAAGTCAAAGGTATTCTAAAGTAAGTTATCAAGTACACTCTTGATTGTTTTAGTTGCTTAAATTCATTTGTAAGTGTACTCTACGAAGGAAGTGGTAGTTTGTACAACTTAAAATAACTAGTTCTCTTAATTTGTTTTTTTAAGTGCAATCGGTTTGCATGCTTTTTTTAAGTAATGATAACTAATTGGATTATACAGTGTAAATATTAAAAAAAAAAATGCCCTTTCCAACATCTCTTGTAGGATATGTCTTTCTTTTATGCTTTTGCTGTTCCAGACAGCATGTTGAAATATTTGGAAAACTCGGAAAATATTTAGCAGAAACAGTTAATTGAGCAAGACAAATATATAGTCTGCAAAAAATTTTAAATCTTTCAGGGTCAAAAATCAGAGACTGAATACATGATAAATAAAAACATTTTAAATGCTTAAAATTAGCCATTTGCCATAAAGTTCTGTAAAGTAGGCTTCATTATTTAATTGCCCTTTTTTCAGCTGAAGATAATTTTCTCCAGTTATTTGTGTCTTTAAACAGAATAAATTGGCTGTAATAATAATAAGTGATCCCTGAAAAATACTGATTAATCAGTTTGCTGTATTGATCCTTGCTTTGAGCTGTACTGGGATGAGGCCTAATCTAACCTTTTCATAGGGCCCAACACATCCAGACAGCGCCCCTGCACCGACCAGCCCAGCACAAGGAACAAATGACCAAAAAAATGAAGTATGCTTTTACTCACAGAAGCAGAAGGTCAGCAGGTGGAAAGACGTGTGCTCCATATTCTGCAGAGACCTTGTTGATGTCAGTGCAGACTTATCCATGTTAGACTCAAACTGGTCACCTGTTCGCCTTCACCTGTCTGTGAGGCAGCTCACTGGAGCACATGGACACACTGTCGGTTTAGGACGCAGCATTTACTCTGAGCACAGTCCATAAACTCCTCTAGGTCCTGTCGTCCAGCAGCTACAGTGTTCAGGACGCTAACTGTTTCTCCCTCAAACTCCACTGCTGCTTCTCCTGCGGCCTGAATGAAGACAGGGCCCCGAGGCTGCTGAGCTCCGGGGAGCGTAAATTCTCCAGAACACTCGACGTTTCAAACATATTCTGGAGATATGACAGGGGCGGATTTAGGATTGACGAAGGTCCGGGGCTTAGCCCAGAGGAGTGATGGTTTTTTTTAGCAATCGTTTTGGTGCCTTTTTTTTTTTTTTTTTTTAAGTGATAGGGCTTCTCAACTTTCAAATTCTGAACACCTACATGCAATCGTTGTAGCAACTGTATTTCATTAAGATGAATTTGAGCCATATGTATATATATATATATATATATATATATATATATATGTATCTATATATATGTATATAGAATCATCCTCAAATATATTCATGTCCTTCCGTTAAAGAAAAAAAAATGTAAAAAAATATATTCATGTCCTTCCGGCAGAATTCACAATAGTCACTCAAATAACTAGAAACTGAAAAACTAATAAATAAAAATTGATTAAATTATAATTTAGTGAAGAAAGACAATGCTTTTGAATTGTGGTTGAAAGGAGCAATTAAAAAACAAAAACAAGTAACACTGTCCTGGACAAATTAGGGCACTTTCCTGATGAGCAGTGGGCCAAAATACCTGTCAACAGGTGCAGAAGCCTGACTGAGAGTTACAGAAATCATTTGATTGCAGTGATCGCCTCAAAGGGTTGTTCAAAATATTAGTTTACAGGCCCCATCATGCCTGTTTGCTTTATATATTATATATTTCTGTTGAACCACAATTCAAAAGCAATGTCATGATTTTCATTAATTTTTTATTTATTATTTCTTTTGTCAATTTCAGCTTATTTCAATGATAGCTGTTTTTTCCTTCTTTAATGGGCGGGTATGAATAAATTTGAGGACTTATATATATATATATAAAACTATATATATATATATAACTATATATATATATATATACATATATATATATATATATATATATATATATATATATATATATATATATATATATATATATATGTATATATACATATATATGTATACATATACATGAACTCATTTTCACTTGCTACTCAGTCATCCAGAGAGTATCAACCTGTTATTCACTTTATTTTCATGCAGAGTAGTAACGTAAAACACTTTTCAAATAGATTCACAAACCTGAATCATCACGTTTCATCACACCTGGTGTTGTCATTCTGTCAAGGTAATTAAAAAAAAATAATAAAATTGGTATATTCATTTTCTACATCAGTCTTCTCATGTGAGGCTGTATACAGGCCACTTTACACAGCTGCTGCCTCTCTGTTGAACTCGGTACTGCACGTTACTTCTGAGAGGTTATTTTCGCCCTCAAAAGTAAAATTCAGATTTGGGGCTTTTCAGAAAACATCTGGGGCTTGAGCCCAAGTAGCCACCCCCTAACCCCGGCCCTGGATATAAATTCAACTGATTCACTTTCGCAGGTTGACTGACAGTACAGAGCCCCACAGCTTCACAGGGGCTCACTGTTCAGACGTCAGGGCCCAGACTTCACAGACAGACATGTCAGCTCTGACATGAGACTACAACCGCAGAGCAAGACGGTGTGGAGAGGACAGGAGAGGATACAGAGCACCAAAAAATACACTTACAAAGACATTTGTAATTTAATTTGGATTTAAATTAAAGAAGTTAAATTTCAGAAGAAAAAAGTCAAAAATTTGGGAAGTCAGAATTTTGAGAATTTAGGATGGGGGGGGGGGGTCAAATTTCACCAAAAAACTCAGAATTTTGAGGAGAAAGTCAGAATTCTCAATTGAAGTCAGGTATCTGAATTAAAAGTCAGAAACCTGAGCAGAAAAGTCTGAATTCTGAGATAAAATTCAGAATTCTGTTACAAAAATCAGAATTCTGTCATCAAAGTCAGAATTCTGAGATTTGAGTCAGAATTCGGTTATAAAAATTAGAATTCTGAGATTAAACACAGAATTTTGTTAAGTCAGAATTCTGTTGTAAAAGTCAGAATTCTGAACTCCTCACCCAAAGTCAGCTGGAAAAAATAAAGTGAATTTTCTTTTGCAACTTAACCCACTGCTTATTTTACAACCCCTGGGCTGCAGCAGCTGACACCCTTTCGCATGTATACTCCCAGCAGAGACAGAATATTAAAGTTATTAAATACTGATAAATTAAGGTAAGAGAAATAGAGTAGTGCGGATTTCAGTTTCATTACAGACAAGCCTTCCTACAGTCAAAGTGTCCCTGTATGCCTCTACAGGACAAAATTACAGCAAAAACTTCAGAGGGAAACTCGATCTACTTTTGAGCATTTGCTGGAATAAAAAAAAGGAATATCTGTTTTGAGTAATTTCAGTCATGTTTTTTCTTTGAGAGGGAAAATGATCTCAACAACAAATTATATTGCGTGTAAAAAAATCCAAGAATTTGTTTTTTGGCCATATTGCCCAGGCCTAGTCTCTACATGTCAGTCCTGTTATCAGCTGGTGACCAGTCTATGGGTTCCAGCCTCCGGGTTCCAGCCTCCCACGACCATGAAGGTGATAAGTGGTACAGGGAATGGATGGATGTTTTGTGTAAAAATGTGCAGTTGATGTTTGGAGCCTCAATAAAAAAAAAAAAATGATGAAAGAAAGCTGTCAGTCAATAAGAGAACTCATCTGAAATGCTCTTCACTATATATTTTTATTTACACAACTTATGATTACAAATTCTGCTCAGATACAGTCAAGGCACAAATTTTAACCTGCCACACAAATACTTCTTTTTTGCTTATGCAACACCCAAATGAAATAGTGCAGTGACAGAATGGAAACCTCAATAGTGCACAAACTCAACAGAACTCCTAACTTCTACATATGGCCTGTGCTCAGGCTAGAACAGGATACATCAAACCCTGTAAACTTGAAAGCTTTTCATGAAGAGATACTGAAACAGAAATGCATTTAACTGACATTTTATCCTCTGAACAATATTTCAAACATTAAAGACTAAAGATAACACTCTCTGGTATGAATAACTTGGGTATTAGGCAGATTTTGTTCTCAAGTTTTAAATCTGAGACAAAAATTAATATGAAAAATGTGTCTTCCTGTAGTGATGTTTTCATTAGGATCCCAGCTGCACAAAACTTCAAGATCTTTGGCAACTAATAGAGGCACCAGATGGAGTAAATGTCTTCAGTTTCTCTCTACACAAAATGCTTGAGGTGCTTGAAAAAGAACAAAACTATTTCTTTTTGGTTCCAATTTGGATGATACAGTACTTTGGGAGAAAATGTCTGATGGAAACAAAGCTCAAAAGTGCCTCAATACAATTAAATCTTAACAAAATCAGGTCTAATTTCCTTAAATGCTTTACATTTATCCTCACCTTTATAGATGTTTATTGTATGATGTATCAGCGGTATCCACTGAATATTATAAATGTTAACATACTGGAAGCCCTAACACCAAACTACTCACAGCAGGCGACTGTTTTCAATCTTGTCTCTCTTAACTTTTGGGATTATTACCACCAATGACACATCCATCACAAACATCCAAGTGCATTTGTAACTTAAATTCTTCAGCCCACCAACAAAACACAAAAGTGCTACATTTTAACTGCGAAGACCTTCAAGGTAAACAAAAGCTTTGGCAACAACCAGGCAAACAAAGAGGAGGAATATTTATCTCTGCTCCAAGTGTTTCTTTGTGGACAAACATGTCAGTTACATTCAGAGAACCATGACAGAAAATTTCAATGGGCAAAAGAAAAAAAACAGGATGGTTTCCTGTCCTCAGGCAACAAACTTGTTCTTGGTGGTGGAGCCGCTCTTTGTGGCTGTGTCCGCATGTGACTGGTACCCGATGATCACTTTTGATGGAACGCCTAATCTCTCTTTATACACACGCCTATAGGGCAGAAGAAACAAATAAAAAGCAGATCAGCAGACACATTTCTAAACATTCATATGTGGTGATGAATGGAGCGTGAAAGTCCCACAGACACTGATGCATCACAAACAATTCTCTATTTTACTGTATCCTGTTGTTGAAAACTAGTTTACTGTGGCTGCCCACTGAAGCTGTATCACTGACATGTTTTACCCCAGAGGACTTTTTATTCCAGTCTGAAAAGCTACAGCACAACACTTTGGTTTTCTATCCTGCGGTTAAGCTGATTCAATTCAACCAGGGGTAAGAAACTGCCTAAAGAAAAAGACAAACTTATCGTCCTGCATTAGAAGAGTTATTTAAAGGGCTAACCAACATTTTCTTTGTTTTTGTTTCTTGCCTCACTCCCCAGTCCATGACAAGCAGATAGACACCATTCTTTAGCCTGTATGCAGAGCTCATTCACTGCTAATTAACTTAGCTCAAACACTGGGAGTCAATGGGTAGTGTTAGCCTGCCTCTGCCTAAAGTCATCAGATAAACCTCTTAGCAACTCTAAATGGTCCTTGAGCTTGTTGTGACTGTTTTTTGCTACTGCTTTATGTACGTTATCTATTTTTAGAATAAGATCAGCACTTAATGTAATTAAGTGTAATCTTTAAAAAGAACTACATATGAACCTAAACTGCAGGGCACATGCATAAACCACCGTGGACATGCTTTGTTTTGTTGACCTACCTATAAGCATGTCTGCGGTGGTTTATGCATGCCCCCTGCAGGTTTAGTCTGGTGTGTATTTCTTTCAAAAAATTACATGAAGTGCTAATCTTAGTCTAAAAATACAAAAACACATTCACTGATTTGTTGAGTTCTTTTGTTTGACTTTTCATTTTGTAACTTTCACATTAATTAGGTTTCTGTTATTTTTCTTTATTCTCAATGTAAAGCACTTTGTGGTGCATTTGGTATTATGAAAAAAGTGCTATACTAACAAAGTCTAATTTATTTATGATTTTTCTCTGATGTCTGAACATGTATTGTTATGGTAGTGATGCTGTATTTAAATTGAGGTTTTATCTGTATTACAAGTATCTTTTATGAGGGACTGAATCAAACAAAAAGCTCTAGACTGAGGCTCAGGCTTATTTGGCCCATTTAACCTTTTTTTAGTCTTTTAAAAGGAAAAAAATCATGTAGGCAACTCTAACTACTGGGTTTGAGTCAAGCCATAACACTTTACAAAAAAAAATAAATAAAGCTAAATTCCCCTGACAGCTAGTATACACTGAATATCAGGAAGATGTAACAGCACTTTTCAGATCTCCCATGGGTGCCAAACTGAGCCTATTCTGTTGCTTTAAAAAGGTGTTAAGTTCAGGAAACATCCTCTCTGTATTTTGACTTGATGCATCTCTTATTCTCTTCCTCACATTGTGAGATTTTCAGTTGGATAGTTCATAATCTTCTGTTCACCCTATGTGTGTGATGGCCTCTTTGTTTTCGTAGTCTGTGGTCCATATTGCAATTTTATCTCCTTTGGCTCGGACGTTAATGACGGCTCCACACACGTCGTCGCTGAAGTCATCAAAAGCTTCACCCACAAGGCACAAGAGCTGGAGGAGGAACAAATGACTCGTTATTCTGAGGCATTTGCAAGATAATGGGCTTTTCTCACAGCAGACATTTTGATTTTCCACAGGAGGGAGAGCACAGGTGCTACAGAGAACACAACGATGCTTCAGTTTCTTCAGTCGGCCATTAAAGTGACGACATTTAAACACACCAAAGCAACAAAGAGGCATTCAGCCAACATTATCATTGTTTACACCTGTTACCTATTGGTGTGATAGAGCAGTGTAAGTAGCGATATAAATCAGGACTGCACATACCGTTTCCAACCAGAACCGATCCAGATCTGCTTTGCGTTGCTGCTTGGACAGAGTTATCAGCCAGCGACCCCCTCGTCGGTTCCTCTCGTCCTCCCACATGGGCTCAATCCCGTCCTGGAGGCAAACGCAGGTCAAACAGGACAAAGCTAGAAACTCTCCTTAAACATCAAGAGACTTCATATTTTCATTCCTGTACAGGATAGAACAGAACTGAACAGGCTTAACCCTTTAAAGCCCGAAAACACAAATTATAGCCAGAAAATTCTAGTTTTTTGGAGCTGAAATATTTGTTTCACTTTCTACTGAAACCCAAAAAAACGTAAATTTCCAAAAATTAACATATATATTTTTTGTATCTCATTTGATACATTAGGTGTTTTTGGCAACTGATAATCCACTTAGGACATTTTTTGTCATTTATCTGATTGTATTCAGATTGTTTTTTTGTAATTTGTTGATCATATTGACTAGACAGAGGTATCAGAAAAGTATGTATCAAATATGATACAACAGGCTGTGAGGGGTTAACAACATCACTGATTTAACGGTACACTTTGGACACTTTACAAAAACCTTGTTGTGATTTCAAATGAATATGTTCTCACTTTATAATAAAGATCATTCAACTGAAGCACAGAAAAATACTTGGGATGCATGATAGTAGTTTTTTTTTTCCAATATCCGATATGCAGATATTTGCAAACCAATTATCGCCAATATTGATACTGATATTCTTTGTCCAGAGCACAAACTAAAATAAACCTGTTTCTTTCATAGTTACAATCCATTTGTGTGGAAACAGAAAAACATCACGTAATACTGTATCACATGATGACATCAATTTTGATTCACGAAAGTGGACGTTTAATGATGAGTTCAATGTTTATGGTACATTTTGCCAATATTAAAGCCAATATCTGTGATATTTATGGCCAGCTTGTACCTGCAAAATATCTGCAAAAATGTTCATATCTGCTGAAACCATTAATCAACTTTTAAGACAATTATCTGTCAATACCAAACATTGCTACGATAATATCGTGCAACCCTAAAAATGCTTTGGATTCATTCATGTTGCCTTAGCATCGCTCCACATCCATTTTGTTAGTCAGAAACAAGTTTAAGTGTTTATAATCCATAATTATGTGCTGACTTTTAACATGATTGGAATAAAAAAACAGCCAATTAAGGAGTAGTTTTTATGACTTGAGCAATTTTGTCCCTGAAATGGATAAAACCATAAACATGTTTTTAACAACCACAACTGCTGTTGCAAAGGAGAAACTCACTTTGTCCAAAAAAGGAAATCAACTCTCTTGAGAAAAGAAATGGTAAAAATTGAGATTTCTAAATTTGAGCAGGGTATAATTTAAAGAAGATTGTGCCATTCAAGATTTGCTACGTTAAGTGTTTGAACATGTGTTGTCTGTCCTGCATAATTTACAATATTATACATTATTCAAATAAGTAAAGTATTTTGTAAACTCTCTCTCTGACTTAAAAGAAACCGCAACTAATAACTTTAAAAAAAAAAGCACTAAGTACATAATAGCATTTTTTTTTGCTTTTGTTTTATTTTGTTTCCATGCACAATAGGAAAATGAGAATCAAAATAAACACCTGACTGATCATCTCTCTTCCCCTTTCCCGTTTCCAACTCTTTATACTGTTGTATTTGGATAAAAAGTTTAGAAGCCAACGTCAAGTATTTTAAGAAAAGATAAAATTGAGTGAACATAAAATTAGAGGCATAAGAAAATGTTGATACACCAATCAATCACTAATTAAGTGGCCCAACTGGTCAGGTTTAAGAGCACATCTGGGTCAGTCTTTGGCCATTTATCATTCCTGTCGCCATGTCTGCACCACCAGCAATTTCACCCCATCTTCATCTGTAGAGTTTACATGTGCTAAAGTTTAAGGGTGCAAACCCAACACCCCAAGGCTCTGGAGGGGCACCAACCCCTCCCAGTCGAGTTACCAACTGCTGTAACGGCAGAGGTACCCAGGAAGTCAAGTTTCACCTCCCCCACTACCAAACCAACTTCCAAGTATGTTTTGATTGGGACTCAATAGCAAACCCACCAAACCCTTACAGACTGAGCTAGACTACTGCTAGAGCTGGGCAGTAAATCAATTAAATGTATTAATTTAAAAATAACACAATTTTTTTCTTGATTTACACTTACTCCAACTGTAAGTTATGCAGTGTCTGAAAATATAAATAATGGGAACGTAAAGTTTTCATTATGGTGGGCCTTGTCAGATTTTGCACAAGCACATGTAAAGGTTTGTAATTGTTTTTTAAATGAGATTAAATACTAATCAGAGAGCTCAAGATAGTAAACTGTGAAAACAGCTCAGATTTCAGTGTTGATGTAGACAAACCTGCCTACCTCTAAACTACATTATCAAGGTTGCATGAAAATAATGGCATGTGATTTAACTGATAAGGAGGGAAATTCTGTTCAGTTTGGGAATAGATTTTTATAACACAAAAAGGGAAAAACTTGATTCAAGCAATTTTTGTGTCACTTTGAGGTTTTTCTTCGAGAAAGAAAGAAATGATTACGACAATAAAATTGAGTTTTGTACAAAATATATATTTTTAGGCCATATTGCCTAGCCCAACTACCACCAATACATGGTGATTTTATTTACTTTGCTTTTTTTTTTTTTTTCACATGCAAACACTTTAGATTAGAGAGACTTGAAATAATTGTTAAAAAGCCCTGAACAGATCATAGTCAAGTGTGCATATTTGTCCATAAACACAAAGGTTTCACAAATGTGAACATTAAAAACTGTTGAGTTTTTACTTTTGAAAAGAGGAGCAGATGAGTCACCTCTCTTGGCAAAACTATTAATTTTCAAGAAGCTCTTCTGGATAAACAAAATCTTATTTGGGTAAGTGAGACAAGTGGCTGCCCACACAGTGCAGCAGAGCAGAACATGAAGATGAATTAAACTGATAAGAGATTAAACACAGGAGGAAAATACAGAGTGCATTCAGGCATGATCACAGGGTGTATTTACATCAAACTAAAAATGTTGGGCTGAGATTTAAACGCTGTGGGTTTTAAAAGTGAGACTGCAGAGAAACCCCTTGACTGTCTTACAGGCTGAGCTCTCTCTGCTCTGAAGCTTTCTCTGGAACGAAACACAAACCCTGAAGAAAGAAAGCCCAGTGTGAAAGCAGAACATTTTCAGAGGACAGCCTGTCATAAATAAAAAACCTCTACTGTTCCCACTCTCTTTTATGTGTACTTTTAAGTTATTGCCTCACTTTCTGAACTTAAGAAAATTATTCACATAATTCATTTGTAGCTCATGGCAAATATCCAAAAACATCCTGTCTTGTTAGTAACCTTTTCTGTGAGTAAATGAAAGAAATGTCCTGTACTTTATAGTGGCACTTCATTATTAACCTTCAGTAAAACTAAAGAGCAACAACACCTAAAGTGGCAGGAATACTGCGTCATGGCCATACTGCAGCAAATTCAACCTTTTCTCCCCACTCCTCCAACAATGCAACGTTATTTCTAACAGATGAGATCCAGTCTCAGCCTTGACTTGTGTTCATTAGAAAATCTTTCATTACCAACTCTTCCTTCATGAGGCCTTTGTGGCCGCCGAGGAAGATAAAGTGAAGTGCAGTGAGGTGCAGCCAGACTGAGTGCATCAGCTGAATAAACTGTGTTTTGATTCAACCTGCCCACAGGGTTCATGTATTACTGATGATGGAGGGTCACACGACAGCTCAACTAAAATGAATGAGTCACTCATCAGGCTGTGACTTAAACTTTAATACTTCTGGAATTAAACAGGATGGGCCCCTCGATGAGTGGGGATTGAAATGCCCAAGACAGCTTCACTTTTCTTTTCGGGTCATATCAGGTAAGATTAGATGTAGTTTGGGTTTTTCCATTAATCAATACTTTTAGAACAGTGCATGTGCCCTAATGGTGGATTGATACCTTTATTTTATTAAAAATAAAAAAGGAAACTGTAAACTTCTTCTGGAGCAAGGCATTAACTCAGAAAAAAATATTTACATCTACATTTTGACATAAATACCTGCATGTTATTAAAATTACTAAAAACTACTCCACTTTTTATCAAATGTACTACTAGCTTAGTTTTGAACACTTGTTATTGTATTAGTCATACAAAAACTATATTTTTGAGTACATGTGGGCCGCCATGGTGGTGCAGAAGGTGGTGCACATGCCTCACAGCAAGGAAGTTGCTGGTTCAATCTCTGTGTCAGTCAGGGCCTCTGTGCATGCGTGGGTTTTCTCCGGGCACTCTGACTTCCTCCCACAGACCAAAAACATGCTCAGAATGATTGTCTGTCTCTCTACGTGGCCCTGCAATTGGCTGGCAACTGGTTCAGGGTGTACCCCGCCTCTCGCCCAATGTCAGCTGGGATAGGCTCCAGACCCCTGTGACCCCAAAAAGGATAAGTTGAATAGATAATCAATGGAAGTTAAGTTTTTAGTCTGTCAGATGCAGCCAAGGTGATACGAGATCTGGGGCAGGAAACACGGAAAAGAAATTGTATTAATTTTTTACAGCAGTGTCAAAATCTTGATTTAACCTGTTTCTAATTTTTAACACTGAAAATAACCAACCAGAACCAAACTTATGACCATACATATTCTTTCAAATCAATTCCAGACTTGTTATTTCCTGCCTTTCCTGATTTTAAACCAACTTTATTTTGCTATATTTTACTTATTTTCCATTTTAATTAAAACAAGTACTCCTTCAAAATAAATGTATTTCTTCAGAGTTCTTCTAAATGACCTTTATGTTTTAAAGTGTTTGGGTCTGTTCTTGATTGTTCCTTGCTTATATTACAACCTGCCTGGTGTGTTGTGTTGTATGTTTTATTATGTTTTAAATTATTGCCGTTAGAGATGCACAACATTATTGGTATGACATCGGTCGGATATCAGTAAATTGTTAAATACTGGTATCAGCCTATATCAACATTGATATTTACAGCCAATATATAGGCCATGCATATTGGCAGAACTATATATTGACAGTAATATCTTCAAAATAAACAAATGTACCATAATGCTTCCCCCTTAACATCTCTGCATGGGTACATCTAAAAATTAAGAGTTTCATTTTTATTATCTTTTTTTTTTTTTTTTTTTGCATCTGCTCCTCACACAAATACACTGCCACATTAAAAACAAATCAATTTTCATAAAAGTAAAGAAAATATCAGTGCTGTCGATAATTAGTTCAGAAATGTTGGCATACCGGATATCGGCAAAAATTTTTGCTGTCCTTGTAAAAGCACTTTGTAACTTATGTTGGAAAGTGCTATAAAAATGATGATTATTATTTTAAATATTATAGAAAATGTTAAGTAGTATTTGGTAGCCACATGTTGGTCACTGCACTGAGTATTTAAATACTTGTCCTTTCAGTTGGCACCATTGCTAAGGAGGTCTCCAATAAATCAAATATGAACTATACATTTCCCTGCATCCTAAACAATTATATAAGAGAGTTGGGCCTTTTCAGCACCTCTATAGAATTATGATCAAGTTATGATTTTCTTTTGCATTTTTAATTTTATATCAGTGATTTTTGAGATTTTGATTCCTTCCACTAACAGCAGGTGAAGACTGAAGACTGGCTCACAGTCACTGACACTGGGTCACATTTAAGTTAATCAAAAAAAATGAAACCAAATAAAATGTACAGTCATAAGTTCATATAGTGCACTGCATGTAGAAATAGGTAGTGATTTTACCTTGAAAAGTGAGTAGTCACAGCCAGACATCAGGTTACTTGACAGCTGAATGTGGTTGTATAGTCTGTTAAAGACAGAGTAAATGTATATTCATGAGCACTAAATAAATAACTTGATATTAACATATTTGTGTTCAAGTTTAATTTGTGTTTGTGCACACGTCCTTTTATGAAAGTGGATTCCCACACATTACCAGGAACATAAAATTTTGTTCTTGTTGATAACTTGGTACGCATTGCTAGTGCTGGGCCGGGCCTTCTTTTGCCTTCAGAAAACTGCCTTAATTCTTCATGGCATGGATTTAACAGAGTGCTGGAAACATGCTGTTGGTAAATGGAAGGTTGCAGGTTCAAGCCCAGCACTGACTATCACATGGCTATGTGTCCTTGGGCAACACATTTAACCCCAAGTTGCTCCCACTGCTGCGTCAGTGGTGTGTAAATGGGTATTAAAGGATGTGACTGTTTTGGGTAATACTGATGGACTACATCCATAGAAAGTCCAACCATCAGTGGTGTGAGTGGGTAGATGCGACCTGCTTTGAGTAGTCAAAGAGACTAGAAAACTTTTATAGAAGCTCAAGTCCATTTACTATTGGTACAGAAAAAAATGCTCTGTCAAAAGTATTAAATCAGCTATAAAAAGTTCAGAGGTTAAGATAATGGTATGAATAAAAGCTACATTTTAAGAATTAATTTTTAAAATATGGCATGCTACTTTAGGGTGAAGGATAAATACAATGATGTGAACTTCTCTGGACTTTCAAAACACATCTAAATCTACATAGCAGTTCTATACTTACGCCCAGAAGTCCTCCACCGTGTCAAATTTGGAGATGAGGCGCAGGTTGGCCTGCCATGTCTTGCTTTTGTCATTCTTGAAAAACCAAAGCGCCCACCTGCAAAGCAAGGATCCTTTAGACAAACTGTCTTCTGACTCCTTACATGCTGCTCATTAACAACTCCTCTCACAGCGAGAGATGCACAGACATAAAATGAACGGATCAGGAGAAAAAGAAAACTTTTAGGACTTTTAGATGAAACATACCCACTCACATCAAAAACACTTTCAATAATCTCGGCTGATTAGAGCTTCGCCATATGGCGAATTAACCAATAATGAAGAGGTTTGAAAGTTTTAGCCAAGTTTATGGATGCACTTATCCTCAAAGGTTTTTCTTCAAGAGTAAAAACATATTTACTTTTGGTGGGAAAAAAAAAAAAAAAAAAAAGAGTTAACACACTAGATCTGTAGTCTTACCTGTTTTGTAGAGGATGCTTGATGTACGCTTCAGGACTCACAATCTTTTGAATTGTTGCACCACATTTTTCCTTTTCAGGATTTTTGGGAACTGATGCAGACACCTAGAACACAAGAAAATAAAGAGAGCTTTTCATTAGTTGATAATATCCAACAGCTCAACATGTATATGCATCCAAACATTTTCTTTTATTACTTTCTCCATGATAAAAACTACATCTAGGTTGTTTTTCAACCAACGCTGGCTCTCTTAAGATAGTTTATTTCAATAGTTTTCATTAAAAAAAGACTTGTGGAAAGCAGGATTATTTTTCCAAGATACCAAAGTATTCAAGTTGAAATCTTAAAAGACTAAATTTTGTTGTTATGACAGGAGAGCAGAGTTATAGAGAAGAAATGAATGTATGTCTAGTAAGGTCTCCATACCCATCAAATATACCAACTCTAGGCTAACAGAGATATTACAGATATATTTTCTTGGCACTGTGGCCTCTACAGTCACCAGAAGGACAGGGAGATTCGCACCATGGATACATAGTGAACAAATCTGCAGCAACTACGATATGCTACCTTGAGGACTGTTTCCAGCACCTTGTTGAATCCATGCCATGAAGAATTAAAGCAGTTCTGAAGGCAAAGGAAGGCCTGATCCAGCACTAGCAATGTGTACCCAAAAAAATGGCAGAAAAAAAAGTAAAATTGAAAGAATACAGCCATAATTAATTTTGCCCCTCTTTTTTTTTTTTTTTTTTTTTACATACACTATTCAGTGAGGTGAATGATAAACAGCCAACGACAGGTTTTCAGAGTTTTAAATGAAGCAATATGATAATGAAAAAAAGTCAACTGCGTGGTTACGGTGCCAGTCATGGGGTTTTAAACATTGGTATCGGCCCTGATTCTAACATTCTGTGCATCAACAGAAGATTTGCAGCTCTCAAACTTCACATTTAAGAGCATGCACTTTTTTTTGTACTTCCTCTGCCAAGGAGCTTATGTTTTTGCCCCTGCTGTTGGTTTATTTGTTAGCTTGTTGAAGAAGATAACTCAAAAAGTAATGAACAGATTTTTGGTGGTTATCTGAATCTTAATAAAGGAAGAGGGACAAAAAGCCCACCCTGCACATGCACTTTTTGCTCCTCTTCCCTTAGGGAGAAGGCTGTGGAGCATCCGGAGCAGGACTACCAGACCGAAAAACAGCTTCTTTCCAAGTGCTGTGAGGCTGTTGAACTCTGGGGCTACTCTGTGGGCTGCTCATACAGGAAATGGCCACCACATGTGCAATACAATAATGATTATACCTCAATAGAAAAAGTTGGACTACTTACTCAATTCACCTAATTGTACAGATCTGTTGAGCCACTCTACTTGTTGATATTGCGTATTTCTATTTATTGCCTTTATATTTATATTTGAGAAATACTGGGACCTCAGCAACTACTTTCGTTCTATTCACATGTAAGAGCAGACTGGAATGACAAAACTCCTTTGAATCCTTGTAAGGATTTGTTAACATTTCAATAAACGGCAGTTCTCCACATTTTAACCAGTGGCTCAATAATTTCTCTTCAGATTTTGAATGCATTTTCAGAAAAAGGTTGGTCATGGCACAGGATAGCAGGTATTAGATTTTCGAGGTGATCTAAATCCAGATGTGGATACAGGATTTCACAGTGTGAGATAGGGCAGTTTTCCACATTTTAGACAATAACTCGCTTGACAATGCTGGAAATGACTTGTAGGTTTGTTCTCTTGAAGCACTTCTAGTAAGAGGTGCTTCATTATGGCTAAGATTCTGAATATTTTGACAGGTATTGAGATCACGATTATGAAACAGAATTACTCACTGATTTTAAAACACGCACCACATGCTTTCATTTACCAAATATGCTTTTGACACTATCACTTGTAACAATAAATATCGTGCAACACATGGATTATACTTGTTAAAATCATCATACTTCAAAATGATGCTTTTAACCCTTTGACTGGCATTGTAACCGTGCGGTTGACTTTTTGCCACCAGTGCATTTAAAAATCTGTCTGTTTTATTTATTCACCTTTCTGTATAGTGTTTGTAACACCTATCCACTGAGTGGTGCTGTGGTACTTGAATATAATTGTTCAAAAACTAGAAAAAAAAAAATCAGAAGTGAATCGTTGCTGCGGAGCTCCTGAGAAATCTAACAGTAAAAGCAAAGGTCAGAGTAAGATTTTTTTTTTGTATATTTCCAGATCCTCTACTAATCTTAATTTAGTTGAAGAAATAAATGTGACAATAAAAAATGTATCTTTGATTCCTCAGAAAAGTCAGAAGAGTCAACGGCTAATAAGTAAATTTTGCTCTCTGTGATGTTTTCATATGAAAAAAAAAATTGATGCAGAAATGAAATAATCAATTCATTTCCAGGATAAACCTCAACAGGCAAGCCAACCTGCAGGTTGACCTGCATATCTGCTTCCCCATTGGGTAATCTGATGAAAAAAAAAAAAAACTGAAATGTTGCTAAATGAAGAAGAAACAAAATTTTACCAACAAATAATTTGTTGCAAATGTATTTTAGTTTGGAAGTTAAAGGGTTAATAATGATCAGAAAAAAAAAAAAATAATAATAATAATATGACGTGGCACAGTAGTCTTTTGATCTTGAGAACTCTGTTTCATAATTGTGAATGGCAATAATTGTAACCCTGATTAAAATTAATTGCCTTGCTGTTCTTCTAGTCTAACCTCTATTTTACCATTAATGTTCCCACTGAGAAACATTAATCTCTTTTGCAGGGAAAAGTTCGTCAAAAATCACTTACAACAGATTACAATACAGATTTCATCAAACAGCAGATCAGTTTAAGTGTGGAACAAGTGCATACACAGGTCAAATGTGCCTCAATCCTGTTTTTAAATGCTCAATTCAACGCTCTAGTTTAAGGTGATTCTGAAGTCAGACCGAGGTGGAGTGGAAACATTATCAGCTCCTTTTCCAAAGACTGAGTGAGTTTGAGGAACAACAAACATAATGAATGCATTAGCTCAAAGGTGACAGTCAACAGCAGTTTTTGGTGTCACATAAGCCTGGTCTGGTTTGGTTCAGTACAGTTTGGAGCAGTTAATCCTGGTCTCATTTGCTTTTCCACCACCAGCTGTACCTTCACTTAGGGCAGGGATGCAAGCCTGGATGAGAGGGTCGTGTCAGCTACATACATGCTTGACATCACAGCAGAGCGACACAGTGAAGTGGTGTGAAGTGACAAGTGATTGTAAACAAAGACCAACAACTTCCAGAAACTCCAGTACTCCATGAACAATTGTTTGCCCAGCTCCTACTGTCACATGGCAATGTGTCCTTGGGCAAAACACCTAACCCCAAGTTGCTCCCAATAACGCAACCTGGGAGTGGGAGCAGTGTAAATGGGTATGAAGAGTGTGAATGTGTTAGTTGATACTGATGGACAACTGACTTAGAAACTCCAACCAACAGTGAGTGAATGTGAGAGTGCATGGGCATGAATGGGTAGATGTGACCTGAAGTGTAAAGCTGCTCTGAGGTCAAAGACACTAGAAAAGTTCTATATAAGCTCAAGTCCATTCACCATTTTATGTGGACAGTCTTTACAGCAACAGCAGTGAACAAATCGCTCTATTTCCATGGCTTATTTGAACATGGTGTATATTTTCATTTTAGCCACTGTCACATAACAATTGATGACTTTTGTGACCAATCAACAGTGCAGCGTTTTTAGCTCCATCCTTAATGGTCACTTTGGTTAAAAGTCGGATGGCATGGGTTGGTTATTTGGGTTCCCCTTCTCTTCATTTGACTGTGGAAACACCTGTAATTGCATATCATACAAAGCCAAACTGCTCTGCTGAAACAAAGCTTTAGAGCAGACTTGTTCACAGTCAGCATCATAGCTGTGAATCTCCCATTTTGGCCAAGGAACTACCATATTTTACCCCTCTTTCCCACTGTCCTCCCATATTAGTATTCTCCCATAAATGTCCCATATTATAATATAATAATAAAAAAAAAAAAACGTTCCTCTGCCTCTCCAAACTGAACTCTGTCACTAGCCTCGCGAGAATGCACCAAAGTGATGGATGCCAACTGCAGTACAACCGAAGAAGAAGAAAAAAAAAGTGCCAACAGCGGGAGCAAACCAAGAAGAACAAAGGAGAGAGATGGATGGATGCGATGAAAGAGAAGATATTCCTGCCAAAAAAACAAAGAAGTCGTGTAAATATCTTGGAAAGAAAACATGTAATGAAAACAATGTAATGTAAATGTTTAACTTAAAGATAAGCAATTTGAAATAAACAGTAAATATGTAATGTGTTGACTTGTATATGAACGGAAAATATGTAAAATAAATGTGTTTCACATAACCTTTTTTTCCCATTTAGGCTGTATTATAATGTAGGAATGTTCACAGCATTTCAATGTCAAAGGTCAGCCTGTCAGTTCTGATCACATAAATGTAGTTAGTAAATGGTTGACAAGTGGTTATTTTAGATTTCTTGTACACCTGTCTTAAAATGTAAGGGGTACTGGAGCTTGGTTGGAATGGTGGTGGGACGGCTCCCAGCGGGCGCTGGAAAATTTCCCTTATTTTCAAATCCAAAACTTTGTGGTCAGCAAAGCACTTTTTGGCTTGTGGATTTGACCTGTTGTGGATTTTATATGGCCATTCCTTTTCAGACAAAAACACGTGATCTCTGTTCAGCTAAAAACTGGTGTATGTCATGACTTTTGGCTCATATTGCCCAGCCCTACCAGGTTCTGGGAGAGTTTTCAAAAAAGTAATATTAGTAGCAAAAGCTACTCGTCAAAGTTCACAGTAGTTGGGATGTATCACAAACGTGGCATCCTCTCAGTCATCCCATCTCCAGAGTTCAACTGATGAGGTGTCCCTCTCTTAAACGTCCTCATTCATTCCCTAAAAGTTGTCCTCACCTTGAACACAGTCGCTTGGGACGAACACAAACTTCACAGCGTTACTGTTGAACATAAACCTACAAATAAAGACACTTTCAACAGCGTTTCTCGAAACTGCTGCTAACTTTGAGCACCAACGTCAGTGACCTGCCAACGGTAAATACGAGGAACCCGGAAATACGTCTTCAGACTGACAAAACAAACAGTTCCCGTGATATAAAAGTGATTCTGTCGACATTTTACCAAAGCTCAGTGTGTTAGTTAGAAAAGTGTGACAGTAAACTCACCACCAGAGCGGTCGCCATCTTCTGGAAGTCTCATTCAGATTTTTGGCGTGTGTTAAAATAGCTGATTGGACCATCTGGTGCTGTCCAGGACGCATGCGCAAAAAGATTGACAAAGGAACATCTTGATCCAGGATTTTGGGAGAGGGACACTGTGTTCCCTCTTCAGCTCATTTATGATATGCATGCAGGTATTACAGTTAAAAATGTACTAAAGGTGGACCAAGAAGTAATCCTTTCTTTCCTGCAAGTAATATGAATTGTATTTTTATTTTAATAATAAATAATAATAATAATGCATCAAATTTTTATAGCGCTTTTCAGAAAGACTCAAAGACACTTTACAAAGGATATTTGCAAATTGTTTTTACTTTATTACTTTTCTGATACCTGTGCGTTTTTTTTACCCTGTGTGCTTGCTATGCTGCTGGAGTCTTAATTTCCCTGAGGATTCCCAAGGATTAATAAATTTCTATCTACTCCTGTGTTTTATGGTAAAATATGCATTAATATTAACACAGAGGTGGGCAACTTTGGTTATCATGTTGGCCACACTGATTTTATTCTCACTACCAAAGGGCAAAAGTTTCATAAAACATTTTTAACCCTTACGGACCTCTCTGCCATTTTTATACATTTTTGTTATTTTTCTTTTTAAAACCTGGTGATCATTATGGCTGTGTTAAAGCTTGTGGCATGGTCTGCAAGAATGTTTCTATTTGGCATTTTTTTTAATCTAATGTCTTACTGACAGGTCTATTAAACACTTCTGACACTTTTTGTACTCTCTGGGGACCCTCAAGACAAAAATGTAGAGTAAAAAACTGCTATAAAATAATCATGCATCGATATTTTATTGCAGTTTAGTTACACAACCCCTTCAGCTCTGCTCATAACTTCCAAGTATTCAAACATTTGCAGTGTTTAAACCCTTTAAATGCCAGTTTTAGTACATGTTACCACTTAAAAAAAAGCCTCCCCACTACAGCTGTTGATGCAGGAATTTTTTCAAGGATTTGTTAAGTGCGTGATCAGGCAGTTTTTCACATTTTAGCCTTGGCAGAGGTTTGTGCTCTCAGAGCACTTCTAGCCTAACCTTTATTTTATCAGGAATGTTCCCACTGAAACACAAAGATGTCTTTGCAAGTAAAAGTTAACAAATAAAAAACAACAGATTAAAACACAAATTTCATCAAACATCAAATCAGGTTTCAGGCACAGAACAAGTGCATACACTGGTCAGATGTTCCTTCATTTTGTTTTTAAATCCCCTTAAAGGTCCCATGTCCTGCTGTGTTAGACCATAAGCACATCATGGGTGTCTATAAAGAAAGGATTTGATTTAAAAAATGAATTTAAAAATGAAAAACTGTGGATCATTTCTAATTTTTGACATTTTTTTCAGTCCATCATAATCTGTCAAACCCCTTTTTTTCTTATTTTAAAACTGCTCTGGCCAAAGCACTTTTAAATCATCATTAAAAAATTGTTTTTAAAAAAGCTTTTAATGCATCAATGTGCTGATTGTGCGTGTCAGTGTATGTATGTTGTGTGTGACTTTGCAAAGTGTTGTGAGTCCATTAACAGTTTCTCATTGATCTCTTTAATGCTTTTTCTCTTTTACACGGTTTGCATCTTTTGTCTAATTTATTAGTCTCCATTATTCCACAGTTAGGATAGACGCAATTCTCCTGATTAACTGTGAGACTATTTCAGGGTGTAAATATTACATGTTGTTTTGATAAGAGCTTAAAGATTTTGGCATTGCATTTATACACTGCTTAGCAATGCTAAACGCAACTGTTGTTCTGTATTTGCCATTCTTACTTAGTTGTTTTAGCCTTGAAGAGGTGCACCCTTAAATGCAATAAGTACAAATCTACATTTGACTTGTATTTCTGCAAAAAGTATGTATTCATGTATGTACATATTAATTCATTTCATTTCTAAGTCTTTTTTGTTGTCTTTTATGCTCTTTATTTCTTAAAAGTTCAGTTTTTACATTGTAAAGCATTCTGGTGCTTTATGAATAAACTTGCCTTCCCTTACATACATAAACCACGCTCCTCTCTGTGACAGACCTCAGATCATGAGGGTTAACACAGGAGCAGTAAATAATTCTTATTGGATTACCACAAAGTTTGTTTTGTTTACATAAAACTCTGGCGTTGTTAGGATCTTGTATGATCTCTGTGTCTGTGATGGTTTCAAAGTAAACAGTGTTACATAATATTAGTATGAAGTATGAATGTGGTGCAGCAGAATGCATGACACTTATGTAATGTTCTTAATGTTCCTCCACGTTGTTAACTCTTGTAGATGTGACCTCATTATGTTCCAATGACTCATCTTTAACTTTTAATAAGTGTAGAAGATAATGCTGCAAGTGAAAGTGTAGTTTTCTAGTGTCGTACATTTGTCAGTGAATAAGATGAAAAACACAAGGAGTGAATTCAAGGTTAGAACTTTTTTATGACTCTTTGTTTCAAAGAAATGTGCCTTAAAAATGAGCTTCTAATACTGAAATTAATGTCATCAAATAAGTGCACAGAAATCGATTAAGTGCTGCAACTACAAAGAGAGACTGAATCAAGGCTGATTGTGAAGGACGGCGATGTTTCAGGCACTTCAGAAGGTTAGCACTGCACGGATACTGCAATGAAGAAAACAGAGAAATTGCAAGGTTTAACAGCTTCATAAACACTTCGTAAGTTTTAAATAACAGCCGTCACAGCCCCAAAGAATACATTTTCATACAACACTGGTAAAAATCAAAGCAACAAAAAATTACCTCCTCCATGACTCAAAACTCATTTATTTAAGTTGTCATCAAGGCACATTTGCAAAGGTCACTGAATATACCAAAATTAAAAATACCAAGTATTGCAAAATAATAAATAACATCCATCCATCCATTATCTATTCCGCTTATCCTTTCAGGGTCACAGAGGGCTGAAGCCTACACCAGCTTACATTGGGTGAGAGGGAGGGTACAACGTGAACTGATCTCCAGCGGATTGCAGGGCCACATAGAGATGGACAACCATTTAAACACACCCGCACCTGAGGGCAATTTAGAGTCAACAATTAACCTAACGAGCATGTTTTTTGGTCAGTGGGAGGAAGCCAGAGTCCCTAGAGAGAACCCATGCATGCACAGGGTGAACATTCAAAGTCAACAAAGAAAGGCAATGACCAACATGGGGTGCGAACCAGAAACCTTCCTGCTAGGAGGCGGAGCACTACCTGCTGCACCACTGTGCTGCCTATGATCTATAACATATATAACAATGATAGTAATAATAATAATAATAATAATAATAATAATAATAATAATAATTTAATAAAAACAATTTTAAAAATAACTCTGTATTTCAAGCATTCTCAGGGCAGTTACTCTCAAAAAGATGGAAAACTGCCCTACCTTACACTGTTTTAACAAATCCTTAAATAAATCTAACTTGGATTTGGACTACCAAAACATAATCCCTACTTCCTTGTGCCATGACCAACATTCCCTACATTTTTTGAGTTATCATGTTAAACATTTCCTCCATAACGCACCATGAGGTATGATGTCAAAACAGTTGCGAATAAAGTTAGAATATAATGATGGGCAATTGAGGGCCAAATTAATTTCCAATTGTTGTCGGAGAGCCAAATTGTTGAAATTGTAGGGTGCTCTTATTCACAATTACTGTGTAAAAAAGCTCTCATGAAGAGATACTTAATTCCAACAAACACAGGCAAAAACAAAGTCTTTCTTAAAGGTAATTTAAAAAAAACTAAAGAACTCCTTTTTCCTGCAGATATTTTCTTATTTCAGTGTTTCTGTAGGTGTGAGCTTCACAGTCTAACGTCCACAGGTCAGGATTTTTCAGCTCTTTTGAGGAGGTATCGATATTTCTACATTCTCCGGTGCTGAACCGCTGTGAGACAATCAGAGAGAAACTTCATCTCTCCCTAAATCACTGGCTGCGCTTCCACTCTACTTAATCTCAACATTTATCATCCATACTTTTGCCATCTCACTCCTCCACAGCACATTTGGGTTGATAAGATGATAGCAAACCAGTCTTTTCTGCCATATCTTTGGTACTTTACAGTAATATCAAAAATAACAGTAGTGTGCTCTTTGAAGCAGGCGGTGCAATAAAGTATTGTAGAGTATTGCAAACTCCTACAGCTACAAAGTTCAGCTCTCTGTTTTTCTCACCTTTCTCCTTTATGCATGAGGTCAAATCCTTCATTGATCTTCTCAAAGGGCAGAGTGTGGGTCACAAACTCATCCACCTTCAGTTTCTTGTTCATATAATCCTCCACTAGTTTGGGAACACTCTCCACGCTCTTCCATCCTGAAGACAAATCACACAAAAACTATTTTTCAAACTGTAGAAATACCTGAATGAAACTGACAGAAGAGTGTAAATGTTTGGTAAAAGATTAAGATAAGGAACATGCACACACAAGACAAACTTGTGTGTACAATTCAAGCAGGGAAGATGTCTCCTGAGGTTGGCCCATTACTTACTCAGAGTGGCCAAAGAAATACATGTTTTCAAAAATAAGGACTGGGCTACAAGGGTCAGAGTTTTCAATATATTTTAGCTCAGTTGTCAATATTGATATGATACTGACATCTGTTTGATACCAACACAAATACAGACATCCTAGTCCAGTCCTTGCTCAAAAGATTCAATTAGAAAAAAAATACAGAACGAAAAAAACCCATACAAAATTGGCAATATACCTATTTATTGATGTTTATGAATTGTCCTTCATTGTTCAGTGTGCTGTGTTCAAGATTTTAACATCTTCACTACCTCACGTACATAAACTTTATGATCTACAGCAGCTTTTCTCAACCATTTTTTAAATTTCAAGGCACCCTGCAGGCTTTTAAAAAAACTAAAGTCACCACAGTCAAAATGTACTCCTAAAAAGGCTCATTCTGCGTCCTTCTGACCACCTACTTACTGATACAACAGGTTGTTATTTGACTTTTTTTTTTTTAACAACAATTCATTACTTTAAATGACCATCAATGGGAAACCTGAGCCTCTGACACTGCACACAATCTTAATATTATTGTAGCCATAATATATGAAGCCTGTATGGTTTTCTCTTCTTCAATCAGGCAAATTTCATCATTACTTGTCAATATTGCTGACTTTTTGAACCAATAAGTCACCATTTTATCTTCCATCACTGCTGGAGTACCAAGGGATGATAAAGGTAATGGCTAAGATTCTAAATGTTGATGAAAATGTTAGCTTGTTTTGCAGTAGCTTCTTAAACTCATCAGATACACTCCGAAAACTCCTGCCAGTTTAAAAAGGCGTTCTTCTTGAATAATGCTTACTGTAAGACTACCCATTCACTAACCGGGGTATTAGCAGTGAGAATTCAGAAGCGAGGACATGAGACAAGCTTTATCTCAGATTGTACACTATTGATCTGCACTTTCAGAATAACACCTGGTGGGATTTTCATATATTTCCAAGGCTCCATTGATGAAGCCAGTGCACCTCCATTGAGTAAAGATGATCTACCGTCATATACGACTCTACTCTAACACTATAAAATTCTACATTTAATTATAAAACTAAAATTAATTATTGAAATCATCTTGCTGTGGAGGTTTGGACTTACATTTTTGTTGCTGTTGAATCAAACAGGGATCAGTAAGAAAATAAAAACCTAAATTTAATCACAAAGAATCAGAATCAATGACATCTTTTAAATCTCATTTAAAAGACTTGTTTTACATAGTTTCAGATATTTTTTCACTTGATTTCTTTTTCAATTATTCAATTAATACTTTTCTTTCACCTTAGCTGCTCTTACTCTTCTTAATCATTCCTTACCCTTCTTTCCTCTTAAAGCCATTTTTTAATGATTTTATTAGCTTACTTTCCATTCCTTTTTCATCTGTTTTCATTTTTCTTAGCCTTGTTCGGCTCCACTGATGTTACCCATGTTGATTTATCTTTCAAATTGTTTAAAATACATTTTAGCTGCAGTTTAAATTCAGCTTAAACTCGTGGATGCTAATTAGTCTATATCAACCACAATTAAAATATGTAAAAGGCAGCAAATCAGAGTCACTGCCACATGACATACTCTCTAAGTTATTCTCTAACATAGACAGTCACCTCCAAAGGCAGTGCCCCTCCACACTCTGCCTGTCACCAGCTGGAACGGTCTGGTGGAGATCTCCTGTCCGGCCCCGGCCACACCGATGATGACACTCTCTCCCCATCCTTTATGGCACGCCTCCAGAGCTGCTCTCTGGGATGATAATGATGAAAACATGGTAATTCTTGTGGTGTTTGTGAAAAGCCCACCTGTAGACTGGTTTACATGCAGCCTGTGTTACTTCTTGAGTGCACTAAACAGTAAGAAAATATGAACCTTCTCTGCCATGTACATCTAATAATGCTTAGCCAGAATGCACATTAACTAGGGCTGTCAAAGTAGTAACCTTTTAACTCCAATTAATTGCTGGTTTTTGACAGTTGATTGCAAATAATCAGGCTGGGTCAGATCGAGTTTTTTGAAGTGGGGTTGCTAGAAGCTCATGGCACTAGTTAATATGATTGCAGGTAAAAGAACTTACAAGCTTTGTCCCTGGAGGGAGACATCCAGGTGAAAAATAGTAAAATAAAACATTCAAAAGAGCAGCTATGTCCCTTTTTTTCCATCACTGAGAAAGGAGGGAGATGCTGCACTGAGTGCTGCAGGTTTAGCCTCAAAAGCACAACTACAGTGTCCAGATAGCTGAAACAGCATTGGACAGTCATGGTTTAAAAAAATCATAAAGTTTTACATGCTTTATCTTTATAAATTTGATCATGAAGTCAGTTTATCTCACCATGATTTGCACGTTTCCGATGCACTCAAAGGAGTAGTCCACTCCTCCGTCAGTCATCTCCACCAGCACCTCCTGGATGGGCTTGCTGTGGTCCTTGGGGTTCACAAACTCAGTGGCACCAAACTCTTTCGCTTTCTCGAACTTTGCAGGGTTGATGTCAATGCCGATGATCCTGGTCGCCCCGGCAACCTTGCAGCCCATAATGGCAGCCAAGCCGACAGCTCCAAGGCCGAAAACGGCGCACGTGGAACCAGGCTCAACCTGAGGGTGCATACAGAAGAAAGGCAATGTCAGGATGAGAAAAATGAGCTTTAAAGTCACTTTGAATTAGACAAAAGCATTTCCTTCAATATTTATTAAATCCCAGGGTTACATAGATTGACAAAAACATATGAAAAGACAAAACTGAGGGTTGTTATGTCATGCTGTTTGTAAAAACACCATTAAGTGTTTGCTAAGTTCTAATGAATTGTTAAGAAGTTAAGACAGGGCTTTTTGTGGCCCAAATAATTCTGTATAAAAACAAAAAACAATGCAACACTTAAAAACAGACCCTCATGGCAACATTTTTTCCTCACATCAGTTCTGCATGGTTAGTAAGTGTGCCCCACTTCAGGGTGAAACCTGTAAACAATGACAACATTTTCCTCCCCTGGCTTTGTGTCCTTTGGGTGAACTGGTTCTGCATAACAAGCTTTAAACAATAAAATGTGTCACAATTTTCCGACGGCTGTTATCTCACTTCCAGAAAGGCGATGATGCACAATAGAGGAATCCCTCCTTTGTTGTTTTTTCTGAGGCTGCTTTTATTTTCCAATCCTGCCTGAGTTTGCTTTGGGGGAGGTTTTCTGATCGGAAGTTGTGATTTTCAGCGAATAAAAACGACTTCACTTTTACTTTTTCTGACAAGGAAACTTAATACTGTAGGATTGTCCAACCACACTAGACCGCCACTTCCTTAGGTACACTTGTTCAACTGCTGTATAACACAACTATCTAACCAGCCAATCACAATCCAAAAATTCAATGCATTTAGGCATGTAGGGTTCAACCCCTGTCAGCTAAAAACAAGACCTGAGGCTACAGTTTCCAAGGGCTCACCAAGACTAGATAACAGAAGGTTGGAAAAAGGTTTCCTGGTCTGATGAGCGTTGATTTCTGTCTAAAACTTTAGATGGTATGGACAGAGTGCATCACATATAACATGACAGCATGGATCCAGCCTTCCTTGTATCAACGTTTCAGGCTGCTGGTGGTTTGATGGTAGGGTGGATGTTTTCTTGGCACACAATAAAGCATACCTGAGGAATGTTGCTGACCATGTCTGTCCCTTTATGGCTTATGGCTTAGTCTGGTACTACGCTCTACCATTATTCAAGAGATTGGGGACTGAAGCCCAGCTACGGCAGTCCCATTTCAATGTTTCCTCGAGTAAGAATTCACAAGTATTCCGTGAGGATATAATACCTGTGTCAATTCACACTGTAATACAGCTTAGATGCACGTGACATGGCGAGTGCCCCCACATACCAACAAAGACACTCAAGGCACTCCTGCCTCCCACTGAGTCTGATTACCTCCTGCTCTCCAGTTGAGACCCAAAACCTCAACTGTCTGAATGTGAGAGTAAATGTGTGTGTGAATGGGTGGATGTCACCTACACAGTAAAAGCACTTCAAGTAGTTAGACAGACAAGAAAATACCACAGTGCATCCATCTTCTGATTGATACTTCCAGCAGGAGAATATGCCATGTCACAAAGCACAAATCATCTCAAGCCAGTTTCTTAAACATGACAGTGGGTTCACTGTGCTCCAGTGGCCTCCACAGTCACCAGATCTTAATCCAACAGGGCTTCCTGATTGGAAGAGGAGATTCACATTGTTGATATACAGCAGCTGCGTGATGCTATTATGAGGAATGTTTCCAGCACCTTGTTGAATCTATCCCAGGAAGAATTGAGGTAGTTCTGATGGCAAAAGAAGGTCCAACCCAATACTACCTAGGTGTGCCTAATAAAGTGGTCGATGAGGGTCAAACACAGCTCTTAAACTTACTCATTATGGTTCACAATATGGCCTTTAAGTGTATATCAACTATGACAGTGGAATCAATAAAATCTTATCATTTCCCTTCTCTAAATTTAAGAATTGCTGTACAACAAAAATAATTAACTATTCCTAACAATACAGCCAGAAATAATTTTGCCCCCTCAAAAACTATTGTTGCCCACTCCTTGTCAATCTATTACCCACCTTGGCGGTGTTAAGAGCAGCACCATAGCCGGTAGAAATGCCACATCCAAGGAGGCAGACTTTGTCCAGAGGTGCTTTCTCATTCACTTTAGCCAGGGAGATGTCGGCCACCACAGTGTACTCAGAAAAGGTGCTGGTCCCCATGAAGTGAAACACTTGCTTTCCCTTGCAAGTGAAGCGGGAGGTGTTGTTGGGCAGCAAGCCGCGGCCCTGGGTTACTCTGAAAGGTGTAGGCAGAGGGGGAAAGATGATTTCATGTTCCAGAGAGTGATGAAACTCAAAGTTGCCGAGTGCTCCAAGTCAGGAGGCTCAAACTTATGATGAAGCAGCTTTGATTTAACTGCCCCGGAGCACCAGGGGCTGCAAGTTCAACTTCTTAGCCTGAAAGTTCTGCTATAAAAAACAGACTTCTTCAGTAGCTCAGGGACGTTTTGTAATTCTGGGAGCATTACCTGATTTTCTGGCAGAGGTTGGTCTTGGGATTTTTGCAGAATTTGCATTCCCCACACTGTGGCACGTACAAGGGGACAACGGTATCACCTTGATAAAAAAGGGAAATTAAATAATTCAAAATAGAAAAAGAATTAAAATGTCTACATTCATCATAAACTGTCAGGGAGCTCCATACCTGGCTTGAATTTGGTAACACCCTCGCCAACACTCTCGACTGTTCCAGCCCCCTCATGGCCCAGGATGACGGGGAAAAGTCCCTCAGGGTCACTTCCGCTCAGAGTGTAGGCATCAGTGTGACACACCCCGGTGGCAAAGATCTAAGAGACACAGTGTCTTTTAAAGTTCATATTCATGATGAAAGAGAGGAAAAAGAGAGATCTAAGGCCGGATGTTAACAATATTTTAATTGCCTCAAATCAAAGATGAGGCTCAGATATGAAAAGTAAAAATAATACAAGCTGGTCTTCAAAGCTTTAAACTTAGGGCCTCATGAGTTGCTCTTTCAGGGGAGATTGTGAAGTCATTATCGGGCGTCTCTGATCAAAGAAATTCTTCTAAATATAATATAAAAGCTCAACACAATATCAAAAGAGCCTTCGTTCACTTATAGGTGTTTTAGACACCATTTGCAGAGGAACCTGTGTGGGGGCGAAAAGTTGTGGTGACATCTGATATGAACACAAACTATTTTTAACCCTACTCTGATGAGTTCTTCACTATGAGGGAAAACTTTTTACATTACACTGATAAAATATCACTTTGTCTTTTCTTGTTTTTACAGCAAAAATGACTTTTTAGGGAGCCTATAAATTTCTAAACTACCCCAAATCCTACCCCTTGTTTTTCACTAAGTTAAAGACTCAGTATTCCTGCAGTTAGTGCTATTGTCTCACAGCAGGTAGGCTGCCATGACATTCAGGGTTAGACTGGCTTTTCTGTGGAGAGTTTGCATCTTTTCCCTGTGAATACCTGAGTTTTCTCCGGGTACTCCAGTTTCCTACCACAGAGCAGAAACATGTTGCAAGGTTACTGATAATTCCAAATTGCCCTTTAGTTTGAATGTGTCTGCGTGATTGTTTTACCCTGTGTGTCAGCCTTGTGATTGATTGGCCATTTGTCCAAAACTGTGAGTTATAAAAGCAGTCTATCGAGGGATGCCAAAATACAGAAAAACAAAACAATGCCCTTGCATCCTGTCAACCCAGGTTAAGTCAATAGGTTTTCAAACAGGTATTAATACAATCACATTATTATAAAATGTCTCAATTTAAGGGAAAACTAAGTTTATAATCACGAGATCATAATTTAAAAAATAGCATATTGCATCTAAGAAAACCATACCATATGAAGCCATCTTGTTTAGCTGCAGTTAAGAGCTTGATTGCATCACACTTCTTACATTTCTCGTTAATTATTCATTCATTCATTCATTCATGTTTTTCAGTTTCTCTCCAAGAAAATGAACAGATCCTTTCACTTTAAGGCCGGTGCGGATATGCCTTAAGGTTAAATTAGAATTATACAGTAATATTTAAGTACATTAGTTTTTGTTTTCATGATGAAGGGGTTGATATGGGAATTGCAGGGTTGATTGAGACTGAAGAGGGGCCCCTGTCCTATATGAAGTGTCCCACAAATACTTGCAGCATCCTATCATTTGCATCTTTGTCAGGGACATTTGGCTGGTCAAAAAGTGGTATGCAATGGTTTGCCTTACCTTGATGCGAACTTCATGAGCATTAGGTGGTGCTACCTCCACCTCCTCAATGGAAAGAGGCTTCCCAGCTTCCCAGGCCACAGCAGCCCTGCACTTGATCACCTGAGGACAAATTTCATTCCTGAACTTTGATCAAACAACACTTCCGCCATTAATTAATACTTTAGACTGACTTGGCCTTCAAATGGTGTGCTTCTGGCCACGCAGTGATTTCACAATGGAGATGCCCTTTGAACTGCATCCAAGCTTGTGCAAGGACCTAGATTTATTGAACCGTTAACCTTCATCTTTATTTACTTATTTTAAGATTCTCAACTCTGCATTATTAGACAAATATGAAGCGTTGCATGGTTTGTCTTTCTCCAAAGCTACTTTTTACAATTCTGAGACGCATTTTTTCATATTTAAAAATATTCCCCTGGACACAGCCTGCAGAAACTTGCACACACCAGCTGCAACTGACCAGAGCCCATAGATCCATGCCAAGTAATCGACAAGTGATTCTTTATACTTGTTCATTCAGCGGCTGTTAATTTATGCACGGAAGTAGACAGGAAGCTGTTTAATATAAGAGTCACGTTCGTGGCGTGTTTGAAATATGTGCAAAGTAAAGAATTAATTTAAAACACTTGTTTCGTGTTTCATTAAAAAGCACTTACTTTCCCAGCTGTCTCCATGTTCGGTCCTTGAACATGAGAGGAAAGAGGCGTACTGCAGCCGTAAAGGAGTTGAAGTCTGAACCAATCAGAAGAGAGGAGTTTCAGGATACGTGTGACGCAAGCACGTCCGGAGAAAAAAAATTATATTTCATACAGGAAGAGTGATTTTTCTCTTTGACGACCATATATTTATGGCCGTGGTTTTCAAACTATTTTTGCAAATGCAAATCTGAATTGAAGCTAAAATTTCAAAACACACCACATATTCAAATTTTCGCCAAATAGCCCCCTCAACAATTATTAAAGCATCAGATAAACACCTAACATTACTATCTGTAACCAGAAGAAGCCAAACAGCAAAAGGGGTAATAGATGATTTATTATTAGAGGTTAAATTATTTTATGACTCATTTAAACGTCATATCATTAAATCTAGCACTGCATAGGTTTCCCCTTTTAGGTTTTTATTTTACATTCTAAACGTGATTGATATTATGGAGACTTTAACTTATTTATGAATATTTTCTGCTTTTGTGTTTAATTTGATTTGTGAGCCCTAACGTTCAATCATGAATTCATAGTTATTTACTCCGTTATACAGTTTAAAGTAACAGCGACAGAGCACATTCATAGCATTTCTGTTCTGTGCCAGTTTAGCCATCATGGCTAATTTTCAACTGTAGTACCGGGGCAGGTGAGTGAAACAGACACACAGATCAACAGGCACCTTACATACAGCATAACACTTAAAAGCAAGACAGCAGTAAGAAAATCAAAGACTAAAACAGAGGATAAGTATCAAAATCTCAAAGCACATAAAACACTTAAAAACAGACCTGGGCCTAGGATATTATTCAATTTTACTTTGGCAAGTTATTTTCCTACTTGTCAAGGCTGCATAGGGATGCACAAATAAAGGTAGTACTCATGCCTCTCAGCAAGATATGTTGGTTTTCTGGAGATACTCTGGGTTTCCTCCCACAGACCAAAAACATTTGTTGACCTTGGTTGTGAAATTGTAGTAGTCTTCCCCTATATGTTGGCCCCATTATTGGCCAGGAAACTACTCAGGGTGTGCCTCACATCTCGACAAATACCACCCGGGACAGGATCCAGACCCCTAGTGCCTGAACAGAAATGATGGCTAATTGATGAGATGGATTGGATTTTATTTTTATATTTTCTTGAAATATTTAACTGTGAAAACAAAGATGGTTTTGCTGTAATGAAAGGTTGCCTAATCATAGACATTTTTATGTCTGAAAAACTGGCTTCACTATTATTGTAGAGCCAGCGTTGATTTTCTGATACTATTTATGTGTGAGCAAGTTACAGAGAAAGGAACATCATTTCAGCCACTATCAAAGGACACTTGAGAAAATGGATTTTGTGGAGTACTTCTTAACAGTTTAAAAGGTGCTATGTTAAGTTAAATTGTACTTAAATGCTTGTAATTAAAGTAAACTATCACAACAGAGCAATTTTATTCAACTGTGTTTTTATGACATGTCTCTAAGAGCTTGTACAAATTAAGGTACTGTTGTCTCAGTTTTTACATAATTCAAAGCAGAAATCCAGAGATGTTGCAGCATTATTGACTGATATCTACACTCTGGAGTGTTTCAACACACTTTGACATCAAACTTAGGGATGCATTATATTATCAGCACAACATCAGCAGACAATATTGAAAAGATATATGAACGTATTATAGTGATTCACCTATCTACTACTAAATTACTGCATTTAAAAGTCATATTAGGATTAAATGTTTCTGGTTTCACAACTGTTTCTTCTGCAAAGTGATAGGAAGCAGACAATTTCAGTTCAGTAGAGACCAGGTGCGCTTAACAAAAAATATCTCCATCAGTATTATGTTTAAAACTATCAGCCTATTGTCAAAATCCCAAATAATGTGTCTCCCTAATAAAACTTAGAACTTTTTTAGACTTTTTGAATACTCAAGCTGAGGACAAAGTACCATCCTCATGCAACTTATTTCATGAACAGTTTTGATGTAGACACTTAGTTTTGCCAAGGTAATGCAATCACTTAATGATTAAGTACTCACAAGTAAAGCTCATATCCTGGCTGCATAACACTGTATTAGATAACAAGGAGTAATGGCAGTGTAAAAGCATCCTTCACGTGTAAAAGGGGCAACACCATCCCAAAAATTAATAAATTAATATGATGTTTAAGGCTTCCAACTGTTAACTACCCCCTGAAGCCCAATTCCCATACCTCTGGGGCCCACCAAGTGAGTGACAGCCCACAGCTTAGGAAGCACTGATTTAGACTAAGACTTCTAATTCAAAGTGCCATCCAAAATCTGGACATCTCCCAGTAAAAAATGAAACTTTTAGGACTTTTCTTGTCCTTGCATTTTAAAAAGTTTTGAATCAAGACTTACGAAGACTTTTAGTATCTGCAGGAATATCTGAAAACCTGTTGAATTAAAAAAAGGCTTTCAATTCTGGATACAGAGTCCAGCTTCTACATTTGTGTGCCAAAAGTTTAATTTCCTCATCTCTTACCAAGTTAGGCTATGATAAAGGTTCTCTAGCAGGTGTTAAAAGCACACTGTTGAAATAGAAGACATCAATCTAATGCCAACACAGAAACACGTTTGTCATTCTTCTTGACCCCAGAAGTCAAATACATCAAGACAGAAATACAAAGTACCTTTTAATCAAGGCCATCAACACAAGCATGTACAATATTCTGCAAAGATTTTACAAAGTATGGGTATTAAAATGTTCTCAAATGACAGCATCAAGAGGAAAAATGAAAACTACTGATTAGCATACACTCCTAAAACTTAGGTTTAGATTCTGAGAATGTATCAGTGTATCTTGATTCAAAGCATAAACATGTTCAGTTTAACAGAATCAACAAAAGATAATGACATTTCTGTTAAGAAAGAGAAACAACAAGCAGAGGAGGTCCTCAAGCTCACAGATACATGTGTGTTTGAGTGCATGTCACACAGACATGCATATGAACCTTTTAAATAAAAAACAAGGATCCATCATTTGTTTCAAACTGGTACAAAAAAATAAAACAAAGTCCATTCAAGTCCTACACAAATTTCCACCCTCCTTCTTTAACAGGCCGAGCTTGGGCCTTTTGCTTGTGGAGCAGAGGTCTTGGCTGAGATTATCATGCAGGGCCATTGGCGTCAGATCATCTTCCACCTAAGCACAATCAGAAATTAGTAAATGTGCAGTAACAAAAAGAATTCACAAGTTAAGAAGTAGAACCCACCTCTGAATCCTCGTCCACCTCCACCTCCTCTTCCTCCTCTAAAGCCTCCTCCACCGCGACTGCCCCCAAATCCTCCACTACGACCTCCAAATCCTCCTCCACGTCCGCCACCGCCCCTACCACCCCGGAAACCACCTGAAATACAGGCACAGAGAAGAACTAATCAAGAACCAATATGACTGTAGGTAAAGATAAAACAATCGCAACATCTTCCTCTCCCTACCTCCACGACCACCACCTCTTCCTCCACCTCGGCCTCCTCTGGGTGGGCCTTTCTCTCCTGGCGGCCTTGGGAGGAATCTCTGCAGCGGGAGGAGCTTCATGGGATCTATGTAAAACTAAAACAAGACAAACCAAATTATGAAACAGTGCAATGAACATAGGGTACAAAAAAAGAACTTGAATTCTGAAAACTGAGAACTTCAGGATATCACTGACAACCTTACCTTTTGTAATTTCTTAAATGAAGATGCCTTCATATTTTCAGAAAGTTTGACTGAGAAATACTGCATAAGTTAATTAAGGACCAACATGGATGTACTTGGCAAAGATCTTAAATCTAAAGGTGACCTCTTTTGGTATTTACTCAAGGTTTATTCAGAGGTACAGAGTAGGAAGAAAATTGGTCAGAAAAGGATACAAAGTCTCGCAGCTGTCCAAATATCTCATCCACCTTCCCGATCTGCTCCTTGTTTTCCAGGTAAACTGGTGCGTTGAAGTAGGGAACTTTATTTTCTTCTGTTGTGCACTTACACACAATGTCGTCTTCACATGGATGCATGAACTCTCCCAGTGCTGCAGAGTGGAAAGAAACCATAAACACTTGTTTACAAGGAAGAAGAAGAAGCCAGAGCACATAATGCGAGAGCAGACGAGCAATTTCTATCCCAGCTTCAGTGATACATGTTAAAAAGTGTACCAAAAGCATCCGGCATTGCTATGGACAGTTTCCAACTTTGGAAAATGCCTTAAGTTTTCAACCCTTCTCAATTCTAACCCAGTCCATGGCATGTACTCCACAAACATCAAAATTAACCGGTATTAACCCAACTTACCAGTGTTACATTTGACAGAATTTTATTTTAGTTTTAGTTATAGTCTTAGTTTAGTCTATAGTCTTTCTTGTTCCTACTTTCTACATGACAAAATTAGGTCTGATTGCATTTAGTCTCTGTCGAACATTTTAGTCTACTTTTTATCTGTTAACGAAAATGTCAGTTAATTTCTTTTTAGTTTTTGTCAATGTACACTTTTTTTTTTGTTCCTGTCTAGTTTTTGTCAGGGGAAATAAGGTTGCTGACAAAAACTATGCCAAAAATAATTAGTTGACAAAATTAACACTGCAACTTACATATACATTAAATTCATTTAACTTTAAAGTGTTTGTCCCAATACCGACATTTTAATTCTGATGCATTACTATTGGAAACTGAACAATATAGTTTCCTGTGTTGATATCATGATACAAATATAAAAGTTAGTGAAAAAAAGCATTTTTAATGCCCTTTTTTTTTTTTTTTTTTTTTTTTTTTTTTTTTACAAAAGTTGGCTGCATCTAATGGACTGAAATGACCAATATACCTGGGCAAATGCAGACACATAACTTCATCATAACAGCGTGAAGACCACAATCAGACAATGCTCACAACCTTCCACTGTTGAAAATTCATCACCACTGCCCTTTGAGGACGTAACACAGAATAATTTGGTAGGGCTTAGCCCTACTTTTGCCTTTTTCTTTGTCACTGGTTGATACTCCTAACCTTCTAGAAAACTGTAGTCTACCATCATGTGAAGAAACTTTGTGTAACACCAGTTTGAAGACAATAAGTGAGCAGCAGAGATGGGCAGTGCACCTCTCAGGTTCACAACCATCAGAGTAGGCTGACACCACAACTACTGTACTATAGCTGGGATGAAGGCAAACTTCACAATTGCCATAAAAAACAAGGATGATAAAGTTTCTGGCTCTGTCACTGCAGGAAACAAGTTTTCTTCCAGAGACACTTAGTGGAAGCTGAAGCCACGCCACAATTTTTTGATAATCTTACCTACAACATGTTCAGGAGGACCAAAGTCCTGCTGTCTGTTGAAACCACCTCTGCCACCACCTCGTCCAAATCCTCCACCACCTCTTCCTCCACCGAAGCCTCCTCTGCCTCCTCCACCACCTCGGTTATATCCTCCACCTCGGTTAAATCCTCCACCACCACCACGTCCACCTCCTCCTCTGAAAGACATCTCCTTGTCGAGGTTTTCTACTGTAAAAACAAGTGAAAGGAGAGAAAACTCGTCATTAAAGACATGTAGAAATAATAGATTAGTATTTGGTATTTCCTGTAAGGAGGGAAGCAACATCCTGAAGTAAACTCACTGAATTTAAGAAGCTAACACAGTGACTCTTGAAGCATTACTGCTAACTCAAATCATTCAAACCGCGCTTTAACAAACATTTTCAACTAAAAGACAAAAACATATACCTTAATTGAGCTAAAATATACACCTTTTTAAGACTGCAAAAAAATATTTGCGCATTAAAAGCCAAATTACCCAACAGACAGCTCAGCTAGCAGCGGCTTCAGCAGACTTCCATGTGATGACAACACGTGTGGTCACAGTCCGCCGTAAAGACGCTGCCAGTGACGTAAAGTGTTGTGAAGCGAGAGCCGGGGCAAAACCATATTTAAAGAAGCAGCAGTTCACATATGAATCATACGTGTATTAATGGTAAGTCGGTATAAGATACGGGACGCTGTTGTTGCTGTTTCATTTTGAACGAATTCATCTGCTTGTGGCTACGTGCTCTGCGCTTTACTGTCTATTACGGTAAACAGACTTTTTATTAATCGGTGAATTGAATCACTCAAACCTACGATGTCTACGGCTGGCCAGGTAAGAAACTTAATTTATCAACACATTAATAACGATTTGTTTTTATTTTAGTCATTGAGAATCCATTGTTGCTCTGTATTGAGAACTGGTTTTAACTCCATGTAATTGATTTGGAAGAATTATATCCAACTTTTGCGCAATTGTCGCACCCATCCCAGACTTTAACTTACAGGTGGTTGTGAAATTAAATGAGAAATGAAATGTTGTTGTGAAATTTCTGTGGGCAGACTTTTCGGTCCCTTGTATTTTTAAACAGCTTATTTAGTTAAAGAAACAAACTTTGTTTTATTATAGGGAAATAATGAAACCGTTAAAAGTTGAAGGTAAACCACAAACCGCATAAAGGCTACACTGACAAGGCATGCTTGAAAAAAAAACTTGTAAAAAATGATCTAAACATTGCACATCTGTAAAGAGAACGGCGATGTGGGTAAACAATCTAAAACTTATCTTAATCTTAGCTACAGTAAATAAGAAAATGCAGACATACTTTTCGATACATGTACTTTTAACCAACTTATTTAGTCAAAAACTGAATTTATTACATAAAACAGATATATATGTAAGGAGTTAATCTCAAATCAAACTTACAAACACTACCTGAATTGCACAAATACTGTATGTGTACAAAAAAAATAAGCTTCCATGTCATTAATAACATATTTAAGGAAGAAATAAATCCAAGAAGAACTGTGAAAAACATGCTGTATATCCTTAAGAATAGCAACTCATTAATGACAAAGTCTTTCATTTGTATGTTTCTAAAAAATATGCTTTCGGGTTGACTAAATTTGTTCAAAGTCGCATCTAGACTCCTACAAGATTTGTAAATGGCATAAGTAGGCTACAAATGCAAAAACAGAAAAAGGAAAAAAATCCTACATTGTTGTGGCAAAGCCTCAAAAATCTGCAGCATAACTGAATGGAATGAATTCCTCATAAACTGCAGGCAGACTATTTCCAAACTGCACAAACACACAGTCCAAAAATGCCAGTGTTCTTGCTAAAGCAAAACAGCCTGTTTCGTACTGTTGAAAGAACAGATAAATCAGAGAGGAAATCAAACTCCTACACATCACCTAGCTTGCACTAATGTTTTGGCCAGAGACACTGCATTTTTTAAAAGATGATAACAGGAAATTTCCCAGTATTGGGATAAAAGATTTCTGCTATCATGGCACTGAAGCAGATTATTACATACAGTAGATAGATATATAGATAGATATATGCTTTATTGACCCCACAGAAAATTCAAGTGTCAGTTGCTTTATTTTCACACAAGCAGATACAAGAAATAAAAAAATGCAAAAATACTTCACCACCAAATCAAAAATATGAAAAGCCTTGTATTCTGATTATTAAACTGCACTTTATTGTGCAGCCTTAGTTACATGTCTGTCCACATCCCACACTTACACAGATTTTTCTGTTCTCAGGTGATACACTGCAAGGCAGCCGTTGCATGGGGGCCTGGGAAGCCCCTGTCTATTGAGGATGTGGAAGTCGATCCACCTAAGGCTCACGAGGTCCGAATCAAGGTCAGCTGAAGTATCGGCTTTTGCAAGTCGATGTTAAGTTGTCCAGTGTTAACTGACATGAAGATTTTCCATTTTTAACACTGAGAGTTTATCAGAAATGGAACAACCGACAGGACGATCAACATGATTTTGACACTCTTGAAATGTGCAGATAAAAAAATTTGACTTCCTCTTTCTGTTGGGCTTCCTGTTGTGTGATCAACATTACATACTGCATTACAAAAACCCCTTTTCATGAAGCAGCACTCCTATTGTGTTTGCACAGGTTGTTGCCACTGGTGTGTGCCACACAGACTGGGAATATCTGTACCAGAATAAAAAGGGGATGAAGTTCAGACCTTTCCCGCTCGTTCTTGGCCATGAAGCTGCAGGCATTGTGGAAAGTGTTGGGCTGGGAGTGACCAAATTCTCACAGGGTAGATTTAGAATCACAGAAGAAAAATGCTCACATCCACTTTGGATCATTTCTTCTGACTGATGAAAGTAATTCGGTCTTGTTTTGTTTTCACAGGTGACCAGGTTATTCCTCTTTTCCTGCCTGAGTGTCAGGAATGTGATCGGTGTCAAAGCCAAAAAACAAATCACTGCAAGAAGCACTGGTGACTTTATAACCACTTAACTAACACATACACTCAGGAGTGATATTAGGATCAGACCTTCAGAGGTGCTGCTCTTTTGTCTTATAGGGCGATGACACAGAGCGGTACGATGGCCGATGGCACGAGCAGGATCTGTTGCCAGGAACAGCAGGTTTACCAGTTCTTAGGTGTCAGTTCTTTCTCCCAGTACACCGTGGTTCCTGAAACCTCGCTAACAAAGATAAGAAATGATGCTCCACTGGATAAAGTGTGCCTGCTGGGCTGTGGGGTCTCCACTGGTTATGGTGCCGCTCTTAAAACAGGGAAGGTAAGAGTCAGACGTGAACACATGTGTGGAGCGAACACAGAGCAGTTACATGCCGTATTCCATATCACCACCAAAATTTTATCACATCTTCATCAAACCATAAACAACATTCTCAAAAAAGTTTCATCAAAATCTGTAGAGAACTTTTTGAGTTATTACCAGAAATGTGGAAATTGTCCTTTTTGCAGTGTTAACAAATCCTTCAAGAAGCATGCTGGATCCGCAGCTGTATTTCATATCACCACCAAAATTGTTTCACTTCCCGTGGTCCATGACCAGTGCTCCCTGAAATGTAATCAAATCCTTTGAGAACTTTTTGAGTTAACTTGCTCACAGACAGACAGAAAAACATAAACTTTCACAAATGCTGACATAAACATCGCTTCCTTGGTGCAGGTAATAAGATGATTTCATTATCTTGTTTTTGATATTAGCCGTTAATAATAGGGCTGAAGTGATTGTATTTTTCCACTAGATGTCATCAGAGAGCACGTGTGCCACAAATGTGAAAATAATGAGACTTCAAATTTTATCTCAAATTCAAATTTTTTATCTTTTAAAATTTTATTTTTATCTCAGAATAAAGAGATATAATCCATTAAACAGATACATTCGTAGAAAAAACTTGAAGATTTGCGAGAGGATTGCTCAATATCAATGCAAAGCTATTTTTTTTACTTTGAAACAAATTAAATCATCATAGCCATAGCCAAATATTTCGATTTTAAGACCCTTTTTCAAAATTTAAACTGGATGAAAAGTGGGGTGACGATCCAGTTTAGAAATATATCAGCAAAATATATTTCACAATATAATTTATAAATTATAAAAACAAGCCAATAAAGCTTAAGAAGCTTCATATCCAAGCTAAGATTAGAATAAGACATGAAAGTAAATAACAACAAACAGTATTGTACTGTATGTGTAATCGCACAATGTACTTTTTGGGTGGTTTAGACGAGTTAAGTGATGATATATATGGTTATGGTACCCTGTTTGCACACTAAAGTGATCTCTCCAGATTTTAATTGTAAAGATTTCAACTGACTGACTTTTCTTCTGTTTTTTGTCCAGGTTGAGAAAGATTCCACGTGTGCTGTTTTTGGGCTTGGTGCGGTCGGACTGGGTGCTGTCATGGGCTGTAAGGCTGCAGGAGCAAAAAGAATCATCGGGATTGATACTAATCCTTTAAAGTTTGAGAAAGCTTTAACGCTCGGAGCAACTGAATGTATCAACCCCGGAGATCATAATAAACCCATCCAGGAGGTGGTGGTGAAGATGACAAACGGAGGGGTGGACTTTGCTTTGGAGTGTGTTGGGAGTCCAGTTGTTATGGTATGTGTTTAGTTAATGTTTTTTGTGCTTTGTGTATTAATACCTATGAATGTTTGGCAGAGCAGGTACAGAGGGAATCCACTACTTCACCTTCAAGTGGTCCTTCAGAATAGACTGTAAATGCATTATGCACAAACAAATACAGAACACATGAGGCCTTTAACTTTTTGACTAGCCTATATTTTTAATTGAATTTTTAATGATCTCTAAGATAATTGTGACTGAAGTTTGATTTGCTTTGTGTTAGACCGCTGCTCTGGAGTCTACAACAGATGCATGGGGCCTTTGTGTTGTTGCTGGTTGGACGGAGACCGAAGCGATGAGTGTCAGTGTTGAAAAGATCCTGATGGGACGGACACTGAAGGGGACTTACTTTGGAGGTAAATTGTAACTAGAAATATATAATGCAATAAATAAGTAGACATGATACGGGAGCACAAACCTCCGCCAAGGCATTCCCAATATAACCTAAGAGCAAGGATGCTGATGAAGACTAAAAGCCCACATCACACCAACTTTAAAGTCTCTGCAGTGGCTTCAAGTATCTTATAGAATAGATTTTAAGGTTCTTTTACTAGTTTGTAATTCTCTTAATGGTCTTGGTCCAGCCTATTTATCTGATTTGCTTTTATCATATGAGCCTGTGAGAGCCCTCAGGTCTTTAGGTGGTGTTTGAAGTCGTGCCAAAAGTCCAAACAAAGACACTCGGGACAGCTTTTGGTTATTACGGCCCATATCTGTGGAACAGCCGACCTGCAGACCTGATGTGGGTACGGGGGATCAGTATTTTTAAAAGCAAACTCAAGACCTATGTTTTTAATCTTGCTTTTGAATAAATTTTATTTTATTTTAGGGAATTTTAGCTATATATCTCAATCTATGTTTGTCCATCTATGTATATTTTTGAAACAAAAAATTCAAAATGTAAATTGAATAATAAAGAATATAATAGTAATAAAGTCAGGCTGTATAAATGAGTTTTTAGGTTTTAAGATTGTTTCAGCAATTTCACAAAAAGTAAAAATTAAAGTATATCAGGTCAGACTTGATGTGAATAACTCAGCGCTTTGCTGGAACTGTGGTGTTAGTGAAGGTCATTGTGGCCAGAGCCAAGCAGGAGGGCTGCTGGCATCAGCTCGGGACTGGCAGCTGAAAGTTGACCTAGGGAAACAGCTCAGATTCCCAGAGAACATCCCAGTGACCACACTCAGGCCAGACATAGCCCTGGTGTCAGAAACAACAAGGCAAGTGGTCCTGTTGGAGTTGACTGTTCCCTGGGAAGACCGGATGGAGGAGGCCTTTGAGAGGAAGAGGGCTAAGTACGAGGAGCTGGCAGGCGAGTGCCGGAGCAGGGGATGGAGGACCCGATGCAACCCCATCAAGGTCAGGTGCAGAGGATTCGTGGGCCAGTCTCTCGTCAGGGCACTCAAGATGCTGGGAGTGAAAGGACTGCAAAACAGAAGAGCCATCAAAAACATCACAGACGCAGCAGAGAAGGCGTCCAGATGGCTGTGGATCAAGAGGGGAGATCCGTAGACCATAACAGCTACTTAGACACAAGCCGGGGACTGATCAACCCCGGCTGGGTCACCTGGGCGAGGGTGTCTGATGTTGTGAGACCCGAAACACCCAATGAACCCAGGATACATCACTGATGATGTGTCTAAGTTGCACCCAAGTGTATATTAGAACTGGTCCTGTCCTACGGTTAACTGATTTTGGATAAAGATTCATTATTATGTTGCCAATTTTGTAAAAAAAAAAAAATTTTAATAATAATAAAATAAAATTCTTCTGTCCCAAACTAATATTTTTGGAGACTGTAAAAGTCTTATCTGCCTTTTCAAAACTGATAACCTGCTGGATACAGACTTCTATCATGACTGGGCAACAGATCATTCTCAGGAAATAGAAAAAAGCCTGGAGAACCTCCTTTTCCCAGCTTGGTGGGAACTTAGCAGCATGTAAGAGAATATTGTATAGGATACAGGACAGAATGGATTAATATCTCCTTCAATGAGTAACGTTTCTGTACTGTATTAATATGCCTGGATGATATTCAAGTGTGAAAATACATTCTTTACATATGTGGAAAATATTCTTTCTGTTGTTTTTTCTTTATTCATCTCAAACTTAAAAACAAACAAAAAACAAAAACAAAAAAGTCAAAATAATATATATGTTCACCAAACGCTTGTCAGGTCCATCAAATAAATGTACTCATGTGAGCGCATACATATGTATGTCAGCACAACAACAAGTTTGAGAAGGGACAGAATGAAGCAAAGAGCTTCTCTGGTGTTGCCCCTTCCTTACAATTCAGATCCAATAATGAATTAAAATCATAATTCATTACCAGCTGTCAGTATTCATGTAATAATAGAAATGCATGGGTAATAGCCCCATTTTACAAACTACAGTAAAACTTCATAGAAAAATAAATCTTAAAAATATGCATTTACTCTGTGTGCTATGTGTTTATGTGTAAAGCCACAGTGAAGAGATGCTGACCCATGTTATAGTTGGGGTAAGATTTTGAAAAACCATTAAAAAAAATAAATTGGTAAATAAAAAGTATGTAAGCTGCTGCACTTTTGGGCCCAGTGCTTTGGTAAAAATTACAAACTGAAATTTAAAAGTGTCACAAGATTTCATCAAAGCTTCAGTGAGTCATTTTGATTTCTAATAAACTGGGAAAAATACTTTTTATTGTCCAATCACAAACTTTTTTCACTGTGCATTTTCACAGTGGTGATGTAAAAAGGCTCTGTTGTCATTCCCACTGACAGTCATGTGGACACTGACCTTGAACTGGAGCTTAAACACAGAGCTGCTACAGCCTCATAAGCCACCAGGGGGTGATCACTCCATCTCCTGTTTGTATTTGGAACATTCATATTTAAGCAAAAGCATCACAGTGGCACAAATACCAGGCCATGAATAAAACAGCATGAATCAGGTGGAAGTTTTGATGCTTTTCTCAGTTTATGACTAAAACAATGATGTCTCTCTCCTTTTAAGGTTGGAAGAGTGTGACAGAAATACCAAAACTGGTGGACGAGTACATGGACAACAAGCTGAAGCTGAATGAGTTTATCACGCACACACTCCCTCTGGATCAAATCAATAAGGCCTTTGACCTTTTGGGTCGTGGGGAGAGGTAAGCCCTCATCAAAAAGAGACTGCTGTATCATCTGTTTTATGTGTTTTTCTGCTCACGTTACATTTTTACTGTATGAGGATAGAAAGGCAGGTTGAAGTTGACAGCTCTTTGTGGGCTGTGTCAGAATGACCAAGTGATCAGAAACAATCACAAATATATTGATGTATATTGATAAAGTTCAGTCTTGACTACAACCCATTAAACTGAAGTACCAGTCTCATGTGCAACATTTTAACAGCTAAGCAGCTATTGTCAAACTGCTGTGGATGAACTCTTTTACTCCTGCTTAACAAATATTTTCCTTATCATTTAACACTTAACTGAGTCATTTTGCTATCTTTCAAACATATGTCTAGAAACGTTCAATAAGAAAAAAAGACACTTAATAATCCAAGGCAATGTCCGTGTGTGGGCGTAGGCATGTGTATTTTTATACAGATCCTTGTCCACACAAAACCTAAAAGCACATAAATGCGGTGTTAAACATTGCTTATTATCTTGTAACTACGATATGCACCTTTTTTTGTAAATAAAGTTTTATTTTTGTGTCTATACCTTCTACAATATATGGCTGGGGTTACAGTTTAACTTGTGTCTATGTTAACTGGTGGCATCAGAGTGTTGAGTAAATATTTCTCTGTTATATTTCATTTCGAGACGTGTCTGATTAACTTGATCAAATCCTGTTATAAAAAGTTTTGAGGGTACTCCTGTTGGTTTCAATAACTGTTACAACCATTGCAACCACCTATATGCAAGCACCAGTCAACACACACTAGTGAAACAATAACACCAGGTCTCATCCAAAATGTCAGCAGCATTTCTATGAGTGTAGTACACAGTGTGGGCATGTAAATAGTCCAGTTATCAACACTTTAAACAGCAACAGTTCAGCAATGCCTGTGGAAACTCATGTAAACAGTGAGAATGTCCCATAGAGTGGGAGAGAGGACCATAGAGAGAGGTCAGCTAGCATGCCACTAGCAGGTAACTCTTTCATGACTGGCAATAGGCTTGAAAAAAAAAGTGTGATATGTGCTCACAGACAAATTGTGTGTCGTGTAAATTGAAATGCCTTTACCTAAAAACAACTCAATTCATTTACTGACTTTCAGAACTGTTGAGAATTAATTTTTGATGAGGATGAAATCAGTCAAGTTTTAAAACTTTTGCTGATTCTGCATAAGATACAACTTGAACTCCATTACCAGTGTCATTATAACATTTTTTTCTTTGTTTTTGTTGCAGCATCCGCACTGTGATCAGTCTGTGGTAGGAGGAGGCTTATCAGAAGTTGCCACCAAATAATAAAATCATGTATCAACTTTTATGTTCTTTGAATAATATTTTCATTCAATCATGCATTATAAAGTCTTAAATGTCTGTGCACTTTGATTTCATAACTGTAAATAAAGGTGGTTTTTCACCCTGACTCTGGAGCAGTTATACTCATTGACCACTAGATGGCAGTCATGTATCATTTATATGACAAACCTTGTGTCGTGACCATGAACAGCATCAAACTTTATGAAGATATGGCTGTAATGGAGAGCTGCTTTTAATTATGCAAAGCATTCTGCATTTTTCATATTAGAATTAAAGCTTTCTGCTGTATTTCATGACAGGAGGGCATAAGAAAGACTAAAACAACAGACTTTTGTTGTAAAAACAGGTTTGGAATTTCACTTTTTATCTCCCTGTCACTGTAGCCGGTAGTTTCACAAATCTTCCAGTTGGTAATTTTATTCACCAGCTCATTCATTTTAAACAGCAGCTTAATATAATGACCGAGGTTATAATTAAGGCTTAGAGCAGTGATCATCAGCTGGTGGACCTGAGGCCACATCAGGCCCCCCACAGCTTCACATCCGGCCCCCAGAATGTAATCACATTCAGAAAATGTGAGAAGGAAAAGTGGTGGATTTAAAGCCATATTATGTCAATAAATCCATAACAAAACGATTAGGACTCAAGCATTTTAGCAGGAATGATGTCATATTTGAGGTGTTTTATGTAAATCAGCAATTGTTGGCCAATAATTAACCAGGAAAGCGAGTGTATTGGAGTCAAAGTCAGTGGTAGAAAGTATGACAGCCCAAAAAGAAGAAGACCAAATGTTCTTATTGTCCAACAGTGGGGGCGATATGGACTGATCTCACTCTTAAAGGCAAAGAAAGATATACTATTTGAAGAAAATAAAAGAAACATTAAAGAACATATTCCATCCATCCATCGTCATTACCGCTTATCCCTTTTGGGGTTGCAGAGGGCTGGGACCTATCACAGCTGAAACTGGGTGAGAGGTGGGGTACACCGTAAATCGTTTGCCAGCCATTCACAGGAGCAAAATATTATGTTAGCTAGACAAGAATATTTAGATTACTCCAGTTTATATAAATCGAGCCCCCAGTCAAATGAGCAGTGGCATGAGCCAATGTGAGGGGAGTGAAATTAAAAAACATAAACTGAAGTAATGAAGGGAATGAAAATATTGCTAGTCAGACAGAACAAGTTAATAATTAATAGTGATCATGACAAGCGTAAGCATTAATATTATTAATATCAACCATCAAGTCCTTGTCATTGTCCTGTTTGACTTAGCATCTGCCCACTTTGTTACCTCTGCTAAGGAGGTTATGTTTTTGCCGGCGTATGTTTGTCTGTTTTTTAGCAAGATTACTCAAAAACTACTGGATGGATTTTGCTGAAATTTTCAGGAGATGTTGGTAATGGCCCAACTTAAAAATGATTAGATTTTGGTGGTGATCCAAATAATTCCCATTAGGAAACAATTGTTTTTGCTCAATGACTGTCTAACTAATAATGACATCAATATGTTCTGAGTGCTAGGTATGGGTTTTCATGGTCAAGGAATCATATTATGATGCTAACTTTATCATGGAACTATTGCTCATAGATGTAACAGCAATATGTGAGCTACCTTGGCAAAGGTTGTCGCCCTCCGAGTGCTTTCTAGTTCTGGATGTCTTCTGTCTTTTCACATTTGGAACAATTAAAACCAAAGCTGCTGAATCCAAAATAAAGATAATTGCAACAATTTGCCAAGTTATTTTCTTCTTTCCTTGGGTCTTGGAAAGGTCCTGAAAGGTCATCAGCTTGTTTCATAAAGTGTGACGCATCCCTAGACATTTGGAAGTGAATGCACTTGTATGGAGGATGCAGGAAACAAATATCTAAATCTGCCATCAGCAGCAGAGCAGTAACTACTTCATGTGGCCAGGCTTACCAAATTTTGTCCTTGGTAATATCATATAATGATTTAATATACCAGGAGCCGTCGAGAAGGGCTAACATGACAGTCGCGGTCTGTCAGAATGGAAGACAAAAGGCTGTTTGGGGGAATGCCTCTCGGTTAGAAGCTGAAATAGCTGCCGAGGGAATTTGTTTTTCTGAAGTTCCATCAGATCAAATGAAACACTGCTTTCCCAGCTTTGTTTAAGACAGAAAATAAATGATGCTCCTCTTTGGCTTTTGTGCCATCAATTATAAAGTCTATGGCTCAGAAATTCCCTCCACAGTGAATCCCAAAGCAAAGAAAGTTTTCAAGACAATGCAGAGAATGGAGGGAGGAAGATGAAAAAAGAGCAGGACAAGTCTTGACAGGTGGCAATGTCGCCGCGCAGCCTCATCTATGAATGTTGGACGTGTTCTCAGATTTATAAGGCTTGCTTGGGGACAAGTGTCTGAACGTCTGACTCATCTATGGAAAAAACTCCTGAGGGACGGCCTTAAGTCTCCTACCTTTTTTTCCTCTCTGTGTTTGAACTCTAGAACCTCTGAGATTGTCACATCATTGTGCAACTGATACACGGAGGACATGCGATTTGAGTTACAACCACGGCATTGTTCACATTTTTGAAAGTCTGAACCTTGAGTGTCATCATTTTTCATGGACATCTGCACAACTTTTTCTGCAGAATAGTAAACTCTAATGTTTAAAAGAAACAGCTGCAAATCATGAGTTTTCTATGGTTCAGCTTGTTCTTATGAGAGCAATATTTTAAGGATGTTTTAAGGAAAATTCCCTGAGACATTGCACAAATGTTCAGTCTATCTCAACAGTGAAATGGCTTGATATGTATGCCAAAGGTCAATGCTTTTGTATTGTTAAACCAATGTCTAAAACCCTAGCCCTATTTTAACAAGAAAAAATGCTTAAAAAGACATACCCAAATTAGATGATGAATAGGCTCACAATAATAAGATTCTTAAGCCTGCTCTTGGTGTCTAGGAGCAACTAGGGACCCCAGAAAATGTATTCCCAGTTTCAAAAATGTAGGCCTGTTACTATGCCTGAGTAAATTGGAATAAACCAAATGAGAAATCTGCAATTTCTACCTTTGCCTGTATTTTTCCCCGTTTGACAGAGGATAACACCCTGCTAACCATTACTCCATTCACACTGATGCTACTGATCACCTCTAGCAGCTTCTCGACTAAAAATGTACCACATTTGGTAGAATTTGAGCAAAGGACAAAGCTTAAACAAAGGTTTAAGTAAAAGAACCAGGCGGACACTCAATTTGGCACAATTTGGTGCCAAATGGGTTACTTTCCACTTTCAATGGAAACTGGCTGGAAAATCCTGTTTATTACAGGAGAGTAATGCAATCTGCTGGAGCTTTTGGATATAACATTTACCTTTTGCCATTGTGCATAGCATAAAAAAAAAAAAAAAAAAAAAATCATCAACACAGTATATCATTCTGTCTCCAGATGGAGTAGTTTTAATATAGCAACTTAATATGTGAAATCAAATAATAAAAATCAATAATATAATAATAGATATACAACCGCTATTATTTCATGTAATTCTATATTATATATTTAACTGTTATATTTAAAGGGGATATGTTATGCAAAAACCACTTTTTTGAGGCTTTTGAATACATTTTTGGGTATTTGGCCTTCCTCCCAGCCCACAAAATGTGATAGTAGACAACAAAACCTGTATTTAGCAGGCTGCATGAATGTAAACTCATGGTATTTGGCAAGCTGTTAAGTCTGTCGATATACTATTGCGTAACAGTATATTTTTTGACTTGCATACGTAACCTGATTCGTCTACCCGAGTATCCCTCCCTCCCCCCTGCTGGAGAGATTCCTCTGTGCAGAGCAGCCATGTTGTTTCTTAGCGAGAGATCGATGTTCAGCATGTCTAAGCTCAGAAGCTATCACTTCTCAGTTGTTGGCTGTAAACAGCCACATCTTCACATATAAGCTACCAGCCTCAGAGGACCAAAGGGCCCAGTGGATTAACTTTATTTTTGAAGGGAATGAGCAGCTCCAGCCGGCTAAAACCTGTATGTGTGTTCCAGTCACTTCACGTCCGACTGCTTCTTCAGCTTCAGTCAGTTCAACACAGGACTGGGAACTAGACTGTTCCTGAATCTGAGCTCAGTACCAACAATCTGTCGCCAAACCTGATGATGGAAATGTGAGTATTTTAATGCTGTGTAGTATTTATTTTGCTCATTGCTATGAGCTAATGCTAACAGCAGGGTGAAGTGAACTACAGGTAACTGCACAACATGTTTGTCAATGTTCACATTACTTGTTGAAAGTCTGAAGGATAAACTTCAATGTATGAGCATTCTTACATACCACATTTGTGGTTTGCGTGTGTTCAGGAAGAGAAATTTCACAGTTGGCTGAATATTATCAGTCCTTCACCCGACCCCAGGTCCCTCTGTTTGCGCTAACTTTTGCCCAGAAGGTAGGCTAAGTTGTGGCTATCACACTGTGGTTAGCATGTCGTGTGTTAGCCTGTGATGTTTAGGGGAAACGAAATCGCTGTTATCTGTTAAACGGCATGAATTAATGGTTCGTGTGTGTCCAGGACTGTAAGTGGCGTGTGGCTAGAGCGCCTGCTTCGCTTGAGTTACGCTGAAGGACTATCGTGAATCCCAGTATGTACGCTGCTTTGCTCATTAGCATATGAAGGCCACCGCCCTCTTACCAGCTGCTCTGAACAGAGGGGTTATGTGAGCGTGAAAAGAATGCAGCTGTGCTTTATTCATAGGTTTTTTGGGCCAAAGCATGTTACTAACGTTTCATGAAGACATCAAGGATCCATGTTAAACTGCAGGAAGGAAGCAAAATATGGGACCTTTAAACTACTCCATTTGGGGACAAGGTGATACATGTTACTGTTTTTTTTTTTTGATTGATTTTATACTGTACATGAAGATTTGTCTGCCTTATCAATCAATCAGCCTTTACTTGTAAAGTACTTTAATACTTACTGCTCAGTTTGCTTTTGCAGATAAAGTCTCAAAAACTAACGGTGAAAGGATTATCAACGGCTTCAACTTGACGCAGAAAATCACTAAGGCCCATTTCCAGAAAGGAGACTTTGTGGTAGAGTACCGGGGAGGACTGACAAATTCAGACGAGTCTCAAAGAAGGAGGCGGACATATTATGTCAAGCATACTGTCTTCATGTTTGACTTTCACTGGCATTAAATACATGGTGTGTGGATGCAGCAAAAGAAGACGGCAGTTTTGGGAGGCTGGTCAACGATGCACAGAACCCAAACTGCAAAATGGAGAGAGTGTTAGTGGAAGGCAAGACGCACTTCTTTCTTTTTGCTCACAGGGAGATTGATCATGGGGAGGAGGTAACCTAAGACTATGGTGGAACTGATTTGCCTTGGAGGAAACAAGTTGGAGGACAATCGATGAGTGTCCATTCTTCTGAGGCTGAGGTCTCCAGAGCCAGTGAGGACACCCCATGCTCCCAGATACAGGAAGAGGAGTACAAAAAATGGCTGGAGTTCAAAGGTTTTGTTTACATCCACTTCATCCTAACGATGAAGAGGCACCTCCTCCTCCTCCTCCTCCAAAAAGGGTTAGGTTTGTAAAAGAGGGTCCACTCATCCATGGGCACACGTCCACAGGGACTTGCTGTCGGCCATGCGATCCCTATTGGTGCATTCTGACTGGACTGGGTCTCGCTATTGTGACGGTCATGCTAGGTCTTGTTGGTTTCATTTTGTACATTCTCAAACAACTCAAATTTTTTTATGTTTTTTTGTTGTCATTGGGGGGGTTAGGGTTGAAATTTATTTTATTTCCGAAATCATGTTTCAATTAATGTTAAAAAATGTTCAGTATTTTTTTTTTTCAAGTTGTCTGCATCAATGTTCCAGCACCACTTACAGGCCTGCCATATATACCACAGCCTTTCAGTGTTTTCATGTGGACAGACACATTTCTTGAATCATGCAGTCTTTACAGAGAGCATTTTAAAAACTAAAACATTTTTGTCTCTGAGTGAACAGGGCCTAAATTTGAAAGTCAAAGGTAAGTGCAAATGGATCTCATGTCCATCCATTGCATGAACGCAATGTACTAACCTTAATTTCAATTATTGGGTTGGCATTAAATCGTGTCAAATTAAACTACTCTTTGGACAGACATGACTACTTCCTTGAGTCTTTTGTTGTCATTCATACTGACTGCCTCTTGTGAGAGTGACATTATTGTTTTGCAAGACTTGCAGAACCAAGTGTAAGGCATTCCTGAGGGCAGAAAGGCACATGATATTGATGCTTCAAACCAGCTGGAGCCTGGGCCTAATTGCCATGTTTAGCCATTGCTTGAGGTCGTTATATCTAAAGCTTTCAAGAGGTTTTCTTCAAACTTTGTCCAATCTGACTCGAAAACTACAACTACATGCACTTTGGAGGTAAAAGGTCAAAGTCACCATAATCTCAAACCCTGCACCTACATCACAAAGGAAGACTTGACCAACCAATACTGTTACTGTCCCTCATTGGTTTACCATGCAGAGACGTATGACAGCAAGGCAATAATTCATTGATTCTTTCCTTTATTTTTGGTTTTCTTCCCCTCTTTCTGTCTCGTCTCCTCGCTCACTCAGACACGAATCTTCATCAAAATAATTGACAAACAACAGAAATGCCAGATGAGGTAAATGCCACCACACAAATAAAAGCATGTCTGGAAAAAAATGTCAAAAAGTGCTGCCTCGCCTTTCACAATATTTAGATGGGGATCAAGAGATTTCCTGTTATTTATTAAGCTGTGTTCCTGTGTGACTGACTGACTGGTGACAGCACATTGAATGTGATGAGAGCACAAAAATACTTCATTGAAAACAGACTATTTGAATCAATGTTTGTAGCTGTATTCATTCAGCAGCTTTGAGTCAGAGTCAGATTTATTACAGTCAGACAAAGTACTGCATTTGTCTTCTTGGCACAACAACAAGCAGCAGTATCATCCATGCATGTCCCTTTATATTTACTGTTTATACCTTTTAGAGTGGCTGGGTACACCCTGGACTGGTCACCAGCCAGTCATAGGGCCAACACATAGAGACACTACCATTTACACACACTTAGAACAATTTTGGCAATGTCCACACATAGGCTAACCTTGCAGTGCAGATGGATCAGCCTGATTCAGTGTCTGTAACCAGGCATATCCAAGCTCCAATCTAAAATGACTGTGTGTGACCGAAAGCGGAACAACCCAATCAACATCCTTCATAGCAAGAAGAGGTGGGTGATACAGGTGAGATGACAGCAGGAAGTGACAGTTTGCATAGAGATTACCATAGATGCTAACAGCCTCAGTGGCATTTTTATCAGATGTGGACCGCATTTCTTTATCAAATGAAGAACAAACAACACAACAAACCTCTCTATAGAAAGGCTATTTGCACTCCACTTCCAACATCACTGGTTGTGACCTTCAATTTTCTCATTCGTCTGACTAAATACTGGCTAACAATTGCAGTTGGGTGTCAGATCACACATGGAGTCACTCCTAATAATTGTCTCAATTACAATTGTTTGGAGGTTGTAATCAACATATTTTTCTTCCCCTCTCATTTTCAGAATTTGATCATATTTTATGGGCCAGATGAGAAGCTATGAGGGGGCTGATGAGGCCCCTGGGTCGCCAGTAGATCACTGCCATATACCTTCATCCGTGGTGACCAGGAAGTGCTAAATGCTATTTTCCATGTTTTTAGACTTGTTCCTGCACCATTCATTGACAGTAACTTATTAAACTTACCCTAAGCCTGTTTTGGTTTGTGGGAAGAATCCGAAGTACCCACTGAAAACCCACTAATGCACAGGAAGAGCATACAAACTCTTCTCAGAAATTTAACGTGAGGCTGGCAGGAATGAGCCTTGTGAAGTTAAAAGTTTTGTCTGTCAGCAATAACATTTCTAACTTATGCAAGAATAAGCTCAACTTTTAAAAATATATTATGTTAATAAAAAAAGTCCATTCCATTTACAAAAAGCATTAATGTCACCCAGTAGTTTAGGTCAATCACATGGTTTCATTTTATTAAATTTTTATGCTTTCATTAAGCTGTCATGGTCTTTTATCCCCTGTTGGTACAAATATCCACCAACATACAGAATAAAGAGACATAAATCATTCACAAAAACAACTGTATTAGTATTAGTGAGGTCTGAGCTTGAAGGGAAATCACATTTGAAAGAGCCTCAGTCAGTCACACAGAGCGATGGATATACTGTATAACCCGACGGCTATGGAAGAACGGCCCACTTAAGTCACTAAAGACTGCCAATGTGAGGCCCCTGTTTTATCAGCAAATCCAGACCATTATACGGCTAATGCCAGGCATTGGCTGTGACATCCCCAGTCTTTCTGTGACACGGTTAGCTTTAGCCCCTGTGTCAGCGGAATACAGCCGGCTTCAGCAGAGGACAGCACAGACGCTACTGTAAGCACTGTTTTGGAAAAGAAGTTAAAACCCTGCTGCATAGAAGGGCACCATGCAACAGCACGCCTGATACAGTGAGGAGTCATTGTTATTTCAAAGCTTGCTTTGATTTCCATATAAACACTTTTTAAAACTTGAAGGAAAAAAACAAAATCTTACATACAATGTGGTCTGATCACTTGCAGAATTTTTGGTCTATTACGTTTAATTACCACTTCTCAAAAAGATAAAATGAGTATATATCAGAATATTGGCGTTTATAGGACTGACACCTTATATCAATCAATCAATCTTTATTTCTATAGCACCAAATCAACAAATATTATCTCAAATATAATATGAATACACAATGTATTAATGGCTGTACGACGGAGGATTATGGCCATGTAAGAAAAAAATACATTATAAAAAATATCCAATCTCATAAAGTCATGAGACTAAAGTCGAAAACTTATGAGAATTAAGTCAAAAAGTTACGAGAATAAAGTCGAAAATTTATGAGAATATTCTCATAAAGTTACAAGAACAAATTCATAAAGTTACGAGAAAAAAAGTCATAAGACATTAAGAACGTTATTTGTCAACACTTAAGATCAATATAACGTACCTTAATCAAGAGGATGTTCTAATTTCATCCTCTTTGTAGGTGGATGGCTGCCCTTCTGGTACAACCTTTCAGAATAAAGTTTGCTTTCTAGCTTAATTTAAATAGATTTATGACTTTATCCCTCATAACTTTGAGAGATTATTCTTGTAACTTTATGACTTTATTCCTGTAACTTTGAGATTATTATGTAACTATTCGACTTTATTCTTGTAACTTTATGACTTTATTCCTGTAACTTTGAGATTATTACGTAACTATTCGACTTTATTCTTGTAACTTTATGACTTTATTCTCGAAACTTTGAGATTATTCTTTTTGACTTTATTCTCATAAGTTTTCGACTTTATTCTCATAACTTTGACCTTATATTCTCGTAACTTTACTTTTTTTTTTAAACACACTTTTTTTTTTTTAACGTGGCCCCTATCTTCCATCATAATGGCAGACCCTTTCCATAAAGACACAAAAAAAACTTCAACCGGTACAAAACACAGATTAATTCAGTTTTGTCACTGTAAGTCTGAGACCCCTCCTCCAACCAAACAGTGGTAGGCAGAACTACTATCCTGCTGCACAAACAATAAAATCATGTATTAGATAAAAGGACGACAAATGCATTTTCAAAAGGTTTTGTAGATTATATCCTCACGATGGGGAGTGAGTTAGAATCTCAAAATTTGCTGATTTATTTATTTATTGATATTTGTCTCTTTCTTTTTAATTTTTAAAAATATTTTTCCCTCCCTTTTTGAAAATAATCATTGTCATCACCATGCATATAAATGTATATATATGTATATATATATATACACACATATGTGTATACGTATGTATATATGTGTGTGTGTATATATATATCTATATTACCTATCTATCTATCTATCTATCTATATATCTATATATATGTGTGTGTATATATATATATATATATATATATATACATATATATATATACATATATTTATACATTTTTTGTCATGTAATCAGCTTAAATTGTGTAGATCTTATTTACTGCATGTAATACTTTTCACTGGGAATGGGATGTGCTGAAACTGAATGTTGGATTTTTTGTATAAAAATTTATATTCATTGTTGTTGCTGGGGGATCATTTTAATGTCTGGGTTAAAATTAATTGAAATAAAACAGTTGAAAATATAATCTCAGGGCACTTTCTGAAAGAGCTGGTCAGTGCCACACCATTCAAAAGACTGTTTTACTTTAAAAAGATCACTGGGGACCACTGACCTACATTACATTACATTTCGACAATTGCCACAACTTTCCCGACATGCTGTAGGAGCCCAATTTTAAAATATATTAAAAGTACAAAAACAATTTGATCTTATTAACATTTTATTGGCTAGAATTTTTTATTTCCTTTCAAATGTAGATTATTTTGAACATTAAAAAGTGAGATCAGTTCCTATCACAAATACAACCACATAAGGGAAACTTTGATATTTTACCTACTTCTTTACGGAACTTTGAAATGTCACTTGGTTTGATATCAATATACTCTTACTCTAATATGAACAAATATTCATGGATAATGACAGTATCAGCTGTTTATGGAAAGCTTTAATTGAGGTTTGGTTTTATCAACAACCATAAAAGATATCCTCAAAGCCACAAGATATGTTGATAAGTTTTCTAAGATTGTTAATATTGTGGGGAACTGATGATAAGCTGGGACCTCAATGTGGAACTGAGGCAATCAGTTTATAATCATTGGTCTACTGAAATAGTTGTCTAAATTGCACTGCTGTAGCCTCCAGCAGATCATCTGCATTGCCTGTGTAGACTTTAACCAGATCTAAGATCAGGAAGTCTTGCCAACAAATTGCGTCACCAGCCAATTGATGGCCATGTGATGTCATGCACTGATGAAATGCCCCCCAGTCCTTTTTGCCAACTGTGGGTTTCAGGTAGGTAAATTATATTATTTCAATTAAAAGCAGTGACTCTTTGATTGGCTGCACCAACTCACAAGAAAACAAGCCTGAATTATCCTTCTGCAGAGCCCCATCTCAAAGATAAAACCCAAAAATAGAAACCGGACATGATTTATCGTGATTCCTCAAAATGTTGAATGTAAGCTGATAGTAGTAAGCTAATATTGGCACATTACTCACCGATGTTTTGATGAAGAATTTCTTCGTCTTCAGTTCCCAAAGAGCAGAGTTATTGATCCAAGTACATCGAAAATGCATTAAACTGTCCATGTATCTATACATTTTTGTCCAAGCTGTGTTAGGGGGAGGATTCTCCCAAATATCAGTATGGAAACATAACTGTAGTGGCGTGATGTGTAGACTGTGCTTTTTTTAGTGATTTAAAATAATATGTAATGTGAAAACTTAGCAAACTAGAAGTGTTTTTGGAGCAAAAACTTGCGTCACCGCATTTCTGACATTATTGACGAAGTCTCAACATGGAAAGCTGTGCTATCTCGCATTATTAATAAATAATTTTAAAATTCCTGAATCTGCATCTGTTTCATTAAAATCTGTTGCTTACCTTGTGACTTTTTAGCATAAATATGGAAAACTGCCATTTTTAAACCATTCTTGATCTGCATTCATATTCAGAGCATCTCCAAAATCTTACTGAATGGTCCTTGGCACATTTCGAACCTATCTTGAAAATGTCATCAAATTCTATTCATAACTCTTTGGGTAATTTTGTTCAGAAACTATAAAATGCCAGCAAAAAAAATGTTTTAATAGCATTCTGCCTGCTACTGCTACAACTGGTTTCTCGTAACTAGTAATGGTGACAAAGTTTAGCCCTTTTCACAGAAAATACAGGCATATCCTATCTCGTAACTGAAACTGACCAGTTGCAACCTAAAGCTTCTACTGCACTCTTGCTGCTTCTTCGCATGTACATCTCTCCCTCTTGTGCAATATTGCTTCATCATCGAGCTTTTATTTTTTTATTTTATTGTATTGGTTGATTACCCCTCAGGGGGCACTAATGTCTACAGCAGTGGATGATATAACCCCTATAAAGCCTGATCATTACTGTAACATACTCATCTAATTCTGCCGTGTTGTACCAGTCTTTTGTAATCTGTCAATCAAATTCCTTTAGTTATTTAAAGTAAAGACATAGTCAACAAAGAACACAATTAGACCACACATTACTATCACCACAGAGACACAAACTTGGACACACAAGCAGCCCGAACATAAAGGGCTGTGTTCGTGACAGCTCTAATCTTTTGTTGTGCTTCATCTGACAGCAGCAGTAAGGTATAATTGAGAGCTTAACATGGAGGTGCAATCATGGCGCTCCTTTGTTTGGTCTCCTGGTTAGCGGTCACATTGAGCATTACTTGCATGAGTAGGAATGAGTCACACAGTGAAATAGTTACTGTAGTTTGACTTATTTTGGATCGTTTTTAGTCTGACGTAATTTGGTATCCATAGAAATGAAAGTGTGGAAAACATTTGGATTCCAGGTACATTTCTGACTTTGATTTCAAAGTGGAGGATTGCCGTGTCAGATTTTCCATGGATTTACATGTGTAAACACTTTTGCACTTCACAAACTACATGATTTTATGACTGTAGAGCCCTTGTAAGATAAAATAAATACTTATTAGGACATTTGACTTTATGGGCTTGACAGGACTCACTCATGACGGACTTGTGCCCAGTCTTATCCTTTTGCAGACATGCTTTTAAAAAATGTGCCAGCACTCAATCAACACTCATTTTATGTGGTCTAGGCTGGAGTTAAGACCCTGAATGTTTACCCCATAATTCCAGAGCAGAAGTTCACAAGTGTGAGGAGCGTACAGGAGATTTAGATTCCTCCCAAACCACCTCACTTGACCGCTCTCATGTTTCATGTTCTCTGAGAAGCAGGAAAGTGGAACTGGAAATTTTCTCTGAGAATATTTTGAACATATATTTTTTTTGTTAGTTTTAGTTGATTTTCGTTTGTTTGTGTGTGTAGATCTAAAATACAATAGCTATAACTCTGTACACTTTTAAAATGATCACCACTTTGTCTCCTTGGTCTTTTTGTGGTATGACTTTTTATAGATTAGGCAAAATTATAATTTTTCAGGAAGTTAAAAAAAATGCTTTACCACTAAATGGATGAATATTTCATTTATTTTTCCTATTACAAATTAACTTTTTGTACCTAAATTTGGTTAAAACTTTAAAATACCCACTCATCAACATTGAAGGTGGTCAACAGCACTGTCCAGGGGCGCCACCAGAAATTTTTTGGGCCCCATTAAAAGTTATCAGATTGGGCCCTATCCCAAACCAGATCTGCACAGTTTCTCAAAGAAAGCATCTGCGAAGCAAATTGATCAATAAATATGATTAAATATTTTAAAAGCCAAGTTATTCCTATTGAAAATAAAAATAAGCTTCAACAAGTGAAAAAAAACATCTTCAGATAAAATAATAGAAAAGATAGTGAATTAAAAACAATGAGCTATACCAAACTTTCTGGCATTTAGACCCCTTTAAGAATTTAAGATGATTTTATTGATCACATAATCAGTCAATCGATCAATTGGTGACTCTAAATTGCCCTTAAGTATGGATGTGCCTCTATTTGTTCTTGCAGTCAGCTGGTGTCTGGTCCAGGAGATACCCTGCCTCTTGCCCAATATCAGCTGGGATAGGCTACAGCTCCTGTAACCTCAAAACGGATAAGCTGAATGGATAACAGATGGATGTATGGATAACTCCTTATTCTTTTGCTTTGCTTTTATGTTTCGTATTATGTTTATCATTCATCTTTGTATTTCCATTTAACATTTTTGTTGGTGTTCCCCAGTCTTTAACTCCCCTGAAATATCCTATGATTTTGCCACTTTTCTGCTCTCTTGTACAGAGTAATGCTTGGCTGACATATTTTTGAGGGCCAACACAGAAGTTAGCTTTGCACTGTTTCCGTTGTCTGCAAGCTGACTAAAAGCTTGCAGATTTTTCACAGTGTTTTGGATCATTACTGATAATACGCTCTGTGGCGAACAGAAAGTATGAAACTTAGAAGTTCTGCCCTTTGTGATAATCTTAGCTTGGACGTAATTGCCGAAGATGAAAAGCTACTATGAAACTGCAAGATAGAGGTTATACTTCTAGGTAACTACAATATTTCCAGTGTAAAAAATCCTATTTTGACCTCTTGTTTGAGAGTTTCCTCATAATTGAGTGACCTGATCAAGTTGGTCCTCATGCTGTGGCAATAGTGTATGAATAATTGATTACTAAAGAACAGTCAGAAATGCTTGCTTTTGGGTCCCTGGCAATTTTTGTAGTCCTTTTTGCTGTTAGTTGGCAACAGTCATTATAAACACACAACAGTTGAAGATTTTAAAGCATGCAACATTAGATGCATTTGATTATTTCACATTAAACTTAAAAAATCTCATGTGCGTGTGTTCATCACAAACCTTATTATAGGCATTTATCCAAAGCCGATATTCTTAATCTCATTTTCTCTGGAGGGTTGGGAATCACGAAGCAGTAAATACTAACACTTGTGCATTTTTGGACTAATTTCTGCACCACTCTATGGCGTTTTAAGGGCAGTTGAATTTGTATGAAATGCACCCTGTAAATACAGTTTGATTGAGTGACTAATTTATTGGATTTCTTATAATTCATAACTACTTTCATAATCACAATACCAGTAATAACAATAACAATTATGAACAGGTTTACCATTATCTATACAATACTTGAAACAGTACAATAATGTGACCAAACTGCCGCTGAATCTCGTCCATTTCAGACACCTGCTCTGCTGCTGTTTTCATTTCCAGTAGCCACGGGTAAGACTGAGGCTAACTCCATCTTAAAATATTTCTTGAAGTTATGATTTACAGTAAACTTCTGAAATATTTTTGCACTTGTTGTATTTGGCCCTGAGAGACTGTGATGACTCCTGCCCCTCAGTAATGTATATCTCCCTGCGTAGCTCCAAATGAGTCTCAAGGTTGCGGTAAGACAGGAAAAAAAAGCCTGAGTATGTGGTGAGTCATATTTACCTTGTTAAACCACCCTAGTGTTCTGTTTTCCTCCTCTCGACAGCTCACTGTTGTCCAAAGATGAGGCTCCCAAATCACCGCTCACTGGCCTGTTGCCAGACCACAGAAGGATTGATACCATCCCAAAAAACACACTTCACACTGAGCACGGCTGAAACCCTTTTCTTTGGCTGGTTACTGTGGCAGACAGAGAACAACCTGGAATGATCTATTATGGGTACCTTGATCCATTACTCATTCTCAGGCATCCCACAGTTTTCAATTACACAGTGGGAGGTAAGATCGCAGCAAGTAATGCTGAATTTACATTTCTGTGAATGATTAGAGCTGCAACTCCAAAGTAAAACAGAGATAAAATATTTATTTATTCATTTATTTATTGCTTTGACATTACTTTACATAAGAAGACAATGCCATCTTAACCTAATCTTGGTCTAAAACACCAGCAAACTGTCATGTAGTATCGAAATCCCATATTGAAAAATATGTTACATATCATATTCCAAACATGGTCCTGACCAATTTGCTCTTGCAAATATTTTGCTAACTCCAACATTTTGACTTTTATCAATTTGATGTGTACTTTTTTTGTGTGGAGGGCAAGGCAAACTTTCAACCAAAGTACCATTGGTCCTTACACAAATCAGTGGTGCTTTACATAACCAAAAACAAAGACATTATAACGCAATAGCATTGGTGCATTTTTATAATCTTCAACAAGGTTCGAACCCAGATAAATCTTAAATTTAATTCATTGTAACTTTTAAGACACTTTTCCAGTGTTAAATTAATACAGTCGTTTCAGTTAATGACCATTTGAATATATGTTATTAGACATACTATAAGTGACTGCCTGTTTAAATATTTGTTTATGAGTCATGAAAGATTTTAAGCTGTAAAGATGGTTGTTAAATTTACGCTAAAATGCCAACAAGATCCCATACTACAACAAAAAACAGATATCTTATTTAAAGCGGAAAACTAAATTTTGGGGGCCATAATATCCTCTCATAATTCCTTTAATCCATTAAAGCATATTTAAATCATCTATATGAAAACATATATGCATATTTTAAATGATACAACCATCACCACCTCACTTGCCATCTGTATCCACAGCAAACAAAGACCAAGCCTTTAGTTGTTCATTATTAATCCAGATGCTTCCCAAAAATATCCCCCCTCCCCTCGTGCTAATATTTACTCGCACAGCAGAAATCCTGAAATGCCTTTGGGAAGTTAGTTTTTAAGAAGGTTCACAATGTAAGGTCAACTTCTCTGTCGGCAAAACACACAGATTTAAACTTTAGAGACGGATTTAACATGAAATATGTAATCCCAACCAGGGAGGTTTGGACTCGGACAATATTCCAACAACCTCACACTGAGAGAGCCAACAGTTCGCTGCCACCGCCTCACGTCGCTTTACCAAAAGTCTCCCCTCATCTTAGCTGGAGTCTCTCTGTGTGCTGCCTGTTTGCCTTTACTTCCCAAATCCCTGGGAGCAAACAGGAGCATGGGCAGATTAGTTTAATATCATCCTTGGCACTAAATACACAGAAGTGAAATGTCATCCGTGTCCCTGGGTATAAAAATCAAAATAAGAAAGTCAAACCAGGGCTGTCCTGTTAGAATAAGAGCAAAGGGCATCAATTCAATCCAGGTATAATTACATATTGATGTTTGGGGTTGTGCCATCTCTTCTTCAAATGTTCCCTTTTACGTCTATCGTTTTATGCTGATGACACATGCATTTCAGTAGAGCTAAAAATGGAAAAAAAAAATACAAGGAAGTCATATTAGGGCTGCCTGGTTAGAAAGAGAGCAAAAGGGGTCATGAAATCTCAAAAGGATTACATATTGATGTCTAGAATTTGAGCTGTGTAAAGTGCTTTCTGTATCCATTTAGCTGATCCTACTCTATGCTGATGACATGTGAATTTACGTTGAATTTTTGTTGTAAACCTGTTATTTCAAAGTACTAAACCTTACTCATTTTTCCCCCTTATTTTTCATATTTGAGCCTACAAAGGCTCGTGCAGCATCTTAAAAGAACACAAGCTGAAGTCTCTCTGTGTGCTGCAAACGAAGAGGTAGCAGGAGTATTGGTTAAAATCATTTTTCCTTTAAATGTTAATCCTATTAAGTTTCCACAAAATGTAGTACCATTAGCATAGAAGGATAGACGCATTATGGAACAACTGATGGACAGCAGTAAATGTTTTATTTTTCCCTTTGCTCTATATTTAACAGGGCAGCCCAGACGGACTCTGAAACCATTAATAAAACTTTAGGGTTAGAATGATTCACTAAAATTAGAAAAGAATAAAATGCTGCCCTAGCATCTTAAACTGCCTTCTGGTATATTTTAATTGATTCTCCTCACAAATAACCACAGATGTGTGCTTGAAGCTGTGCTTTCTCTCCTTTAATTGTTCCTTATATGTCTATCCGTCTATGCAGATGACATGTGCATTCACAAAAACAATGACTTAAATCAGTCATCTGGCAACTCTAACCGTGACCCTGTTCTTTATGTAAGTCTTAAAGATCCAAGCAAATACATTTATCCCTGTATGCTGATGACATGCATTTGTGCAAAATCCCTAAAGGCTCAAAATTAGAAAAATAAGAGAAAAAAAATAGAAAAAGTCAAATCAAATATGTTTTGATTACTCAATCTGCATTTGTATAGCAGATACTTTACAAAAGACTAGGTCAATGCTAAACTTTTTTTAAATTTAATTTTATCCCTCTATACCTTTTAGAAAGGAAGAGAGGGATAGAGAGGCAGGCGAAGACAAAAAGACTAAAAGGAGAATTCATGATGTTGCTAAATTTATGGAAATTTGTCAACATCATATTTTTCTGTTGAATAAAAATCTATTAGAGGAAAACCCCTTGAGATGTGGTATCTTGTTTTCAAAAAGGTCCTCTTCTCTATATGGTTCAAAACATACCTATTCTGGTAGTATTAGCAATACTACAATGCAATCAATAGCGACTGCTATTGATAGAGAAATTGGTCTGATATTATCATTAACTGCTTTAATGATTATATGTTGGAGGGGACTGATGATGGCAGTCATGGTTACAGTGACATGTGACTTTAATTGACTGATCTTTCCGAAGTTAATATAAGGATATGCAATGATAATGGCATGGGGCCAAAGGAAAGGCCAAATATTTGCAATTATATACAGTAAGCTTTGTAGGTCCAGTGCAGCAGTCTGTCCACACCAACAATCCCAAACAACCTACAAGACAAATTTTAGAGACAATCACAAGAGTGAATGGACATAAGGACAAAAAGAAAGAGAGAAATGGGAGAGAGAGTGTTGGAGCAGTAGAGGTAGAGGGAGGATCTCAGTGTGCCAAATCCCCTGGCAGTCTAAGCCTATTGCAGCTTAACTATGGGCTGGTCCAAGCCTGAGCCAGCCTGAACTGAAAGCTTTATCAAAAAGAAAGGTTTTAAGTCTAACCTTAAATGTAGAGAGGGTGTCTGCCTGTTGAAATCATTCCAAAGAAGAGGAGCCTCATAACTGAAGGCTCTACTTCCCATACTACTTTTAGAGACTGATGGTATCAAGGACAGGCCTGTACTTTGGGGTCATAATGTCCTAGGGGGGTAATATGGCATCTCAAGCTCTTTAAGATATGTTGGTGTCTGACCACTGAGAGCTTTGCAGGTAAGAAAAAGAATCGTGATATACATTTTAGATTTTGTGGGAAGCCAATGACAAAAGCTAATACAAGCGTAATGTGATCTTGTCTCCAAGTTCTTGTCAGTACACGTGCTGCAGCATTATGACTCTGCTGAAGAGTCTTAAGCAACTTGCTGAGACAGCCTGATAAAAGAGATAATCCAATTTAGAGGTAACAAAAGCATGGACTCGTTTTTCAGGGTTAGGGTTAGGGCAGGATTGGCCTGATTTTTGCAATGTTAACAAGATTTAAGAAGCATGTCCTAGAAATGTCTCAAGTTGTTCCAGTTTTCCTTTGGCTGCTCCTTCATACGTATATCCTTCTTCGCAGATGACACATGCATTTATGTGGACACTCTGAAGGATTAAAAATTAAAGAAAAAAAAAAGTCAAAATGGATTTTAATCAATAATCCAGCTACTTCTTTGTGTACTGCCTGAGTCTTGAAGAAAAAGCAAATGACTCAGAATGAGAGCTAAAGCTAATAAGCAGGCCATGGCTAATCTCTTGGACAAACGTCCTCTCTCCCTATGTGGCTTTCTTTTCTCGCTTTATAAATAATGTATATTTTACCAGCGAGCCAAACACCTCGACACAGCCACACAAGACTCCCCCTCAGTGTCTCTTTTGACTTTTTGAGTTCAATCTGGTCCCTCCCCCAGCCTTATTGGTTTACTTTAATTAACGATATTGAAGGAAGGGGCAATCGAGGAGGGGTGGCGGTGGTGAGGAAAAGGAGGAGGAAGGGAGTGGGAGGATTTGGGGTGGCGTAAATACTGAAAACAAACAAGAGTGCTGAATGGGAGGATGGCGGCGGGTGCAGTCCCGATGCCGCTGCGCAGACGGAAGGGGACACATGGTGTAAGCAAACACTCGTAATTGCATTAGATTCCCCTGGCACATGGGTAATCTAGCCTCCCCGCTCCCCCCCAACCCTGTCCCAGAACACAACAGGACACATCTCCGGCTTCTCTCTTGCTCTCTTTGTCACTCTCTCTCCTCCACAAATTATTGATGTAGAATCCACAGCGTGGTCATTGATCATTCAGCAGGCGCAACAGAGGACTAATTATCATTTGTGGGGCTGAAATGCAGCTTGTATTTGAATGCAGTCATATTTTTGTGTGTATGTGCGCGTGCGTCTGCTGCGTGCGTCCCATTAAACAGTTGTCCTGTTTGATATTTCATTCCTCAGCCCACATGTCTTGAGAGTATGAGCAAACACATTTGCTTGAATGGGATGTTCCCTAAGCAAACGGGGAAAATCTGGCCATGATATGAATATCACTGACAGCCAATGATAATTAAGATGGTTTGTTTTTGCTCATTATTAAGATGTTTGCCGCACAAGTCTCCAAAAAAGCGGTAAAAATGGCCTGAAGACACTTTTGAACCCATTTTGTGCTCACTTCTATGCAGGCACCTTGTTGACTTGCTTTAATTCAGGGCAGAAAGTGTCTGTAAGAACAGAAAAATCCACTAGATGGTGTCGTAATATCCACAATGACCAAGATCCACACACCAACATAATAAATACTCTGAGCTTAGACTATCAAATCTTTTTAGAACATTTGTTTGTCACTGCAAATACACAGGACTTTTTAAAGAGTTAGTGCAACAAAAAAGGAGCAGATTGCTGTGTTTGCTTGAATTCAGCTTGTTAATCAAAACTATACTTTGTCTATTATTCATGTGCTTATGTGCTCTGTATTTTGACAGAATTCTAGCTTTACATTGACATTTCCCAGATACTCCTCTTGTATTTTCCAGTCTTAAAATTTCTTCTCTCATCCCGGGTAGTTAAAGAAGCAGCAAAAACAAGCTGCAAATCCTAAATAAAGAGTGAGGCAGCATCTCAAAAACAGGTAATGAATAATTCCAGCACCTGTAGAGTAAAAGCCGTCGTTTAGTGCGACTGTTTACAAAGAAAAACTGATTTGTACGTGTGGAGTGAGAGAGACCGAGTCAGGTCACCCACACAAACATGAAGAAAGGGGACGCTGGAGGAAAAGTCTCAGATCTCTGATGGTATTTAGCGGATCTGCAGGGCTTTGAGGGAAAGCTGCAGTGCTAGAAGGTTTAAAATTGTGTGGCCCTGGGGCCAGAAAAATAAACAACGCTTCACAGTGATTAGGACTTTATTAAGGCACACAAGTCCCCGGCCTAGATCAGGCTTATATCTGAGGAGAAAACATGCCAAAACAGAGTTTTGGTAACACTTATAATAACTGCACACCATTAAGCATCAGTGGAGTATTAATTAGTGTTAGTAATGCAAAAACACATTATTTATCAAGCATTATTAATACATTCAATGTCAGTTATTATAATCAGGATTTATCAATGCATTGTTAAAGGAGTTGTAAATAATATCTTAGTTCTACTAATAAATTTCTCCCCTCTTGAGCTGTTGTATGCAAGACTTTTACTTTGAAACTTAACCATACATGCAGTTGGAAATGTTTTGAATGATTTAAGTTTTAATTGTGAATGTCCAATTCAACAGAGAAATTTTAAATAATGTGTCATAAACAAAGAATTACGTGTGTATTTTGAAAATTCCAATATACCAAATAAAGAGATTAAAGAAATGAAAGTAAAACTTTTCTAGGGAATTCCAAATGATTGAGTCCTTTATTTTGAAAATCCAGTCCACTGAGGAAGTTTATATATTAAAACTGAACTCTTTATATTTGAGAACTATTAATGTTACAATTTTAGACCTTTTTTGTAACAATTCAGTCTATTTATAAGACCATAAAAACTTCAATGTTTACAAAGACTGTGTTCACTCAGAATGACATTTTACTGATTAAGACTTCTATTTTGAAAATGGACAACTCGACAGATCAAAGAAATGTATTTCAAATGATTACAGCTTATATTTCTGAAATCCAATCAACTTTTAAAATATTATAAATAGTTTAATTAAAAAAAATTAACCTCTTGAGGGGAAATCCAGTAAACAAAGTGCGTTTTTCTAAGACTCCAATTTATGAAAATGAGATTATGCTTGAATACCATTAAAATGACTTTTCTTTTGAAAAGCCAGTACATTCAATATATATTTTCAGGAATTTAATTTATAATGAATTAGGCTTTTGTTTTGGTGATTTTATCTTTTTTAGATAGAGTAAAAGAAAATAATGATGATAAAAAAGGTTTTTTATTTTGAAGGTCTAGTATTCTAAATTGAGATTCAGAGGGTTTATTTTATTATTTGGGTTTTTATTTTGAAGTCTTAGATTCTCTTATGAAAATACCTTTATTTAGCAGCTTTTATTCTTCATAGTGACTCTGAATCAGAGATTTAACAGAACTCACTTCGAATGATTTAGGTTTTAATTTGAAAATCCAGTCTTCTTGAAGGAGAAAGTAAATATTACTTTTGGATGATCACAGTCTACAATTAAACCATAGCAAGAATAAGAAAAGGGAAACACGTGGACATGCAGGCACCTGAATTAATTATTCTTTTACTTATGAAGAGGTTGGTGTTTACTAATATTTGACAAATTCGTCATTAATGTTTGATAGTGTGCAGTCATTCTAACGTGATGCTTACTTTTCTGTGACAGTCCTCGGCTGTTTTTGTTCTTGGGAAATTACCTGAAAGCTTAATGAAGGCTCTGCAGTACAGGATGACTTCATCATTTAAATCCGGCTGATTACACGTGTGTTATTAACTCCACAGTGCACACAATTAGCTTCCATTGACCGCCCCTATAATCACCACCTATTGGATTAAGAACGACTCCCCCACACAAAATGCCCCATCTCTAATGACTGACAAACAAACAACCAGGAGAAAGCAGAGAGGCGAGCAGGAGGAACACCCACCAAGCTGCTTTTAAAGTAATATCATTTAAGCCCCGGACACCCTAACAAAGTCTGTCATGTCTAACCTGGATCCTCACCTGTTTGGGAGAAACCAAACAGCCCGGGGTAATCCCTCGTCCCCGGGGCACTGGATGAAGATTTACCCACCCAAGAGCTCCATCCTGCCCTGACAAGTTAGTGAACTGAAGGGCCCGGAGAACACCCACAGACACAACCATCAGGGTATGCTCTTTTTCAGGCACAAGCCTCACCATCAGGACTTTACTTTCTTTAAAAAAAAGAAGAAGAAATAAGATGGCAGAAAAAAGTGGAAGTGCACATAAGTGTTTGCAGGAGTAAACAACAGTGGGACTGGAAATTGAAAAGTCTGCTAGCAAAACTGAGTGTATGATGGCAATGATTAAATTTAAAAATACACATTATTAAGTTGTGATTTTATGAACATACACGTGTCAAAACATAGAGCTGTTGCCAAAAATGTATGCTGGGCATTGGAGATATTTCTTATTAGATAGAAATAATATATAATATATATAGAAAACCAGCGTTAAAAAACCCCAATAGAAGTATCCAGATGAGGAGGAAGTTTTCAACACAAATAAAGCATATTTGAGGCTTAAATATGTGACAATTATATTTTAATCTCACAATCATAATTTGAAAATCCTGGATCCTTATCTGTAGTCTGTTCACCTCTGAAATCCAAACTCTCCTTCCTTGTGCCAGGACCAACATTATCTAAAAATTTCATCAAATTCCACAGATAACTTTTTGAGTCCTTCTTGGTGGAATTAGTAATTACATGTGGTGTGATGAATAAATTAAGGCTTTATAATCCTGATGTGCCCGAGCTTTAGCTAATTGCAACAATGAGTCAAACACTTTTTAACTATTAAATGTGCAAATGGAAGTGATCCAAGAGCACAAACCTCCACCAAGGCATTTCCGAAGTCCTGCTTCAGATCACTACCAAAATCGAATCACTTCTCCCTTGATGACCATGACCAACATCCCCTACAGACGACTTTTTTATTTATCATCAAAAATGTTGAAAACTTACATATCTCACTATGTAAACAAAAATTTTAAAAAGTACCCCTTTATCCCCCCCCATGAATACTGTAATAACATTTTCAGTAATTTTACTTCAGCCTAAACATAATGTAGGTTTTATAAGCATTTCTGAAAACAGTATAATTACCCAATAAATGTATTATTTTTTAGCAATTTTCATTGAATTAACATTAAAATGAGAGCAGCTCTGAACTAATTTGGCACTTTTATGTGGTACTTTTTATAATGCTTTGCTTATTCATTGAATATAGTCTCATGAAACATTTTTGAAAAGTCCTCCCATTGTGTATGAAAAATAAAAAGGAAATATTTCTCATATAACAAAACTCCCACGAACTGAAATGGGCTTAAAAACATATTGTTGCTGTCAGGCTAAAACCTCTTGACTCCATTTTTTATGATTTCAATTTTTCCATAACAGAGCTGTTTTTCACATTTCATGTTAGTGAGTGGGTTTATATAAATTTCTTACCAATTAAAAGTACAAAAAGCATTTGGATTAGGGATAATGCAGCATTTTTTCATTTAAACTACAGCGAAAAGAATAAAAACCTTATGATCAAGTTGGTCTGTATGCACTGTTTTTATGATGCAATATCATCAGGTTTTAGTTGTGGTACTATGGTAATACTGTGTAACAGTAAATGAACAAAGAGACGTGCAGCTGATTGATTTTTCTACCTCTCTGCTCGTTAAGAAAGCAGCTTTAAAAGCCTCAGCGCTGGCTGCACAGGGATCAAATCTCTAACCACTAATTGGCTGTTTCAAGGAGAGCCCAAACTGGAAAATGTTGCCTCATGATCAGAGGCATCACTGCTCTGAAACACTGTTTTTGTTTGAAGAAATAAGGGCAGAGATTTTCATTATTTAGTTGTTTTTTTATTCCTCTGTCAAAGCTAAAAATCTCCCGCCTAAAAGCACAAATTAAACAAGGGGAAACAGGAGGAACAATCAATCTGGGGTCTGCAAGATCTTAGTTTGTGATGTTGATTAGGAGTTGTGTTTTCTTCCCTGTAAATGCAGTGTTAGTACAGGTCCACTAGGGGGAGCAGTGCTGCACAAAATCACACTACATTTTCTCACAAAGAAGCATTTTTACTCTCAAGTCTGCATAATTTGTTCACATGTCTATGATCTATCATTATGGACACTTTCATCCTTTCATTCTGTGTCTTTTGCTTCTTAATAGAAAATTAAAGTCCTTTTAGCATTAAGATGGAACGTAATCACATACATTACACTGAAATCTCATAGTTTGTGCATTTGTACATTTAACATCACGGTTGCTTCTACATATTTATTTTTACACGAATCATGCCTGATAACATACATGCTTTTTAGTCATAGTGCCTTACCACTACATCCATCTACTTATAAACACATTTGGTGATCTGAAGCAGAAGGAGACTCAGATTTTGTTCAGGTTTTTTTTTTTTCAAACAGGCAGATTCAATTATCAAACCTCTTTCCAAAACAAATAGACAACCCACATTATGAGCAATAGCTGTCTGATGATGAAATTACGTAAGGCTACTTACTGCCTCCACCAACCAACTCTGTAGTCATAGTTTTCCATTTGTCCGCTAATTGGTTGAAAAAAATCACAAGTGGAGCAATTCTATTTCATGTTGGGGAAAAAAAATCTCCAATTATTGTTTTCAACACTGAGCTTAATCAGGCACAGGCACTTATCAAAAAACCCATTCAAAAGTCTCATAGACTTTGAGACCAGGAAACTCGAAATGCTAACTAACTTTTGCATTTATGGACTAATGGTGCATTCCCTTTACATGTCCAAGTTGGAAAACGTCATCTGGAACGCCCTTAAAGTCGGAGGTCCCACTGGGAAACTTGGACAACCCAGTGCCTAGTGCGTAAATGGTAAGTAAACGCAGTGCATTATTACCTAAAAAAGCATTTTAGGGTTATTCTTATGCACTGAAATCAATCACATCAATAGTTTTGTACATCGTCTGCATGTAGACATATTGTTACGATGACTCTGCGTGAAATCGTCTTGTTGCATGGTGTTAATGTCAGTTATAAGCTATCAATTATAACTGCAGCTGTTACTAAAAGTGCCACAAAATGTGAAAACTTTGAGTCCCAGTTGTATATAATCTTAGGAAAAAGTGTTTTAGCACTAAAGTTACAGCAATAGTTATTATTTTATAATGTAAGTTTTATTGATGTGCTTTCCAACTTCTGTTCTGCCTGCTTTGGACCATTTAAGGTGTTGAAGCTAACAGAAATGCAACCATCTTACAACTTCAGCATTGAATCACACAGAGTCCACCAAACTTCATATGCAGAGTTCGGACCATTCTTGTGACTGTAATATTTGCTATGCTTCTATTTTTTTGGCACTCCTTGTCACTTTAAGGCTCCCTTTCTCACCTGGGCCCAGTCCGCTCTGATGGGTTGACTGGACAACTCAATGGTAACTGGTAGGACATCACTCTGGTAGGTCTATTTGGTGGGGGGGCTGAGGAACAAGCCATTTCAAGAAGATACTTGTGCCACAAAGAGGGGAAGAGAAGTCATTATGCCACAGGCTTTTTGTCTTGTGCATAGAAGAACTCCATCAGGTGGGGGATGCATGTACAACACTCTCAGGCATAAATAAGACAAATAAAAAAACATTCAATGAGCTCCTCAAGTGTTATAAAAATGTCCACTCTGACTCAAGGATGACCTAATTAGAGGTTACATGAGGTCACTCTAATCTTACAACAAAGCATCCACACATACTGTTAACGAAATAAGATGCCTATCAGTCCACAAACACAAAATATAACCCTCTCTTCCAGACCAGTGGTTCCCAACTGGTTGGCTGGGGCACCCTGGCCTGCTTTAGTCTAGGTGCACCCTACAGATTTTTACAACCAAAAGTTTTTTTGTTTTTATTTTATGACAAAGCACCAATGAATAAATATTACTTATTTATTCTTTTTAGGTGCATTAATATTCTATAAAACGACAAATTCAGGAACTTTTATTAATTTTTTTGAAACCTTCGAGGGATCACAGTCTTAAACAGAATTTGTATGTGAAGGGAATCCTATTTCAGGATCTCTTACACATAAAATTAACCATTTTTTGTTTGTTTGTCCAAAAAGTGACTTGTCAAGTTAATATGGGTGTTTCTGAATTAATGAAACTGAACAAAATTTTGGGTAATTTATTGCATACATTTTAAGAAAGTGTTTCAGAGGTAATACAGTTAGGCATTATGAGACAAGAGTTGATAAAACTAATCATATGCATATGGACGTGAATACGGAGCGTCTTTGGATTTAGCCTGATTAAATGTGTAGATTGGACAAAACAGGTTTGAAACCATCGCTCTAGTCTAGACTCACCACTGTAATGGAAGCATATGTTATTACTATTATGTGGTGGTTCTAAGCTGCATGAAGCTCCTTCTTTCCACAAAAACATTCAGAAAAAAATGTTTTACAGTCACAAAATTTATAGACTTTACCATTAAATTGCGGTCTGGTCAGCTCCATTAGTCTCTCTTATCTGCAGACTGTAACCACATTAATCATTGTCTGCTTTAAGCTTTTAATAATGTCCACATACATTTGCGTTCTCCATTTGTTACAATGTTCAGATAAGAAATAAGAAAATGAAGTAGCTTTAAAAAGTCTGCTATTTGTCAAAGTGTGAGTGATTTATCTTGATTATCATGAAGAGACTGTCGGCTCCTCATGTTTTCATCTTTTATGTTCACATGTAATTGCATCGGTGCATGTTCATAAACATTATTGAAGCAGGATTTTTTTAAAGTTCACTTTGTTTTATTTCTTCATGTATGAAATTGATTTCCTTTCAAAGATTCTTTCCTCCCTCTGAAGTTCATTTGGACATTTTGTTTGTTTGGATCTGAATCCCCTAAAATCCCCCTCCACTCTGCTAAGAGCAAAAAACAACTTATTAACTTAAAAACAATAATTTCCCATGAGCATCACTCTCGGAAGCTTTATGCCAAGATTTTTTCTCACATCCACTTGATTTCTTTGAGCAATAATTAACAGAATGAGGATTTAGTGTCCTCGTATCACTCAGAGGACGAGTTTGAACCCTGAGAGCTCACAGAGCCAAGTAAAAATTTAAACTGGGAACAAAAACATATAAGCTTTATTAAAACAGTGGCTGCCAAAAATCTTCTGCTGAAACATTTATGAAAACTGAAAAACGTCAATGTGTGAGTGTTTGGAAGAGGTGTGTGTGCTTTTGATACACACAAACCCACCGGTTGAGGACCAACAATCTTAAACTCAAAGGTTTTACTGTGTTAGTCACAAAGTTACAAAAAAAACATATTATTTTGATCCTGCCAAGAGTAGAGGCTAATGGCTGAGAACCATGCATCCATGAAGGCATCTCTATCTGAAATCAAGAAGACTATAGAAATGCTCTCAAAGCACAAACCTCCACAAAGGCATTCAAGAAAATGTTAGAATATGTGAGGAACTGCCGTATCATGCAATGTTAACAAATCCTTTAAAAGTCCCTGATACACACCTGCATTCAGATCACCGTCAAAATCATTGTTCCTCGTGCCAAGACCAACTGTCACGATGAGTTGGTGGTGAAAATGAAGAAAATTGCCCAATCTCCCAATTTTAACAAATCTTTAAAAAATTTCCTGGATCTCCATCTGGATCCAGACCACCACCAGAATCAAATTACACTTTCCTTGTGCCATGACCAATATTCCTTGAAAATGTCATCAAAATCTGTCACAAATTTTTTGAGCTATTAGCAAAAGTGTTGAAAAGTGCCCTATCTCTCAATGTTATCAAATTCAAATCCTGGACATGCATCAAGATTTGGATTCAGATCACCACCAAAATCAAATCACCTTTCCCCAACATTCCCTGTAAATATGATCCAGATCTGTTGACAACGTCTGGACCTATTATGGAAATGTGGGAAATCTATCTTCTCTTTTGCGCTTTGTTTAAAAAAGAAAAAAACTCTAAGTCCTGGATTTGCATTCAGAGTTGGAGAACTACCAATATCTGATTACTTCTTCCTCTTGCCATGACCAATATTCCCCGAAAATGTCATCAAACTCCGTCATGAACATTTTGAGTTAATATGGAAAATTTGGAAAACTGCCTTATCTTGCAATGTTGACAAATAATTTTAAAGAGTCCTTGATCTGCATCTGGATTCATATCACCACCAAAATCTTCAATCTCTTCTATGTGCCATGACAAACATTCCCTGAAAATGTCATCAAGATCCGTCATCAACTTTTGTAGTTATTAGTGGAAATGAAGAAAATTGCCCTATCTCACAATGTTAAATTAGATTACATAGAAATCTCTTAATCCCTGGGGACAACTCCCTCAGGAAATTAGGAAATTCTGTGAAAGTCTTCACAGACGTCCTTTATATGCGTTGGGATTTGGATTCCCTGAAAATCTTATCAAAATCTGGCATTTACTTGTTGAGCTGTTATGGAAAATGTGGAAAAACTGCTCAATTGTGAATTGTTAACAAATCCTCTCAGAAAGTCTTGGATCTGCATTCAGATATGGACTCAGATCACCACCAAAATCAAATCACTTCTTACTTGTGCCATGACCAACAGTCCCTGAAAATTTCATCAAAATCTGTCATGAATATTTTTAGTTATATTGCAATAATGTAGGGAACTGCCCTATCTTGCAAGGTTAACAAATTCTTTACAAAAGTCCTGGATCCACAACTGGATTCACATGACCACTAAAATCCAACCACTTATTTCTTGTGCCATGATCTGGATATACATCTGGATTTGTATTACCACTAAAATCTAGTCACTTCCTCCTTGTGCCATGATCAATAGTCCCTGTATTTTTCAGAAGAAAGTGTTTGAATTATTTGGAAAACTGTCTTTTTCCATTGTTAACAAATAATTTTAAAAAGTCCTTGATCAACATCTAGATTCAGATTTGGATCACCGCAAAACACAACCTCATCAGTGAAAGTAATGAAACCCATGGTGACATTAAACTGTGCCCTAAAAACGCCAAACAGCACAGAAGCCATCATGAAACCATGAACGCCTGCTCTCGTACATGTTTATTTAACTCAAAGCAGGTTCATACCGGCTTCAGAAAACCTGTCCTGACTAAATTACGACCAGGAGTGAATTATGTTTCTGCTGTCTAGTAAAGATGTGCTTAAAAAGTAGTCAGTGGAAAACACATCATAAAATTTTACGACATCAAGGCGAAGGTGAAGGGCAGGAACGATAAATCTCTGATCTTCTTCTCAGCAGCCATTCGCTCTCCACATGATTCCTCTGTCAGCTGGAGAGTGCAGGACCCAATACAGTTATCTGACCTCCCAGCAGGTGTGTGGAAACGTTATAAAAACGTCTGTTTATCAACAGTAAAATATGAATTTCACAATTAGGTTTACATAATCACCATAAATACAGTCTTTATGTATAGAGTCATTTAGTATCAGTGGCTGTAATTTAGGATACTTTCACACTGCTTGGAGACGTTCTGACACTAGTGGGTGCTCCACGAGGCTGACATTTGGGCCCAAACTACAAGTGGCCCAATCAACATAGATAAACAAGGTAAAGCCCATTCTTTTACTCTTCAAATCTACATACAATAAAATAACATTAGAATACATGTTATTTATGAGTTTATTCTGAACTAGTTTCAAAACCCAAAACTTGTCATAGAAGTTGGATATTTCAATCACAGAAGTTCATTATTTCCTACTCCGGCCAAATAGGCGAAATGTTCACAATTCCAACATGAGTTTTGCGTCTTCCTATTAACTTTCAACATATTTCATGACAAACTGAAATAAACTTTTGATCTGCATGCAGGGGAAGAATACACAAACCCCACAAAGAAAAGCCCAAAAAGAGAGTCAAACCAGAAACTATCCATGCGAACACTTGATGATAAGTACAGACAGTAAAAATTATAATCATTTTACTAATCATTAGAAACCGGTTACAGATTTTTACCACTTTCTTTGTTGGGGCACTAATTCACATTAAAGTAATTACAGGTTAATGTTGGGTCGTTTTCACACCTGGACCGTTTTGGAGAGTTGGCATGGTTGGTTTGAATATAACACAACAATCAATCCCTGTTTTAGCGTAAACAACCGTGCCAAGATTGCCTGAAATAGGTGGTCTTGGTTTATTTCCATTCAGCCTCTGGAGCAGTATTTTTCTGAAGTGAGAACACAAATGCTCCAGGAACCGACACAAACAGGATGATAAATTTAGTCACAACACTGCTGTACTACTGTAAGCAGCTACAGTGGTAATCATAATTGCATTACAGCAATCAGGCTGATGAAACAGTACTACTTAGTTATAATTTTTGGATACTGCAGAGTGACTTTCTGTGCACAGGTGCAACATACCGTTAAAATATCAACAGGGTTAACATTACTCACCATCTCTACAGCAGGTCATCACAGGACTCAACAACAACGACTGATTCAATAACTTATTAGGACTCTCAGACTGCTTCAGTTCATCTCGTTTAAACAGGAGAATGTATCTTTTTCAATGCAGCTCTCTACTTCCCCACATCGTGGACAGTTTTTTACGTACTCCTCTGCATTGTTACACTGTACTACGTTCACATGCTGTCCCCCATTGTCCACCAGTGAGCGTTGAAATACCCTCCTCTTTGTGCACAGTTTTACACTTGTATCGTAAGGCGTGGCACACACAGTATCATCATCTGGATTATCTTACACAGGACATTTAAAATCCACTTTTATTGTTTTTATATTATAGTTTTGTCAGTAGTTTAACCTGCTGGCTTTCTTTCTATAATCCACAGCGCGACTGAAACCAGAAACACTGGCTGTGACTTAATGACCCAAGGCCTTGGGGGCTGGACTTGGCCACTTCAAAGTTCTGCCATATGAACATAAATGTATCCAAAGGAAATATGCAAATTTGTAGCTTTTTCTCAACTAATTTGAAACAAATCAACCCAGCTGTAGGTGTAAAAACCACCTCATTCACTGTCGCATCAATAGATAATCATAAGACTTGACCACATCAACCTGTTCGTCAACTTGTTTGGTTTCAAGAATTCATCCCTTTTACATTGAGCTGGGGGAGTTGAAACTTTTTATCACTTGCGCTTTCACCTTTACAAAGCTGGCCTCCATTTTCCTGCATCATTGTTGGAGATTATTTGCCAACACTGCTAAGAGGAGGAGTGCTTATGAATTCATCTTTGTTCATATTCTTCTTTGTACCAAAATAAAAACCCAGCTAAATATATTGTTTGTTCTCCATGGGATGGGATTGTAAATACAGAACAGTAAATGGCACTAGTTAACCTGGTCACGTTTCATCCTAGAGTATAAAAGCTTATGTTTGTTCATAAGCATAGATAAAGCATTTCAACATTTTAAGTTAGAACGCAAATTACCTTAACAACTTACTAGCAAACAACTTACCTTATTAATAGGTTGGCTTGCTAAATAGGGTTCTACATCATGTGCATGACCAGTGGGCATGGCATTTGTGTATCTATACAATAGAAAAGCTGGCTGTGATGGCATAATTACAAAAAGACCATTTTTGTTGGTGTGCACTCTGGCCCATTCAGTACTGCAGTGTGAAAAAAGAAAATACTATAATGCATTATTTTCAGAACAAAGCTCCGTTAATAGCATGTTATCCAGGTAGCATTAAGATTTGAAAGAAAGAGTGCATGTTTCGACTTTCTATCAGTAAACCCACAGAGATAACTTATTGTCTTTCTCATTATAAAACAGACCTGAATAAATTTCAGTAAGAATCACATAAGCACTTAGCTGAACATTTCTGAGTCCTCCGCAAGCAACAAGCAGACAGGTGAGGAATCTGAATGGATCCTGGATAAACAAAGTAGACACAAATCTTTATTTAGTTTGCTTTAAAAATGTTCTCATTGTATTATGCACTGAATTCTAAAATACTGAGACTCTGCACTCAGTTCAATTCTACTGTTAAGGTTTAAGCAGCCATTTTAAAGACCATGTTCATGACTCAAGGAATTAGCTGTCCTTTTTAACATTGAACACAGGTAAGTCCCACTTTTTGTGTTGACTGTGAAGATTTTGTAAATGTGGACTTGTTTCCAGGGGGTTTCCAGTCATCTTTTTTCATGGTGCATGTGGTAACAAGAAGGGTAAGGGAGGATTTACATTAAAGACTCGGCCTGTTATTGAGTATTAGCAAGATAATCTGAGGGGTTACGGTTAAATTTGAGCCTCTTAGTGTTGTTGCTGTGATATGATGTCTTCCATCACAGAAAATAACTTCACAACGATGTTTTTGTTTTAAGGTTTAAGGTTTTATTTTCAATTAGATGCATCCAATGTTAACTATTGATTAATTAATAATATCTGCAAACTTGAATGTGATAAATACAAAGCATTCTGTCCTTCTTTCAACAGATTATTTTTGTGTTGGATACAAAACACTCTCTGCCATCCAGAGCAGAGCCTCTGGCTATTGAACATTTTAAAGACTTAATCATTCGATATAACGTAAAACTTGGTTGAGTCATCAGGAAGATAATTTTCCCAACTTTTATGTTTTATTTTATTTGATTTAGCTGCAGTTACCCCAAAAGCTAATGCTCTAGGCTCTTTTTGTGAGTGTGAGATATATGATTATTATTAACTGCTGCCAAAGAAGTCACTGCTCAAGTAAAAATATGAATGGTATTTGACTGTAGGGAAAAATTAAGATAAAACAGAACAAAACAAACAAAGAAAGCAACAACAACAAAAAAAAACATATAATAAGTCTGTAGTTAGTTAGGCCATCAGCTAGTTACCCCCTCCAAACTAGAATTACTGTATGACGACACATTATATTTGACAACTCATAGATAAGGTAAGGTAACTGACCCTTTGCTGGCACTCTGAATGTTTCACTGACCAACCAATCAGAATCAGAGAGGCCCGCCTTGAAGCAGCCTGTCAGGTTACAGTCTGTCACTGTCTCTGTTACCAGAGTCTTTTTTGATGCTTTGTGGTGAAAATATTATCTTTATTTTGATACTTCAATATTGAAGATCACAAAGAAAACTTATCTACAGTTAAAGGTAAGAGAAGAATATTCCAGTTCTGACAATATTGAGTGGAAAAAACTAAAGCATTTTGTTGATGTGAACAGCCAATGTTAGATGACATTACTTATGTCACCAGTAATATTTTTTTAATATTTTGACAGTGACAAAGTTTTGATTTTTTTCATGCACCCTACTGTAATTTTGTCATACTTCTTTCACTTCAGCCAAACTGGAAAAATAATCAAGTTAATAAAATACAGTATGAATAAAAGCTGGCCAAAAAGTCAGTAATTTTCAATTGTTTCAATAGGATGAATAAAAATAACAGCATTAACTGATTTTGTCTAACATAGTAACAGTGGATCACTCCCTGGATCAATTGCCCCACTTTAGAATTTTAAATCATGTCTGTTTTTTGAAAAGGTTGGTTGCCAACAAAATGCATACAAGGACAACAAAATGGCAGGGGATCTACTGTAATAATTTCTGATTGTTTTTTAATAAATTCAAATACATACATAATGGCCACAGCCTTTAACCTTAATCAGGTCCTTTGATGGGGAGAATACTCTCATCAAGAGGTTACAGCATTAAGTTTTGTTGGAAGTGTGGCACTGGCTTCTAAGTCAAACTGCCATGTTGTAGTTTCATAATTTACACTCTCACTGTTTACACTTATGTTCAGAAAATTGTCAAAGTTGTGTTCATTCCGGAAGATTAACATGATGAACAACACATTTATGTTCTATAAACAGTTTTTTCCTCAAGAGCTTATCAGCAATAATGTAAAAACACTGATGAATCCAATAAGCCTATAGTCGAAAGAAACCAGCACAATGCTAACTTGCAGGTTGACCTACAAAAACACATAATTTCTACACATATCTGCTGGCCATAAATCAGTCGAATGCAGCTGCTGAGATAGGTTGTGGGTGGCTAAATTGTTCAATTAAATAAAGCCTCCATATGGAAAGTCACAACTCACCCTAATGAGGTTGTGGCCATTGTACTCCATCATCATACTTGGTGTGTTAAACTAAAGGGTTAAAATAATGTTTAAGTACCTTTTCAGGGTAACAGGCAAAGTTTTATGAATAAGCATATTAAAACATATTTCCTATTTGAAGGCTTCTCTGTATGTGAGTAACTAAAGTTTGACGATTATGCCATATGACATTTTAAACCTGTAAGCATTCAGCCTTTTTAGAGCAAACTGTAATATAAGCAAGTGGTTAAAAGCTAACATTAACCCTCATTGTAGGTAATGAGCCTCAAAGTAGGTTTTTTGCAGTTAAAATGGCCATATACCCATCCGTATTGAGGTCAAATTGTCATGAATTGAGGGCCATATCCATCTAGCTCCCATCATTTGTCACCAAATCTGTCTCGTGGTTAACATGTCTGAGTACATCTACTAATTTGATCCCTTGGCTGTTTGGAAATCCGTGACATTTGTGGTATTACGCTCCTGCTTGCCATTTTGTACCCCTCAAGGCCTCTCCACTGACTAAACATGGTGGTACCCTGACAAATTCAACACTCACTCACTCACCTACTCACTCCCCTCGCTGCTATTTCAGCCTGTAAGAATATACAAGTGTCACAGCCTCGGCCAGAGAGGCTGGGCTCTCAGCTGTTGATTGAGGGATAGCTAGCCAAATGGGAAGTTGCCAGATCCAAAAGGTGCAGAGATGGAGATAAATAGCTGTGGGGCTCCTCGGCATTGCACAGGAATGTCACCCAGTGAGGAGCCTTGTGATACAAGCAGCTAAATAACCTTCTCTCCTCACAGTAGTGGAGGAAACAGGAAGAGGGATAGCTCAACCCTCCTTGACGAAAGGTAAAAGGCACAGCTGACATGAAACGACACCCACCTCCCAGGGCGCACTGGGGCTGGAGGTATGCAGTCGGCCATATTGGCACAAGCTGTGAGCTTGAGTGGTGGGATGTGGGCACCTACAAAAACCACTGCAATGCTGAGAATGGGAATATATGTGGCTGGAATAAATTTATTTTTGGAAAGTTAGGGCCTTCACATGTCACTAGTCTGTAGAAGTGAGAACTGATCTGCTTGTGGGGCAATCTGTCACCAGCAAAATGAGATGCCTAATGGCTGAAAGAAAAAAAATGGAGATCAGGCAGTTTTTTTCTAGTGCCATACTTTCCCATGGGAAAACCTTTAGGTGTCTATTTTTGGGTGGAATGGGAAGGCAAAACATTTATTCGGTGAATTTATTTCAGGGCAAATCACAGAATCACAAAATGGCCGCTCAACTTAAAAGCTGCCACTACGTTTTCAACTTGTGTCCCATGTTGTTACCTTTTGTTTTGGGAGATCTCCTCTAAGTAGCCTATGACCTGATCAAGTAAGTGCTCATTAAAAATTGCAGTTCCCGATGCTGCATCAGTGTTTTGTGAATGTGTGTGAGTGTGATATGAAATACTTACGGGTACTTTGAATTGAACCTTTATCATTAGTTTGAGAATAAATGTTATTAGGTGTAAGGTAACTGCCGTGTGAAGGAGTTTCGAGAGGGCAATATGACCGGAGAAACAAGCTCAAGGACATTCGGCACCTATCATGTACCAACGGCTCTCAATATTCTCACCGAATTAGCACCCCCACCAATACTGAGTGCATCTTGGGCCACTGGGGTCCTTGCCATGAAACCCAGCTAGCTATTAACATTCTCCCTCTGAATTTTAATTTTTCAGACTGTAAATGTAATGCAGTGCAGATAATGAGCTTTGGCACTTCACCAACCATTGTTCCTCTGGACGTTTCAGTATTTGTTTGGCAACTGTTCCCCTCTCTCAGCAGGCCACTTAATCAACCGTAGATCCCTCTGAGGGACAATAGCATTGTTGAGCTAGCTCTGTTAGCCCACTGGGACCAGAGGCAACATTTGTTTTGGACTGAAGTGACCTTCGCGGCACACACATGGAGATAATATGATACTGTGGATTCTGCAGGTGTGTAGCCTGCTTATGATGCCCTCTTTTCAAGGACACGTGAGTATATTGTGGTGTATTAATGCCATAAGTTGGGTAACATTTACTATTTCCACTTTAATTCAAGGAGGGTGAAGGAAAATTTACTGTCTGTTCTCACATGTACATATGATTAAGAATCCCTTTGGAAAATTGAAAATTATTAAGTTAGATAATTCAACTTATATAAATAGTAATCCTAATATTACCCAAGTGAATAGAATTGACAAAAAAGGGTAAATCTGATCTTTGTGTGTGAATTTTTGGAATGTGCAATTAGCTTTTAGTGTTCTTAAAAATCACCAATTTTTTGCTAAGTGATGTTACTAAAATGATAATTGAGCTGAAGCTGTGTTTGAAGATGTAGGGCACAATGGCACATGTGAAATGGGACAATTCTGGCAACATTTGACACAATGGCAGCGTTGTGTGTGGCAAAATTAAACAATCATTTTCCATTTTTAATAAAAGATATGTAGAAACATGCTGCATTATTTCATTATGAAGAAGAAATAGTTGGATGGTTTTTGGATAATGTGAATTGGATTGAGGGACGACAGCTTCTGTCTACATTACACTGATTTTTTTCCCCTGAATATTCTTTTTTTTTTTTTTTTTTACCTTTTTTTTTTTTTTTTTTACCTTTTTTTTCAGTGGCTGCATAGTAGTCTTCTAAAGATAGATGCCATCAAGGTGGAAAAAACTAATAGAGGGAAAATGACAGTATTTGTAGTTTACATAAAGAGCACTGAAAGAATATTGATCAAAGTTATAGTGAAATGAAGGGTAACAAAGTTATACTTCTAGTAGAAGTCATTAATAAATTGCTTCGACACTTGCTTCTGAAAAAAAATAAATTGGAAATCAGGTTTTGTGAGGAAGAAATGATTTTGTTTAGGCCAGATTGCCATGCCCTAAATTGAGTGGTGAATAGAGGTACTAAAGAATGTATTTGTAAATGGTAAATGAGGATTGGACTTGAGTTTGGATAGCAGTTTCCCAGCCTTTCTGAAGTCTCAAAACACTTTCATACCTTGCCACAGGTCTTACCTACCCATTCACTCACATTAACCCACTGATTTTTAAAGGATCTATGTAATTTATCGGTGAGTAGCAGTTAACAGATTTATGCTCTCAATGCTCATTTACCCACGACTGCAGTGGAGGTAATTTGGAGTCTTGCCCAAGTATACATCAACATGTGACAGCCAGAGCTTGACTCAAATTTCTACCTTCTAAATGATGGTTGGGCAACTTTCCAAACTAGATCACCGACCTATTCAAGGTATACTTTTGAGATGTATGTAGAAGTACATTCACTTAATAACAGCCACGCAGAATTAGGCCTGTCTTTGTCATGGTGGATCTTCAAATACCTATTCCAATACAGAAAATGACAAAAAAGGGCAAAAGTGATGTCTCCCCTGGCAGTGTCCATCAGGTTTTATTAATTCATATGGAACATGCACTTTGTTATGTCAGACACACGGAGCCATCATATGTGTTTACAGATCTATGGACACCAGAGATGTGCACATGTGAGAGGATAGAAGGCATTGATGCCATTGAATAAGATTATATGAACCTGGTTATGGATATTGGACATGAATTTTCTCTAACGTCAGACTTAAGTTGTACTACCCAAAGTACCTCAGTCCACAAAGGGCAGAGAGGGACTTCAAAATTCAGACTCTCTATTTCAGACATGCTTTCAAAATGAGCTTCTACACCTTAATCCTGAAAAAACAATGTACCTTGATTTCAGTGGGATTAAAGCTTCTATTTGTGGTTGGTCTGTCAGATTAAGATGTTGTTTTTCAGAGGTTTTAGAGTTTATCTTTGACACATTACAGAGAAATGTGCCTGGCACACCGGTTAAATGAAAGAGTGGAGTAGTTTCCAGTGCGGCTGGATGAATTTACAGACGGATTCCATCAAAGTCTGCTGTCTACAAACTCAGAGACGGACTGAGAGGAGACATCCCACCTGTGAGAGTGTGGGTATGAGCTGATATACACAACAGCCTGAATGTAATCCAGTAAATAATATCACTCAAACCACTTCACTTTTAATGACAAGCCAAGCCAGACTGGTTTTAATTAATAGCACAGGAACATTGTTTTTAAAATGTTAAACTAACATTGGTTAAAATTATTAATCTGTTTCGTTTAATGATGAATCAGCTATGAGAGCAGGTTTTTAAGATGGAGATGTGTGGAACAGACTTTCTTCTGTTCCTGGTCTCCATCCTAACAGCAGGCGAAGAGTCAATCCAGAGTAAACATCTTGGGCAGGTGTACCGAGAGCCAAAAATCCATCACCAGCTCAGCCGAGGCTGTTTGGATCTGAGCTGCTGCTCCACTGAGGAGGCTGGAGCAGAGAAAGAGCAGAGGGACAAACCAATGCAATAAATACAGGGAGAACAAATAGCCTTAAAATGTGTTATTCAGATAAGACATTTTGCTTGAATTTCGTATAATTAATGAGCGTAGACCACTAATGAGCTATTAAACCAATTTCATTCTTATGCTAGAGGGTCAGATGTTGGACACATTTCTCCTTCATAAAGAATATGTAAAGAATGAAAAAACACATTGTAACAAATTGTATTGTTGTATGGCATCAGAATGCACGTTATCCTGTTAGACTGTCCATCTATCCATTATCTATAACAGGCATCACCAAATGGTGGACTCCGGTCCAAGTCCGGACTGCATTGCCTTTTAATTTATACTCATATGAAAAACGTTCTTTATTAAACGAAGAACAACTACAAACACTGAAGGCATTTCTTGACAGAAAGGATATTTTTGCTCAACATCTGAAAAGTTTCAGCGACAGTTTGCTGGACGAATTGGCTCACGTTTAGTACTTCACGCCATGACAATAGGGTCTACCTACATTATCTGATTGGCCCATCATGAATATGATTGACATAATGATCATCTAGTCACTTTCTGAGAGTGTCTCTGAATGATTCTGCCCTCCCAAACACTGTCTATGGGCTGTTGCCCACAAAAATGAGTGAAATATATCTTGTATAGTATATATTGAAAAGACATTGATGTGAGTTTAAGGTGACTCCTGCTTAAAAGAGGCTTAAGCACAGGATACAGATCAAGGTGCAGGATGTGGAAACCAACTCACTGAAGAGACTGGGGGTGATTTTGCCCTCGTGTGTGTACAGAATACTGCACAGGCAGACTATTGAGAAAATGGGAATGTGGGCAAAGCAACTAAATGACTTAAATGTCACGGAATGTTGTGTGCTATAGTATCGATATTGTATTATATTTAGGATGTACAACATTATCTGTCCAATATCAGCATCGGCCAATATCAGATGTTTTGCTGATATTTACAGCTGATATATCAGCCATTTATTGGCAAAATTCACAAATCAACCATAATCCTTTGCCTTACCAGGATGGGTACATTTATAAATCAAGAGTTTAATTGTTTTAACAGTCAAATGTTGTTTTTCTTGTGTTACATCTGCTCCTTACTCAAGTAGAAAACCTCAGCAACAATTCAATGTCCTCAAAGTAAAGACTCACTTTCTCGACAAAAACAAGATCAGTATAGGCGAAAACGAGTTCCAAAATATCGGATATTGGCAAAAATCCAAAATTGTGCATCCTTATATTATATCATATCATATCGCATTATATTGTATGTTTACAATCATATTGCATTAGTGATTGTCTCACAACACTGAAATATTTTTGATGTGTTTTTTGAACAAGCAAAGAGGAGGTAAATTAAAAAAAAACAAAAGCAATTTCAATAGGTTTCACAAATAGCTTAAAACTTCCATTCAATTTTGATGCAATTCCAACAATTATTGCATTTTTTATGGACAACTGCATTTTAGATCCTCCACAGGAAAGGCCTCTTATTTTTAAATCAAAGCCCAACACACTTTTTTTTCCTTCTGAGTAATTATCAGCATTTTAACCCTAATTGCCTAATGATAATCAGACACTCAAAAGAGGCACTATTGTAGGACTGAGCGTGATTAAACAGAACTTTAAGTTTGAGTGTTTCCACAGTGTAACTCTGAAACTGGAGTAGAAGTCACAGGTGTTTTAGTAATAAATAGTATTTGTTGGTTTAAATGTGTAAATCCTTCTGGAAGTGCCAGACATACAACTATGGAAAATATTTGGCTCCTGCTTTGTGAAACAAAATGGCTCCGTCTTCTCCCTCGCAGTAAATACAGAAAAGAAACCTCAAAACAAAACAGTCGAGAGGATAACCATTGATCCCCATCTAAGCCACGCTCAATCACACTTAAATGGGGCGGCTCTTCCTACCAGAGGAACCGGCACAAACCTTTAAGTCGACAGCTAATGCCCGGTTTAGTCCTCTCTCTCTCTCCTAAAAACTGCCTTGCTGCAACTTAATTCGAGTGGAGCTGTGTGGCCGGGAGCTTCTATGAGGGCCTGACACCGCTCCCTCAGCCTTCTGGTTTTCATTTTGTTGCCGCCATTCTTCTCCCAATTTCTATTTTCACCAAACGTGGGGACAAAGTGCGTCCGCCCCACCTCCTGATCCTCGGACGCCAACACCAAGACCACCACGCCACACACAACGTTGCGAGATGACATTTCCTCACCCCTCCCTTCTCCCACCCTGGCCTCCCCTAATCCAATCAGCGCGGCCTGAGTTTTTCTAATATACTGGTGGTCTCATACTCTGACTTTATCCCTGCAGCTGTGCCGGACCGCTCATTGGCAAGATTAAGGCCTCCTCAGCTCCTCTGATCATGTATTTCAATATGAATGGGACCAATAAGGGGGTGGATTATGGCTTAGTTACTTTGGAAATCCAAGGCCCCCCTTTGATGCCCCCGGGTTTGAACAGCAATGGCAGAACCCTGCCCGGTCGGCGTGGCGTGGCGGCAACGCCACCTGGCAGTCAAATGTTTGCTCATATGCGCTCATTAAACAACAGCACTCTGGCAGTGTGGGTACTGACTGCAGGCCCGATGGCGAGCCGCGGCCGCGACCAGATGGCGCCGTCACCAGTATGCCAGGTGGGGTTCGTTGTTTTGGTTGCCACTCGTGAGATGCCGCATGGACGGAGGATGGATGGATGGGGGGGCTTGAGGAGGGGGAGAAGCGTGGACGGAGGATGCTGGCAAGGAGGAGGAAGATAAACAAACACACATTGCGGTTACCTTCGCCCGTATATGTCCTCGTTTTCACAGATGCATGCTTCTTATTTTGTCCAGAAACACACAAGTTTTTGCAGAAACACACACATTTTTCTGTCTTTTAAACACTGTTTTCAAGCCTTCAAACTGTGTATGAATGGTGCTTGCCTTGATTTTTAAGGTGTTTTCTCCACAGATGTGCACAAAAATGTTGGGGAACACACAACTGCTTTTGCAAAAACAAACTTTATTCCTCTTGATTACCTCCAGCTTCATAGAAACTGTCTTTTTCTTCCTCCATACAAACAACTCCTTTGTTACACCTGAGCACTTCAGAAGCACACGATTGTTTCTCCAGACAGAAAACTGCTCTATGCAGATAAATACATTTTTATTTAACTGATACACAAGCCCCTTAATATTTGCTTATAAACTACACCTCTCGTGTACACTTGAGGCTCAAACAACCATTTTTAAAGATTTACCGAATGTCTATTTTTTGTGATTAAAAAACACTTCTTCTGACTTGTCTCAGCACATAAACTGTCTGGACAAATATTTCTGCAGGTATGAATCAACATTTTGAAGATACTTTCTTAAGTAATGCAGGAACAAATGTGCAACTGTAGTTGGAAAAGTATTCTTTGTAAAACACGGTTCAGTAAAAAATAGTACAAAAACAAATATATGATAAACTTTTTCACTGTAACTTCCTGTAAAAACAGCAACTCTATTGTAAACCTGTTTAATAACATGTTTAAAAATAACACAATAAACGCTCTGGTGTAAAACAATAAATGTTGAATTCATTTTACAGTTGTAACAAGTATATTTTTTTCTTAAAAAAAATCAAAAGCGTTTGCAAATAAAAGATTTATTCTGTTTTTATTTAACAGTTGTGCCGTGTTCATTACAAAGGTAAATGTCTTGTTTTCGATTTTACTGTTCTTGCCTTTTTAAAGTATTTTACTGTATTTTAACAGCCTTTGTTCCACAGCATGTATAAAAACACACATGTACATTTTATGCAGATGCAAGCACTTCATCTTTACTTTGAGTTGTAAAGGTTCACACATTGGGTTTTAAAGATGCACACGAGTTTCTGTGGATGCAGGCATGTATTTCTGCAAGTTCTCAAATGCATTAGTGCAGAAAAAATTTGATTTGCAGAAAAGTGCCATCAGAGTAACAAATTTTTTTCAGATGTACATAATAAACCAAGCAGATAATAAAGTTTCTTCTATAGACAACCACAAACTCCCTTATCACAAACTCATCTTGAACAATATTCTCCTCTTACACATTTAAACCTCAGACATGAACAGCATTTTTGTAAGGCACATTTTTCTGTTTGTCTTTCCATGGGTACACTCGTAATTATTTTCATTACTTGTAATGTAGAAAATTAATCTGTTTTTGTATTTGAAATTTTTTTTTACAAATATGCACATGTGCACTTTAGACAACTTCTCAACTTTATTGTCTTGTTAGGGAAATTTTCTTCACAGCCATGTAAGAGACATTTAAGAGTTACAGAAACAATAACTATGAAGAACATAAACAAAGGAAAACATCAGTGGACAAACCAGAAATGGAGACGTCAGCAAACAAAGTCATTCATGCTTCATCACAAGGAGACAATGTTCCCTGTACATTCATTTTCAAAGACACAAATACAGTGATGCAGTTTTTTTGAAACACTAATTATGTTTGTGAATCCAGGTTTGTGTTTATGCAGAAAATAGCAGATATTTTTTTAACATGCACTCACATCGTGCTGAAAGCCTCACAAAATTGAGAAGATATGCAGGCACTCGTTCTCTTTTTTCTGATCTACATATAACAAACTTATTTGATCAGTCTCTGTCTTTAACTCAATTCTTCCTTCACGGTTGACACATTTTATTAACAAATTTATTTATTCATTGCTGATTCTTCTCCTTTTCCTTCTTTTTTTATGATGAAACCTACACATTTAATCTTCATATACATTGGAAGGTTACACAAGATGTATTTTTACTTTTAGGAGACAAAAATATTCATTTTTTCAGATACAATTTTGCCCCTAACATTATGCACTTTTCTTCAGAGATGCTTTTCTGCAGGTACATACACATTTTAGGCATTTTAGGCTTTCTTTGCAAGTAGACGTGTGTATGGGTACATTTCATTGTTATCATTGCTATAATAATAATAATAATTATTATCTTTTCAACTTTATTCAACCTGCAAGTATATGATTGAGATTAAAGTAATAGAGTCCGGAGTTAGACAGTCGGCAGCAAGTTTCAGGGTGGCCATACGTATAAAACATGTTACAAAATACATACAGAATACAAGTTACATGCATTTTTAACAGATAAACAATTACGTTTTTATCACTCATGCCTTAGTGTTTGCAGTTAAATCCATAACAAACTCTCAAATTACCTAATTGATAACTTAAACATTTATTTATTCAAGTTCACATAATTTTACTTGCATGGATTTTCACTTTTTTTCCTTTATTTAGAGCACTTTCACCTAAAAATCACACTCATAGTTTCAAGGGTACAAACATTTTTTTTTAAATACACACATTTGTTTCACTCACTTGCGATGGTGCACCTAATTTTCTAAATCTCTTTTTTACAGATGTACACCTTCACCTCTCTCAAAGTGCACTTAATTCACTGCTCATTCTTTTAGTGGCAGATACTTGTTTTCATTACAGATGCTTTTTGTACATTCTGTATTTGTTGCATGATTATCTCTGCTCATGCAAGTGATTAAATGTGAATAATGTCAATTTGGGTTTAATAAATGGTTTTCTATTAGCTTCTACTGACTGAAGCATGCCTTATAATACAAAGTTATCATTTTGCTGTCTTTAGTTTGCACATTTTCAAATAAATATTGCATATTAAATCTAACTGATTAATAGCTGATTTAAACAAGCCCTTGATGGAGGCTATTGTATGGAGTGTCTCTTAATTTACTCAGGAACAGTGAACACAGACAAACACATCGAGGTGTCCTGAGAGTGTCGGCCCGGCTCAGCGTGGCCCCTCTGGAGGGTTTTTCATTACTTTCAGGGGCCTGTATCGTCTTCTCCAGCGGCCCCTCCGCCCCTCACGTCTCGGGCCCTTTTGTGTGTGAAGTGCTGGAGGTGATTAATATTTGTTTTCCCTCCTCTGTGGGAGAGGAAGAGCCAGCTGATCCACCCTGACCCCTCTCTAATCCTCAGCAGGTCGAGCTGGTCTCCACGTTTCCTTCTCTCTTCTTTTGGGGTTTCACCTCCGAGGGCACCCACAAAGCTGGGACGCTCATGTCAGAGCCCAGGATCACGTCGGACTATTTAACGCTCATGTTGAGTTTAAGGCTGAGCCACCAGGACAAGTTCCTTTAGTGGGGATGTGAGTTTTTTATCCACTGAATCCCTGTCCCCATTCGAAATAACACTTAGAGGATATAATCTGAGACTGGAGATGTTCTCATATTGTCTTTCCTACCAAATACAGATTTTGATTGGTGCAATCGGTCATCACCAACTCTACAAGTAAAATTTAAGTTCTCACAGGATCTTATTAAAAAAAAAAAGGAGGACATTTTACAAAGTTTAACTGACATTTAGGCCCCTAAATTGTATTTAAATAATTGTATTTTTTCTATAAAACACTTTTACTTCAGAAATAGAAAAGAAGCCAATGCACTCTGAAAAATGCTAGATTAGGACTTTGTTCTGACTGAACATTTGTTTTGCTTCCTCAGGTTCACTCAGTATTATCATCAAGCATACCTTCGCTGTCGGGCACAAACCTCCTATCTCGAAAACTGCTACTTTACAGGAAATGAAAAATACGCTTGACTACAGAATGAAAGAGTATTGTGTTGCCCTGGTAACAAATTATTTTTTGCACTTTTGTTTGGTTAAAATGTTTAAAACCCTCCCACCAGTATGAAAGGTGACTGATAGCACTATTTATGAAAAAATAAAAAAATATAAAAAAAATGGAGATAGGAGGTTTGTGCCCAACACCAACTCACATGTGTTAAATACATGTGGTCATTTAATCAGTCCCTGTGTGTCATTTAGTGATATACCTTCAGGACAAGAAAAGATATGTATCAAATCAACAAGAAGTGCTTGGTATGACACAAATAACCTTAAATACTTTTTTTTTTTTTCAAAAAGACAGCATGAAATTAAAGGGATCATTCAGTATTTTTTAAGTTGAGTTGTACGAGGTACTTGACAACAGTCAGTGAACAGTCAGTTGATTCCACCCACTAAACGTAGTTTTAAAGAATTTCTTCTTTAAACTCTATTTCTTAAAGGTAACCCTGAGCATCCACAGCAAAAGAACGTTTCGTCACTTGAGTCAAAATCCCTCATATTTGGGTCAGTTTCTCTGCTGTTGTGTCTTTCCTGAGTCCAAAGAACAGAACAGAAGATCAGTGACATCAATGCACACAGGCGGAAGAACACATGCCATTTGTTGCAAAGTAAAATAGTGCCAAACACAGAGACTTCCTGGAGAAAAAATACATTTTTCGCTCAATCTCAGGTTCGACCCAACATAGTGTTGTGGCTCATTTTTATGTAAAACTCACACAATTATGTGAAATAACTGTAGCTGTTAACGGCAGTGAACCTCTCCGGTTGTCTGGACTTGTTCTCCTTAAAGGGGCAGCACTGGTGGGAGCCCCTTCAGCCACTTGATGAATGGGTATTATCAATTCATGTAGTTTAATAATAAAAATACTTTTGTATATGACCTAATGTCAAAATATTAAACTCTAGGGGCCACAGCTGTCCCTCTTTCTGTAAATTTAATTTTTTCACTTCTAAAAGAAATTAGGAAGACATGATAATGGTTAAAGTGATGAGGGTTTGGTTAAAGGTTAAACTGACTGGCACAGACTGATTTTTACAGTCAAGAATCTACTATAGAGGCAAAAGTTTTTAAAAAGTCTTATTGATCACCTGCATGTATGAGTGAAAATAACATAATTTTCCCTCCAACTTTACCCCTAATTGTTTGTCAGCTGTTCTTCTCCCCTCCATTCCCTGACAGGTAAGACTTCCTACTGTGAGGTCCAAAAGTGAACGAGATACCTGTGATAAAGACACTCGTTGGTATTTAGCAGTTCAGGCCCTTTTATTTGCTTGTTAGTGATGTTCATTTTGGGATTTTGCCTTAATTTAGACGGAGGAGGATTGGCCAGTAAAAGGAAACAGAGACAGAGTGTGGAACTGCATGAAAAGAGCCACAGGTTATTTGACTGCTATACTTGAGTAACCTAATTGTTAGACAATCAATTCCACATTTTGATTTTCACATCCTATTATCACGTTTATTGCAATGTGACTTATTATAAAAAATAATATGGAAAATGTGTAGTATGGTTTGACTTTTCTACATTGCCTCTGTCAGACAAAAACCTAATATCTACATTTTTTATGATTTCCATTTTTTTCATATAAAAGTGATACTGGTCATCTTCCATGTTGGTAAGTCGGTTTTATGAACTTGTAACCAAATTTAAGAATAAAGAAATTATTGGTAAGCAGGACAATACAATATTCACTCATTCAGAAGGAGAGGGTTTTTTTTTTCATCTCCTAAAAAAGAGAAGTTTATAGTTGGGATGCTTGGTGCAAATGAATCAAACAACATTTAGCACCATCCAGAGTAAATTATTAAAATAGTTCACATGATGCAGTTTATCTGTAAATACATAAGAGAAAAACATTTATTGACCAAATTAAATCTTATAAAATCCGGTCCAATCAAATCCACATTATTTGATTGTCATATTTTGAACATATTGATGTTCCCAATGAGCTGCATCCAAAGCAAAGGAAACTTCAGAATCAGATCTTAGGTCTCAAACAAACATGAGAAAAACAAATTCTAACCCTAAACACAGCCTCACTCCTGGAGTTTTAGAGCTCAGACAGGTAAATGAAGTATCCCCCTCACATTAACTAGGAGGATATCCTGAGCACGATGTCCTTAGATGTCCATGTCGAGTGATTTTGGGTTTTCAATGAGGCCGGCAGAGAGGGTGTCTTGAAGGATTGAGTGGCTTGCAGACTCTATTGAGCACTTGATCCTGTTGACAGATATACTGCTCCCTTTGTGACCACATGGCTGTGATGGAAATGACAGGTGCAGTATGGGTAGCCGATGGAAAGGAGAAAAAAAAATCCTTTCTGGCGTTGTGTTTCAGCGGTTGTAAAAACACAGCTGTTTTCAGCTTTGTGAAGCGTCTGCGCGCTCAGTTTCCAATTCTCTCTAGCTCCTTGTTGCCTTGTTGGCGTCGTCACTAAACTCGCAAACACTGTCTTATGGTCTTAGCTCTTTATAAGAGCTTTAGTGAGAAAAAAATGTACAGATCAGTATTAACCATCAACACTGTTAGATGAAAGCTCGCAGCGGCTGGCTCCAAACCTGCAGCAGAGAAACTGATAGGAATGGGAAAGAGCTCGGCTGTTTAACGCACAAACATATTAACACAGAGAGGACAGAGGGAACGGTTTAGTCACAGCAGACAACAAAGAAAACTGCTTAGTCTAAATATGAGCATTAAAAACAAAGAAAATGCTTTACTTTTTAAAATACAAAAAAAGATGCTCTATATATTTTAAATATGAATATGTGTGTTTGTGTGTGTAGTGTTTAAGTGTGTGTTAAGCACATATGTTTGTTAAGCACACATATGTACAGTGCGTAACAAATTTATCAGACGACCACCCAATGTAAGCTTTATGCCACAGCTGCCCTGAATTAACAGCATTGCTAATTACTAAAATCATGTTTTTATGTGTCTGTAATGGTTGATACACAGTACGTAGAGGCTTTGTACACAAAGTTTTTTGCTTGAATTTGATCAAAATTGTTATTCATGAATGTTTATAGCCTATATGTTTTGCAACAGAAGAAAAAAGAAAAATTGTAAAGCTCATTATTGTTTCTTGACTAAGATGTGTAATTATAGTTAATTACTTGCATTCCTGAAGAGGAAAATTCCTTCTATTGGTTGAATGTTATGCCTGAATAATATACGACTTCTCATATAAACCCAGTGAGCGGCTCAAACAGTTACTGACTTAAAGCAACAATACACATGTATACCATATTAACTTTTATATCATTTATTATTTACTTATTTATTTGTACATTCATTTATTTATTTTCATGTATTCATTTGTTTATCTTAGAGTTTTGTCAAACGTTTCACTGAAAATTAGCCAAAAGTTTCACGTGGCTTTAGTCTATCCTTTGAATAGTTTATCAAGGCTTAAAGGTAAGCAACAAGATAAAAATGAAGCAGACTGTGAAATAATTTTGATGAGATGAAGATTGACAGCAGTGAAAATGGGGAAGACAGACATATGAATAAACCTGTAATAGGTTTATGCTGTTAATAAGAACACATTTTCTTACACGTCTATTCTGTAGATTCAGACAGAGTTTTTGTTGTTTATTTTTTAGTGTGATAATATTTGCCTTGTTGAAGAGTCTTGAAATATCCTATAAATTGATCATATAAATATTTCTGTTAGTATTTTCATCATAAGTGGGACATTTTGAGTGGTATTGGAGATGGTTATGGTGTTCAGACATCATTTTTTTATTGAAAACAAATTGAACATTAGAGCTCGGGATGTTTTCACTTCCTTTAATGTTGACTTTAGGTTTGTGAAAACATCGGTGAAGATAAACTAAAAGTCGAGCTTTGTGTGTAAATGTGCAGCAGTGCTTACATGTAATTATAAATGTCCTCAATCTGAATGTTAAAAACAATGACTTTTGAAAATATTAAGATTCTTCTTCACCCTTTTTCCTGAAGTTTGATGTTCTGACTTTTTCTGACCCGCCTCAGTCAGAGTGCTGTGAGGGTGGGAGTGTTCAGACTGTTTGAGTGTGTTAGTGTGTATAGGTGTGTGTTTGTGTGTGCTGATGTGTGTTTATGTGTGCTTGTGTGTGGGAGTGTGTTCAGGCCGTGTTCAGGGTTGAAGGAAAGCTTTTAGCTCTCTATGAAGTTGTCTAATGAGCGGCGCCGAGTGTCACCACTCCTCCACAGATAACTTCTCTGCGGCTGCTCCTCACTCCCTCCTTCACTTTCACACTTTTTATTCCTGTCAGAACTTTAAGACGTCTGACTGTACTTTCAAACTCTTCACTTCTTTTTAATGAAGAAATGTGTTTACAGGGGGCACCACAGAGATGACATCATTTTATATGTCAAACCAGTGAACTGTATGAACACGGCTGTGCTGGTGGGAAAGATATCAGCTTTTTTAGATTTATCCATTTATTTTAAACAACATATGGTAAGACAGTATTGTTTGAACTGATTTATTTGTAATGATGCTGACCTAAAAACATGCCTGGCCTAATGCTCAGTAAAAAACAGTTTCCATTAAGACACATTAATTCTAATATACTTATAAACCAGTGAAGCTGTCTTTGTTTATTAAAATATTTATTTCTAAAATCTGTAGCCAGTTCTTTTTTTTCCATGGTTAAGCATTTGCCTACAGAAAGTTCCTCAATGTCTTTCAAAATAAAAGCAGGGTATTTTTTTAAGTGATTTGAAGTGATCTCAAAACGACCCTTACCATAAGGCATTAAAACCTACGAGGTAAAAATATTAAAAAGTAGTCTGTGTTGAAAAATTACCCATAAAGCAAGTCAATTTGTACTTTCACATTCTTTATCGTTGCTGTAGGGCTCAAACTTCCTTCTCCTTTTTTAATGATTTTCTTTTTTTTTCATAAAGTACCACTGGTCACCCCCCATGCTTGTGGGTGGGTTTTTATTTAACCAAACCAAAGTACAAAAAAATAAGCTATATGTGGAGTGTTTTTTCCATTTCCCCAAAAAAGGCAGGTTTGTGCCTGACAGTGACGTTATGTTAAATCTTGTATTTCCCACAAAAATACTTGTTCATACTTTTTCCTGTCCCTTCAGTCATCACTGTAAAAATTTTAACAATAAATCTAATAGATGACATTTTTATGTTGATTTCTTTGCATTAATTTGATTCACTAATCAAGAAACTGGTAAAAAAAAAAAAAAAAAAGGTTCATATTGTCAATATGGATGCTAAACAGCAAAATGTAAACTTGCAGATGAATTGTGATCAATTGGTTCTCATTTAAAAATCAAGCTATTAATCTGATTGAAGACATTTGATCACTTGACAGCCTGATTCAGAAAGCATTCACGGATTAAACCTCTTTAACATCCGTGCATTTGGGCATTTTTCCTTTCTGCCTTGAGCAACTTTAATCATTTTCAACATTGGCTCTATTTTACTGCTATTAAATCTTAAAAAGAAGATTGAAGACAATAAAGGGACATGTAGATAGAAAAAAACACATTTTTGGGGTGCAACTGACTTCGGCATGCCAGAGGAAAATGTGTGTCCAAAAAACTTGTTCTCTTAGTGGTAGATTTAATCCTTAAAGCTGCATGAAACCAGAATGAATTACTTTTTTATAACTGTATTGAACAGGATTTGTCTTGGAAGATTTATTGCACGCTGGATTAATCTTAAAATCCTTTACGGCCCTTTAACACCATGTGGGGGACTCCAGTGATAGAGGTATTGATACATGCCAATAAAATTAAAACTGCACAAATAACTCAGTTTGGATTCAGCATTTTGACACGTGGATTGATGTCTGATGGCCAGACAGGGGCTCAGACCTTTCACTGTCACTTTTCACTTTCCCATCATGCAGCAGCAGCTATCGTACCTGCCCATCTTGGCGAGCTTTAGCTGATGAATGACGCCGCAGTGTGCAGCGCCTCACTGCGGGGCCATTTGTGGGGAGATAAGAGAGACTTCCTGGATTAAGGAGGTAGTTGAGGTACATCTCCAGAGAGCCTGTTTGTTTGGGTAAGACAGCTCCTTCATTACTGCAAAAACTGTGGGAGGCTGGGAAGCCAACCTGTCTGCAAGATAGCACGGGACCACTGCCAAAATGTACTTAAGCAGAGTGAAAAAAAAAACCCTCTGCAGCCCACTCACCCCTCATGCATCCAATTTATTATCATGAATTGTGCAGCAGGTATTCTGCACAGTTTGAGGCATTAATATTGAGCAGATGCTAAAACATTGACTCTGTAATATCTCCTCTACAGCCCTCATGTAGCGCGACACCAAACACTCAGATATTCAGATTTGTTTTAAAGTAGTTTTGCTTTGTGGGTGGCCCAGCATGACCTCACAGTGAATGAGTCTTAGCATTAAAATGAATGAGATCCGATGCCAGTGTCACTCTGAACAAACAAACACCATCAGGCTCTTATTCAATCGTGCTGGGCCTCGTTCAGAGCAGACATGGACACTAATATGATCATCTTCGGCTGCAAAGAACAAGACAATTCTCAAAAGTAGCTGGTTTTAGAAATAATATAAAATCCAAAAATACTTCTAAATATTGTTTAAACAAAAATATGTGTCCATAGCTTGGCTACAAATCTCCCAGCATGAGAAAAATCCTTCCTTTCCCTGTTGTGCTCACACCATCTTTCAGAAAATGCAGGCTCAAGCAATAAATTTATACATTTCCCTTAATGATGTCATCGGGGGATATGCCATCTCCATGGACTGAAGTAAGAATAAGATGGAATGACAGCATAATCTGCATCAACAAATAAACACTATCAGAGTTAATATTAACACTTCTTAAGTGTCTGTATGGGTCCACACTACAGTGTTTTTTTCACTCTTTTGGATTTATACTTTAAATCTCATCAAGTGTAATGTTGACTCTTTTTGGAGTAATTTAAACACTTAATAGTGTGACCTTTGATTAACACTTCAGTGTAGTATTAGGAATGCTCTCTCTCAGAGTCTATTTTTTAACAACTAAAATGTTAACTCCACATTAACACTGTAAAGTGTAAACATAGCTGCATTTATTGAATGTCTATAATAGGGAAAATAAAGAAAAGAGAACGAAGCAATAATGTTTGGTTGGGCAAAATATATATATATATATATATATATATATATATATATATATATCAATAAAAACAACTGCATTGCAGTTCTCATGATTTGGACCTGTGGCATCCTTTGGTACTTGTCCAAAAATGGGGGAGGTCTATAAGTGTAACTAACAGGTTCAGAGTACAGAGACAAAAATCCAGAGTTCGAGATCCTACAGTGACGTAGATGAATTTAATGTACTGAAACACCATTTATACACTCGTTTTTTACACCAATTCCTTTTCAACTGAGTAAATTTTCAGGGATTTGACTCCATCCAGAGTTTAATTAATTCTGCAAATTCTGCAGACATCAGCATGTTAACTCTTCTCAATTTACTGTGTATGGTCGCTGACACACCTAAGAAGTTTGGACAAAGCAAACTGGTTCAAATGTTTGGAAAGTTTGATTCATTGAATGAATGAATCAACTTAGCTGAATATCATGACAGTAAGCAAGCTCACAATTCAATGTCAAGCAGAGCATGGCTAATGCTAGCACCACCTGCTTCTGGTCCTCTTGATGGGTTAATGTTTACAAATCCGTGCAAAAGATGTGATACCATCACTCCAGTGAATATGCCGGTGCCACCTGATGCTGACTAAATGCAACTGCATTTTTACTTATGGGATAGAATACTTCAGGACTGCTTTGAGCTTAACAATGTTATTACTCACAGCTAGTTGTGTTTTCCTCGGTCATAGTGCAAGAATGAGCTGGATGGTAGAAACAAAGACTGGAGTTACAGCCCAACTAGTGGCAGGAGGCTAGATTACACAACATTTGACAGGCTTAGGTCTGCCTGACAAAGAGCAGTGTGAAAACAAACCACACCAATAGAAAAATGAAGCAATGTTGCAACTTCACTCCCAAACCAAACCAAGTCTGCCAAAGATAAGGTATGGAAGGGCCCTTGTGACGCCAGCCCTGTTCGGTTAACAAAAAGAGGCATTGAAAAGTTTAGAGACCAGTCCATGGATGTGGCCATGCTGTAAACATCCTTGAACCAAGCAGCAAGCTCAGAGGCTAAAGAAGAAGGACCATGCAGAAGTGCCAAAACCTGTAGTTCCTTGACTGTCCTCTTTAAGGTGACTGCAAGAACCCTGGAGGTGTTATGACTGTGTGCGGAAAACTGAGGATCTTTACAGCCCATTACGAATATTACCAATATTTATAGTATTTTTTACTGTTGGAAAGCCTGATTAGTCATCTTTACAATGAGGTAGGACTTGTACAGCTTAATGCGTGGGCAGTGGCCCCCAAAAATGTGCTAATATTCCCTTTTGCCCTCGAAGGAAAGCCTTCTGTTCTGTAGTGAAGCAAGGGTGAGGAACCGGCCTTCTTGGGGTGTTGTCTTCCTGGGACACCCCTTTGTGGTCTGTCTTGACTTCACCAGTTTCACAGAACTTGGTCCAAAGTTAAGAAATGGTACTAGTTCATGCTGCCACTCTATGTACTGGTACAACAGCTTCCAGTAGCAAGGGATTTTGAGATTTTTTGGGGGGGAACTACCCACCATTTAGCTGTGTTCTGATTCCACGAACGCATGAATTTTACAAGTTGTATTTCATTGTAAACACGACTAATCAGGCTTTCCAATGGTTTAGAACACAATTCCAGATGTTATTATTAAAGGGGAGGAACAATCAACCAAAATAACATTAACAAACATTTTTTGAGGAGTATATAAAGTCCATAATAGAAGAGACTCTTTAGCCCCTGTAATTTTTCCTTGATTCACCAAGTGGTCATTCACCTTTTATTTGCGTTATGGTTATTTGCACATGCACAGTGAAGTGTTCAGTTCTGCGGTGGTGTGTGGGGCCTCTTGTTGCCCCAGTGGCGGTGAAGGGGGAATTAGATGTAGTGTTGTCTGAGTCCCTGTTAATCCTCGGCTGATTAGTGGAATTCTCATCAGGACTCCTTCAGAGAGCGCGAGAGAGAAAGAGTGGAAAAGAAGAAACATAAAGAAAGCAGAGCTCAGGAGAATCCCCTTCCTCCTTTTCTTTCCTTTCCTACTTTCCTCCTGCCCCCTGCCAAGGACCACAGGCCCTGCGTCTCCCCCGGCCAATGAGATGTCCGGCCCTCGGGTCACCTGGCTCACCGCACTAATCCTGAATCTGCCTTGTAGATTAGCACTTTCCCACTCGCAGCCACTCCAGCCCAAGCCCCGGCAAATCCCGAGGTAAATGTCGGAGCTTCCGGTAAGTGGGTGAGCACAGCGTTGTGCAGTGGATTAAGGAGAACAGGATAATATTTACAAGCCCATCGCCAGTCGTGATAAGGCCGAGGATAAACAGTAATGGTTCCTCTTTAGCCTTTTTTTTCCTCTTCCTTTGCCTCATCAAGGCGATTGGTTAAATCTCCCAATCCCTGTGTTTAGTGTCTGACATTGATGTGCTAAATTAGTCAGCTGTGAATTAGTTCATGTCACTCATCTCGCCTTATTCCTGCTTAAATGGATAAACAATAATTAAGGAGGCGGATTCTAATAAGAATCATATTAACAAATGAGGCAAAAATTGAGTAATCTGTAGATTTTGTGATATTTTGACAAAAGCAGAGAAGAGTAGGAGACATTTTGAACACATTTGGAGTTTGGTAGCAGAGTAATTTGGGAATTAGCTTTTTGCTCAAGGGTGTTTACAATTAGGCTCAGTGTCAAATTGTTAGATGGATATTAATTTATGTTGATAATGAAAACACTGTACACAATCTGCACATTGAACATAGACCACCAAAAACACCATTTAATTTAGTAGCATATAAAATCAACATTATTAAAGCATCTGGGCAAAACATCTTGGCAACAGCCCATAGAAAGTGTCTGGGATTGGGCAGATACAGAAATTGTACAATACTTAAGTCAATCACTTTCATGACGGCCAATCAGATAATGTAGTACTGGCTTTCCTGACGTGGTGTAATATACAATACATCAGACACTACGTAGAACAAACCATTGCAAAAACATTTCGGAAGTGGAGCAAAAACATCTATGTTTCTGTCAGGAAATGCTGATCTTATAAAATGCTACTAAGCTGTTAGCATTAATGCTAATCTCGGTACGAGTAGTCACTCTCTGCTGTCGTCTCACATGTAGCTCCCATATCTTATTGCTCTAAAGGACGCTGATTGGGCTGTGCCGCTCACAATAATTGTAGATTGGAGTTTGGCAAGATGGATCTGTCTGATCACAGACAATGAATCAGGCAGATCCAACTGCTGTGCAAGGTTAGCATTTAAGACTTTTCCCTTCAATCATTATTTCTATTTGTTTAATCATTGTCATGAAAGTGAAATACAAAGGCAAGGCAGTATGGGGCAACATTTATTTATTGATATCATTTTACTTCAATGGCAGTATGTATTGATATATACTCACTAGCCACCTCAATTGGTATACGCATACGTATTGAGGTGGCCTCAGCAGAATCCAAAACCTGCAGAATACCTATTAAATTCAACTCTTAATCAAGAAACAGGTCCCTTTTTTCCCTTGTATTTGTTTTCCCATTTCCCTGAAGTAGACAGCTTGTCTGTTAAAGTAATTTAAAGTACATAATCATATATATATGATTTGGTTTTTGTGTCTTAAAGTTAAATCCTTTAAACAATACATGTAAAATGTAAATATACTTTGTTATAACCTAGTTAATTTTCAAAACTCTTTCTACAACATATCAAACTGCTGTTTTACAAATGTGGAGGTTAAGATTTGAATCTAAGTCATTTTCAACACTATGAAAACAAAATCCACCATTTTCACAATTAATATAAAAAAGGCGAATTCGCCACTTCAGACCATGAGCCAGTACAGAGTCTGTTCAGTGAACAGATCCTTCAAACAGGAGATGGTGCTAAATTTAGACTTAATGCCAAGATAAACCATATGGTATTGTAAAATTTCTAGTTTGAACTGGGATAAGTTGTAGCAAGGTTTTATCATATTCTTTATCTTTCTTATGTTGTGCTGTCATATATAATCATCCATATTATGTTTTTTCCATATTTATTGTGAAGTTTGATTTCTCCTGAGTGTTGGATAGGCTATTTGTTAGTGATTTATTTTATGTGTTTCAAATGCACATGTAGAGACGGGTATTACAAATTATTTCAATGTAAAATGACATCACTTTGGAACAGGGGTGGAAAAATGTGGCCCGGGGGTTAATATGAATTGTAATCATGAGGAAAAAATTATGAAATCGGCTTTGCAATTTGTAAGACACTCTTAGGTGAATGGTCTGTCTTACCTATAATCTACCGAAAAGAAAAAAAACAGTGTAAAACCAAGACAGTTTATGTCAAGTTATATATTTAAGCTTTATTGCAAGTATAGTTATTGATTTAAAATAGCTTAAAAAAGGTTGAGGCCAGTTTTAACAACTTTTTATGTAACTTAAGCATTAATTTGTAATAAAGTACATTTTCATTTTAAAAAATGCACCTAAAATTGCAAATAAGGGGAATTATAGAATGTGTTTCAGCCAATGATAGTTCCATTTCCTGAAACATTTTCTGTTTTCTCTGTCTTTGAGGTTAATTTTTTATCATGTGTATATATATATATATATACATATATATATATATATATATATATATATATATATGTATGTGTGTGTGTGTGTATATATATATACATATATATATATATATATATATATATATATATATGTATATATATATGTATGTATGTGTGTGTGTGTGTATATATATATATATATACATATATATGTATGTATATATGTGTGTATATATATATATATATATATATATATATATATATATATATATATATATATATATATATATATATATATATATATATATATATATATATATACATATATATATATATATTACATTGGCATGCTGCATTGATAAAGTAAGAGGGTCATATGTGACCCCAGGGCTGCCAGTTGCCTATCCCTGCACTACAGTAGATGTACTGTACTTGTAGGAACAAAATAATGTCAGAAAATTTCTTGCAAAATATTGTAAATATTTTAAAATGATTCCAAGTATTAAATTCCGAGTACCAAAATTTCACATTTGTTTATGACAGTGTGGCTATTGTGGCCCTCTAGGTGACCAAAGCTGCCAACTTTTGATTCAGAGCAGGGATGGGCAACTTTACTCCCAGACAGCCAAACTGTTGCATGCTCAAGAGAACTCTTCAGGTTAACAAAATCTCACTGCAGTTTGACAAAAGCATAAATGTTGTCAGTGTCAGGCAGAAACCTCTATATCCTTTAGTTCAGGATTCTAAAATATTTCATAAACAAGTGCTCTTGGTCATCCTTCCCGGCTGTAAGTATTTTTTTTTTCTTTTAATTTCTAATTTAAGAAAAAAGTAATAGGCAAATCAATTAATAGCCAAATATGAAACACATTTACTTATCATTTAGAAACTACAGCATTTTGCATTTCCTAAAGAAGCCATTTTGGAGATGAAAATATGTATATATATATATATATATATATATATATATATATATATATATATATATATATATATATATATATATATATACACACACACACATATATATGTGTGTATATATATATATATTTATATGTATATATGTATATATATGTGTGTATATATGTATATATATGTGTGTGTATATATGTATGTATATATATATATATATATATATATATATATATATATATATATATATATATACATATATATATATATAAACTATTGTTTATCAAATTCATCTGACCTTTTATTCTTAAAACTACATTTAATAATGCTTTGTAAGAGACTGCCATGAGAATCATTACAGCAAACTATATCAACTAATTCCTTGTGAAAAAAATAAAAAAATAAAATACATGTACCGGATACTAATAATGGTATTGAGGAGAGAAGTCAGACTGAAACAAATGGCAGATTTTCAGGGTTACATTTAGTGAGGAGGACGGTTATATGTGGCCCCTGTGCTGCCAGTTGCCCACTCTTGGTTTAGAGCATCATTTTACATGATTGATTTTCGTACTTGTAAAACAAAGACTAAAATAGGCAACAAGAGTACAATATTTCTCTTCAATTGTGGATTTAGTTTAAGAGAAAAGGCCTTACTTTTGCCTCACCAACTTTAAGTAACAGAAACAAACAGTTTGGTTACGTCCACACCAGTGTTTCAGATTTGATCATCCCTCATGCAGATGATGGACTACTTTTCCTTTCTACTGTAGATGGCACTGTTAACCTTGACTTGCACTCAGCTGGGATAGAGGCGAGCATAGAGAGGGGTAGAAACAGGCAACGTCTGTTCTTTATTACTGCTTCAAGCCCCCGGGAGAAATTAATTAAAGTGGGGGAATAATAATAAAAATAATAACAAAGATTATCATCACAGTTATGCTAACAACAGTAATGGAGTTCTGAGGGGAGCCGGGGCCGAAATAAACACCCTGCAGCTTTTATCTTACAGAAAACTCAAGGTACATGACTGTTCTCTTTTTTCCCTCGTGTGTTTTCAGAGAAGTAGAGGGGGGTGGCGGTGGTGGGCTGTGGGTGGGTGGAGGGAGTTTTGGATGGGGGAGGTTAGGGCCGGAGTGAAAAGCAAGTGTGTTATTGTAACAGAGCTTATGAGGGAGTCAAGAGGAGGGCAGTGTGCCGATCGCACGCTAGGCTGCATGATTCACAGAAGAGGCCTAAACACGAACCCCTCGGACCCCCGCCCTCAACTTTCCCTCCCCGTTTCCTCTGCTTCTGAAATCTTCACCGTCAGCTTGAACTGCAGGAGTAATACCAAAGTGATGGCGAATCACCTCACGTCACCTCTCCTGTGGGCGACTCGGTCCATCTGGGGTTGATTGGCACCCGAACTTGTGGACAACGTCAAAACAGAGACAAATCATCTCAGCTTTTCGATGATGTCTTATTCTGTCATGGTAGACAAAACACAAATGTGACCGCTGACTTCACGTGGGGAAAAAAAAACAAACAAGAGCAGTGTGGACATTTTTTTCAAGTGAATGGCACCATTAATGATCTCTACCTAGAACAAGATGAACAACTTGCAATGAGTACAAGGAACTTTTTGAGGGAAAGTGGGATGGTTTACTTACTTTTCTGTATCATTATTGGTGACTTTAGATATTTGTCCCTGTCCAAAAGAGAGGACAATTCTTCCAAACTGAAGTGGTACATTCAATTCTACAAAAAAGAACTTCTGATATTTTGTTCTTCAATAACACAGCATTTTTCTGACATTTTCAGTACAATGAAAGGGAAAAGCAGGAGACAACACATGGAATTGTTAGTGGCAAAGAAGAAGAAAATGCAGCTGGAAAAAATACCAAAACATGTGCTCTAGGTTTGTCTGACGTACAGTACAGTTTACTAGAAGTGCTCAGAGCGCAAACCGCTGCCAAATTCTGACATTCCTGGCTGAGCTATTACTGTAAATGTGAGAACTGCTCTATCATGCCATGACCAACGTTCTTTGAAAATATTGTTAAATTATATTGTGAACTTTCAGAGTTATCCTGCTCACAGACAATCAAATAAACAAACAACCAACAAATAGATAAACACTGGTTCAAACGCAACCTCTTTGGCAGAGGTCAGAAAAAAAACCTGCAAAGGACACAAAAAGCAGCAGCATAACAGCATCTGAAAAGTATAATGTTCCTGTTTGGTAGTCCTATTTTTAAGCACTTTTCACACATTAAAGTGGAAAAAAGCTGTGGATTAAAAGAAAAAGAAAAATCCTCTGAGATATACTTTAGCAAAAGAAGCTTGAGGCAATAGCTTTTTCACACTTTAGTCTCAGATTTATATGTTTTTCCCCAGGCATTTTAAAAAATAATCCTGCAAGAGAAAATTAAAATAGTGATGTTTTGACATTACAGTCAAACTTTTTGCATTTTCCTTAAATAACAAAAATAACGCTTGCAAAAAAATAACTAACTAATAGGGCGAGAAATAATATTTTTCTACATTTAGAGACACTACAAAAACACATTTAACTATTCAAAAAAGGGAAAAAATGTCAACAAAAAACCCACAGTCATGTAAAAGTATAATAAAACTTGAATAAAAAAAGTAATGCATTCTGTAATCATTAAGTCTGATTATAAAGTTTAGGAAAAAGTATTCAATATACTAATTAACTTCAGTAATTACTTTTATAATTAATTAAATTAATGTAAAATATATTTTTGTATATTTATGACTTTTTAACTTGAAAATCCAAAGTTTGATTCCTTGGATATTCACAACTGTGCAACTGAACCACCATTTTTTGTTTCTTAAAAGGTAAAAAATTATTTTTTATTTAAAAATGACATTATTTGACATCATTTTCTTTATATATTGCCCCTAGTAGGCTGCAATTAGCTGACACTTTAAAAATAATTATGTAAAAAGATTGCTGAAAATAAAACACAAAACATAAACCTTTACGTTAGATTTTCAATGAAGTCATAATGTAATGAGCCCATATTCTTTTTATTTTTATTTTTTATTTTTATGCAGTTTACTGTGCCTTACACGGCTCCTCCGTGTGACAGAGTACTTCTATACACAAGAAAAAGAATCTGTGGCATTATATTTCACCTTTATGCTACCAGCACCATCTTTATGGCACCAGTAGCTGCCTGAATGTTCCCCACACACCTACATATCAGTCTGACATCCTCCCATTCTTCAGTCAGTAGTTTAATCCCATTGGCTCAAGCTGGAGAACCCAGTGCAGAGCATAGACTGCACAATGAATGCAGACTTGTTGACAACATTGGACCCAGTCACCACAGAGAGGATCAGTCGACCCATCAGAGCAGACTGGGCTCTATCAGGAGCCCTAGAGGAGCGTCTCAGATGGACTGGTTTACATCTGGATCATTAGCACTCAGTATGCGAACACTGGGAGGTTTTTAAACATTAGGGATTGCAAAAATACTCTCGCAGTCATGAAATAAATAAGTGAACATGAGTTAAGGCAAAATATGGGCGCTTTAACATGAGAAATTCTAAATAAGATGATGGTCAGTGTCACAGGTTGAACAGTGTTTGATTAAAGTGAATTATATTCAGTGATATTAAACTTTATTTAACCCTTGATTATTCATTAACAAAGAGGAGTGTGTTTGATATGAAGATCTGACTACCTAAAAACCTCTAAACATGTCCGTGCTTGCAAATGTCAATGAATGCGAACATTATTGTGTAATTTCATCAGTATATCAGAAAAATCCTGCAGCAGTCCCCTCACCGTTTTGCATTAGACGAACTGATGAACCCCAGAGACAAAAAGAGCCACGTCTCGTGACCGCCACTTGAACCTCTTTTCATGTTGCTTGTGAAAAAAGGGGGATGACTGGCTGACCTCATACGCTGCTGGGATATTACTTTACATTTCTGTCAGGCCGCGCCCTCACTGTCGGCTCGTGAATGATTCAAGTCTGTCGCTGCTTCAGTTCCTGTATGCTGGTCGCTGAAGACTAATGGAAGACATGTGTGAGTGGGAACACAGACACATGAGTGAATGACAAAGAATGGTCACAAAAGACTGTCAGAGATGTTGTAACTCTTCAAATCTGAATCATTTATAAGGGTGGAAAGGTTGGAAAAATTGGGGGTTCATGCAAAATACTATGTGGTGGTTGATATGGACCTAAAATAATTTCTAAAATGTTTAAAATGAATGTTGATATTCTTTATCTTCTTTTTTTGTCAAGGAATAACATTTTGTGTCAAATAGCCAAAATTGATCCCAGTCAAAATTAGACCATATTAATAGGCTACCTTTTAAAAATATGAACCAAAGTTCATTTGGTCTGGACCAAATGTGTTCAGTGTGAAAGCAGCAAGCGTTTTACCCTTATCCACATGTCCTAGCCAGAGCTGGGCTAGAACCTTGACCTTCTGAATGATGGGAGAGCATACTACCAGACTAAACCACTTACGCCCCAGTCCAGTTTTTAACAACAGAGAGACAGACAGAGAGATAGAGAGGGAGAGAGAGACGGTGTAAACTTTGCACAAAAGACTAATAGCAACATCCCACGGACTTGTATCCATGTCAGTCAGCTCCCATCCAAAACCAAATATTCAGCAGTTGGGATATAAAAAAAATGCAGCCCCTGTACTGAGAGAGAATTTAGATATGTAACATATTGAGACCAAAGCCATTTGTTTAACCTGGCTATAAATATGTTTTATTAGACTGTGAAAAACTTCAACATGATTGTCTACTTGCCATGTAAGACGTAGAATTTATTAAAACATCCATGTGAGCCATGCAGCAGTCAAATGTTGTCTCTTGTAGCTCAGTGTTGTTTAATATAGGAAATCTTAAATTGTTAGAAGTTAAAGTTGTGACTGTGGACTCAAATCTAGTATCTGAGTCTTCAAGAAATGGGTATATGAGTTACCATGTAGTTATCTTTTACTTTAAGATAGAGCAGGGTAGGGCTGGGCTACAAATTGATTGATTGATTTAAATTTCAGATTTTTTTCCCCCTGACTTAATAAGTCACTCATAAGTCACTCATGCCTGTTAATGTTTTGTGACAATAATACTGCTTTCGGTGTTCACATACAGACGGAGCAACTTAAATTTTTCCCACTTTCCATAACTGAGTCTTGACTGATCCGTGACTTGAACATGCTGGGACCTGTCCACTGTCAGGACTGTAATGAGATCCAGCATAATGACAGAAAAGTAGTGACTGGTTAACACTAATGCTACCAGAATAAGGATAAGCCGATTGGATGTGTTCTTGTGAGGGAAGCACCATCAAATGGGCATGTTTATGGTGGAATTTGGGCTCTCCCATTGGCTGGTAAGTGGCGGGCACTGGGCTCAAAGGGGAAATTGAAGCAGCTGCATCTGTAGTTGATCCTGCCTCCGTACAAACTACATGATGTACCTTTGATAGTTACAGCCTGCACACTAATTCTGTTCAGTTTTGTGAGATGTTTTGAGAAAATAAAGGCAAAGCCTATTTATGTGTTTTCTCAGTCATTTGCTTTTTTTCTTTGAGATTAAAAAATCAATTAAAAATGGGAATCAAATTTTGTGCAGAAAAATCTTTTATTTTACTCTCAGGTTATATCACCCAGCTCTAGAATGAGAGTTAGAATTTTTTTTATGCGAGAATAAAACAAGAACAAAAAAATGTCATTATTGTCTATTTTTGCACACTTAAACTTGTGAGGTATGGCAAAATATTAATATTTAAGGGTGGGAGGACTGATAGTGATGGAGAACCACTGGATTAATCTTTGGCCTGTGATTGTAATTTTCCAAAATACTGAGAAGGATTTCTCTTAGACTTGGCTCATATGCTCTCTCTAACTCAAGGAAAACTGATCTTCTTTCAAAGTTCTGAGGGTAAAGGCCACATGGCTTCACGATAAATCATTTGATTTGTGAAAATGTGCACTCCGACTCAAAGGTTTACTGATTATATAATGAACAAAATAATCATGGATTTAAAGTCACTTTGCATGTGGATATGTTTATACACCTTAAATCCACTTCCTCTTTCTCCAATAGCTTTAAATAATTTTAGCCTTCAGTCATTTGGAGCAATGAGTATTTACCTTTAGAAGACTGAAATTACAGCCAAACAGGTTTTTAATAAAGCCTTTATTTTTTGCAGTGGAAGTCGGCCTATAACGTTCCCCTCACCTAATTCCCACATGGGGGTCCGTTTCCACTCAAAACAGAGGTAGTTCCAAGAACAGACCCCCACGCCATGAGCTTCACTGATGCTTCCTGGGAAGAAATAAAGACATGCAGGAATATGGAAACCACAAAGAGGACACAAAACTTTTAAGGGCAGAAAAAAAGAGCACAGGATGTTATCAAGATGGGAGGAACCAGTCAGAGTGAGAGGGAAAGAGAGAAGTTAACTCAATATGCTCACATCTCCCCCGTTTTCCTTCCTCTGCTGAAACTAATGAATTTTTGTGGAGAGGAGGAAATGCTTTGGGAATAGGTAAAAATTTCATCAAACACCGGATGTGTGCTCTTGATTAGTGATTCAGACCAAAGCTAACTTTGGTGAGACAATATTACAAGAAGGCTCAAGGAAATGGCTAATGAGCGGCTAAGCTAACTTTATCTGTGCTCCAGAGCATACAGTCATCTGATTTTCGAGGAATTGAATCCTAATTGGAATCGTGGAGAAGTGAAGAGGACAAAGAACATTTATCTTCCACAATTATCTGGAATTCATATTGTGGGTAAATTTGCAAGCTTGAATTACAGTTTATTTGAGTTAACTATTGATGAGCTGTAGGGTTGTAAAACACATTGTGTTCTTAAAACATATGGATATATCTCCAGGAGGCATAAGATCATAATGTTCAAGCTAATGTTGGATCTAATGTTTGGTAAAATGACAGTTTACAGCAGGAAACACTTACAGGAAAATATTCATTGTTCACAAGAAGATCTATCTGAAACATTCAGTTTAAGCAAGGAATGATTGTGCCATTTTTTTCTCCTCTTAAAGCATATGGACATTTTATTGTGTACTTAAATAACTGCTGATAATAAGGAGTGTGATAATGTTGTTAAGAGGAAATTTTCAAACAGGAGGGCACAGCAAGACGTTATACACTGAAAATATTGTAGTAGCTTCTCAGTTTAGCCAGTCTGATGTAGCTCCATAGTAGCTTACTCATAGCTTTTTACTCTCGCTGATTATGTTTAAGCCTGAATCTTGAAAAGTAGATTTTTTGTTAAGATGATCACAAAGAGCAGAACATGTAAGTTTTGCAAAATTTTTTGTTGGCTACAGAGCTTATTATCAGCAATGGTTCATCACAGGGTGAAAAATAGGCTTTTAGGGAAACAGCGCAATGCTAACTACATCATCCCTGCCACACTCTACATCATTTTACTCTTGTCAATTATGTTTAAGGCTAAATAATTATAAATTTTGGCGTGTTAGTGAAGATTATCATAATGAACAAAACATTCAACTTTCTTGAATGTCGTTCGCCACAGACCTTGTTATCTGCACCACTATAGTTCACTTATCCCTTTTTATAAGGAGCCAGTTTGCTAGCATGAGCTTTTTGATGGATCCAGATGTAATGATGACAAATGATGGGATTCAGCACAAGTAAGACCAGGTCAATCAAAGTGTTGTCAAGGGTATTCTGGAATTTAAATTATCAAACTCATTTTGTTTAGAAATATCATAAAAGAAATAATAAATCATCAGCGAACAACATTTGGCTCATAGCTTGTTGACCACTTATTTCAGACTGAACCCACTGATCACTAAAATCATAAACTGCCTCACAAAAAGTTAGCCAATAAAGCTGTTAGTGCTGAATTCATTAAATGACCTAAAAAGTCATTTAATTATAAAGCAATGTAGAAATCAATGGCACGGTATATACATATATATATATATATATATATATATATATATATATATATATATATATATATATATATATATATATATACATATGGCCAGGACATTTAATAACAACCCAAATCTCAAAAATTACTTTGAATCTGGATCAAACCTTCTGAAAATATTTAATATTTTTCAAGCCTACAACGGCACCAATAAGTTGTACACTTCTTGCAGTGTAGAAAGCAGAGCGTATCCTGGTATGTACAGAGCTATTACATTTCAGCAGCCTGTGCAGAGTACTTCATTGAAAGACGCTCAGAGGGGTCAGAGCCCAGGGGATCGAGGTTTGCCCATTAAAACATCATCAGACAATTCAGTTTATTTAAGAAGACATATGATTCTCCACGGCTACTGTTTACCCTCTCTGCACTGGAGAGAAAAGATAATAGTGTTTGCAAATCAAAGGGAAAATGGAGACTTTGACATCCAAAGGGTGAATTCAGTACAGGCCAAAGGTGCATGTACAGACCAAGCAGATTTATTTATTTTCAGTGGAGACGCAGAGAGGATGAGCATGAAGATGTTTAACTCGCTCGGGGGGTTTTGGTCTCTCTCCAACAGGCTTTATGTCCGTCCTGGAAAATATTCTGGAGTTTATCTTTCCGGACTTTAAAAACATGGATGGGTTGATCTTTGGGATTTTTGCTCTTTTGGAGCAAAGGCTTTAGAACTGATATACTGTCCTGTCTTTTTCTCCTCACTCACAGAGGTAGACTTCTCCCCTTGGAATAAAAACTTGTTTTAACATGCATCTCAGAAGAACTCAGTCCCTCATAAAATGTAGATCATTGCAATAAGTAAAGTCTTTGTGAAAGTAAATATCCAGACACATCTATTTTTCTCATCTTCAATTAGATAAATCAATCAACCTGAGCATCCAAGTGGCGCCTTGTGGGCAATTTTTTCCCTCCACTCCGAGGCCCCGAGGAGTGTCTGTCACCCTGCGGCATGCCCACCCTATCTGGAATATTTCTCTCCCGATAACAGATTTGCTCCTCTAATTGTCCTGTCAGTAAACCAGTAGCCCCAATTCCTCCCTCTTCACTGTTCCATGTCAGCCGTTCTTCTAACACGCTGCCTGATGAGTGCAGATAGTGTCTTTGTTCTCAAGGAGCACCGACTGTTATCATTGGAGAGTTGTGTGTGCGTGGTGAGTGAGTAGCAGGGACTTCTGCAGAGGACATTACACTGTTGGCAGAGGCTGTAAGATAATGGGTACACCAATGAGAGGAAGCAAAAGGGGGATCAATATAATGCATCCCCCATAAGATGAGTCAGTGCTCCTGTTTCTTAACCTTGCAATGCAGATAATGTAGCTTGATTCAATGTCTTTAATCAGGCAGATCCATCTTGCCAAGCTTCAATATACAGGTTGGGCCATAAGTTTCCATACATAGGAAAAATAATCATTCATGTTGGACAACTGTTTTTATTTATATAATGTGCTCTATATGATTACCATTGTTTCGAAAACACATATTAATACACTGTCGATGACCTTGCATTAGCACAGTTGAAGCTGTACTTGTAATGGCGTTGGTGAACATTCTTTGAGATGATTTAGATGATTTTGTCTCGTATCTTCACCTGATACACCATGGCCTTCAAGTGCTCCCAAAGATACCCAGAGGATGCGTCAAATGCATCTTCTGGGGTATCTGAAACGTAAAAAAAATATACATTACACATTTTCCTATGTATGGTAACTTATGGCCCACCCTGTACAACGATTGTGAGTGGCTCAAAGCAGGACGGCCCAATCAGCATCCTTTAAAGCAGGAGGAAGTGAGAGCTACTAGCGAGACGACAGCAGGAAGTGACTCCTTGATTAGCAGAGACGCTAACAGCTTCAGTGGCAGTTTTTTCAGATTTGGTCCACACTGTTTTATCAAATGAAAACATGGCAAACCTCTTAAAAGAAAGGATGTTTTCACTCCACTTCTGACAATTTTAGCAGAGAATTTGATCTATGAAGTGCCTCACATTTTGTCCTTTACACCGTGGCAGTAGCGCCTGCCTACTAAATGATCAGATTGGCCCTTAATGAATGTGGTTGACATTCATGGACATTCTTCTGGTCATTCTTTGCTCTCCATCTGTGAGCCCCTCCATGAGTCTGGCCTCGAGAAAGCATCATCCTTTATCCTTCCTTACAGGCAGCCTTGCAGGGGAAAATATTTGTATTTATGTTTTCTGCCGTTAGTGAACTTGATAACATGTGATAAGTGATGCCTCCTGGCCTGGTTATCACAGTTATTCTGTCGGAGGCAGCCCTATCTTATACAGATTTCCAAAGTGTTGGCATTTATGAGTTTAGACTTGATCTGGAGCAGAACAATAATCGTACTGACATCACACATCTGAGAAACATTTGGACAAATAGGTTGTGACAAGTCTTAGATTAAGCCATGGGGCTCATAACAAAAGCTGCTCATGGGAGGGGTAAACACATTCTGGGGCCCAGGGTGATGGAGGGGCCTAAGAAGGGTTAACAAAGACATGGGCTGTCATAAATTTAAAATTAGATTAACTTATGTAACCTCGATACTTACTATTACTCTTTAAAGCAACAATGTAAACATATTTTAGGGGCTGCTCATCTCAAAATGTGATGCAGGTGCCTTACACCTACGATCCCTCATTTCCAAAATAGCTGTACTGTGGGTGGGCGAATTCAATCGTTAGGTCAGCAATGTTGGTGTGTACAGCCATGCTTAGACCTGCAGCAAGCTTTTTTTTCAACCTGGCAGGCTCAGGAATGCTAACACAACCAACTGGACATGTGAGTGTTGTTATTATCAAATGACATGTGGGACCTGCCCTCATGGCCTTTTTATGCGGACAGCTCTGCTCATAATTTGGTCTAAAATGGTCTGTTGTGTACCCACAATTAATTGTTAATGGAGCCCTGAAACCATGGTTGTCTAATCTTTGTCTTTTTTTGTGCGTCTTTCTGATTATGTTTAAAAAACCTGTAAATGTGCATCCTATTCGATAAATCAATATGTTGAGGCTGTCATACTGCACACATATTAAGACTTACATATAAAGTACATATTTGACCAATCACTCTTTGTCTTTCCTTTTAGTTGTGATATTTAAAGCATTTTTATAGGAATGTATTATCTTCAGGCATACCTTATCTTGACCTCACCCTAACACTAGCCCCCCTCCCCTGCTGGACATCAATCAGGTCTGAGAGAGGCATTGAGGTAATTTGTTAACCTTTATCCAGTCACCTCTGCTGACCTCTGGATCACCCCCAGTCTGTCTGTGAGACTGGGTTTATTCACGGATAGACTCAAATCAAATGTCTCGATGTGATATATTTGCCCAATCGTTGATTTTTTTTGTTATTCTGTTGCTAATGCAGCGCTGTAATCAAAAAGGCACACAGTACTTAAGTACTCTAAACATGTAACACGGTGGGATTTTTATCATAAAAGCAAACATTACATCAAGTAACAACAGTAGTCCTCTGATATTAACATATTTTGACATTCAGACTCCGTTCATGATAAAATTCAGAGAACAAAAAGTGCTCTTATTATCTTTTTCAATTATAAGAAGAAGGCAAAGAAAATGAAGCTCATTTCTCTGCAGAATTATTATTCCAGGCACAGCGCTGGCTCACTGCTAACTCTGAGAACAAATGCTCTATGCCGATGCATATTCATATGTTTAACATACAGACATGCATTCCTAATGATGCAGGAGAGTGTAGAATGCAATAAAGCTCATTAATACTTTTTACCATGCCAGTCAGTCCTCACAGTGACAGAACACTGCTGCTGCACGCCGTCAAATCCAAGCAGGTTTGATTATCCGATTAAAAACAACTGCAATGTGAGAGGGGAACACAGAGAATGAGAGTCAGCTGCTGATATTCTTTTGTCCTTAAGTGGAAAATCTGCACTTTTCATATTTAGCGTTTGTTAGAATTGTTCATTTTTGAAGCCAATACTCCATCAACTCAAAATTAATTCCCTAGACTCTAATCATGAGACAATATTTGAACATTTCTTCAGTGTTACCTACTTTACTAGACTTCAGAATTTTTCTTTCAAAAAAGTTATCGTCAAAATGATTCACCGTACAATTATGAGTTAAATGTAGAGTTAAATGTAGTGCAGATACTTTGACAAAAAACAAAATCAAACAATTATTATCAGTATAACAGTGCAGTATGACATTTTAGTTGAGTTTACCTTAAAAGTTCAGTCACAAATCAAATTTCAGGATAAAACATATATTTCAAGCTTAAATTGCTGGTAATAAGGAATTTTTGTGAAGGAAAAATTTACATGTGTCTTGAAAATGCGTAGCACAAACTAATACAATTCATCTGATGTGAGGACACTGTAAGTTTTGTTTTCCCTGTTTGAAGACTTTAAATCAAAACAAATAAAGCCTTAATTCTGTGTTTTTATGTCTTTAAATAAGATGTTATCTCATCTTGTCAGGAGAAGACCTAAAATAGCAGTCAAATGTAAACACATTGTTTCTCAAATAGGGGGGCGTAATATATTGCAATGTTAAGTACCACAGCATATCACAGCATATAACTCAGCATATCATAAAATATTAAGTATTGCCATAAAATCAAATCTGGACTCAAGTATCACAAATATATTGTACAGGTGATTCAGTGTGTGTTTTTTTTTTTTCAACAAAAACGCCAACAAAACATCTCAAGCAGGCCTTTTGCCCTCTGCCAAACAGCTGCACCTAAAAAGGCTTATAATCTGTCAGCCATATCAACCATGCCTCTATTTCCACAAGAATCCTTTATAAAATTCAAAGTTAGGAGTTTTAGAACAATTAAACCCCACATACAGCTTAAGGACATTAATACATTAACCATTACAATCAAAGAACTCTCTGAACCATACTGTCAACATACTTTTTCTGCTGAATCTGCATTTAACAAGTTTTAAGCACGTGACTTGTGGTGCTCCTGCAGACATCCTCCAGTGAACATTCAACTGATTTGTTGGCTTCATTTACCCAAATCAGAGGATGATGGTTGTCTTACCAAGTCACTGATTTGACTTTTCTAACTGCATTTAAACATATCAACAGATGCCAAGAACATTCTTGGGTTATTTGGATTCATATTTGCATAAATGACATTATTACACCCTTTGCAAAAAGAGTAAAATGTCCTAGATACTGCAGTTTCTTTCCTCAATAGCCCCTCTGAATTAGGAATCAACTTTTACCATTAATGGACCAACTAACAATCAAAAAAATGCTGCATATATATCTCTACTTTGTAGCCTGCTGCTCACTCACTGCCTTATCAGTAAAAGGATGATAGACTTTCAATCACAGGAGCAGTTGCTGTGTTTTAGCACCTTTTTCTAACCTCTTATCTCAGTACAAGCCCTGTCACTTTTGCTTTAATTGAACATGAAGCAGCCCCCGATGTGAGGGGTGAGACAACCAGACGTCTAGTCCGGCCACAGCGGGCAGGCGGCGGTAATGGCCGTGCTCTTTGTTTATAAATTATTAATGATTTTCTCCCCGCGCTGTCATTTTGGACAGGCTGCGAGACAAGCCGATGCCTCTCCTGTTTGCGTGGCAGCGCGCTCCTCAAACAGATTGCAATTTATTCCTCTGCAGTTTGTCCGTCAAGGCTAACTCTGACAACATAATCCCAAACTAATCCGCCATGTTCAGTTTTTCTTGTTGGCTCTCATGCAAACTGCTCTGCCAAATCCCGCTACCTGTCAGCCTGGCCTTGCGATGGGGAGCCCAGACGAGCTGCCAGCCCCGCTGCAGTGGCTCCTGTGGGTAGGGGGGAGAGAGGGAGGAGGAGGGGGAGGCATGGTGCCTGGGTAGACTTAACCCCTGCCTCCCTCCCTGTAATCCACTGTAAACAGCAAGAGCCTTAGAAGGGCTAACTGCACTAATCAAGCCCCAAGCTCGCCCAGTCACTATCATACACAGCACCCTAAGAACTAGAGATTTGAGCAGCTACTGTGGTGTGTGTGCAGGCTACGAGGGTGTGTGAGGAGCAGAGGGGCCCATTGTCAGCTCCTAATCCCCAAGGAGGGAGAAGGTGCCAACATGAGGTGGAGAGGGGTGTCCTTACAAAGGCCATCTTGAGCTAACAGAGGAATTTTCCATGGCACACGAAAGAAACTGGGAGGAAGATAGACTACTGCCTGCATCACTTTAAAGATTTATGAGTTTTTGTGTCGAAACACCCAATTAGAATAAAAGTAGCTTAACTATTCAAAAATACATCATTGGAAACACTTTTACCATAATTCAAAGTGTAAATGTGCAATGTTAGAATGAATGTAAGTACTCACGCCTTCCAGATGCAAAGGTTTAACTCCAATAATTAGGACAAAAACTCTGCATTTCCCCAACAGAAAAAAACAGCTGCTCAGTATTCTCGCCCTGCCTTTGGAGAGCAGCATTTAAATTTCCCTCACACCCCCTCTCTGCCTCTCTGACAGTGACCCAAAATCCACAAAAGAACATAAAAGGGCTGACAGTAGTCAGAGGCAAAGGGAGGCACTAAGCCCACTCCCCCATTAACACAACTCCAACTTTCATAGACACGACAACACAAGTAATGAAACTTCACTCGTCTATTTTTTAACCTTCTTGTCCCTCCAGTAATGAGTTGATACAGAGACAGTCCTGTGGTGGGTGACAGGCTGATGGGTTTGCAGTTAACAGCAGAGGAAAAAATTCAAAAGCCTAATTCATAATTACAGTTTTTCATGGCTGCTAAGACATATTTTTTAAAACCTTTCCTCCTTTTCTCTAATTAGTAAACACAATTCTCAGTTTTTAAACCACATTCACTAAACCTCTGACTCTTGAGGCAAATCAAGTGTTGTTCTGTTCTCATTTCACATTTACTGAATTCAGAACGAAACACGACTCAGCAGGAAGTGCTCCTGCAACTCAAAACAGAAAACACAGTGGTCAGTGACCACTCTAAAAAAAGTTAATGTATGCAACAATAGTAGGAGTGAGTAAGAGATGTTCTATAAGTGAGGTTCACCACAATACAAGAAACTAGAAAGCACTCGGCGAGCGCAAACCTCCACCAAGGTAGCTCACATATTGCTGTTACATCTATAAACAATAGTTCCATGATACAGTTACCATCATATGATTCCTTGACCCTGAAAACCCACACCTAGCACTCAGAATCATGTTGATATCATTGTTAGTTAGACAGTTATTCAGCAGAACAATTGTTTGCTAATGGAGGTTATCTGGACAAACAAACAAACAAACATACGATGGCAAAAACAAAACCTCCTTAATGATACCTCTGTAAAAACACATTTCGTTACGTTTAAAAAAACAACATAAACTGTTGCCCTCAGCTGCAAAAAAACCCAAAGGCCGTTAGCACATTTTTATTTGCACTAATGAAGAAGTCAAGTTTTTGTTTACAAAAATACTCCTCTCCACACTGGAAAGTAACAAAGCTGTTTGATTGGTGCTATGGTTTAACACCTGGCCATGTTAACAGGTGTGCTTTGTAAATGTTTTAGGAGGAATTAGATCTAATACCATAATTAAGAACATACAAAGTACTCATGAGTACTATTGCCAGTACTCATATCTATTGTACCAACAGTATATGCACAGACACAGGCAGCTAAGGGTCCCAAGTTAACACTGTCACTTCCCAAGTGAACAACTTTAATCTTTAGCGTATAATAAAGTTTATTAATACTGTTATGCATTCTTCTCTTTTTTTTCGATCTTGCATGATGTTGTCAGGATTTGTTGTGCTGTAAGCTACTCTGGATTCCCCAGTCCTACCCGCTGACCTTGCATAGCAGCTGGATCTGCCTGATTCAATGTCTGTAATCAGGCAGATCCATCTTGCCAAGCTCCAATGTACAATGATTGTTAGCAGCTAAAAGCAGGACGGCTCAATCAGTGATGGGAGCGATGAGTAAGACGACAGCAGGAAGTGACTGCCCGTGCTGGGATTAGCATAGATGCTAACAGCTTCAGTGGCAGTTTTATCAGATCTGGAGTGCTTCTCTTTATAAAATGAAAAATAAACTACACTATAAACTTCTCTTTGGAAAGGATATTTTTGCTTCACTTCCGATATGTTTTAACGAGAGTTTGTTTTACATAGTGGCTCACGTTCTGTAGCACAGTAGCACCCACCTTCTTAATTATCTGATTGGCCTGTAATAAAAGTGATTGACAGAACGATCATCCAGTCACCTGCTGGATATGCTTTTGACAGGTTCAGACCTCCCAAAACACTCTCTATGGGCTCCTTACCAGATGGACAAGTGGACAGTCCATCTGGTGTGCCAGGTTACCCTCTGACATCCTCAGTTCTATTTTGGACAGGGAAAATTTTACATTGTGTGGGACATATATAAAAATGTATATCTGTTAGGTGTACATGGGAGCGAGAGTATCCTGGAATTCTCTTGCAATTTTTTCAGAAGTATAAATATTGTCGAAGCCATTTCAAACTTATTTGAAGAATTTATATTTCAGATAACAAAACTTTTAGTTTAGATGATTAATCATATGGATCACATTCATTTAAATATTATTGATTTTAATATAAATGGGTTGTTAATGTTAATTTATAGATTCATTTATACCTATATGGAAAATGTTTGGTAATGGGTGGAGTTTAGTTATAAAGGTCAGACAGCACAGGTGTGGAGGGAAGTCTTTTGTTTTGTTCAGGTTGAGTCGAGTGTGATCCGTGTTTTTTTTTTTTTTTGAGTCATGAAATCCTCATCTGCCAAAATAAATGGGACATCAACTCCAGTCCTGTGAGTAATGGACTTATTTTTATGAATGAAAGTGGACACATGTCAGATCACCAGTTAAGCTGGTATCATTCAGGTGGCTTTTAAAACTGTTTAAGAGGAATCTGCTACAACAAATATGTAAAGCTAAACTCTTAAATGCCTGAAAACACAAATTATAGCCAGAAAATTTGAATTTTTTTGAGCTGAAATGTTTATTTCACTTTCTACTGAAATCCAAAAAACAATCAAAATTTCTATAAAATTTAACATACATGTGTTTTGTATTTCATTTGATACATTAGGTGTTTTTGGCAACTGATAATCAATTTGAGGACATTTTTTATCATTTATCTGGTTGTATTCAGATGTTTTTTTAAGTAATTTGTTAATCATACTGATAACAGAGGTATCATTATAGTTTGTATCAAATATACAAAAGGCATTAAAGGGTTAAGTTCATTTCTAAGTAGCCTGCTCAAAATGAAAATATGGCTCTTCTTGAGGTAAATCTGTATGTAATCTATATGTCAATCTGTCGTGCCAGGTGGAAAAAGACCAGAAGAAGCACAAAGCAAAAACTAGCTACCAAAACTAGGGCATCAAGCCTGTGGGGCCCGTTTACACACTTAAAACCTGGGGCTCCATGTGGACACCCTGGCTCCTGTTCTGTCTTCCACTGCTGATGCTTCTTCCACTTTCCAGCTGCTGAGACTGTGGGAAAGCTTTGGACAAATATGTTTGCCACTTTAGTGCTTCAGATAAAAGTGGCCTTCAAGGGTGGAGCTTAGGAGAGTGTTGAGATGGCGGTGAGGGAGTTGGTGGAGCTGCAGGGAGAATGCGAACATGACATGTAGGTGATAAGAGTCCTCCAGCGGGTTAACACCACGGCTTGTAACTGGGATTGCCCCGAGAAGCCCTCTTAGGAAGGCCTGGCATCTGCACGATAGCAAAAGCCCTGGCGCTCAAATGAGTGTCACACACAGAGAAGGTCTGCGGTGTGGTTTGGACGAAGGCAAACAGCACACCTCTGACGACAAACTGGGACAGCAGAATGGCATGTGGCTCTATGACAGTTTAAGTGACACAGTATCTTCCTCTTTTCTTCATGTACCACAATAGCGCTACAGCCCTGCAAACCCATTTCAATAAGAGTGTATTAGTCCTTAATAATCAAGTGAAGCTGCTGTTTCAAACACGTTAATTTAAAGTTACTATAATTATGTGTGTAGAACATTTATCTAATCACAAATAAAAAACAATTTCATTTTATTTACGGTTATTGATAAGAATTATATGTACTGTAATGTGCAAGAGTTGTTTTTTCGTGTGTGAATTGCCTTGAAACAATTTTACAAGTCACAACAGACAGCCACCTATAAGAGTTTTTGCTGGGATTTAAAGAGCTAAAGTGCTAAAGATGTAGAACTGATTCTTTGAAACAAAAATATATTTATATAACATACATTTCTTGTGTGTGGCTCAATGTAAATGTAAAAGAAGTTGTTGAGTGTTGTTTGAAAATCATTCACCAAACTGATTCAACCCTTTTCTTCAATTTTGAGACGTGTACTTGTCGCTTGACAAACACCATGAATTAAGAAATGCAAAGACATTCAGCTGTAGATCATCAGCACCGTTGTTCTCTATCTCATATCTTTCTCCAATAAAGAACAAAACAAATGCCACAAGATCAGAAAGGACAAGAAAAAGCAATAAAAAGTGAGTGATGGCCATTGATATTTCAGGCTGCAGAAATCCTGCGACAGGAGACTTTGCTTGGCTTTACATAAACGGGGTAATAAATAGATCGATCACACATAGAGAAGGAGATTCATGTCACATTAAGTGACGGGACGTTGAACAAAGCTACGTCTTATTACTCAGAGGGCTCTTCCCTTGGGGAGTGTGTGTGTGTGTTTCAGTGTGTTGTCTGGACATTGCTCTGAACATGTGATGAGGTGGGAACAGAACATAGACCAGCTGCAGTAAGAAAGCACTAAGGTGAGCCTGAACAAAAATCAGAGGCTTTTTGGAGACATAAAGATGCATCGAAACACCTCTGATCATTTGATGACACTTAATGGACCCATGTAACAAACTTGTGTTATGATGGTGCAGATCTAAAAGCACAACACAGCTTAAAACATGTTTGGTTATAAATTCAAATGAACCATGCTTAGGTTTAAAAACAAGATTCACAGGACTGCTTGAGGTTAAAAAAATAAATGTTTGGGGGTCTTGGATTAAAAATCATTCATCTTAATGCATAACTTTCCTTCTTCGTGGTTTCTAAGTTAATCTGACAATAAAATAAGTTTAAACAGCAGCAGACTCGGGTATCCATCTATTTCCACAGAGTGCTCAGGTCACCTGCTTTCAGCATTACTCTGGCAGTGGGCTTCGGCTCTCTTACAAGAAGTACATGTAGCTTCACTCCACAAGTTCACACATTAACCTTCATCTAAAAAGAAGCCTGTTTGTCCACCTCGGTTCTGACTGAGAGAGGAAAAAAGAAAATGATGGTGATGGATCAAACAAAAAAAATAGAAACAAAAGATTGACCGTGCAAGGATCAGGGCAAAAAGCAACAATCTAACTGCAGAGTGTACACCCCTGCAAATACTGTATCTAACGGCAGCAATATGTATCTAACTGGTTTATTAATCAACATTTTATTTATAGCTTTTAGTCACATAACAAGCATGGAGGGCAGAAACAGTGTCAGCAAGCATTAACCACCATGTGCAGTTGTGGCACAGGCTTTTTGACATTTATCTCAACAAAAGGGCACATATAAATACCATAAAAACCACAGAATTACAGGGATATTACTGTAATCTTCAAGTTTTAAGCTCTTTGAGCGCACTTGAAACATCAAATAAATCACTTAAAACACCAAACTTATTGCCATATCTCATTAATTTTTAGTAAGACATTGAAATGTTACACTATATTCCTGAGGGACAAGTGAGAACCACTTTCTCACTGGTTTTAGTATTTTAAAAACATCTGATCCACTGAGATGTTCACAAACAACCAACACAGAGAATGGTTAGAAACAGAGAAAATATCCAGTGAGCAGCTTCTCTCTGGGTAAAAAAAAAATGCCTTTTTGATGCCAGAGGTGAATTTGGCATAAACAACATGAAGGCATGGATCCATCCTGCCCTGCATCACTTCTTATGGCTGCTGCTGGTGGTGTGCCTTGATTGAAGCTAGTGAGTGTTGATGCATCAGTATCAATTTCAGGCAGTTTCATAACCAGCTAATAACTGCCAAAGTAGCTTTCAATTGAGGTCAGACATAACAATACAAAAACAATCAATTTAATGTCTAAGAACAGTGAGTGTATTACCACTGGCATCCATCAGAAATTATAAAACACAATATATTAAAATGTCATTCTTCTAAATAACTTGCTTTCATTTGAGACAGCAGTTTGAGAGTGTCTGCACTGCCAATACTTTTAACATGGTGAATCTCTGGATATGATTCATAGGAGCTCTGATCTCTGTCTAATACGTTTAATATCAAAGAGCTAATAGGATTATTTTCTTAAAGTATAGATCAGTTATTGCTTTGATTCATCCTATATCAGATTAAGGGCTCCAAACACACTTCATTCACGGGTTCAGCCTTTTCACAGTCCCGATCGGAGGCAGGATTTCAGATCTACTCGAGTTTATTCTTTGTTAAACCCAATATTCATCACCAGAGCTGATTGGCTTTAAATTATTCAAACTCTGTCAACAAGGCTTTTCCTGCTGAAGGAGGCCTGCTCCTCTGCTTCCTCTTGGCTTGCACACTGTGTAACCAAAATCCAAACACCTTTCGCCAAGTGTAGCTTCTGACCTTTACAGTCTTGTTGACCCCCCTATGTGGTATATCTCTGCGAGGGGGATTTCCCATTTGTCACTGTCCAGTGCTGTAAGGCTGAGTCCTGCTGCTTTAGATAGCAGTTTGATTTACAGTGAGGTGAGGGGAAGGCCGGTGTCGCTGGTGGGATTCAGCCCTAAGCCATTGCTGGAGGTGGTCAGAGGCGTGTAAGATAGAATTTACAGTTCTGGGAAGGGCGCTGGGGGCGTAAAAGGTTGTGCACGCAGGTGACATTTCCAGCCAGGTCTCATTTGGGCTCGATGTGCTGGATGTTGTTGAATGGCGAAAGCGATCCAAGCATTTGAGCGGGCATTAGCAGATCCTCAGTCTTGGCCCCTCCTGTGTTGTAAATCAAAATTTCCAATGACATAAGAGGTGCTGCATACTTGTCTTGCAGGAGATCCTTATTGAAGTGTACATAACCTAGATAAACTGAGATGGGAGAGAGGACATTTTATTTTGGGTGTAGTTTGATACCACCCATTACATTTAATGTCTCATTCCCAGGGGTGGAGAGTAACTGATTACGTTAACTCATGTTACTATTATTAAGTGTCTCTTTTGGTGTACTAGAACTCTTTTAAGTAGTTTTTCAACACAGTTTCTGTAAGAAATTATGTGCTTTGCAACATTTTACATAACATCTGAGTCCTGGCTTACTAAAAGTTAAAAAACCTTAAGACCTTAAAACTTCACCAACTACTGCTGCTACAGTACTATGATTTTATCTTCATCTCTGTTCAAGTTCATTTTTACACTGCCTTATTCTAACCACTGGTTAATACTTGAAACCTAGTTGATCAAAAACATGATTTCCATAAGGGTTGGTCAAATTTTGTAGAACACTCACTACGCACTTTATTAGGTCGATATTTTCAACTGATCTTTAAAAAGAGAAAGTATACAGTGAGAAAAACTGCCTTGTTAATGCCAGAGGTCGGAGGAAGAATGTCCAGAGTGGTTCAAGATGATAGAAAATCAACAGCAACTCAGATAAGCACCTATACAAGCAAGGTATGCAGAGGAGCATTTCTGAAGGCACAACTTGAAGCAGATGGGCAACAGCAGCAGATTACCACGCAGGGTGCCACTCTTTCAGCTAAGAACAGGAAATTGAGGCTTAAGTTCACAGGGACTTGCCAAAACTAAACAACAGAAGATAGTTAAAATGTTGCCTGATCTGATGAGTCTCAATTTCTGCTGCAGTTGTCAACTGTCAAATCAGATTTTGGCAAAAACATGAAAGCACGGATCCATTTTATTTCGCATTTTACTTCTTTGTGACCACAGTGTACTCATCCAGCAGGATAACCTGCCATGTCATAAAGCTCAAATCATCTTAAACTGGTTACTTGCAGAATTAAGGCAGTTCTGCAGACAAAAGAGGGTCCAACCTGGTATTAGCAAGGTGGGTCAATGAAAGTGGCAGATGAGCATACTCCTGTAATTTTAAAGCAAGGGTACACTGCACCTCTTAGTTGAGATTTCACCTAAAAGTTGTAAATTTATGATGTGAGATATTAGATTTGCAGCACTGGCAACAAAATTGAAACGTTGGATTAAAATTGTCTCCCAGACCCTGATAGAGAGTTGCTGCCACCCTTATTGTCAAAAGACATAAAAAGTGACATATCCTTGCAGTGCAGCTGAATCCATCTTATTCCATGTCTGGCTGATCCATCTTGCTCCAGACTGTAGTATGAATGCAGAGTTGTGGATAACATGACACCAAGCAGCCAAGAACTGATCAAGTACCACCAGTGACTGGGCCCACATGGAAAAGAGAGCCTTAATGTGGCAGGAGCTCCAACAGAGAATCTCAAATAGACCAATGAATGCAGGTGGATCAGGAGAATCCAGTGTGTAAGAACCAGAGGGTTATTTGAACATAAGTGATTGTGAACATACTCGAGCAGTCACTGAAATCTAGTGTAAGAAGTATGGTTAAGGTGAAATATGGGCTCTTAAACAAGTCACTTACAGCCTGCAAGCAAAGACATTTTAAACCGTTTTCTCATTAATGAAGGCTGAATGAATGTGCCCCACAACAAGAAGGTTGTCAGTTTGGCCTTTCTGTGTGAAGTTTGTTCTCCCAGTGCATGCCTGAGTTCTCTCCGGGCACTCTGGCTTCCTTCCACTGACCAAAATCATGCCTATTAGGTTAGCTGGTGACTCTAAATTGCCCTTAAGTATGAGTGCGAGTGTGAATGGTTGAACTGGTGACAGGTTCTGGGTGCGACCTGCCTCTCGCCCAAAGTCAGCTGGGATAGGCTCTAGCCCCCCACAACCCCAAAAGGAATAAGCAAATAGATAATGGATGGATAGATGCAGTAACCAAGTGGTTTTTTGAAAAAAAAAAAAAAACTCTAACATTCTTGATGTTATAATATTTTGTTAGGTCTCTGTCAGTCATGGACAGATACTCTGCCCCCACCCCTTGCAGCACCTCCAGCTTTTTACCCTGTGAACCACTTTGGTCAACTTTAGTTGTTCGAGACTTGCTATATATGCAGTACATATATATATATATATATATATATGAATTAACTCGACTTTCACTTGTGTTCTGTTTTTATTTCATATTTTACCCCATATCCTTTTATATAAGCATTTTTACCATGAAGTGTTTTATAAGCAAGAAACCCCGAGTGATAAAGTCAATGGGATAATGGCAAGTTTTCAGACGTGTGAAAAATGAAAGTGACCATACGGCACAATTTGTCGAGGGCTTTCGCATCCACTTTTAGACCCCTGGTGACTCCTTGCTAACAGCTGCTGTAAAACACAAATTCATCAGATAATCCCCCCCAAAGCCCAGCGGTCAAGCCCAGGCATTCTGGGTCTCAAGCGCTCTCATAAATGAAATACCACCTGCAGCAGCAATCTCAAACCTGCAACGGAGTAAAGTTATATTTAGGTAAGAACATGAAGGACCTTGATCCCTTAACAAAATAAAAGCTTGACAGCTAATCTCTCCAACAGAAGTCAATATTGTTGAAGTCTGATGATGTACATCGTGGGGGGGTCATGAGGACTAAGACAAGCAACTGCCTGTTGAATTTTTCAAAGCGCAGACAGTGGGCAATATCAGAGGGATCAGTTCATCTCCAGGTTTGGATGTGGCTTTGACAGAGTGCCAATAGTCCTTGCATACCACAGGTCTGTTTCATATGACGTTGTTAAGCTACCTTAAAAACCCTTTAAATCTACATTAAGCTACAGAGCTTTGATTTTGTGGCGTTATTTTGGTTGATAATTCTCCCAAGAGAACTGCGTCACAAAAGGATAACCTTCTTTTGGGATGTACTCATATGTAGCAGCATAATAAAACTTAAAAGTATGGATTATTTAAATATATTTAAAAGGTATACTAGTGTATTTGTTTTTTTAGGAGCATAAGGGTGTCTTTAAGTTTTTCTTCCCTGTTTGTCATCAGTAGGTACAGAATAGAGGAAAACAAACTGGTGATAAGTCTAAGTCCAGCTATTTATTATATTTTAATATATATATATTTTTTATTAAATCTGGACCATCTGGCTTAGTTCAGTAATGAGAACTTAGATCCTTGGTCCTCTTCATTGGATACTATTTTGGCTTTTATTAAATTAGCTTAAGAAATGTACCCACGATAAATAAGCGTGCACGTTTTGTACAAAAAACTTTCTTTCAGATTTTTAATTAGTGAAAAAAACTGAAAGTGCCTGTGTTGCTGGCACGCTCCAAAGGCAGATCATGGGGCAGCATGTGGAAATGGAGGGACTGATGAGACAATGGGTAACTCACTGTGCAAACAGGGTGTGTACAGAACACTACGTCAGCAGATTAAGTGGATACTGGGGGTAAGTCTGCCACAGGTAGAGAGGTGTGAAGGCAAGATCATCCCTTTTATTTGTCAATTGGATTGTAAATGGTAAATGAACTTAAGCTTATAAAAACCTTCTCTTATCTCATTGACAAATCAAAGCAGCTTTACACCATAGGTCACATCCACCCATTCATACCCATTCACTCACTGATGGTTAAAGTTTCTTTGTGAGCTGTCAATCAGTCTCTGCCAACACATGAATGTCCCCATTTACACACCACTGATGCAGCAGTGGGAGCAAGTTGGGGCTCAGTGTCTTGCCCAAGGAGACATAGACATGTGACAGCTGGAGCTGGGCTCAATCCTGCAGCCCTCTGATTACTGACAGAGCACACATCAGACTGAGCCACCGTTGCCCCAATAACAAGAAAAAAGGAAAAAAGAAACTGACCCTCTGTCATAGTAGCCGGCACAGGTCATCGACATAGAAGAGCTGGCATATTCCAATTGGCATGGCCCATTACTGGAAAAGACAAGGCAGGAGCAAGGGACAATAGTAACCATGCACTTTCACTGGGCCCTTGTTCACTAAATCACAGTTTAACTTTGTGCCCTACCCCATGAACTGGTGAAAGCACTCTAATTAACTAAATTATAAACTAATCACCTCTACTACTGTTTGGAGCAGGGCAGGATCGTGCATATATCTAGTAGAATTGGGGTTCAGAGTGCCTCTAATATTGAAATGTGAAGGATGTTAAACTGCACGCAAACACTGCAAGAGATGAATGTACATCACAAATTGGAGTTGGGTTGTTTGAGGCACTTGACTAAAGTCGGTGAAGTGGCGTGGTGTTGTTTACAGGCACTATTTTGCATTCTGTGAGTTTTGCATGAAAACAAGCCACAAACTATGTTGGGTTGAATAGAGCTTTGTTCTTCCTCAAGGAAGTCTCTGTGTTTGGCATTTGTCATGATTTAGCAATGGCGATGTGTTCTTCTGCCTGTGTGCATTGATCACGCTAATCTACTGTCTCTGTCAATAGACTCAGGAAGGCACAACAATGGCAAAATAACCTAACACTGACCCAAATATGAGTGATTTGGCTCCAGTTACAATGATGTCCTTTTCCTTTGGATGCATGGGGTTACCTTTATTAACTGGAGTACACGGAAGAAGAAAGTCTTTGGATCAAGATTTTAAACATTGTGCATTCAACTGTCATACTGTTGAATATTGTACATTCAATTTGTGTAAAACTCACACAATTGGTTGAAATAACCATACCTGTCAATAGCAGAAAACTTCTCCGGTTGTCTGGACTGTTGTTAAGTCTCTTTTACAACCCAACTTCAAAAATACTGAACTAACCCTTTAAGAATTTACAACAGACATCAGACATACTTATATCTGGTGATTATGGTTTTATTGATTGTAACTGGCTATCAAAATTCATCAAATGATTGTGACTATAAAAACACAGCCCTTCCTGTAACCATACAATGTCAACTGCAATTTATTATGTAGGAATAGGAAGTACATTTATGTGTATGTGTTATGAGTATCATCATAAAAAATGTGTTTCCATAGCATGACATTAGCTTCATGTCACTGTATATTTGTGAAAATCCTAAAACAAATCATGGTGTTATTTAAATATTATGGAGCATATTGTATTGTAAGCAGATTGCCTTGTTACATCCCAGCCCTCTATTCACGGAATATTGTTGTAATCCGGCTTTTGTGCCCCTTTAACCCACCCCTGGCCTTTATAACAATCCATTTGGCTCAAGTGAGAGTCCCTCTCTGGAATATTTTAATGCACGAGTATTACCAGCAGCTCTACAGTCATGTTACAAGTGAGCCTTTGGGACTCACACTGCACATCCTCGATCCACATCCAGAGATTACGGTCAAGTACAGCCGACACGCTCAGCACTTCATCTTCCTCCCTGTCTGTACACTGCTCTCTGAAAGCATAAATGTGTTAAATGCGTGAGGATGCTGTTTGATTCACATCGTTCCACCACTTCGAAGAGGAGCAGGGAGGAGGACTACAGCGAGCACTCACTCCCTCAGGTTCTGCACTTCCTCAAAAAGTGACCTCCACTAGACTTTTTGCAGATTCCTCTGTACTTTAAACAAGCCTCCCATTACAGCTCTTGTGAGTACAGTGACAGGTTTTCATATTTGCTTTGGACAGTTGCGTGGCAGATGTGTGTTTGAACATGCCTCTATATTTCCGTAGAGGAGAGGGTGGAGTGTATGTGCGATGGTGCCCTTGTGTATAAATCACTTGACCTAGACTTACTGTTGACTGTGGATTTATGCCAGCGTGAGAGGCTCCTGATGACAATGTATCTGCCTTAGCCATAATGGATGGTACACAGAGCACGCTGTCATCTGGCAAATATGCTCCCTGAATGGACCTCAAGTGAGGTGGTGCTCAGCAGAGGGGCGGCGGGCGACCGAGAAGTGGAAAGATGGATGGTGATCAGCCCGGGGTGGAGCCATCAGCTGCAGACTCCCCCGAAGCTTTTTGGTAACTAAAAGTATCGCTTGAATCAGGCCGACCATCAGAGCTGCAGTTGCTGTGATGGGCGCGCAGATTGATGCCCGCTGTGTGCTAAGCTGGAGAGGACCTCTGTAAAAACAGGAAGGGAAATCTGATGCTCTGTGCTGTTATATGTGAAAATGATGAATACCTTTACATGTGGTGTGGACAAAACAACGCTGAAAAAAGATAAAAGTGTGCAATAAGGTACTCAGAAATAAGCAAAGTTGATGAGCAAGTAGATGCAAAGTAACCTGGAAACAAATAGGTCATTAGATGCTAGATAACCAGTACTTCAACAAGCTTAATCACAAGATAAGAAATGAGCATCCATCCATTCATCCATCCATGATCCATACCGCTTAATCCTTTTGGAGTCCTGTGGCTGGAGCCTATCCCAGCTGACATTGGGCGAGATGCAGGGTACACCCTGAACCGCTTGCCAGCCGATTGTAGGGACATGTAGAGAAACAGACAACCACTCACGCACATACTCTCCACTACCGGCAATTCAGACTCACCAGTTGACTTGGAAAGGACCATCGTACGGATAATTAATAAGGGGAAAATGAGTAAGGAGCTGCTTGTCAACAAGAGAAGAACTTATTAGGTAACTGGTAATTAAATTAAAGTACTCAGCGACATGAGTTTCCAATTGATAATAATCCAGAAAAAGGAATGAGCAACTTAATACTTATTACCAGGGAACAAATAAGGGACTAACGTCTTTCTAATCTGGGTTTTTTATAGTTATCTGGTCACAGATGAGTGTCCAGTCAAAAATATTACGGATACACAATGTCTGATATTTCCAATATTGTTGCCAATAACAATGCCAATATTTTTCATCAAAAGCAGAGAGTCTTTACATTACAAAATTGACTTTTTGCTTTCAGTGTGAGAGTCTAATTGTGTAAGAAACAGCTATAAAATTAGAGGAACATTTAACTCTTGAAAAATGAACATCTTGGTTTTTAAATGTACCCATGCAGTGGTGATAAGGTAGAGCAATGTGGTACATTTGTGTACTCTGATGATATTACTGCTGATATATGTGATATTTACGGCCAATACGTATGGCCGATATATATCGGCTGTAAATATGAACAGAAATGTCAATATCTGCCATTACCGATATTCAACTTTCCAGGCCCAATATCTGCTGATACTTATATTGTGTAAAAAAATCTATTTGGAAACAAATAAGTAATTGACTGCTGTTTAACCGAGGTACAAATAAGAAACTAAATGCTTGTTACTAGGGCAAAAATGTATAACTTCAATAAATGATGGCTAACCTACTTCAGAATAGTTATAATTACCCCAGTTCAAAATGACTGAGAGTACAAATGAGTGACTAACTTTTACTAACTGGAAAAATAAATGAGCAAACAAACTGCTAATCATTCAGGAAGCAATTATAAACCAAATACTTCTTAACCAGGAAACAAATAAGAACTTACTCTTCCTTACCGAAACAACGGAGCATCTATCCTGTGGTTGGCTGAGCAAAAAAGATAAAGTACTCCTAATGAAACAGGAAACAAATGAGATACTTATCCCTGTGAAATCGAGACAATACAAGGTATGGCTATTAAATAAGACTGCTTCCATGAGGGAAAACACTGTGGTTCACAGTCACACATCAAAAACTTTTGTAAACATTCAACAAATAAAAGAAATCATTGTAACTGATGGACAACTCATTAAAACCCCAAATTTCCACATAATCTGTCTGCGCAGCGGCCAGCATGTGCCGCGCACTCTGTGGCAAATCACTACCAGGCTATTAAAGCAGTCTGTTTCCACAGCCTACACCTCGCTCCGTCTGCGGAGCGTGCCAGCAGCGCAATTCTGCAAAAGATCACTAGAAATGCGAAGTAAGTCTATTTTCAGCGGTAGTCGCTTCAGCACCACGTCAACCCCCCGCCATCGACCCAACACAGGAAAACAGACGCTCAGACTTTCTGGATCATTTCAAAAGACAGTGGAATAGTGGAAAATTTTTGCATGAAAATATGAACATGACAAAAGTGTGTACCAAAGATCTCTCAAAACATTTTGTAATAACTTTCTAAAAAAAAAAAAAAAAAGTCCTCCAATTTGTTCCAAATGTCTCCACAAAGTTGCTCGAGTCTTCCATTTGATCAGGAGTCAGAAGTTACTATTCTATGGTTTACTCTCAGTTTGTTCTACCTTAGTTACTCGCTGTTTGTCACTCATGCTTTCCCTGGTAGCTAGGCTAATTTCTGTAAAAGTGTCACTTTAACCTTGAAAGCAGTCATGGAGCCAGAGCTCTCTACACACAGCTTTGCACTCAGTTGGAAGTTGACCACTTATATCATCTGTTGTTACTTTGATAACACGTAGAATAAAACAAAAGTGCACTTTGACGTTGATCAAGAGAAATGAAAGCACTTTAGTGAGGGATCAAATCAAAACCACATGCTGCTATAACCTGATACACTGTACAGGGAAACAAATCCACTCTTCTGCCAGACTATCACAAAACATAACCTCTGCCAGACAAACTGGAGCTATCAGCGGGACAGAGAGCTGAGAACCGTCCCCGGACTGCCATGATGAAGTGTTCCATTGGGAGGCTGTCTCCAAAAAATTACAGGCCCCAGCTCCACTTATAGACAAATGTAAAATGCAGAGGAATCTTATCTGGGCAGTGCGAGTTTGTGTTTGTCGGTGAAGTGTTTCTCTCATATTCCATAACAGTAAAGTAAAGTAAAGCTTGTGTTTTTAGTCTAGAATGATGCATTATAATATATTCATGAGTACTTCAGGAAAAGGTTTGAGTTTTGATGACTTGAATAAAAATTGTCATCTAAATGTTGCCAAAAGTCATGTCATGAAAGCCACTTAAAAACAGTTTTACAACAAACATTTGGCCCACATTGTGCATTACTCATCTTACAACATTTCTGATTTCAGCCAAGGCAGCTGTTAACAAATCTCAGTGCTGATGTAACAGAAAATAGTCACAGTACCTACTTTCATGAAGCATAAACAACTTAAATTTTCTAAAAGAACATTATTAAGGTTGCAAAGGGACAGAACATTTCCAGTTAAATCTTGAAAACTATCCAGAAACTTTCCATGAGAAGTTAAGCTGGGTAATTTTGTAAATATGGAAACTTTCCAGGGGAATAATAGGAATTTCTGATAATTAACTGGAAATTGATGGTAACTAAAACCAACTGTATCATATCCAAACATAAATAGGAACATTTTGTTTGTAATAGACAGATATGCATGCAAATGAATGCAATTAAATGTACATTTCAACAGATTTATTTCTTAGTGGAACTTTATAAAGTTTTTATTATTTAATTGGAAACCAATTTCAACTTCAAAAAATGTACGGCTTCAAAAGTCTTGAGCTCTGGGATCAAAATATGGTCTCTAAAGTCCAGGGTTCAAGAATCACCTGTGCATATCGTATCGATACCCCTGCAGTAAATAGTGTGCTGTGAACTTGTGATTGAGGAATAGCGTAGATATTCTCAAATATACTTGCATGAAATCTAGTTGTTTTAATCTATATTATGCTGAAATATATATTTTTCACAACTAATTAGAACCTCTGTTATGGACCAGCCTTCAATTTTGTAAATTTCTCGTCAAGTCCCGTTTGTTCCCAAAAATCCAGTTAATTTGCGAGAAAAGTTTCCAACTCCTGGAACTTTGCAACCCTACATGAAATGTTTCATCAATGTCTCCTTAAAAGCCCTATCAAGGAAATTCTGAAATTAGAAATAAGTCGATGGGGTTGGAGCGAATATTACTGGTTTTCAGCAATTTGAGCTTTTTCTGTTAAATGACAAAATTGTTTATGATGAAGGAACATTTTTACATAGCTCTCCGGTTGGACTCTGAATCTGAAGGGTCACAGTTAGATTTCTTGGTCAAAATGTTCAATGTTCAATGTCCAAAATGGTCTCCAGTGCACCTGAAATAGTTTTAAGAGGAATTTCCAACAAAGTCACAAAACTATGGAACCCCTGGCTCCAGAAAAAATGATCTCAATTGGTCATGTCTTCATTAGCACACACTGTAAACAGATTTCACAAGCAGGGGCGGATCTATGGGTGGGCCTGTGTCATGCATGCACGCACTGACGGGTGGCCCAGCCAATCAGAGTCATGAAAATAATAACTATATACTCGTACATGAATCAATGAAAAAACAAATAAAACAATATATGACTTAATTTTTAGGTTTAACTGTTTTTTATTCTCCTAGTAAAAAAACATAAATCATAACATTTGCATCACATTCTGGAAGATATTTCAAAGTTTGTGTTTTCCCATTGAAAAAAAAAATCAAGGTTTCTAATGTCAAAATGGGCATAAAAACGTTTAATATATATTTCATTAACGTTATGGTTAGGTCTGTGGCTAGTGAAAGGATTTAATGCAGTGAGAGTAAAAAAGTATATATACATCACATTTTCATATTTTTTTTTATTTTAGAGGAACTATTTAGCGACCTAAGGGTGAAAATGTAAATGTATTTTAAAGAGGCTTCAAGAATTAGATATATTTTCCTAATGACTTTCTATGACCATTCTTAATGTTTTGATACAACAGTTTTTGAGCATTTGTCTGAGGCTTTGAATGGATTTAACCAACTTTACTACTGTTCACGCTGTCAGTGAAATAGAATCAACATTAAAAAGAATACAACTGATTCACATGTTTTTCATTTTTCTATTGTTAACGACATGTTTTTATTAATATAATGGAGGTTTCTCCCTTTATTTGGAATATGGGGAATCAGATGCATCACTGCTGGTGAATTTCAGGCATAAAAATTCTGGTCTTCTTGCTGCTGAAGGAGCTCTTGCACACAGTTGATCCATCCTTTTTTCAGTCATGATTGTAATAGTTTCCATTCCACACTTGACATCTTTAAAATTGAGGAGGTTATTTAGTCTATGTAGGTGAAGATAAACTGTTTGCGTCAAGACTGAAATGATGGAGTAACAGCTGATGGTCCGTGTAGTCTGTAATAACGCGCTCACTGTCTCAGGTCCAGCTGCTTTCTGTCAGTTTACAGAGAGCAACTGTCCAGACAGTGTGTGAAGTGAACACACACTCACAGCAAAGGCCCCTCATGATTCTGTCACAATGTATTGCTTGCAAAGTAGGCGAGGATCCCTCTATCAAATCCACACAAACACACGTACGTAAGGCGCACATGCTCTCACACACTCTATAATCCTCTCCTGCAGCCTTGTCTTTTACACTCCCCCTCCTCACTGCTGGCGACATCGCTTGTGAAGCACGGACGCTCGTAAATTCCCTGCCTTGATTTTGTTAACCTTTACTGTGACCCGGCACTTCTCTGTTTGGCGTTCTAGCACCCACTCAGTCACATATGAGGCCCCGCTCGCCTCGACGGAGACCAAAACCTCGGCGCTTCTGCAGCTCATCGCTCAGGTCTCTGGCTCAGTGGAAAGCAAAGACACCTCAGAATTAAGAGCCACTTTTGGATGAGAAAATTAATTGCTAAAACAGGCATATTTTTTTAAGTAATTGCCCCTATATTCTTTGCATGTCATTGAACAACCAACAACTACGGATTTCTTTCAACCATTTGAGCATCAGGTCTGTTGAAGAGCTTCACTCTCTCTGCTATAAATCATTTTAATCTCCTGAGACCATGAGTTTACAAATGAGGACTTGACATTTTGCCTTCTCCATCCTATACTAACCAATAAAGCCAAACGAAGACCTGTTGGCTTCAGTCATGGGTACTTTTCTATCACTTTGTGGTTACAAGAGAAAATCCCCAATCCTGATCCAGATGGCAACTGGACTGGTTCAGATTCTACAGGACGTTTCGTCTCTTCTCCAAAAGACTGCTCAAGAAGTCCAGCTGCCATTTGGCAGCATTGGATAACCATGACCTGGATGACTTAAAACCTTCACAGACAACAGGAAATAACTAATAAGTGCACATTCAAGATGGCTGCCATTGCCAATTCAAAAGGAAAGCTTGCACAGCACACAAAACTTTCCCAGATTTAGGATTGATCCTTGCTGATTTAAGCTTATTTATAAATGTATTTAAATATTGCCAAAAGAAATTGACCAATTTTATGATTAACAACACAGTGAAAAATAAGGTCCTCAAATAAAGATAAAGAGAGGGATTTTCTCAGTGTTTAGAGGTACCTGTTTATTATGGTTACAATCAGGTGTGAAAAGTTGTTCCTAAAAATTTTAAGGGACATTTTGGGGGGATTTGTATGTGTACGTGTGTACGTGCAGTTATCAAACTCTACAACTGAAAGAAATAAAACCTGATTTACCAACTGAAGCAATATTTTATCTACTTACTGCACAAAAAGTATAACTATGAATAATGAAATAAATGTTTTTATTTTTGCCCCTTAAGGTTTGCTTTTACTGCTTTAAACAGCAAGTAAGAACCGTTGACAAGGTTTAATAGGTTCTAGGGATGCAACAATTCTCAATAAACTGTTGAAGTGTTTTCAGTATGACTTCTGAGGTTCAATCCGCACATCTATTTTTGTTTTGTCCTCATAGGCCCTGTCACATACTGTCATTTTATCAAGCCACTGGAGTGCAAATATCCATTAGATTTTGCAGGGGGAACATAAACTCAAAGTACATCAGCACAGTGCCTTTAATTAAGCAGAACACGTCTTACTTTTTCATAATGACATGATAAAAAAAACTCTCATGACTCCACAAAAGACTCATAACATACCAGCTTCTGCAGCAAGAAAAATTATCCTCATCTCCTCAAAGCGGCCATGACAGCAGCTCAAAACTTGGCTGAAAGTACCGTTGGTTAAAAAAAGGAAGATGTTTCTGTATATGTGCTGACGTTCACTAGAAACAAACATTATTCTTCTAATGTGTTTATATATACAATATATAGATGTATACACAAATATCCTCAAAAAAAGTTAGGAAATGTTATTTTGCTTGATTATTTCTCCCCTTTCATAAAATCAATTTGTGTTGTAATTTATATTTTTGGAAATATCCTTCATCACCTTCACAACAAGGTACAACTTGTGAGGATCATGTATTCAGGGCATACGCAACACAGCTAAATGTTCACGCTAAAGCACTTCCAAAAAATGTACCAAAATCCCCTCTTTGCCAGGAAGAAAGTCTACGGTACCTCAGTGAACCAAGAGTGACAAACTGGTCTCCCTGGGGTGTTGCCTTCCAGGGACGCCCACTTTGCAGTCCATCTTTACTTCAGTTTCACAGACCTTGCTCCTAAGTTTGGAAATCGGACCAGGCCTGAGACCAAATAATGCTGCCACCCTGCAGACCTGAACAGCAGCCTCCAGTTGCAGGGGATTTCGGCACATTGTTGGGGGCACACCCATACATTTAGCTGTGTTGTTCATTTCACGAATACGCAATCTTACTTAAATTCACATGCATATCAAGGCAGCATGTTTTTTTTTCCAAGCAACCTCTTAGGAAACATTCAATCCGTTCTTTTTTCTGAGGACATTAAGCATGCACATGAGCGTTTCTCGGTCTAATTTATGTCTGCCAATGTTCATCAGACTGCGTGAGAACATGAACGTCTGTGTTAGCATTATGCCCATCTCTCCGAGTGTTTACATCGTCTGTCTCCTGAGGTCAGCTCCGTACAGTTTTGTTTAAAGTGATGCTGATTGGTGAGCGTTCTGCTGTGATTCTTTTTCTGTGTTGAGAACGTCATGGCACATTACATGAAATATGTGTCACATAAAATGGAATGTAGATTCATGTGCACTTTAGTTTTTTTCATATTTTTCATTTTATTTAATATCAGGTTTATAATCATAACAATATGAGGTCCAAAGTCAGTGTACACTCCCTGTTTTGTCTGATAACCCAGATATAAACTTTGACTTTTTGACTTCAGCACACCGTTCACTCTGATAACAACAGAATCATATACAGCCTCTCACAAATGCTTTGAAATAAATAGATTAGCTGTATGTGAAACAAAACGACAGCACAAAGGTCATTAGTGAAGCATTTAAACTACAGAGCATCACAATGCCGCAAGCTTATATGTACTAGTAAAAGTTTAATGATGATTTAAACCAGTTTCAACATCTGTACTTTTACAACACTCTAGTTTAGTGATCACCAACTGGCAGCCCGTGGGCCAAATCAGGCAGCTTCTGAAGTATCTTCTTCTTCTTCATCCAGCTCCTGAAGTATTATTATAAAGAAGATGAGTCAGGCCGATGCAAATAATTTTTTAGATACCAAATTCTCAGGGATATAAGTCAGAATTCCAAGATATACAATAAGTAAATGACACAAATCTGGGAAAAAATAAAGAGTTTTGAGATTGAAATCACAATGCAGGATAGGTGATTGGGACTGATCTCCCTTTTGTAGGCTAAAAAATAGAAATTAAATATATGAAACTAGTAATATTAAATTGGATAAAAATATTTCATTATTATGTTTGTTTCTTACTATTACTGTTTTCTTAAATAAATAAATAAAAATACTGGCTCTAGTACTAATGCAGTTGATGATCCCTGCTCTAGTTTACGGTGATGCTGTAGTTCAGACCAAGACAACAGAGAAAAATATCGGAGAGCACTTTCACAAAAGACAGAGCAAGTTTGAGGAACCTCGAACGTGATACATCCATGAGACTGAAGGTTGAAGCTACTAACAGCTTCAGAATATATGCTTATACTTTCTTTTTAACAGATAAGTAAGGTTTTTTGACTCATACCTTTACATGTTTCGACGGAGGTTACTTGTCTGTTAAAAAGAAAGTATAAGCATATTATCTACAGAGACAATGAATTTTCTCAGACTAGCTTCAGAATATGGCTTGAAAAGGCAGTGCATATTGGACTTTTGTTTAGCTCATTATATTAAGTATTCCTACTTGCATTTGTGTTTAGATAAATGGAAATGCTGATAAAGTAACTTCTTATGATAGCTGTATATTTCAACTTGGTCCTCTAGCAATTAGGATTAAATGAACAAATAAAACAACATTAAGTTGGTCTGCATGTCTGTTGGTATGATTTTTTTATGGTCAAATAAAGTGTGCTTAAAAAGAATATGACTCACAGTGTAAAAATTACATTTTCAATAATACTTTTCAGTTTAAATTTACATCAGGGCTAATTGTTACTCTGATGCTTTACTGCATTGTATTTTTAAGGTCAACTACAGTCAGACACTCACTATTATATTAAGAGTCTAATACAGTTATTGGTTGACTCATCACACTCCAGCTCTTGTCCTTTTTGCACCACACAAACAAGTGTTATTGAAATACTTTGTACTTTTAGTTTATTTTAAAATGAAGCTTCCCTAGTTTTACTTGAGATACTTTGAGTGCTACTTTTACTTGTACTTTAGTAACACTTTGTCAGGTGATGGTATTTTCACTGGAGTACACTATTTTTCACACTTAACATCCCTGAGACTATTTCAGGGAATCGTGCTATATTTGTCACCAATCTTCCAAACAATAACACTGGATCGGTTACATAAACCCTCCACCTTTGATACTGTTTCCGCTCCGTCTCAGTGGGACTTCTCTCCTATGCAATTCTCTGTTTAGCTCAGTGGGGATCCAATTAAAACATCCGGAAGAGCAGACCTCTTTTTCCTGCCTCACAATCACATCCACACCTGCCCTCCTCGTCTGGTTAGTCCGGTATAGATTCAGCTGGCTCCACTGCTATAAAAGAAACACACTTCTGTTTGTGGTAGATTTCTCTATATGACCGCACATAGCCTGTTTAACTCCACTGAAGCAGACTCCAGATTGAGTCTATATATATAATTCTGCTCTCTTTGAGCTGCAGGATTTTCATTTGGTTTGTCAACCTCTCAGCGCCATAGCGACAGGGTCACGGCACCCAGCAGTGTCCCAGCAGCCGTCCTTACAGACAAGCTGCTGGTCAACTCAGAGGGAACGGGCTCCCTCAACCTCTTCATGGCCTCTTTTTTTATGAGGTTCACATATAGGTGCTGCCCCCCTCTTCTTTGAGGTCAGACCCTCTGCCATGTTTGCCCTTGTGCTTGTTAGCTGCAGCGCTAATCCAGCAGTTCTCCCTTCCCACTGAGCAACAAGTCTGCGACTTAGTGACTCGGCTGTTTGTAGGGAGGGTTTCAGTCCTCGCCGTGGTAATTGGTTCATCCTACCCCCTATCACTCACCTCTTTAAGGTCTTTGATTGGCCAGGCCTTCCAAGGAGGAGGCAGAGCAAGGGATTATGGGATCAGGAATGGCCTTAGAGAGAAAGTCAACCTCACAGCTGATGGAAAATCCTGAAGAATTTTTCATGAAAATAGAAAACTTTTTCTTCATAGCCGCAAGCTCAGTGTCAACTGTGTCGGCTTTTTTCCAAGTTTTGTTTGTGATTTGTGGATCTCTTCTGCGGTTCAGGCTGCAATCTGGCATCAGCACAGCAGCATATAATCATGAAGAGAGGATTAAACCAAGATTATGAATACTTTATACAGCATTAGATTTTAACTCTTTTATTCAACTGTTCAGGAAACAGTTTCACAGTATTGGACTTTTTCACCAAACGAATGCAATCCATGATCATTTGCTTTGTTTTGTCTGCTCTTGTATTATTTCAATTTCAAATAATTTTTTAAAAATCTTATCTGATCTAATCAGTCAGTCCTAACTACTCTTTTTGAAGTAGTTTTCAATGATCCCAGAGTGTGTATTTTAAATTTTCTTGACTTAAATTTAACTCAGATATTGAATAGCTCCATGCCTCTAAACCACTCTGTTTCAGCCCTGCTCAGAACAGGTTGTTGTATAAATCCTCATGAGCTGCATCTGACCACGCCCCTCTCAAAAGTGTATGTGGCTTAGGCTTTACAGAGATGTGCTCTAATGTTTACAGTGGCTGCACAAACATACCTAGATGTGATCCTTTAACTGGACCTGTGGGCTGAACAAATGCCCAGCTCAGAGAGTGTCTGAAATCTGATGGACTACCCCTAATGGGAACTGAAGACAGTAATTGTTAAAGCTTTGTAGGTGCAGGTTTCTCCCATGCTTGCTTAATGTTCAACTTCGGCTGCTCAATAGTGTGAGGTCGCTGTTGTTATATGCTGCACTTCATAATGCGCCTCATATTTTTAACAGGAGTCACGTCTGGACTACATGAAGCTACGCTGTTGTGATGTGCAGAATGTGACTTGGCATTGTCTTTCTAAAATAAGCAGGGGAGTCCCTGAAAAAGATGTCACTTGAATGGCAGAATATGTTGCTCCAAAATTGGTTGAACATTTCAGCATTAATGGGGCCTTTACAGATGTGCAAGTTACCCTTGCCATGGGTAAACATGCCCCTGTCCCAGCTCTTTTGGAATGCGCTGTAGGCATCAAATTCAAAATGAGTGAATATTAAAAAAAAAAAAAAAAGTGGCATTTATAAGTTTAAATATAAAATATCTTGTCTTTGTTTTCACACAAACAAACCATAACATCAACTTTACTGGAAATGTTTTTGTTTTGTTTTGTTAAGATTGAGGTAATCCTTAACTACCTCAGATTCTTATTATTAATCATATTTACATAGTTCTGGGGCTGCAGCACGTGCTTAAAGGCTCAGTCCACAATGCAAATATCAACAAAAATGTTGAAATATGAGATTTGAGTCTGCAATCCTTTCAAGCAGTGATATTTCTCTGATTACACAATTACTTTAGTCCTCAAATGTTTTCCAAAGCTCATTATGTTGTCACAGAGACTTTACTCCAACTGAAGTAGAGCATTTAGACATGCACCAAAACAATTATGATCACTTATCACAATCACTGCCTTGTTTCAAGTCCACAGTCTACCATAAAAACTGCATGTCTGTTTCACACGCTCAGAAAGCACCTTAAAGCCTCTGCAGCTACTGTCTCGCCATAAGAACAATCTTTATTAGCCGTGTGTTATGTAAATCTATCTAAATGTTAGTAGAAAGGGAGGTGAGAGGATAAAGAAGGGAAACACGTCTTTAATCACAGCCGCCATGACAGTCGGAGTCACTTGGTGTCTGCTCTGCTGCCTTAAATCTGCCTAAAGAAGAAGAAAAATTTCTCAGAGGACTCGTCTGTGTCTTCTTGCGGAGACATTTGCTTTTCTTACAGAGCTCCTTTACAACTGATAAGACGGCCGCATTCCTGCAGAGCCCACAGGCCGGCCCCGCCACTGACCCCACTTGACAATGTCCAGTCACGAAAGGCTCCAGTACTCACCCATACACCACCCAGACCCGGCCTGGACCCCTCCCACTCATCTTTCTCCCCAACCACCCCCACTTCACCCAAACACTCACATTCGCTGAGGAGAGCAGCGATAAGGAGCAGGAGGCCGGCTGCTCTCCCACTGTACTCCACACCCGGGCCTCTGATAACAACATTTCTGGAGGTTCCTTTGAGTAATGTCCGACACTCTGCGTGGATTATTGTTTTGTATGAATGTGTGAAGATGTAAAATGACAGCTCTATGATTGTCTGTGTTTTGTCTGGAGACAGATATAAGGCGGCAAAAAGGTTTTCCTGTCTGTCAAAAATCATCTGTAAGAGGCGGCTTGAGAGCATTGTATGCTGGAGCTCATGGTTTATTTTACAAACCGATAGACTGCAGAGCTTTTTAAAAAAGAAGAATATCTCAACAAACTTAAGAAAAACGTGTTTACTACATGTTACAGAGATGTTTGAATTGTTCATTTCACCTTTTTTTTGTTTAGTTATCTCTGTGCATGAAAATAACCCCTTTTATAAAAGCAGAAAAAAAACTACAACAAAATTCATGAAACCATTTGGAAAATGACTTTCAATTAGGGACAGAGTAAGAACAGGCAAGTTTAAAATAATTTACAATATTCATTATGACTCAAAATTACATGGTATGACATAATACAATTAAGATGTATACAAATGTTGGATGGATGAATATGATACTGTGCAATATTAAAAAATACAACACAATTCAATACCATGTCATACTATACTGTACAATGTTAGATGATCCAGTCCAAACCAATACTATAAAATAAACACTAAAGTTTCATTCAATCAGTGTTTAAGCCCTAAATAAAAGGAAGGGGTAGACTAAGGGGTTGATCACGTATAGCTCGAAAAGTGTTGCCATTAAAACTGTTCTCCTATTTAACATTTTCAACTTTTTAGCAAAAAAGACAGTGTCACAGTATGTGTTTATGTCCCTTTCAGCCAAAAAAAAGTAAAAAAAAAGATGAAAACTGGTAAATACACAGATGTGTGTGATTACTGATGCCCTCAGTGAGCTAACTGTATGATTTATTCTGAAGATTCCTTCTCTAAATCGTTGAATGTCAACCAATTTGAAGCACCATTTTCCACTTAACTTATTTGGCTGCATGCGTGGATGCAGATCCTCTCTACAAGCACTGCCTGTATTTTTGGAGCAACGTGTCTCTGTGTGATCGGCCCCTAAAGACGTATTGTGTTGGAATACTTCTGCATCCTAAAAAATTGAAGCCATTTAACCAAGTTTGTAGAGCCCAGCTTGTAACACATGACGTGCAACTGCAGATAAAATAACCAACATGATTATTTCATGTTGAAATGCTCTAGTGCTTTAGTGCAGGGGTAGCCAACACCAGATAACTAAAAGTAAAACAGCTTTTTTTTTTCATTTCAATTTGGTATTTTGCTTTTAAATCAAACTTAATAAATACATAAATAACAAATGTAACATGTGCATCAAATTTGAAAACCACCTGTTTTTTTCCTAAATTTTGACCTGTATGGGGTCAAAAATCACAAAACTGTGACTGTTGAACATTGCAGTGATGTTTAACAGAGTGATAAATAATTCATCATTCAAGTATAATGTTCTCATATAATTTAATAACCTGCGGTAATAATTATTGTTAGGAATTATCAAATGTAAAAAAGTGAACATACAGTGTCATTGGTAGCTTATCAAATGCATTATATCTATTATTTTAAGGTAAATTATAAAACTTATGACTTAGGAACATTAAATTACACAAGTAGTCCTCCACACTACTCCTCAACTTTAGGGTTGCTCTCAGGCTCAAAAAGGTTGGGGCTTCGATTTCTGGCCCCGTCTGCTACTATGGCATGAGAAAAAAACGCTGTCGGATGGATCTAAATTGCTCGAAAACGGCTCCGAGCTCCACCAAAATTGTCTGGGTGAGTCTACGAGCGTATTTAATCCTAAAAATAAGGTCCAGGTGTCAAAAAAACGAACTTATCCTTTAAGAACGTAAAGCCTGACAAACTCAAATCACTTTTTTCTTTAAATATGCCAACTACTCCGTTTTCTTTGAGAGACTACCAGGCAAGTGTTACATTAACAGATGACAGCACAGTATTGACTGGTGTTGCTGTTTTCTCTACATAACCTCTTAAAACATTCCTGCCTCACATCACAGCGTGCAGACAGTTACAGATAAGTTGGTCACTCAGAGCAGCAAACAAGACAAAGTCTGAATCTCAGGATTCCTGACGACAGCTTTTCATCAACATCAAACTCCCAATCAGGCTGTCACTGCCGAACACACACCAGGTCTGCTTAATAAAAAACAGGTCCATGAAGAACATTTAAGACACTTTCAGCACAGATAAAACCAAACAAAAATGATTCCCTGATTTTGGTAAGCTGTAGCTGCTTTGCATGTTTCCAAGGCTACAGTATGTGAGCCTCATCATTCATCTAATTTATGTTGGAGTAACATGTCATAAACTACAGCCTAATAAATAAAGACGTACATTAGTGTTGACAATTTTGTGTTAAGGTTTACCAGATTCTGGGCAAAGTAATGTATTTAAGAATAAATATACAGCTTGCTTCCTTCTTTCTGTCTCAGCTCAGTAACATTATTGACTTTGGTGACTTTGTCTTTTATTTTGTTGATGAATGTGTAGCTTCATAAGATCTTTCTTCATCTTCTTATTCTACACTTTTTTGCACAGATTACATAAAAGATATTGATGTTGCCACATTTACTTCACAAGTCAACATCAAGATAACTGGTTTTAGTCCTAAAGTTTAAAGATTTGGACATAGCCATCTCACTTATTTACAGCAGTTCAAGAACAACAAACAATTCACAGTGATAGTTGACACAAAGTGTCCCTGACCAGTCAACATTTTAAAACTAACAGAACACTAATGACCCACTTGGCTAATCATCTGATCCATGCTTTATCAGTGAACTTCTTATAAAGGACAGCATCAGTCCCTATTCACAGAGCCTTTACACAAAACTGCCACCACGAGGCTGCGCTACATTTCTACCTCAAGACATTCACATTAATTCTACAAGGCCGTAATATCTGTTCCGATTCAAACTTTAATATAGCTTGGATGAGTGTGCCTCCACATACATACAAAGGCATAAACACTCATGGCACTCCTGTCTCGCTGAGAACGCATGCCTCACTCGCTCCAGTACTACCTCTAGAGACAGAACAAAAAGGGCATCAAACTGTTCCCCCTATTCCATCTCTGCAGCATTCACAGTGGAGGTGAAACATCACAGCAGCATAAATATTAGGGCTTGAAACAGCAGTGTGAATTGAGCTACAGTTTACTAAATCGATTTTCTTATAAACTAAGACACATTAGAACTGATCATAAAAAGTGAAGCTTTTGTCTCTTTTCCATGCTCTGCTGCACATAATCACACGCTCCATGCAGTTTTATGTTGCCACTTAAGCATTTCTTCCTCTCTTCAGCCATGGCTGGCAAGCAGAAGGCGCTGATTTTTGATTCATAAGCAAAATAAATGAATAAATAAAAACAGAGGGAGTAGGACTCTTAACCGTTATAACTTAAGCCCACTCAAGGTTGACTGCTGTTGGCAGCATGTATTGCATTATGGGACTGGAAGAGAAGAAATCAGGGAGCAGACTGACTTAGAGCAGGAGACTGTTGTTCAATGGTAAATAGACTTGAGCTTTTATCACACTTTTCTAGTCTTTGACTACTCAAAGCAGCTTTACACCGCAGGTCACACCTACCCATTTACTCTCACATTCACTCACTGATGGTTGGAGTTTCTTTGTCAGTTGTCCATCGGTATAAGCTAACAGTTACATGCCCTTTCATTTCCATTTACACACCACTGACGCAGCAGTGGGAGCAACCTGGGGTTAGGTGTCTTGTCTAAGGCCACAACACCTAAGACTCGAACCTGCAACCTTCCGATTAATGACAGAGCGCACTATCAGACTGAGCCACCAAAACTCTTACCGTCACAAACAACAACCTCTTCCTTTAGTCACGTCCATGTTCGTTACTATTTTTATGTTGTCCATCTGTCCATTTGTTTGAGCGATTTATGTGAACTAAATATCTCAAGAACAGACACTGACCTGCATATCTGATGTATTTGTCAAAGATGCAAATTACTTTCTAGCTGAAGTAGTGTTTGAACCATGATAAATGTGTTCAATTGCTCAGTAAATGAAGGTGCCTTCAGTAGGATGATTGTACAACAGAATATTTGGGGAATAATTTCCAGCACAGATGTCATGTTTTGTTTCATTGCACCTTAAAAAACTATTGGGACAACAAATATCTGGGAAAATGTTATCATAGGTTACAAATTGAAACAGTAGGCACATATAATCCATAATAATCATGAGAAAGAATGCAGATTTCACACTAAGTTAACTTATGGAACCAACAAGCAACATGGATTTTTCAACATATACTATGTTTCAGAGTCATAAGATAGCAAAACTAATAAATTCATATCTAATCGTATGTAATGGTAGAATTTTCTTTTGAGCAGAAAAATATCTGAATAAATTGAAGGTCTAACAACTTCAGTCACTTTTTTCTGTGTATCAGTGCACTCTCAGTGTCTTTGATCGACTTGAAGCAACAAGAGAAGTTGAGATGAGAACATGAGCACATTGCTTTGAGAACAGTAACAAGAAAAACCCCACAACCACGAGTCCAGTTGGCCGCGGCAGCATTTCCAGGTTAACAGAGAAGAGAAATCAAGTTGCTTAGTCCCGTTGTAAACCCCAGATTAACATGGTCTTATTCAGCATGAATTGGCTTACACAAGCCGAGGCGGTGGAGCTAAGAGTGACTTAGAGAGGCTTACACTAGCTCGTTCAGTGTCTGGGCCCGGATGCAAAGTCTCCTGTGGGAAGACGGAGAACAGCAGAACAATATTTAAGCCGGCCATTTCAGGAAGCTGCCGGATCAAAGAAATTAAGAGTCGCAATTCGTTCACTCAGGCGATCTGAGGAGCGTAACAATCCTCGCTGTAGAAATGAAGACAACAAAGGGTTTTTAGTAACAATACAAGGGGGGCAATTTGGATACCTGTTTTAGACAAGATGATACATGAAACAGAATGTTTTCAACCTGAAAGACAGAGAATATTGGTTGTGAAGACAAAAAGTTCAGTTCAATGGGTTATAGACAAATGCTTCACTGTCTATATTAGGATCTGATGAATCATTTTACAGATCTGTAGACTGGGAAAAGTTGTCATACATTTACATCCAGCTTTTCTGCTTTGCTTGCTAGTTATTATAATATTACTACAGACTTCTGGGAAATGTGAAAATCATAGTTTCGATATTTTGCAGTATTTGTACAAATTACAAGTTAATATATGGAGCGCTAATGACTTAAGGATGTCTTTAATAGCCTTGTGAGATGACAGTTTGTTTGTCATTCAGCAGTAAAACAAATAAGAATCCATGCAAAAATAATCTGCATTAAAAAATTCCAAACTTATATATAACAGATATAAGAAACTTATATTGTTACAGTCTTCTAAAAAGCCAGTGACCTCTAAGACAAAGGTTTTGATGATCTCCTTGTCTGTTAACCTTGTCCTGCATGCTGGCTTGACTGAATTGACTGCTGGATAAAAGCACACACAAAGATACTGAATGTCCACACAAGGCAGGTATTTTTTTTCAACTGAGGTTCTCCTCAAAGAAAAAAAACAGCCAGATGAAAAATCAAAAAAGGAAAAATACACTGTTACCCACTGTCTAGAACTTTGTAACTATGTCCATGATATGCACTGTTTTTGCAATTTCTAAAATCTGTTTTATTTTCATATATATTCCTATAACCATGTCCGACTGGTGTTATGGTTTAACATGTGTCTGTGTTAACTGGTGATAGCAGAGAGCTGAGTTAATACTTTTTGTGTTTATATGTCAACTCCAGACATATCTGATAATCTTGATCAAGACCGTTTTTTTTTTTTAAGTTTTCTTGATTTCAACAACTGTTACCACCATGGCAACCCCAGAGCAAGCAGCCACAGGTCATCAGTCAACATGGCCAGTTATGAAACGATAACACTGGGTCTCATGCTGTGTCTTCAGCGCTTGCATCGTCGGAGTGTTTCAATTCAGCATCATAGTACGTGTTAATAGTCCAGTTATCAACACTTTTAAACAACAACAGCTCGACAATGCCTGCAGCAATACATGTACACAACAGTGAAAATGCTGATCACCCCAAGGAGAGGTCAGGGCAGAGTGTGGTGTTTTAGGCCCAAACGCTGTTTTCACCATGGACACAGAGAAAACCAAAGTGGCATTTTAAAAAATCTTCACCTTGGCTGAAGTTTTCAAAATATGCGTTTTCAGTGACCTAAAGCACTGTTTATGTGTGGACAGAAGGACAAAATGCACAGAAAACCCTTTTTTTTTTATTTAAATAGACGTCTATGTGTGGACATGGCCTCAGTCACCATGACCCAGCATCAGAGAGAGACATTTCAAAGAGACATGAGGACTCACTCTGTCATTTAGGCATGCCGTTAACTGTGAGCCACCAGTTTACATGGTAACTAATTAAACCACTACTCCTGAGTGTGGAGGAAAGTGCTGTTAAAAATACATTCACAACTACATCCAGAGCACAGGTGGAAGAGTAGATAGATAGATAGATAGATAGATAGATAGATAGATAGATAGATAGATAGATAGATTCTAGGTTCAAGGTCGATGAGGCTCTGATCTGATTTGTAACTGCGTAACAGCAGAACAGACAATTAAATTATTTGGACAAATGATTGCTTGGACAAGCCTTGAATTAAGTCACACCACTCTGATTGTTTGGAGGACCTAACTGGGTCGAAGAGCTGGCTGAAAATAGTCCAGTGTGTAGGCGGCCTTTATAGGTTTTCAATATAACTTAAATCACCATTACGCAATGTTTATCTTATTTTTTTCTCTACCTTGCCTTTCTGAAATTGACCATAAATCTTTTGTCTCATATCTTTTTCTTTTTTTGAGGGAGGGGCTTTTCAATCATGGATGCTGCAAATCTCCTGAACTTTCTTCAGATAATATTCTTTCTCCGTCTCTCTCTCTCACTCTCTCTTTCTCATTCTCTGTGGTTTCTGTGCTCTGGGAAAATTTTCTGTTTATCATTCCAGCTAAATCTGTTATTTCTGTTGATGTATTCCTGCAGCCAAATCCAGCTGAAGCCAAACACTGTCATTAATTTATTTCCTTGATAAGCCAAAAGTGGCGTTTTTACTGTGTTCCTGACAGCAGATGGGCGGCGTTGGTGGTGGTATCGCTCTCTTTTTTTCTGCTGCAGTGATGTCATATTTCTCACAGTATCAGGCCGCTGTGATTCAGGGGTCTTTAACCTTTTATGGACACTCATACATTGTGGAAGTGTCGGCTGGGTCTCGATAAGGTCTGGGGGCCGGGCTGTGAAAGAGGCTGTCAGAGACCCTGTGTGACCCCTGAGCTGAACAATGAATGGGAGATAAGAAGCAGAGAGGCCGCCTCTAGGTTCATACAGGGGGAAAATGTTATAGAGAAATATTATCGGGACATGAAGTGAACCCATGAGTAGGAAACATGCATTTTTGGTTGTGTGTTCAAGCAATTAGACAAGAAAACTGAGACTTGTCAATGTTTATGATGTTATTTTCCATTGTTTCAGTTCAAGTTGTCAGATAACAACCATCATGTTATCATGTTATATAAACCTAAATATTTGAGGTTCCTGTGGCTACAAATAAACAGCAAGTTTAATGAAAGAAAAACACATATGCACATTTATTAAGTTAATAAATAGCATGGTTGCTTTATAGAATCATAAACTACAATTATCGATAATAAACACGACATTGAAGTGTCAGCACCTTCATCTCAAACATAAAACAATGGAGTTCAGATAGGGCTGGGTAATATACTGAGACTTTTAGACATACAGTGTGGATGTAGTTTAAAATGAGTTGCCAGACCAATAACTACAAGTGAGATTTATTACACTAAAATTTTGATTTTCTGGCACAACTTCACCAACTTTTAAGGTGCTTGGAGAAAGAAAAAGTCTTGAAGTAATCAAATGATCTCCAAAACACTTGTAGTGCAGGAAACAACTTTATTAGACTGTTTCAGCTTGTGGCTAGCATCATCGGAGATTTTTTCCAGTAAGAACAGTTAATGGTGATAAGCTTGATTCACTGCAAGGTCATCTATTTGACATACTTACTCTTAATGGGGTGAAAATTCAGACATATTATTAATTTTAATCTAAAACACATTCTTGGGTGAAGTATTGTTGCAAAATTACCTCAGAGTCTAAGATGTACCAAGTATGGCTATTTACTTATGAGACTGTGCTTATGAAGATAAATCCATGAGGTTTACAGTCACACTGTGTTAAATATTTAAGGTTTGGTATTCACGCACAACTGATGTAAATCTCACATAAGTGACAATTTCTGTTCACTGCTAGCTACTGATCAAAGTGCACTTTTGCTACAGCGCCGGAAAAAAAGGACATTTCTGGAGACATATGACAGTGTTTTGGGACAACTTTGCCACACACTTTTGTAATGATCAAACTTTCATGCAAAATTTTCTGAATTGTCTTTTTCATCAATGGAAACCATTTCTGGATTCAGTCTTATACTGAGTCTGTGGTAATTTCCAACAAGTTGTTCAATGTCATGGAAGCAAAAAGAAAAGACTCACACTTAGGGAAGATTTCCCTCATCACATGAAATGCATTCACAAACCACAAATGCTTTTCTGCATGTAAAATAAACCTAATGGATTGGGATCTTTATTAAATGGAGTCCTCAATTTTTAAAGAAGTAAACAGTGAAGTCAATGGGACATGATGGTGGATCTCTATTTGACTTAGATGTGATTAGTTTGGCTGTTCATTTACAGGGGTCAGGGATAAAGTTACACCCTACAGGAGGAGTTTTGGTGACAGATGAGACAGCAGCCAGAGATGGTGGTCTATCGAGAAAAAAAAAAAAAAAATACAGCACACAATATGAGTGAGATAAAGAAACAAATCTACATTATATTATAAGTTGCAGGTCCAATCAGCAGTCTTTGACTTATTGTAACATGTTGGCATGGCAGTGATAAATAAGCCTTGTCTGTTATGGCAGATGTTACTACTACACAAAGATACAGAAAATATGGTGAAATTTGGACAAAAACTTTGAAATATACGTCTTTTTCCTGTCTTTGAAATCATCAGAAATTGTTTATGGTGCGCAGATTTAGTCATTTTTGCAATTAATTGAAAATTTTCAGTGTCCAGTTTTATGACGTCTCTATCGATTACCTTAAAGGAGAAGGTTTACATTAATCATCCTGAACAAAACCTGCTGATCCATTGAAACTGTATCTTAGGTCTGTCAGGTATACCTGTGGTCTGGAACACATTACCCTCTGTCTATGGAAGCTAGTTCGGTATAAAAATAGCACATTTCCTGCAATTAGATTGGACCATTTTAAGCACAAATGAGTTTTACTCAAAGACCATGGGGAAGGGTTTATTAAAGACAGTTTTAGTGCCCCATGACTGACAAGGGCCCTGATATCAAAACAGCTGTATTTTGTTTTTTTATTTAGTTATAGTCCTTTCCTTTAGGAGCAGACCTAAAAAAACAATAATTAACTTTATATCTGTTATCTGAGATATTAACATTATTCCAACAATACCATGCATCACTAAGATTAATGATGGTGAGACTGATTGATAAACAAAGCTATTATGTCCTAAAAAGCTTATATACATTTCCATAAGCATATGAAACACTTCTGAATCATTAAAACCTGGGTTGGATGGAGTGTAACTTTTGTGGTAAAAAAGAAAAGTATCCTTTGTGGATGTAGTTCAGTCTCTAGTGGTCTTCTAGACACATAACAGCTGACCCACTGCACCCTGCAGAGTGCCAAAAAGTAAAACTTATATTCAGAGTCAGAGTTTATGAATAAAATTTAATTTCATGCTTTAGCCAGAAGAATTTTGCTCTATTTTGTTCAAAGAAATCTGTACAAAGAAAATAAATACATAAGTTTTAGCATATAAAGAAAGATTCCCTCTTAGTCTCTTCTCTACCTCACAGTCTAATATCCACATACCTCTGGGCTCAGCTGTTTATGTTGATAAAGACTGAAAAACTACACTATGACTGGTGTTTGCTTGTTTGTTTGTCTTTTGGCTCACGTGCTTGACTAAGAATGAGGAGACATAATTAGCTCCCTGAAATTAAATGTCCCTGCTGAAGGAAAGAAATTGTATTATTAAATGATACCAGACACTTTATAAAAGGCTCTAAATGCTGTTTGAGACACAAAATAATGATTTATTACAATTAAAGTGGCATTTTTAAACCGCTGATTCTTCTGCTCTGGGGCTTCTTAGGGCTATTGTCTCCCTCTGCTGGTCATGTATTGTAACTGCAGGGAAGATCCTTTGACTTTATCAAGCTCAAGATTAAATGACCTGCATTCAAACTCCATAAACCCTCCTATGCTGTCAATTTCAAAAAGAAAACCTGGTCCAGTCAGTTCATCAAAACATACATGTGGTTCAGGTGATTGTAAAGCTGTAAAATGTGTCAATTTTTAAACATATGGGTCTGTTTTTCAAACCAGAATAAGACAATATTTTTAAAACTAATATGGTTTACCATACATTAAAAGTCCTCATGCATTCATTTGCTCATTGGGCAATTTTCCATAAACTTATTTACAAAAAGAAATGTTGACTCAAGATTAAAATCTTGAATCTGTATGGGTAAGTTTCATTTCATATGCTTGAGGTCATTTGAGATTTTATTTAAAGGGAAAGTTTAATGATACCTGTTCAATGCCATGGCATTAAAATAGAAGTGTTAAATACCCAGTGTTAGGTAATCATTATTATTTTTTTAAACTTTTGTAAAAAGTCTGAACTGCCAAATTATCTTGAAAACACTTGGAAAGTTGGGTAGACCTTGGCAGTTTCACCCACTTTTTCAAATGTTGCCAGCGTTTTGGTGCAGTTTAGATGGTTTTATCTGTTTTTGTTTTTTAGATTTTTCAATATACAAGACTGTTTATGCTTCGAAAAAGTTTATGAGTTTGACATTTTTTACTTGATATTTGAAAATTAAAAATTGACCAATATTGGCTGCCTTGGACTTTTATATTTGCTGTTGTGGTATCAAAAGGATGCCAGTACTTTTGACTTAAAACAGAGGAATACCATAGTTTAGATCCTGCTACTGAAAAATCCATTTGATATTTGTATTTTTTTCTTATGTAATGCATACCATTATATCACTTCTACACTAAAAAAATATTTTAATATGGTTAAAGATCCATATTGTCCAGCCTCAAGTGGTTCTCTCAGTCCAAGTCCCCTCCCTCTATCTCTGCTTGTTCAGCCGCTACTACACCCTTCATGGCAGGCGGCCATTTTGAACTTGTAGATTTTTTTCCGTCCCTCAGACTTCAAAGTTGTTCAGAGGCGTGTGAGGCCACCAGTGAAGCCTGTGAACACTTGCCTCACAACAACTTGTTGAGGGATGGGATTTCTCGCTCTGACTCAGCGAGACGCAGTCCGGCGCCACTTTCGAAGCTTGTCAGCGCACGGAGGCCTGGAGGCGAAGCTTATTGTCCACAGATTGATCCAGCCCCCTTTAGTTTTTCTTTTTTTTGTTTATTCAAATGAGACTCTTAGACCCCGGGGTGTTTGCTGAGGAAAAGTCAGAAACGCCAAATGTCCTCTTTTTTTCCTCTTCGTCTTCTTCCTCTTTCGTCTTTCCTTTCTTCTTTTCTCTCGCAGCCCTTCAGCTTCATGAGCCAAAAATCCTTGGTAAATATCCCAACTCGGCAGCTTTACTGGGCCTGTTACTTTCCCAGTGCCCTCCCATCTTTGCTCTGATATTTGTGGTTACCAGCAAAGTACCACTGACCTGCAAGTTTTCTTTTAGGAAATTATCTTTGCAGATGGCCTTTTTAGATGGGGAAACTACTAAACCTGGAAAAATACAACAATCACTGTGCGATTTTGCACTGTAAACAGTCATTATATAAACTAACATGTACTTAACCATTGTTTACCAACCACTTATTGTGACATAATGCAGTGAGGGTGTGTTAGAAAACAGTGATGTATGTCTGAGTTTCATAATTTACAGTTTAGAATGATTTTGAATCATTTCCACTGGGTGGTCTGGTTAATTGCAGAACAATTCGGTACGGTTTGGAGCGGTAAACCCTGATCTTGTTTGGGTTTCAACCGCCAGCTGTACCTTCACTTGAGAGCGGGATGAGAGCTGGGAAGTGAGGGTTGTGTTGGCGACGTAAATGGGTGAGATCAGCGCCACACTACACAGTGCAGCGTTCTGCTGTACAGCGTGATAGTAAACAAAGAGCAGTAATGGAGGACCCCCCCTACTCCAGTACTTCAAAAAAATTGTTTTGTTCAGTAAAAGAATGCAGCAGCAGAGGACTAATGGCTCTAAATCCACGGCTTATTTGAAGATTGCAAGGTATGAGCTTTGCTGCTGTCATATAAGCACTGCCGATTTTTGTGACCAATTGGCAACTTTTTTAGGGCTGGTTTGGTTGCTCAGTGCCCCTCCAGAAACGTGCCAAAAAGTGGGACAGTATGGGTCAGTTATTTGGGTACCTTTTCTCCTCATCTGACAGTGGAAACACCAGTGAATGTGAACCAGTCTGAACTAAACTGAACTGGGCTGCTTGGTGGAAACGCAGCCTTTGTCCACTTTTGCATGAAGAGGCAGATGTTTGTTTTCAACCAGTTTCTCCAAATATACAAGGTATTCAATTTAAACACATAGTTATATGTTTAACATGGTAGCACACTGGAAACAAGTGCGATTTTAAAGTGAAGCAACAAAGGCATGCACGAGCACTCTTCCCTGTGCCGAGTGGTCGATAAAGTGGTGCAGGGGCCCAAAGCCCACAGGATTTTAGAATGGCTATCCAAAAGCACATGCGTCAGGATTTGAACATTTCATTTTACAACATAAAATGCATCAAGCATTGCCCTGATTTTGAATTTCAATGTGTTGTGTTTTTAAAAGAATGGCTGCTAACAAACTGCTAAAAAGGACTACAAAAATGTGATGCAATCATTTCTGTGTGGTAAATGGTAAATGGACTTATGTAGCACTTATATAGTGTTTTTATAGTCTTTGACTTATTCTCAAACTCCTGGTTATTGAATGTTGGCTAATAATGGCTGGGAGGTGGGTTTCTATAGAACCGATCAAACATGAAGTCATTCCTGAAATAACTGTTTCAACTGCAATTGTTTTGGGGTTGTGTTAATATTTGTAGGGACAGAACGGACAAGAGATATCCTTCAAACCTCAGCAAAACCCTTCTCCTCATAACCAGTATTTGATAATACTCTGAGGGCCAGATGGGAAGCCGTAAGGGACCTGATGTGGCCACCTGTTGATGATCACTGGATTAGAGTCGGAATGTAAAAAAGTTCAATCGATGCATAGTGATGCTGTTTGAAATGAAGATGCATCATTGCAGAGACAATCAATAATCGTTTATTCTTGCAGAAGCTGCTGCTTGTCTGTAGTATCAGTTTTGTTTCTGAGGAAGAAAAATAGAAGATAAGACCAATGAATCTAATTATTTTTCTTTTGTAATAAAAAAGACGTTTTTGCAGCAGTTGATCTCAAAAGTCCTTTCTAATTGATAAACGAGTTCATATTTATCGGACTGTTTGTATTCTTTTATCTAAAAAGTAGTTTTATATATATGTATATATATATATATATATATATATATATGTATATATATATATATATATATATATATATATATATATACATACATGTATATAGGCAAATTCCAATAACCAGCATCCCTACATCCAAGCAAATCTTTGTACATGCAGCCATTGTTTACAGAATAGCAGTCGCTTCTTGCTGGGGTCATGCTCATAGCTCCCGCCTCTTTCTCCTCAAGGATGCTGAATGCAGAATGAGCTCAGTCCTTTAGCCTGGAGATTTGCAAGATGGATCTGCCTGATTACCAAAATCTGATGGATTCAGCTGCACCGCAAGAGTTAAAAAATGATGCTTGATGTAACATAAAAAGCAGCTGTTAAATGTCCTTAATTAGGTGTTTTAGAAGGCTTCATATTGACTCCAGATTGAAAGTATGAGCGTTTTTCTGAAGACTGAGGGCTCAAATATTTAGATCTTTCTATTCATGTCAGAAGCATTTATGTTGGGGGCATGTTATTGTTCAGATAGTAGTTTTTGTGCTCACTAGGTCATGAGCATAATCTCAGATTTGTGAAGTAAAGTTTTGTAATATTTACATGTCAAGGGCACTCTTTAATTATGTCACAGTCCTGCTCATAACAACACAATGATTCACAGTTTCAACAAGTTCTAACTCTTCCCATGGGAAAAAAAAAGAGTTTGGGTCTCTCTGAATAACTTTAATATGTAAAACAAATGAAGAAAAAGTGCCAAAAATAAGGATTCATGTGACTTCTATTTCTATCCCATTGGATGCTTCTGATACTGTAAGCTTTTGGGAAAACATTCTTGGCATGAGAAGTAAAAGAAATGAAAGCGTCCCATATTATGTGAAAGAGAAAAATCCTTTGGCTGTTTATTATTAAAGCAAAAAAGTTTAAATCCTCTTTATCCCTACAAAGGCTGTGAAGACATAGAGGTTTTAATTTTTCATAATAAAAAAGAAGCTTGGCAGTGAATGTCTCATTTTTTTCCAAAGTATTTCCTCGTTCATTTGTTGCAGGAGTTAGGACACATCTTGGGCCGATCCATCAAAGCGAGCGGCTCACGTTCAGACGGAGGAGCGTACAGAGCCGGTATGCAGGCTTCAGCCCTCGACTTATAGTAGCTACAAGTGGAGTAAATCATTGGACAGAGAGGCTGTGTGGGCGGGGCATGTCACCACAGGGAACAGAGAGTTCAGGCATAAGTCATGCTGGTCAACTTCCTGATGCTTTAATGTATTTCGTGCTATGAGAACCAGCCTTAAACTACAATGAACTTATCAGTCAGGACTGGAGAGTCTGCAGGGCTCTGGACTGTTGCAGTCTGTCACAGGTGCTTTAGAGACGCAGAAACAGAGTGAATTCACACATGGAGGAAGAGTCGAGTCCGCACTCATGCTGGAATCAGATTCAGCCAGAGGTCGTGACCCCTTGCATGTCCTTTATTCAGAGAAATACACAAAACCAAAACCTCACATCCCTCTGTTACATCAATCACCTAAGTCTTGTTTTAACCCTTGCAACCCCCAAGCCATTTTAACTGTTTGTATCTAGAGTCTCAACCCCTCCTAGCACACTCGAGATGAATATATCTACTTTTTAGGACAACCTATCAGAATATATATCAGAATATTTATGCTGTAATGATGTCAGATTAATGTTTTAAAATGTTTATGACCAGAGAGAAACAACTCAAATCTCACATAACATTATGCAAATCACACACAGATCAATGATGAACAAGCCTTTTCTCATCTGAATAGGTTCCCACAAGCCTCGGCTATGAGGAGGAAAAATAACAATATGCAAGGAAACCTACAGCAAAAACTATTTACACATTAGCACTTGTTCCTCTAGATATGTTTTTACTTATATAGACTCATATAAGCCACTCATGGAAACAGCTCTGCCTTAAGTGTGACCACATCACATTACTCAGATGTGATTTTTAAATCTTTTGGGAACTGCCTCCTGCTGCCATCAAGAAAATGAGAAGAAGAAGTTTAGGCCATCTGATTGTTCAGTGGACTAACAGGAAGTTTCACTTTCTTCAAGGGTCAAATTGGGAATCCAGTAACAATAACACTGCAAGGCTTTTCATTAAGAAAATGGGTTTAAAATTGTGAATTACATATTTATCACTCTGGATCCACAAATAACAACTTCTCTGAATAAAACACTGCACCATATTGCTAGACTAAAAACTTCCCGAAAGAGATAAATTTGATCTGAAGTCCTCCAAAGATTAACAAAACAGTTTCCCTTCATACACTGCTGTCCCGATGGAGATCTGTTGCATGGTTGCAAAGATATAAGTAAACAATCTAAGTGACATAGCTTGGGGGCTCTGTTGATACCATGGAGTTAAAAGCATTAACAAGAAACTTACTCACAGGCTTTTAAAGGAAAATGGCAAATAATGCTGATTAAGGACTGGCATACAATTTTTCTATACCTTTCTTCACTTGTATTTTTGTACTGACATTTGTTTTTCATAATTAAATGTTTTATGCTTGATACAAACAATGTAAAGTCATGTTTTTTACTGGCTGCAGTTTGGGTTACGAGCTGTTATCATATTTTTTTACCTTTTGGATGATTACGTTATTCTTTAATTGATTTAAATATCTATTATGTTGAAACAAGGGTTGCCATGATACAAAAAAATGTAAAAATTGCACTGCGTTTTATCAGTGAAAAAAATAAGCAATATTGACACCTGTATAGATGTTACTGCAACAATAGTGTAAGTTGTACACAGGGAGTGTTAGAACATATTGGTATATCAATATATCACAGTATTTTGTGATGCAGTAATGTACTGATACATTGTCAGTGTGTATCAGACGTGGATTTTACAATTTAAGGTGCTCCACAGGATTCATCTGTCTAGGAGGCTGGCTAACATGTATCCAGGATCAGACCCAAATTGCCCCAGGTGTAATCAAGAGCCAGCTGACCTCAGTCACATGTTGCCCAGGACTGACTAATTTTTGGACCATCATATTCAGAACTTTTTTATTTCTTTGTGGCATCAACATTCTGGTAAAACTAGTTCATTTTAAGAAAGTTTAGCTGAATAAACTGTGATGCTTAATTGGCTATCCCGTCAGTGGCTAACTTTATTATAGGTTAGCATCAAGCAAGCAAACTATGATCTTGTACATCACGGTCTTAATGGTGAGGATACAAGGAAAGAAGTACTTTTTGTTGATGTTTGTGTTACTTCCACTTACCTTTCCGTTGTAACTGTTCTTGAAATTTTCGTTTCCATGGTCAAGCAGCTTTCAGGTTTGGCTGACTTTGCTGGCCCCTGTGGACAGAACAAGATGATTTATGTCTTTTTGGCGTTTCCTCTACACTTGTGTTGCTCTCTGATAATAAATATTTCATTTGGCGCATCTGATGTAAAATTTACTCTGATTTTAAAAGAGGTTGTTTAAGCAGTATACTGTTGATCACTTTCTGTGACACCTGGTCAATTTTTAAGTAAATATCTATAATAATACATTAGTCTTGTCACTGATGGTCTTGCTTGCTTTTTGGGTCTTATATGATGTTGAATATTAATGTCAGATTTTTCATGACACACTAAAAGCTCCTCACAGTGTCTTTAAACTGCAGCAGAAATGTGGCACCAGCCTCAATAACACACTCATCAACACGACTCCTCACACTCCCACTCCTCTGCAGCCGCTCTGCGTATTAATTGGAAGGTATAAATTACAAGTAATCACTACCAGGTTTTTTTTCACCGCCGAGACAATCGGCATTTACTCATCCCTCTTCCTGTTTAAACTATCTGCTGGAGGAATCGCAAAGCCCTGCTGCTTATTTTCCAACGATTAGCTGTACATCAGCATTACCACCTCAAATCCAGCAGTTTCACATCCAGCATTAAATAGGATGAATATTGATCTGCTAAAGAGGATTTATTTATTTCATGCTCTATCCAAAGATCAACTGCTACCAGCTTTGGACGGATCTGCGGAGGTCTTACTGAATAAAGCTACTGCATACATGACTTTGGACTTGACATTTTAGGGCCTGGAAGAAGACCAAACAGTAAATTCACTGCAATAATCCCAGATAAATGGGATGATCACTACTAAAGCTTAGATAGTTAAGTGGCCTACGCTTAAGTCCAGAAACGATAAAAAACACTGCTCAGAGGAGATCCTGCATGTCGGAGGCGTGGTCAGAGACGTCCTGAGGAGGGAGGACGCCAACCTGAAAAACTCTCCTCCTTCTGCTTGAGAGGAAGACTCAGTTTACATGCTGTCAGGCTAAATACACCACAGAGAGGCAAACTACAAATGATGCAAAGCATGGCTGCAAAGCTTAAATATCTATTTAAATATTAACATAACTAAACATAAACAAATAAGAAATATAGGAGCCTTTTTTAAAATTTAGAGACTAGGTCTCTAACCATAAATCCTTGTTTCCTGATATTTAAAATGAGTATTATATCTTATAGCTTCTCTTACCAGTGATCCATCTGCCTCAAAATACAGGAACAAAAACCTTTGTTCCTTTAACCTTTCTTCACTTCTCAAATTTTGCACATTTTCAAATGGTCCACTTTTATGGGCTATATTTGTAAGAATTTGCAAGTGATTGAACTGTGACATTTGATTTTTTTTTTTCCTCATCTATCAATCAGATATTTATTTCTGTTGTAGAACACTGCAAAACTGTAGCCCTTTGTCATGTTTTCCGATCATTTTGAAAGTTTCCGAAAAGTCCAGCTGAGGTATTCTTGAGGCACATTAAATTATTTAATTATGCCAATTAGAATTCTTATTTATCATTGTTTTTCCTGCTATTATACAATGATTTCATCTTTAAAATGCTGAAAATCTGTAGCCTTGAGTCATTTTCCTAATCATTTTACAGACATTGCAATGGTCTGCTTTTTGGTCAGGTTTCCACCAAAAATATATGTTTTTCAGTTCAGTATTTTATTTTTGTTCTTTAAAAGGCACTCATGGTACTTTTATATTAGTATTTTAGCAATTAAAGCCTTATTGCTGTAAGTTGCCTCAAACTGGGAACATCTGCCTGTTTTATGAATTGAATATAGTTTTTGAAAGTTTGTTTTTCAGCCCGGTTTCCATCAAGAGACCTATTTTAAGAGTTAAACAAGATTCTGTTTCTTTATTGCGAAGGCTAAATTATCTCAAACTTTGATGCTATTTGACAGAGGCTTTCTGCCTCATTATCCTGAAAAACTACAGCATTTTGTCCTTTTCAAGCATTCCTAAAATTTTGTTCTAGTCTGTATCATTTGATGGGGTTAATCAATAAAGAAATTAGAGCGCTTTATTTGGTTAACCCACATTTATCTCATGATACTCTAAATACTGATCACAGTCTTTCTGTATGAGATTGCTCAAAAACTGTGATCTTTGTTTTTATATGGATTTTTGGAATCTTGCTTTTTTGGCTGGACTTCAATTTAAATATATCTATAACCCATCTTTACTTTGTTTTTTTGCAGACTTATTTATGTCAGTTTTTCCAGCTGTTGCACGGACTGTTTCTGCTTTAAAATTATTTTAAACTGCAACTTTTCATTGGTCGTAATAGACTTTTACTTTCCTTGCAAGGGTCTGTTCTGATAGCTTGATCTCAATTACAAAAAAATTCACCTTTGGGGCAAAAATGTCCAAAAAATGCCCTTTCAAATACCTGTTTCATCTCCTTTTTTGACACTAAACAGTCTCTCTATCCTCAGCTTTTTTAACAGCATCAATAAACAAAAACATTAACACTTTCTTAAGGTTTTTATCTTTGTTCAGAGATCAGTTCAGCACAGTTTGGTAAAATTTTGCCATGGTGTTCATAGTGGATAAAACTGAGATTTGCAGTGGCAATGTGGTAAATGGATATTGTGCGTCTACCTGCTTGATAAAGAATGAACATGCAGACACTACTGGTGTTGGCACATGTAGCTACTTCTTAATTCAAAACATATTAAATCCTTAGTAATTTCATTTTAGATCTTAGACATACAAAAATGTGTTTGTCCATATTCTCCATAAAACACCTCAATATTACTGGACTATTTTGTGAAATAAAGATTGAAAATAAGGCAACAAAACTAAGTAACCACAATTTTCTGTCTGATGTTTCCTGAAGAAAAATATACAGAGTAAGATATTCCACTATAGTTGTTTTCTGGTTTAAGAAAAAGTTGTCTGAAGTTTCATGTCAGCATTACAATAAAAAAACATCAACCGTCTTTAAGAGAAGCTCGTCCTCCATAAACAGGCACGCTTTCAGATTTAACCCCTCTCTGAACTGCACTCAGGGCAGGTCTTTCTATATTTTGGTCCTGCGGTTAGCGGTGAGGCACAGAGAGCTGTCACAGGGCTCAGTTGGGAGGAGCACAGAGACACAAACAGACCGACCGACAGACAGGAGGACAGACAGACAGAGCAGTGGCCATCTGGAGAGACAGGCCGCGGGGTGACATGGTGGAGTCACACACAGGATGGAGCTCAGCTGCTCCGTCAGTCTCAGAGAAAACCTTCAGAGGCTGCTGTGAGAGCGGCTCAGGCAGAGAGGCTGAGGAGGAATCATGAAAATGTTTAGCTTGATTTTGTTTGTTTGGGCTGCTCTGACCAAATGTATGATTATTGGGAAGGTTTTTTTTAGTTTTAAGCTTTGAAAATGAATGTCTCCAACAGCTCTTGGTAAAGCTAGCATTAATGGTTATCCCTGTTTGTTATGTTTTCACATTTTCATCTTTCTTTATTACTGTAGGTGCAGGATTATCCCAGAGCAAGGTAGAACTTTTGCGAGGTCATTTTTTGGTCTAATTTAACACATTGTCTTTTAAACTCACAGCATGCAAAGTATCAGTTCAAGGCCAAATAACATTTCATTTCACAGTTTTAAATTGTGTTTATTCTAAAAAATATATATATAATAATAACTGGGTACATTTTATACAAGTCTGCATCTCTGCTGTGTTGAAAAAGCATCATGACAAGCTGGTCTTTTTCCTCATTTTGAAGGTTAATTTGACATATTTGTTCTTCTGTTTTTGTTCAGAATGAAGGGAAACACTGTGAAAGCCCTCTGAGAGCCTTCATTCAATAAAGATTATTGTAATTGTTTTACTGACTTCATACAAGCCACAAAGTCTCCTCACTTGCCTTGTCAAAATAGGAGAAAAGCCATTCATATCCATCTGCAGGCACTTTAATTTTAGTATCACCACACTTTCATATAACTCTTAATAGATTTTTAGAACAATGTGAAAGCCTCTTGTTTTCAGTTTCCATTAAAACAACAAAGAACATCATGTGTTTTAAATTTAGCAGTTTTTAAATGAATATCGCTTGTTAAATAATAGTGCAGTAGCAAAAGCAGCCAGTAGATGGCATCTGATACCAGCTATAGATGTGAGAGCGCTCAGTTATACTCTGATTTTAGTCACTATTAGATCCTTAATAACAGACAAATTCCCACAAAAGACAAATATGTGAGACAATATTGTCAAGGTAATGTAACATAAGCCTGATAAAGAAACAACTGAATCAAATGTAATAAAATGTATGATAGTCAAATCAGAGATATCTGCTGGAATAATCCTGTATTTATTTTTATTGGTGTATTTTTGGGTCACTGCTATGGAGGAGTATTAGGGTCAGGAGAGAGGAAGGAAAATGAGGAGGGGGATATTCTTTAAATCATTCATCTTAAGACCGAATTAATTTAAATTGCAAGATAAAGTTGGACTTTAAAGAATATTTGTGAAAAGCAGCCTTTGGATTAAGTCAAATTTTAAAAAAGTCGAAAATGAAGAGCAATTTTAGACTCAATATACAATTTTGTGAATAAAGTTGAAATACAATGAGGAAAAAGTAAAAAAAAAATCCTTCTGCATAAGAATTAGATTATTTGTTAAAGGCAAACTGCATTGAAAAATAATCTTGGCCATTTTGTCCTTTCCTCTAAATCAGGGACACTTAGCTTTGGCTATTACAGGCCTACATCAATGTTATTCACACCTACACATTGTTAAAACACAGGAGAGCCTCAATTAAACACTTTTTGCTTCTTAACTCAACAAAAAAAAACAAATGCAGCTTTTTCCAGAATTTGATGTGCCAGTGTTTACAGATTTAAACTCAATGCAAACAATACATTAAAATATGATGAGAGAAAAGGCAATGCCATTCAAAACTAATTTGTCATACAGGAAAAATAATATTTACTGATTATTATAATTTATTTTCCTCACATTCCTGCTTTGTTTAACAAATACCCTTAAGATTTGAACAGAAACAATTTATACCTCTATTATCTTAAAAAGAATTAAACATGTTTAGATTCCCAAAGACTGAGGAAATGTTCTTATTTTTAATATTTCCATGTCAGGTTCTGTCAGGCTTCCCTTTTCATGTTAACAATTGATTATTTCTGATTGATTTGTGGGACACACAGAGTGAGAGGGTGTGCCCCATCTGGCCCCTGGACCACACGTTGCCCACCTTTGCTCCAAATCAAAGGGCTGAGATCATTATTATAAACAATATCTTGACTTTTTCTCAGCATTTAAAAATGCATTAAGAAAAAATACAGTCCTTCCGTCAATGTTCTTCTTTCTGCTACACCCTGATACCTCACAGCAGCAGAGCTGCTCAGGAGATGTTGAAAATCTGATTTATTTATAGTTTCACTCCAAGTTACAGCAGTATGAACTTTATTTTTTTCACTAATTTACAGTCTCTTTTATGAGCATTGGAAGTCGATAGCTTTTGTAGATGTTTGTACCAGAGATGGGCAATTTTGGTAATTTGGAGAGCCGCATTTGTTGTTTATACTGTTTAAGGGACATTTTTGGAAACTATTAATTCATCAGTCATGTTAGTTTTGATTCAACAAAAGGACCAAATTCAAAGATTTCATAAAATAAAAGTATTTGTAGTTGTTTTTATAATGCAACTGAGTATCTAGTTATTGAGGTTTGTTATACATAGTTAGATTTTTAGTAATCATGACTGACTTCAGTTTACATAATAAATACAGTCGACTTCATCCGCTAACACAGGTCAGTAATCAACGATTATCACGATTATCTTTGTAATTGTTCATAGTGTTAGGAAAAAGCACAGTCTGAATCCCTCATTGCCTTTTTTGTGTTTCTTTGTGTTTACAGTATCAATTATTTTTTAGACTGACCAAACTGAATAAAGAAGCGGGGTGCATGTGGCCGCCAGGCCACCAGTTGGCCATCCATGGTTTGTACAATCAACATTTTAAATGTTCTCATCTTTTGTCTTTTTGTCTTTCAAAAAACATATTAAAAAAGTATCTCTCTCCTCTGACTGTTTCTTTCTCCTGCCTGGTTTTTCCCCATGAATCTCTGTGTGGTTATTATTGGTTTATTATAAAAAAGTATTTATCAGTCAAATATAATTTTTATTATTTGCTGAACAGACATCAAGAGTTAAAGTAACAAGTTACCATATTTTCAGTGCTAATCATAGAAACATGCAAACTATTGTAAAACAAATTACAGTTGTGTTCCTAACCTTTGAACATTGCATTTATATTTTTGGATGAAATGATATTTAAACTTTTTCTTCTTGTTTTGCTTTTTTTTCCAGGTAATTTGTACTTACTCTGAAATAAAAAAAATAATAAATCCTCTTCCTCCCATTATTTCACTCTCCTCCCTCGCATGACACTCCTCTGTGCACATCTGTATGGGTTTTGGTTGGTTTATTATCAGAAATAAATTCTTATTTAGTATTAATTTATTTATGTATTTATTTATATGACCCTAGGTGCAGCAGCATTATCTCAAGGCAGCAGGGGTTTAATAGGATTTTCACTTACACTGTAATTAATCATTTATTTATTATAAATCAGCATAATTAAAACTACTTTCAAACAAATGTTCATTATTTTTGTAAGCTTTTCAGAATTCTTTCTTATCTGGTAAAAAAAAAAAAAAAAAAAGCCAAAACATTAAAATTTTCTTGTCATTTTGACTTTTTCACAAAGTGTATACTACTATTATACTATACTACTATACTATTCCATACACTTTTGTATGCTTATTAATGTTTTAAATTATTATTACACACATACTGATTAATTAAATGTTAATTAGTTTACTATATGATCTATTCATGCCTCCCTGTGTCACAAGGCTTTGCAGCCCCTCATGTCAAAAGCTCTATAAAATAAATCACCATTCATGTTAATTTAATTCAACAGTAGATTTAATGTGTTGAAGAATGAGGCTGACATTGATGTTGCTCACAGGTGAAATAACTTCACTCTGATCTGACAGAAAGACCACGTCAGACCCTCACAAGTCTCTCCTCCTGCAGTCTGTCATGTCCGTCTCAAAGCCCTTTCAAATTAAAGCAGGGGAAAAAGGCTCTAATTGAGACGTATTTGATTGCAGCTTTAAAAAAAAAAAAAAAACTTCTCTGTCTCCGCTCACCTTAAACATATGGGTCTGTGCTGGAGCTGTCCGGCTGTAAATTCTCTTCACTGCTGGACATTGTCTTTTTATATGCTCCGTGATCCATCCTTCATACATGCCAGAAAAGTGTCAAGGCCTTCTGGGAGTGAGAGAGGAAAACGTGCCGTGGCAGTGAGCGCTCAGCTGGCAAACACACACACACACACACACACACACACATTCAGAGGCAGGTTTCAGGGTGAGGAATGTCTCCTCCAGGTTGTGATGGTCAGCAGATCAGAAACACACATCACACGGCCGAGGAGGCTTGTTCGAGCATTTAAGAACTGAGCAAAAACCCAAGAGTCTCTCTGCTCCTAGTTGGATTTATTTTTACATGTTTGAGTGTACTGTTTTTTATGTTTTTTTTATGTAAATACATAAATTATCAAAATATATTCATTTTATGTATTTGTCTGCCTGAAAAATACCATACATTTTTCATTAAATATTATTTTTTCTGCTTATATAGAGGGCGGGCATGAGGGTAGATTTGCAAAATGGAGAGAGAGAGTGGGGAACGACATGGAGAAGGCAAGACTTGAACCCTGTCCTTGAACACAGCATGCATGGACATAACTGGCATCCTTAAGATGAACATTTTTGAACATTTAGGCAAAATAAAAACAAACAGCAAAACAAAAGATTCACAACACAATTCCCAACCAGGACACGTAGACATGTCCATAAGACACTATCTTCATGCTTAAAAATGCTTAAAAAAAAAAAAAATAATAATAATAATAATAATAACCTGCTCCTTCTTGTCATGCACAATAAATTATTATTTTATTGAAATGGTCTTTTTTGACCAGATGAAGCTTGAAACATTTCTGCTCACAGAACTTCTGACAGAATTGCTTTAAAATCATAGTACAAAGAGGGATAAGTCACCATTTTTATGTGAGGGGTTTTGAGACCTCCACCACAAAGAAATATATTTTAAAAAGACCAAAAAATTAAACCTCAGCCTTTAATATGTAATGATTCAAACTTGTGATTTCCTATTTCCCAAAAGCAGAAACTCTGAAGAGAAGGAGATATACATTTTACTGTTGAAGCGCCGTGCTACAACCAATCTCTGTTTCCTGATAACACTACATGAGCCCCTTTGTTCCAAGTACTGCAAAATTGAAGCCAGTTGTAACTTTTCAATCATTTTTCGATTTTTGAAATTGTATTTAATCAGACTTTTTCCAGCCGAAAAATTGATTTCCCTTTGCATTTCCAGGGAACTTTCTGCTTCAAAATGCTGCAAAACTGCATGTTTTTGTGACATAATTTGACTTTTCAAAACTGTTAGGGTCATTTTATTTGACCACAACTTATCTTTCTATAAAGCATTTCGCGTTTTTGGTGGGATAAGGTTAAAATGAAGAGGCATAAGTACAAAAACAAGAAGAAACAGATTGAGACTGTCTTTTTTGTACATGTTTTTAATGGTCTCTTCCTCCATGAAATGCATTAATTGCTCCATTCTCTACATTTTTCTGTCTTAAGAATCATTTAAGCAGAGTATTCATTATCTATACTGGTTATTCTGTTTGGGGTCAAAGGGGGCCTACAGCTATCCCATCTGACAGTGGGTGGGAGGCGGGCCAGCCCTGGACTGGTCACCAGCCAATTTCCAATCACAGGGCTGACAGATAGAAAGAAAACAAATTGCAGACAGCTGAGTCTCCATTTAACCTTAAGAGCATGTGTTTTGGTCTGCTGCTTAAAAGCTCAGTACATGGAAAAAGCACACACATGCAAACTCTGTACAGACCAGCAGGGGGTCGATCCAGCAGCCTTCATCATGTCAGATGACCGCACTACCTGCTGCTCCAACGTGCATCGCCAGAGCAGAACAGCATCAAAACTCAAACACAAAGCTCACGACCTGGAGGCATTACTGCTGCTGAACATATTTCTATTTGTTTCCTGATATTTGTGAATTCTAATAAGTGAAGTGCATTTAACTCATAAATTCCTTTTAAAAAAAATTTCTTTACAGACAAGTCAGAAAATATTTTGATGTGTTTTAAACCTACATTTTAAAATATATTGATTTGTATTGATTTTATACATTTTTAGATCTTTTTAAGATTTACTGACTCAAATTACAAAAGAAAGTGAAGAGGGTAATAAACAAATGGGGTTATTGTGATCAAACACACAAGCTTTTAATTGACTTACATGCTCTTAAGTTTGATGAGTAAGTAGATATAAAAACAGCACATGTGACAAACAACAACTGCATTAAGGAGCTGTTGGGAATCAGAGAGCTGTTATGACCTGAGGGGATCAGGAATTTTCAGAAAAGTAAAGGTAGGCCTAATGTGAAGCAGAGATGTGCCTGTGGACAGTTATGAGAATGAATTAAAATTGTTAACTTCATTACAATCATTTAAAAATATATTTTAAAGCAGAGATAAACAAATATAAAGAGCAGCTACATATTAAACCAATGATCTAAACTCCTGGTTGTTCTGATTATAAAAAAAAAAAAAAAGATCATTATGTTATACTCAGAAACTTCAGCTTTTGTTTGGTTTCTCGTTTTGTGGTAAATGTAGAAAGTCTGTTTTGTTGTAATTTAACTTCCTTATTGCAGGTGAAATTCTGCCTTCATCTGTTTTTTCATGTGATTAATTTGTGTTTCATTTGTGACTCTAACATACTGTACCTACTCTTGGACTTTGATGACTTTAGTTTGGATGGGACGATAGATAGAAAAGAAAACTTGGGAGAAAGAAAGAGAGAGAGGCAAGGGGGAATGACATGAGGGAAAGGAGCCACCGACAAAACTGACACACAGACCAACTACTTTGAGGAAAACAGCCTCTGAACACAGAAAACATGACAACATGCCTTTTGATCAGCCAGTGCCCCTATTGCTTATATCTGAATACTTTTTGTAAATATATTCATGTCAGTGTCTCACTTTTTCTTGGTATTATATCTTTCAATGCTCTTGATCTCATGATGGTATATTTTCCTAAACAAATCACTTCGATTTGTTTTACACCGAGATAAATGAAGTTTCCATACTTTGCCTTAAGCTGGATTATTATTTGAAAGGTTCATTATGAACAATTAACACATTTTATGTGTAATTTCTTCTACAAAGGGGTGTTTTTTGTGCACCAACATTATCACAATTACAAAAAAATATATTTCTGATGAAAATATGCAAAAAAAGTGAGAATAACGTATTATTTTGAGGATGTTATTGACAATATTGTACTTATATCTTTATTCACACATTTAGACTTCAGAAAATCTTTTTTAAAGCATGAAGTGTATGATTTTAAAACCATAAGAAGGTTTTTTCTTTCTAGACAAACATTGTTTTTTGTTTGGCCTTTCTGCATTTGTTAAAATTGTATGGCACTTTGATAGTTTGGTTATGATATGAAGCTTGTAGTCCATCTCCATATAAGAACAACTTATTGAAAAAAGAAGCATGAAACTGAATGAGTTCCTTTATTGGTGTCATTTCAATTGCATAGCTCAGTTTCTCACTATTAAACATATTTGTTTGTGAAAAATTGTTGAAAATCTGCATTTTTTTCACTTTGGAAAGTTTTTCTTTGGTTACTTCACCTCTAAAATTATGCTTAAACTTTAACATCATTAGAATCATTGTCAAACATTTTTTAATCAAAATCAGTCCGTCTTGTGTCTTTTTTCACACTTTTCCTTTCCTCTAGTCAGTTACAAGCATAAAAAGACTCTCCCTTTTCAAAAGAACATCCCCTTAGATCTGGTAATGTGAGTTTCTGTGTTAAAAATGCAGAAATGTGGAGAATCTGTCAGAAAATTGAAGACCACACAGGAAGACAGATGGGCTCTGTTTTGCAATCAGCTTAACAAGAGGACAACAAAAGAGCAGCCACGCCTCAGATAAAGGTGCTTAACCTCGGAGCATGCTAAGTGCCCCGCGCTCCATTACCACTTAATAGGCCTAATCAGTTTTGGCCCAGATTAGATTTTGAATCTATTGCCACCACCACGGCACAGTGGCATATTAAATTAGTGACTTCATTAGAGCCTGCAGCGGGGTCACTTTGTTGTGTAGTTTGTGGAATAAAAGCCATTATCAGCAGTCAGTGTGCTTCAGATACAACACAGTGATGCTGTATGGAGGGATTATGGGTGTGGATGGAGGTAAAGCTCTGACTGGATGTTTCTTTCGGTGTTTTTACACAGAAAATGGTCTCATCCAAATTGTTTAGAGTTAATTGATGCAGAAGTGATGTTTGTATTTCAGACTGAGCTTATTTGGTTTTAGTTTGGAGGCTTCTTTCACTTTCATAACTACAGATGTGGATAGAAGTTGAATTGAGGAAAGAAGGTGGTGAATAAAAGGGAGCCACAGGTCAGACTACAGCCTGGGCCACCCATTTCAAGGACTACACCCTAATGAATGGGGAATAACCTCAAATCTTTACTTCTTAAAAAAAACTTTGTGAATGTTATTTTGGACTATTATTTCTCCACATTAATAATGCCAATTGGTATTGTAGCTTACATAGCTGAAAAGCCTGATTTATTACCTTTACAGCAAGGTGAAGATGGTGCATTTGTGGAAAGAGCAACACAGCTAAAAATGTGCGCGCTCCCTAAAAAAAGTACCAAAAACAAACCACATATATGCAGAATGGCAGAATTATTTGCGTCAGCTCTGGTATAAACTTAGGACAACGGTTTGAGACACTGGTGAAGTCAAAGGCTGACCACAAAGTGGGCATCCCAGGAAACCAACACCCCAAAAAGACCAGCTCCTCACCCTTGCTTCACTGAGGAACCGTAGATTTATCCAGAGGAAGTGGAGATTTTGGCACTTTTTTAGTGGGCACTACCCACAAGTTTAGCTGAGTTGATCATTCTACAAATGCACAATCCTCACATGTTGTATCTCATTGTAAAGGTGACTAACCAGGCTTTCCAACCGTATAAAGTATGATAAGAATTGGTTTTATCAAAGGGGAGAAATAATTGACCAAAATAATGTTTCCAAATTCTTTATATGAGTATGTATAGATCCCTTCTTTAAGTAATAACACTGAAGAGGCTCTTTTTCAAAACCTCTTTTTAAAAGAAAGGGATGACAAAATGATGCTCTTCTACATTTGGATATATTTTTTTTACTTTTATGTTGCTCTTGGTCAGTCTACCTATTTTAATTATAATTATCCCCAATATAAATGTGAGATTTTTTCATCTAATTATCTAAAAATATATCTCTGTACCACATAGATTTCTGTCCATATTTTTATTCAAAAATTGATGGAGCTGGGCAACCTTGCTAGCTCTCTGAACTTTTTCACGTTGCTGAAAAATACGTGCAATTCTGGGGCATCAAATATTTTGGCAACCCCAACACAGGATGCTGCCAATGTTTTTTGTATAGCAAAGACATTTTTGATCAATCAAAACAAAGCATGACTAGAATAAGTTTGTTGTTTTTTCTGGACTTATATGCAATAAATATGTTAAACATGGAACACAGGCTGCTTTCTCTTTGAGTTTTTATACTTACCACACAGATGTATGATTAAAAACAAAGAAAAACTATAAGATTAGTTTCTATAACAGAATCAAAATGTGAACTAAACGTAAGGCACAGGATGAATGTGGTTTATTTGATTTCAAAATAAGACATTTGATCAATTCTTTGTCAAGACGATGGTCTTTCCTGTCCTATAAGATCTACTTTTGATACAAAATAAAGGCAGTAAAATGTACTCTTAAGGCCGGTTGACTGGCTGAGCAACACTGCAGTAGTTCAGTTTTTAGATGGATAGATTTCTGCAGTGATGTGTTATTTTCCACTGAAATAAATTCAGTTAAATGAATGCCACACACTGGCAGAGCAGAGGGCTCCAAATGTGTTCACCCATCAGATAAAAGGCAGCTGTGCTGGAGGGATACAGAAACTTTGTGTAAATGCTGCCATGACAGAATGAATGCAGACTTTATATTCAGTGTTTTAATGGTTTGTTCCTTCATTCAGGGATTATTTGTCAAAAATGTGTCGCACTCCACGTACAGAGACTACAGTCCTTAAAGTGGGCGACTGGGGTTCAAGTCTGTCTAGAGGCTCCTTTCTTGCATGTTCTTCCCCAAATAACCTGTAAATAAACTACAATTCCTATGATGACGTAAATGAATGGGATTTGCCATTATAAACTTCAATTTTTTTTGTGACGTCAATCTGGATCGGATCAGCACCAAAATGTAATGGCTTCTTCCTCGAACCAAACCAAACCTCTGGTAAAATTTTCATGTGAATCCATTCAGTATTTTTTGTGTTATCTTGCTAACAGACAAACAAACAATCAAACAGACAAACAGAAAAACAGACCGACCCTGGCGAAAACATAACCTTAAAAAGGAGACTGAGGTAGACATTCATAAACAGATATATCTTTTTGCCATCCAGCTGAAGGACTGACGTGATGTCCGATGTGAAAAGTCTATAAGTGAAAAACAATACAGGAAAGGTCTTATTTCAATAACTAAATGAACTCTATTAACTTACAGAAATAAATAACATCCTACAGCATACCATGTGTTTTAGGATCAGATGAAGGATTTAAAGTTGTCTTGTAAAGATGATGCAAAAAAATAAAAATAAAACATGGTTTTAAATTGATTCAGACAGGCTTTAGAGGTTTAGGAAAAGGCAGCTCAGAAAGACTGTTAAGAGCATGGCCTTTGTAAAAAATCGCCCTCAATAATTGGTATATATGATGTTGATGGTCTAATCTAATTATTTTAGATATTCATTGTGTCTCAAGTTTCAAATACTGTCTCAGATTTCATAATTTCTGTCAAATATCTGTTGTGTTTCGGTCATTATTGTCTGGTAAAACAAGCCTGATTCATGCTGATCCAAGATCTGCAAAGAGTCAACATTACCATTCCTTTAGACATATTTTAAAACATATCTCACATCAAAAATCAAACCTTTTATATTTTTCAGTTGTTTTTTTTTGTACAGCCCACACATCATATGTGCAGCTCGTGCGGAGGGACTGTGTCAAGAGGTAAGATATGATTGTATCATCAGATATCGATCCAGGCCCTCAGCCTGCTCTATTGCCTGGTATTGATTCCTCAGAGAGGAGCACGAGGCCTGAAATTGGTCCTCGCAGTGAATCTCAGTGTTTTTATTTGTCAAGAAAACATTCATGCACTGCTCAGCCGTGTCAGGAGGGCCAACGTGGCTGATTATGTGTCTGTTCAGGTGTGATGTTACCGTCCCTCTAAAGCCTTTGAAATGGTCGTCATATGTAAGCGTAGCATGAACTAATAAGGTTTATTTGAAGGCAACATATTTGAAATTAATGCCTCTGTTGTCGGCCACTTGGTCAATACAATACTCTTAACAAGGATTGTTTATTTGAGTTGTCCAATATGAGGACCAATAAATGCAGGTTTCATGCAAATACAAGGCATTAAGTACTAGAATTTAAGTAAAATCGTCATTTTTCAAATCTGAATTCAAGTCAGTGTGGCTGTTGCAGCAATAATACTTAAAGATCACATATTTTACTGTATGTCAACAAATGTACCTTGATGCCAGATGACCTTACAGTATATATTTTTCAATTATTTGCCAATAAGTCTCCTCAGATGTTAGATTTTGGCATACCCATAAACCCCTCTGTTTAAGTACAAATCCTCCTGAGCCTTTTTTGACTACACCCCCTTTAAGAAATGAATGTGGCACCAGCTTACATGCACTGTGCTCTTAAGTTTACTGTGGCTGCACAGACATGCCTAGGTCATGCCTTTGCACACCAGATGCATTTTTTTGTGTGCAAATAATACGCATATAACTTTTTTTTCCTAATCGTCAATATAAGCTTACACACCAGTGATGTTATGTTGTCAGTTAGAAAAGCTGCTTTCATTTTTCAGGCCGTGGTCCATTTTTCGACAGTTTCCTGTTCTGTAAGCCCACATCTGACCAATACTCACAGTTTTCGTGCCATTTATTCACATAGCTTTGGTTTGCAAAGGCCCTTACACTAGATGAACACTAGTCTCCTATCTAGAGGAGGTGCCATATCACCTAATGACATCACCAGGGGAAACGTTTCAGACTGTTTGGGCCCACATTTCTTAAAGGTGGAGCAAAACACAGAGGGATGGGAGGGACTGTTCTTGTGTTTGGGGGGCATGGACACATACTTTTGTGTAAAACCATTAAAAGTATTCAGTATTTTGTATAATACTGGACCCTAAACATACAACACCACTATGCCTTCATAGCATTGATGCTTTTAATGTCTTTATTTGGCATTACATGGATTATTGGGTAGAGTTGCAAAAACTGGTAACAGAGGAAGTCAACATTCTTCAAGCCAATTTCACTACATTTCCCAGCTTCCCTTGCAATGCCAGTGTAGGAGTTCTGCCAACACAATGGCTAACAAAAGCCTGTTAGACCGGCACGTTTTTTCCGACTTTGTAACTACAACGCTGATAACTCAGAGGTCATGTCATTCACACTCCCCTCATCCCAGTTCCCATGTAAATGGCATGCAGCATTCTCCACATGGACAGACATGAGCGGCAACTCGGCCGTCCAATCAGAGCAGAAAAGCCACTGCTGTAGCTGAGCTGCTTGGCGGAGGTCTGCGCTCTCAGAATGCTTTTCTAGTTTTCTGCTGTGGTTGTCACTGAAGTGAGAGAGCTCAATCTGGCAGAATTAAAAATTAAAAAAACATTGATTTTTTCTAAGGTAAAATGTGTTACAGCCTTTTCACCAGTGAGTGAAGTATTACTGGTCTCTGATTGGTTTACAGGTCAAGCTCTGTGGTAATTGGTCAGTTTAGTGCTGCTTGGTGCCATGTTATAGATCAGATTAGATTAGATTAGACAGAACTTTATTAATCCCTTTGGGAAACTCCCTCAGGAAAGTTAGGATTCCAGTAGCAGTTTGAAAAACAGATTAAAAGATATATATATATATAAACAAAAATATAAATCAATATAAAATCAATATATATAAAAAATAAAAATATGGCTACTGTTGTCCATGTTGTCAACAACTCTGCGTTCATTCAGCATCTACGATCTGGAATGTGTTTAAACTGACAACGAAACAATAATGGGACATCACACTGCCCTGCACCAAAAGCTGGAGCATGGTGCAACAACAGGCCAGATGGTAATATTAATGGAAATAATACCACAGCTATAGCTCCAACTCGAGGTGGGTTGCTATATTACACATCGTTTGACAGGCTTTGGTGTATATGAAAATGAATGAAAACCTAATTAAGTGAAAATGAACCTATGTTGCAACTTCACCATTAAAACAAACCAACATCATGCTAGTGTTACATATAGAAGCAACCTGAATTCTCCCATTTATTGTCAGTCAGTTGTCAATTTGCTTGTGCCAATATTCAATGCATTAAGCATTAAAAATGTCATACAGAAGAAATTAACTCTACATTTTTTTGCACATTCTAATGTAAGCTAAAATCCTGATATTTTCCTTTCTGATGTTTTCTACAACATAATAAAAAAAACCTCCTTCAAAACCATGCCAGAATAATTTTGCAACCATTTCTGTGTTTCCTCTCATCTTCCTCTCTGCATGACGCAAACCGAGCGTTTCCTTGCAGACAGCCTCAGTGGCAGCCGATGATAGATTAATGAAAAGGGCTCAATCTGGGCCCTGCTTCTTCTTCTTTTTTTTTTTTTTTTTTTTTTTGCGGATGCAGCAGAACACACTCGGTGATGTCAGGGCAGTTTCCAAAGAGAGCTGGTGGTCACACCGATGCACACGCTCAGTCATACATGGACACATTCCGGACGGGAACAGATGAATGTAATCTGATCTACGAAAACTGTAAACATAGCAGAACCACATGAACTGCACGGGCGTTGCTCTCACACCTGCCCCACTGATGATTGCTCATGCTCTATAATGAGCCGGGGCCGCTTTGGACGGCATTCAAAGGGTTAAAGGTGCTTATACGTGAAGCCTTGAAAACAATAAGCCTCCCATGTGAGTTAACAGTATATCCTAGGATTTAAAACTTGGGCTCTTTAAAGTTGTATGTGAAAGCCCTTAAACCTCACCACACCCAGGAGAGGGAAGCTGCTTTCTTTATAGTCTTACATTGACTTCCATGGACTCCCGATCATGAGTCACCCCATGTGCGTTGCCATTACCAACCCCCCTTTCCCTTCCACACCCACCAAAAGAGAGTGCCTTAGCTTTTAATGGGCCAACAGGGCTCGGTTTATACTGCAGCGGTGCATGCGTACAAACCAAATTACAGCTGGAAGACAACAGCAGAAGGCAATTAAGTCACAGTTAGACAGATCATTCTGGGCTTGATTAAGAGGGTCAGCAGGGGGAAGCTTCTTCTTTTCATGTCTGCACTGTTAATTTATCCCTTTTTAATTACAATGATGAAACGCACACAGGTTACACTCTCTCATCATCAGGCTGACGCAGATGAACAGTACATTAATGAGGCCTCTATGTGTGAGGGTAATAAGGCTGGAGAAAACATCCACTTTTTATAATACATCAGTACAGACAATAAGACAGTTCTGTTTGTATTTGTGCAGTTAATTTTAAATAAGATAACATTTTATATGTTCTCTCACTTAATTCATGAGGTCCAAGTTAAATGATGGCCCATTGATGCATTAATATTGAAAGTTAAAATTAAATGATATTAAAACATAAACATGTAGCTTGGCTTTAAAAGAAGTCCCAAAACCCCCAAATTTGATACTTTTTAAAATGTCTAAGTATCAGCAAAATATTTATACAAGTGAGCCAAAATGGCAAAGACCAACAAACTTGCACCTTTCTGAACAAGGCTTCTCTGTTGTGGACCCTTAATTATGAGACCTCTTCAAATTAAAAATGTCCCCCACCTACCTTTCTTTAAATTTGGTCTTAAAACTTACTTTTACTCGTTCAGCATGAGAGTTGTGAGATCTCTGTGTTTTTGTCCTCTTAAGTTTGCTTTAATAATAACAAATTGTTGTGTGTTGTTATGATTTTTTCTTTTTCATGTTGTATTTTATCTTTTGGTTCTTCAAAGTTTTATTTATTTTAATTAATTTATATTTTATTCTATCTTATTTCTGCTTGGTAGTCACTGTGCAGCACTTTGGTGAACCTGACTGTTTCTTAAAATGTGCTTTACACATGAAGTGGATTGGATTTTCCAAATATTGCCAACACACACTTACTGGCCACTTCATTAGGTACACCTTGCCTTCCCTTTTGCCTTCAGAACTGCCTTGGTTCTCTCTGACATAGATTCGACAACATGATGGGAACATTTTAAGAGATTTGGGTCAATATCAACATGACGGTATAACACAGTTGGTGCAGATTTGTTGGCTGAACATACATGATGCAAATCTCTTGTTTCACAGCATCCCAAAGGTGCTCCACTGAATTGAGATCTGGTGACTGTGGAGGCCACTGGAGTACAGTGAACGTACTGTTATGTTTGAGAGACCAGTTTGAGCTGTCTGACATGGCACGTTATCCTGTTGAAAGTAGCCATGGAAGACTAGCAGGTCAGCTTGATCATGTCTACATGGCTAAATAAATTGAGCTGTAGTAATGTGAAAGGCTGATTAGTTGAATGGGTGTAGCTGATAAAGCAAATAGTGACTGTATATGTGCAGTTTGGAAAGCACTCTTAATGGTTTGACTGTAGTTTATCATATTTCTGACCTTTTTGCATAGCACAGATCACTAAAATGAAGATGTTAGCATTGTGAAAAGAACCATCGCTGTCTTGCACAAACCTCTTATCTCCAAACCTGCTACTTTTTAGGAAATTAAAAAAAATAATTTAGTACTAAATAAATTAAAATTGTATTGTCCTAATAGCAAATTATTGTTCTGTACTTCAGTTTGGTTTAATGTTTATAAAACTGTTGTGCACCATGGCTTATGTTGAAATAAAATAATTTTTACAGCTAATTTTTACAGTTTGATTCCATGGAATCCAAATAAAGGTCATGGACACACAATACTGTTTTTTGTTTTCTTTACATAAAAAAGGGTGCAGACAAACTGTCCTTTCAGTCAGAATTGTTAAAAAAAAACACATAATGGAGACAGCCCTTTCTCTGTTTTATTTTTTTATGTAGAAAATGATAATGGAGATCATTATGTTTAACTTTTTGATACAGCAGCTCATTGAAATAAATGGGATTTTTAACATGTTAAAAACATGATTTTTTTTACGAGCGCAGAACATTTTGACAAATTTCTATGAAAATCTTGGATGCAAATGTGTGTAATTTGACAGTGTATGGGGTGCCTCAGCATTGTATAAATGTCTATTATTCTTTATTATTCTTTTTATTATATTTGCCAAGGAGGTTAAGTTTTTATCTATTTCTTAGTTAGTTAGTTAGTATGTTTGTGAAAAGAAAAAGTCAAAAAACGCTTTGCTAAGTGCTTCATTGGAGATCTGAATCCAGATGTGGATCCTGGATTTTATTAAGGATTTGTTAACATTGTGAGGGCAGTTTCTCACGTTTTTGCTAAAAACTAATAAGGTACTCAACAGATTTTGATTAAATTCTCTGGGAATGTTGGTCATGATAGAAGAAAGAAATGGTTCGATTTTGAGGGTGATCTGAATCTGGATCCAAGGACTTGTTGACATTCCACTTAAGACCTAATTCAAACTTTAAATTGTGGCAATGCTTGTATCTTTTTTCCATCAGTATTTCATTTATTCAATAAGCAACTAACTGAAAAGGTTGCTTAATTAGAAGTCAAACTAATAGTTGATCTAAAAGACGAAAGCCTATAACTCTTCATATTATCAGTGATCCAAAGTAAAGAAAATATGAAAGAAAAAGAAAATATATATCCAGTATTGCCATTTAGGTTAGGAAATATCTTGATCTGAATTTTGGTCCACATTCATCAGCCCTCTCAGAGTATGCACACACTGTATGATGACATCACTGGCACATCTTTACACTGGCACGATAGCATCGACGATTAAAACGGCTCCCTGAAAGTTTACATTGAACGACAGTCAGAGAGTTTTGGCAGCAGCTGCGTTGCGCCACAGGTGCCAACATGATGGCAAATTTTGAAGCAAAATAATCCCATTTGTTCGAGTGGTGTCAGATGCTCCGGTTGGTGCAGACGGTGTACCTAATGAAGTAAGCACGCACCATTTATTTGACTGTGGTTCCTCCACTTCTCTAATGCTGCTTTTTCCTCCTGGCCCAAAGGCTTCAGCATGGTTTTGATTATCACATATCGTTTAAACCAAAGTCAGTCTCACTGCTAAACATTCACCAGCATGCTTTAATTCAGTGTATGTCTGTCTGTGCAGGCAAAGTATCCTCTGCCACAGCGATTTTATGATCAGTGATAATTCTGAGAAATGATGTCTCTATGCTGGTTTGTCATCACAAAGGCCAGAGGCAATGTCTTACAGCTGCAGAACAATCTGATGGTTTTGATTTTGAACTAGTCATTGGTAAAACATGAGACTGTTATTTATCTGCTCTGTTTTTGAGGAAAAAAAACACTGTCACTGTCTGAAATCCACAATGTTCTGCTTTATTAAAGACTATGTATGACTGGAATCTGAAACAGCAAGCATTCAAAGAAGAAAAAGATATTTGTATCTATGCAGCTGTGTTGTTTGTTACAAAAGAATAAGTTTTTTTTTAAGTTTTGAGAAAATATATTCTTGTATCAACACCATTTAACAAACCATGTTCTACTGCTGAAAATGACCACATGAAAAAACTTTTTTAAGGGCTGTTAGCTTGAGTATATAAATTACCCAGAAATGAAGGTTAGAAACTTAGACATTAAATGTTCTGTATTGATATTATATTTGCGGAGTTATTTTGTCAGTTTACAGCTCACCATAGTAATGCTGTATTGGAGCAGCTGGATGCTTTTTATCTGCAACTTTTACAGTGATTAGAAATAAAGACATTGGGTGTAGTCTTCCTGGGATGCCAAATTTTGGTCTGCCTTTGATTTCACCAGTCTCACAGAACTTGGCCCTAAGTTTGGAAATGGTACCAGAGCTGACACTAAGGCCCTGTTTACACGACAACAAAAACGGCAGAAAACTGAGAGTTTTCATTGCGTTTTTGCCCTCCGTTCACATGAGAATGGTGTTCAGAGTGTCTGAATCCGCAAACTTTTTAAACCAGGTTTCAGAGTGAAAAGTTTTGGAAACGTTTTCATATCCGTATCCATGTAAACGGGAATCACTCATGGCACATGTGCAGTACACTTTCAGTTAAAGGTTGCACGCACATCACAGGAACAACAACAACAACAGCTTTGGTCGTCCATTTAGCAACATGTGTGCTTCTTACTGTGCTCGGTTTGGTATCCAGACAAAAATATCCAGACAGATTTGTTGTCTAGACAAAAAACTCCCGCGTCTTCGTGTGTCTACTTGCCATTGTTGTTTCTAAAAAAAGTTTGTCTTCACCTACGCGTGTTCTAACACTGCTGTATCACTACAAACCTACAAGGCCAGCTACTGGCCTGGCATGCACGCTACAGCCTTTTCAGTTGTTCTCGCATCTCCGTGTGAATGTGGAGCGCTTTTGAAAATGCAAAGGACAAACCTTTCCATTTCTGGTGACAACGTTGTTGAATAAACGGGACTTAAATAATGCTGCCACTCTGTGGGGAACATCAGCTGCCAGTTGCAGGGGATTTTGGCATATTTTTTTGGGCACTGGCCACATGTTTAGCTGTGTTGCTCATTCCACGAATGCACCATCCTTACAAGTTTGTAAAGGTGACTAATCAGGCTTCCCAGTTATAGAAATATATTTAAAGGGGAGAAATAATTGACCAAAATAGCATTTACAAACGTCTTTTTAGGAGTACCTATCTTAAAACTTGATATGCTGCCCAGCTTCATAGATATTAAAACAAGAAGCCATTTTTAAGACTAATGATCCAAATGTGAATGCTAAAATGAAACATAAAGCATCTCCTCTGGAACTGACAGTCAACCTGCACAAACACTCACAAACAGAGCAGGGCCAAGCTCTGATCCTCTGTTTGCTGACTGATCGACTGTCACAGAAAATGCTCAGGCAGGGGGAGGAGGCTGAGAGCTTCGTAGCTGCTGTGCTTTCTCTGCTCTTTGTTTCTATACAGTCGTCACTCCAGTCAGAAGTTAGTCTTTGGGGCTAATCACATTGAAGTCCTCAGAACCTCAACAGCCCTCACCGCAAGCCTCACACCGCCCTGTCTCATTCTCACATCCCCTCACTCCTCGCCACTCCCACAATCCACCCTCTGCAGCAAACACCCCCCCCCACCCAATCCCGAGACCACCCTCACCTCCTCAATCCACTCTTGGATCATTTCAATTTGCATCCCAACTGGCCCCAGGATTCCCCAGCCCTGTTAAAAGGCAGGCTATTTGTTGTGCTCCGCGGTTAATGCCGCACAGAGCTTTAAATACCCATATCAAATCTTGGAGGCTCAACAGATTCAGTTTTGCAAACCTGTATCGAACAGAGGTTCAATCCGTCAGCTTAGAAGTGTACACTCCTTAAGTTGTGTGATAAGGTAAAACCAATCACTGGATTAGGCTCTCTCTGTCAGCGTTGGTGTATTTCAGTGCACAGCAATGCTTTGCTGAAACAGGATAAGCTGATGGAGTAACATTACAGTGCTTGAGATTTTCCTTTTTTCAATAGGAATATACTGATAATGGATTCTGAAGCCTGTGTATGATGCTGCTCTTGTAGATTGTGGATAATGCATTAGCATTAGCTGTGAAAAGCAGTTGGTGCCGGATACCATGAGCAATCATGCTTTAAAACCCACAAATTTGATTGTTTTTATCATGCAAATCCAGCGAACTACCCCAGTAAGATTGATTGAGGACTTAGAGTCGGATCCGCGTGTTTATTCTCATAGAGCTTCTCACAAACAAAACCTCATCCTTTAGATTCAGAGGCACAATTCTGCTCAGCATATGGTGCATTCATAACTTAAGATTCTGGAGAGCCTGCTGCTTTTGGTTCTGACTCTGCACTGGGAACAGCCAAGGGCCTGAGGTTTTATCTTTTTTGGGTTGTCCATCCATTTGCCAATCCATCCATACAATTCTTGTGATCATAATATCTCAGGAATTCTTTAGGGGATGTCTGCCAGACTTTGCAAAAATATCTACTCTGTCTAGGACAGTGAACACCAACCTTTGTTAACTAAAAATCCTCTTGATGCTAAAAAGGAAATCTAGATCTCCAACAGTTATTATTTAACTGTATCAACATTTAAGTGAACAGATCTTCAATCCATCAAAGCGATAAAAGGAAAATAATGAAATTTAGAATCAGGGGATTTAAAGCCCTTCAGCAACTTCACAATTTGAAAGCTGAACAAAACTTGAAGAGCTGACCTGGAACAGTTGAAGAAAAACACTGAAATGTAAGCAGACAGAATATTTTGCTTGTACCCACTCCAATGGGCTGAAGGGAAGTTAGACCTAATTAACCTTGTGAAGCGGCTGGATTCACCAGATCCATTCACATCATAAAGTAAAACCATCCATGTAGTGAGTCATAGTAAGACCTACTGCACATCTTGTCATAAAAATCTACTTGAAATGTCTCAAACATCTACCAGTAAATCAATATCAGGTCACCCCTGGTCTAGGAGATGAACTTTATTTGGCCTCATGATCATCTTTTACATGTGAATGCAATAGTTCAAGCACCCTTTGAGAGATTTGCACAAGTGACTCTGACTCAAAGATAAATGCTAAATCATGAGTCAAAGGCCATCATGCCTGATGATCTTCATTTGCTTGTGCACATGCTTTCTGCATTTGCATAAGTGTCCTTTGTGACTCAAGGATGAACTAACTAGATTTTGAAGGTCAAGAGTTATTTTTACCTCATGATCATCTTGTTCTAGTGTACATTATTTATCTAAAGAAGCTACAGAAAAAGTTTAAACAAGAAGACCAATATATTTGTTCAGTCACCCATCTGTTCATTTCCCCTGACCTCTTATTCATTTCCTCACACTGCCTTGGATGGATGGATGGATGGATGATGGATGGATGGCATAATGAAGAGTATGACTTTAGCCTGCTCTATTTTAAAGTGTCTTGAGATGACACTTGATAAGAACTGGCACTACACTAATAAAGACTGGCTGATTGATGGAATTCATCTAAACTTTGCATACATGTCTTCTCTGACCCACAATCGCTGACTAGATTTTGAGGGTACTGGGTCAAAGGTCATTATGCCTCATGACCCTAAGTCAGGGTTTGTTAGTTTAAGTCAAGGTTTAAAATTCATAAAAAAAGACCAAAAAAAATCCCAATATGAAAGGTGACCAACAGCAATGTTTTCCGATGAAAAATGGGGATAGGAGGTTTTGGCAGGACAGCAACAATTTGGCCTCATGATTATTTCTTGCCTGTAAACATGATAGCTGAGAAACATTTGAAGGATTCCAGAAAAAAAACTTTACAAAAAGGCCCTCTTAAACTCAAATATAAACTGAAAAGATTTTTCAAAAGTTAATTGGCATCACAATCATCTTCTCCCTGTAGATATGATATCTCAAAGATGCTTCCAGGGGTTTTAGAAAACTTCAAACCTCAAATCAGGAGGCACCAAACTGCCAAAAAGTAGTTTTATTTTGTATCATTTCTATCTTATCCCTACTTTTATCGTTATTTTTTGTGGATTATTCATGTCGTTCCATTTGTTTTGAGGGAGATGTGGGAGGTTTCGCTTCCTGCTAAGCTTGGATTAAAATCATGGCAGGTACATAAATAATCACCCTGCTAAAATACAGGCTACATCGCTCTGATTCTGGTGTCTCACATGAAATCTGAGAGGAACACAGAGTGATCCACAAACTGCAGAGTACAAACCAACTCACATGGAGCTTGGTTTCCACTTCACCCTGCCAAAAAGCGTTCCCTGGAAGCTCCTCGACTGACATTTAACGCTCGGTCGAAATCGCACTCCGGGCCTTGAGGCATCGTTTGTGGACAGCTATGATCCAACTGTCATATTCCTATTTTTACGTTGGTTTTGCGTGAATGCAAAAAGATCAGTGCGGTTATTGGTGATGAAAACCCTTGGAGGACGTCTGACAACTCAAGTGAGAAAACTTCAGAGGGCTTTTATTTGAGTTTGCAGAGCCTGTGGAAAGCCAAATCCCTGCAGGGTTTGACCAACAATTTGCATGCAATTGTCTCAACACTTCAGCATGTGATGCACAATTTGATTTAAAACAGTAACATTTATATTTGTGCACTTTCTTTGTAAGAGTGAGTGGAGGACAGATTTGAGAAACATTAAAAATAGAGCGCTTGTTTTTTTGATCATTTGATACTTTGCAAATTAATTTGTGTTAGTGCAAATAATGATGTCAAATTAGCATGTTTAAATGAGTGTGTTTGGGTAAGAAAAGACAGTAAAACCACTATTCACACAGATCATGTGTTTCCCATAAAAACAGTGCAGTTCATTCAAGAAATGACAAAATAATACCGAAAGACTTGGGCAAACTGTGCTGTATATTTAGTTAGGGGGCAATAAGTGGTTGTACAACCCCACAGATTAAAAGTAGTCATTTAGTCTAGCCATGAGACGCCACAATATGCTATAAAACATCTCAATCATTAACATTTTGGGAGATTAAGAAGCCAAATCTTGATGGGTTATAAATTGTAGAGATGTAAAATTTCATAACGTTGTCAGATCATTTCTTTGTGGCAAAAGCTTGAAAGACTTTTATTCAAACACTATCTAATCATGCAATGTTAAAGGAAAAAAACAGATTACGCAATTAAATAAGTCATAATACGATAAATATTTACAGTATATTACAACAACTGTGTTTCTTGTTTTATTAGCGACACACTATGCAGCAAAATCTGCATAGACAAACTAACAGAGTCAATACTAACACTTCTGAAGTGAATGCATTTGGGTCCACACCACAAAGTGTTGCTTCCACTCTTTTTGGAGAGCTGGAACTTTAACTCTCATCAAGTATAATTGCTGACTTCCTTAAGTTAAAATTTAAACCTTTGTAACACTTAACGGTGTGACTTTTGATCAACACTGCCATATACTGCTGAAAGGCACAGTCTCAGATATATTAGAAACAACTGTCTCTAATATATCTGTCAACTTTATTTCAACACTGCAAAGTGAACCATTGTTGCATTTATTTACTTTAATTTAATGGGTGAAGTAATGATACCAAGTTTGATTAGAGCACATATATTTAAGAAAATAAGAAATGGGGGGTTACAGGATGATTAGCTCTTCAAGTCTCACTTACAGGTCGAGATTTCAGAGTGAAAAATTCAGAGTTAAGATCCCATGGCGACAGCTGTGGATATGGCTTACTAAAACATCATTTTTACACTTGTTTTGGAGACCAATGCTTTTTCAACTTAGAGTAATTTTCAGGGATTTAACTCCATCTAGAGTAAAGTTAACTCTGACCTAGCTGAACTCCAAAATTTTAACTCTTCTTAATTTGCTTTGTATGGTTGCCACATGCTATCTACTTATGTTGTGCCTGTGCCTGAAACCTTCAATAAAAGAAAAATATCCTGGAATGATACCCAAAAAATGAATCACAGTTTAACATTCTCTAAAGCTGGCCAACCATGAAGTAATTGGACAAGTGTGTAAAACCAACTGCGATTATTTTACAGTTTAACCCATGATACACAGTCAAGCCTGCCCACAAACATGGCTGGGCCCCCAGATTGGTTTTAACACATCCACACATGGTCATCACTGACCCAAAAGTTAAGGTTAACCCAATGGAATCACATTTCCCAGGCCTTTATGAGATTTCATTACCTAGGGGGGCGCCATGATGGTGAAAGTAAAAAATAGTGGCCCCTTCACAATATCTTTCAACAAAGCATTTTGGTTACTGAAGTTACTGAAGTTATTGAACAGTTTCTTGCCACAATCTACCCTTTCAAGAAACAACACACTTCGATGTTTAGTTTGATCAAAAAAGTAAAAAAAGAAGAACCAACACATTTCACACAGTGCCTATGTTTCCAAGTTTCAAGGTCCAAAAGAAGATACAGATACAGCAGATTATGCCAGTGAATGGGCGTTGTTTATATTGGAATTAGTGATCGATGAGTCGTCCAAGTCAGATCAGTTCAGATGAGAACTTCCCAGTCTAAAGGCCTTTGCACACCAATGGTGACGCTAATAAACAGTATGAAATTGCGAATAATTTGGAGGCGAATTTTGACGCGCCTGTCTATGCACATCAGGAGCGACGCGATTTAATACATTAAAAAATAAAAAACAATCACACCACGCACATTCAAAGCACTTTTAAGCCACAGCTCAAGCCTACAATTCACATCCCTTTCACATCTATTCACTGATGTTTGAAGAGTGTCTTTGTAAGTAGTTCTTTTGTATCATCAGTTAACACATTACATACCACTGACGCAGCAGTGGGAGTTGTGCTTGAGGACACATGTGACACAGAGCTGGGCTGCAACCCTTCACTTCCAGACTGAGCCACTGATTTAAAGTTTTCCTTTTCATATATTTTTTCTTGAGCTTGTGCTAAGATATTTTTGTCTTTAATATCTTATTGGTTAGCCTAGTAAAAGATCGAGACAGTAAACAGGCAGCCCATCACATATGAATGAACCAGACGTGTTTTAACAACAGTGTGTCCTCTTACCTCAGACATACGGCTGATGATCAGATCGCAGGAAGTTGGTGAGGATGCAAGTGGCCTTATAATGCTGTCTGCTGAATCAGGACAGACTATGGTAACTAATCCGTGCTCCGTGACTATGTGACATGCCAATGAGCGTCTTGATTGGTCGGATGTGTACTTGTCGCAAGCGAAACTATGGAAAAATCGACCTCGGTCCGAAAAAATAAAACCTGCAATTTCGCTCGGCGAAATAACGTTGCCGGTGTGAAAGCTTGCATTGAAAAACAGTAGATTCGAAAAAAAAAAAAATAACGTGCCAAATATTTGCGTGAAAAATACGTGTCTGGTGTGCAAAGGGCTTAAGTGGTAGTTCCTCTACTTCACATTACAGACATGCCATTTTTAGAGGCTGACAAATTGTTCCTCTGTCTCATAGTTCCGTCTCAAGGCAAAACCTTCAACATGATGCTTTGCTGTTTGGTTTGTTTACATCCATGGTTGTTGCAAATGCAGAGTGCCCTGTGCTCATATTGTACAACAGATTAGGGAGGGTGGATAAGAATCAAGCATGTTAGTCAGGAACTTTCAGTCAGGAAGTCAAGAGGCACCCCAAATGAGATTTTGATTGTTGTTCTCTATGAAACACTGCAACAGATGAAAGAAATGATTCTTGCAGCTTACAGGTTCTTAAACCCTAGAGCTATCAGGTAGGGGTACAGCCATGCTTAAATGCTGTGGTCTGACCCTGGCATCATCATTTCTTTCAATTTAACATTTTGTAAAGAAGGTCTTCAATACTTTCTACTTGTGATTTTGCAGAAAAGTGTTAGAAAATAAAAAGGCACTGGGTGATGCTTGCCAAAAATCTGATAAAGTTAATTTTCATTCATTTGGTCATCCATCAACCTCCATTTCCCAATTTAGTGATGTCTAGTGAAGACACATCTTTGAGATTAAGCTGCTTAAAAGTTGAATTGTTGTAAATTCACTTAATTGTCTTAATTTGTGTTCTTTTTCTATCCAGTTGTTGTCAATAATGGTATTGTTGTGGTACAAGTCTTAGCCTGTAGCTGTTGCCTCCACCTACACTGAAGCTCTTGTGTAGCAGCTGGTGGTATAAGTCCTCCCCTCCCTCTAACCAGTCCAACCACCATGTCGCCTCAGGTTAAATGGACACAAACCTGAAAGAAGGGCATCCACTCTTGGCCATTAGCTGGTTGCTATGCTAATCCAGGGATTACATGAGGTACATTTGCCCCACTTAAGGTTTCCCAGAATTCTCGGACTAGTAACGACAAACCATTTCCCAGACTCTCTATGTCCCACAGGCGTGCATAAATCTTTAATTTTCTTGGAGTCAGAGCAGATCTGATGTCCAGACTGCACATGTGGACTGGGATGGTTCATGTTGTCCATAAATGGCACGCTGATATTGCTAATATGACGCACAAATTCAATAATAAGGATTTGTATTACAGAGATGTGATATTTTGTCCAAAATGAAAATTATGTTTATTTTTCTCTGTTTAATTTGTTTAAAGTTAAGTTATTTCACTAATGACTCAAATATGTTACTTGTTCTTATGCAAGAATGCAATTATATGCCAATGTTTGATAATACATGATTTTATGTCTAAAGCATATTAAAATGGTTAATGGGGTTATGGAAAAAATTATGCTCCCAAAGGTAAACTGCAAAAACATCCCACTGATTAAGTTGTTTTTAGAATTGTTTAAGACATTAAAGCAACAAAAATGTTTACAAAGCATAAATACAATTTAGAAAATGTGTTTGAGTGTCATAAAATACAAGTTAAATACATTTTTGTTGAGTAGCAAATATTTGCTTACAATATATTTGTTTTGCATTCAGCCGGACGTATTTTGCATGAAGAAAAATGTGTTTTGTGTTTCATAAATGTTTTTGATTGGTGAGATAATTTTACAGTCTCTGTTTTTTCAATATTAGCCTTGAGATTATGTTATGATTTGAAGATTTTTTTTTGGTAAAATATTGTTTGATATCGTTGGAACTTGCAAAATGATTCAAGCTTTTTGTGAATATTATTTTTATTTTGGACATTTTCTTGCTATTTTTAAAACAAAGCATTTTTTATGTTTGTGAAAATTTTTGGATTCAGTGGCATAATTTTTGCAATATGTGAAGTAACATGACTTTTTGTAAAATATCTTTGGGTGGGGTTTTCTTTTGAGAAAAGTAAAAAAAAAATGGCATGAACCTATAAACTGTATGGAGTGACTGATTAACTAAATGGCAGCTTAGTTAATGTACCTAATTTTAAGAAAACCTTTGCATTCTGTTAATATATTTTGGTTTTGTTGACTTTTACTTGCAGTTTATAAAAATGTATTTCAATTTTCTAAATTATCATGCAATTTCAGATTGCTGGTGAGGTCATTAAAATGTTGAAGTCTGTGAAACAATTTGGATTGTGTGAATTATTCTGTGTTTTTATGACATATCTTTGGATAGTATGACAATTTTTGTAATTTAAGAAATATATTCTGGCAATTTACACAGAAGTTTTGCAAAGTGTCAGATAAATATGAAGCTTATGGTATACTGTTCACCATTTGTAAAACATTTTAGCAATTTGTAAAATATTTTTGAATTTTGTGGGCTAATGTTGGCAATTCTTGGATCATTGTATGGAATTTGTTAACTATACTTGGGTTTTGTGAAAACAAAAAACATCTTCAGACATGCCTTATTGTTTATTCAGGGGCATGAGAAGTATTCTGATTTTTTTTTGTTGTCAGAGGGTTTATGAACTAACATATTTTTGCAATTTGTAAAAATACTTCTATGCAAAGGAAAATGTATCCAGCAATTCTTTTGTACTTCTTTGCTTATTTAAATATATCCAGCAGATGCGAATTGTGTTTTGGGCTGAATAAAAAATAAATGTCAGGTTGGAATTTGTTGGATTTTTAAAATAATTGCATGTTTTTGTACTGGCAATGAATGATAAATATAGTTTTGAGTAAAATACTTGCTGTGCTCATTGAATGAGTTTGTACCTGACCACCTGTGCCACTCTAGGTTCTAGACTTAATGTATTATGAGCTTTACACTGTAACAATTAACAAATAAAGTCCTGAACATGTGGATTTTTTTTTTCATTTTGCATAAACAACAGAAAATTGTGCATGTTAAAATGACACAGCAATAAAGGGAAAAAGAAAGAAAGAAAGAAGCTCCTAATATAGATCACAGAGCTTGATGACGTATTTGTGGTTTAACTGGAGTTCACTGTAAAAACAATCAAAACCTCACTTGTCAAAAAAGACAAACCCTTTCACTTTATCATAAAACCAAACAGGGCACTGTTGTACTACTGAGCTGTTTTACTAAGGTGATGCCGGTGAACTGTAGGCTGGAGAACACACACAAACAGCAGCAAATTAACACCTACAACCACAGCACTTGGCACGAACAGCATTCTCAGCAAACACAACAAGGAAGAAATGAACACAGGGTGACTGTGGCAGCCCAGGGCCTGATTTCACAAGCTTACAAAACAATGTTCTTAACTAAAATACAACAACACAAACTTTACTGAAGAGGCCGCCGCACCCTCAAACCACTCAAACACCTGGTGACATCCATCAAACAGGAGAGGGAGACGGGTTAATACTAAACCCAACGAGAGCAGCTCCAGGCTAAGGATGAGCTGAGCAGAGATAAGAGGTTTGCCTCATGCTGCAGGGTGTTTTGTCTATTTATCAGCAAACTGGTGTCATTTAAGGACACAGTTTGAAAAAAGAAAAAACAGATAATTTGAGCTTTGTGGCACAACCTGCTGGAGGTAGACATAAGAAGATATGCACACTGTGGTCATGAAGGGATGGTTATTGTTTTAAACAACACCCAGGCAACACATATCCAATCTTCTATTTTCCAATTTTTGGGTAGCTTGTGTGAATTGTCACCCAATTTACTGTTCTCAGCTGACAGGAGTGGCACCTGGTGTGGTCTTCTGCTGCTGCAGCCCATCCGATTGGACATTTTGTTTGTTCAAAAATGGTCTGCATACCTTGGTTATGGCAAGTGAATATCAGAGTTACTGTTGCCTTTCAATCATTTCACACCACTCTGGCCATGCTCACTGGATATTTTCTCCTTTTCTCTCTCCCATTCTCTGTGAGCCTTAGCAGGGGTTGTGATTAGAAATCAGCAGATTCACTTGGACCAGCCTGTCTGACACCAACAACCAAAGCCATGCTCAAAGTCACCTAAAGGTCCCCTGTCCTTGAGTGTCTAACTGTTTGCATCACGTCTTGGGTGTCTATTAAGCAAGGATTTTATTTGAGTTTAATTTTAAAAAATTGAAAATTTCTTCCCTGTAGAAGGTCAAATGCAGCTCTTTCTCCCTCCCCTCTGGAAACGCTCCGATCTGAGGGGGCAGGGAGGCTATGACAATCCAATCCACTTTATTTATAAGGCACAATTTTAAAAACACAAGGTTGCCAAAGTACTCTACAATAATAAATAAAATAAATATAATAAAAATAAATACAACAAAACAAAACAAACAGGAACAACACAACACTATGCTGTGCTCAAAGCCAAGGAATAAAAGTAGGTTTTAAGATAAGACTTATAAGTTTCTAGGGTGGGAGGCATTTTGACATGAGGAGGTAGCTCATTCCACAACTTAGGGGCTACTGCAGAAAAAGCGCAGTCGCCCCCAGTTTTCAGCCTGGTTTTCGAGACAACAAGACGCAGCTGATCAGCAGACCTCAATGACCTTGGGGGGGGGCACAAACATGTAAGAGGTCTGAGATGTACAGCCCATTCAATGCCTTGAAAACAAACAATAAAATCTTAAAATGAATTCTAACATGGACAGGGAGCCAGTGAAGGGAAACCAGAACGGGGCTGATGTGTTCATGCTTATGGGTTCCTGTTAAAAGATGATGTGTGCAACAGAGGCCTGATTGACGCCAGTATAGAGCACATTACAGTAGTCCAAACGAGTAGAAATAAACTAGATTTTAGCACAGAGTTAATCTGCTTGTCATGTTTAAAATCACTGTCCATTTTGACTCCAAGGTTTGTCACTATTGGTTCAACGCAATGTGCTCTTTGCTGATTGGCTGCTCAAACGATGTCGGGGGGGGGTACAGACCTTCAAAACATGGCATCTTGATGTGATGAGCAGAAAACATACATGTAAGTGGAGGCTGTTTAGCTATGACATCATAAATCCTCGGAGTTTTTTTGGGGGGAGCCATTTTCTTTAAAAAAAAAACAAAAAAGAAAAAAAGAATACAGCATTTCTCTGTGAATTGAGAGTTTAGTAAAAGGTGTCATGTCCTTCTGCTCCCCAAGCCCCTTCTAACAACATGTAAAGCAAAGAAAATTGATTTTTCAGGACATGGGACCTTTAAATCACCTTTCTTTCCGACTCTGATGCTTGATTTGAACTTTAGCAGGTTCTCTAGAACTTGTCTACATGTTTAAATGGATTGATTTGCTGCTATGTGATTGGCTGATTAGCTATTTGCATTAACAAGCAATTCACTGGGTGTACCTAACAAAGTTGCTGTGAGTGAATGTCCACTTCTTAACATATACTTTAAATTTGCACTGAATAAAGGATGGATTGATTGACTGACTCTTTTTGATGCACATCCTGTGTGTAAAATATGATTTTTAAATGACTTAACTTTATGTACATTCCAAATGAATGTCTGATTTGCTTGGACATCCTCTTCACAAAAGGATAAGAGGTCTTATTATTGATCCACTGACCTCTCCACAGCTGAGTCCAGCTCAGGCCTGATGTTGACTGAGGACTGAAAATCTATATGGACAGTGTTTCTGTTAGTGTAGAGTAAAGGATGGGCAAGTTAAGTCTAAACATTTGCCTTTGGGGTTGAGCGGCAAAGAAAAACTTTGAAATATCCAATAGAGGGCAAGCACCATGAATGGCTGCCTGTCTAAGGTGGGTCTGTTTTTAGATTTAAAATCTACAAACAAACAAACAGAGACACTGTCAACAACAACACAGCCTGCCAAACATCACAATAGCAACAGCTAAGTGACATGAGGGTTTGAAGGTTTATTTATCGCAGTATAGCCACATTTTCATCATTAAGGGAGTATCAGCGGGAATTCGAAGATAAAGAACAGCCAAACAAACCAACAGTCTCTTCATCATGGCACCTGTTAGTGGGTGGGATATATTTGGCAGTAAGAGAACATTTTTTCCTCAAAGTTGATGTTAGGAGCTGCAAAAATAGGCAAGTTTGACATGGACCAAAGTGTGATGCCAAGGGTCAGAGCATCTCCAAAACTGGAGCTGCCTGTATGGGGAAGGCAGACTACTTATGCAGACAATCATATAACCCGATCAATGAATCATCAACAAGGGAAAGAGAAAAAGATATCTTTTTGAAAGAGCACACCCATAATCACGTCACTCACGGCTTGAAAAGAATTTGTTTTACATTTACCTAAACCAGATTACAAGCAGAAACATGATAGGCCAGCTACAAAATGGTATGCAAAACCATTATTGACTGTGAAACTGTGAAAATCAAGTCGAACAATCCAATCAATTCTGGGCCTTTTTCCCAGCAAACAGAACTGTGCTCCAATTGAATGTTGATCCTGTTTGGATTAAATATCAGGAGGAAGGGGAGCATAGTCAGGCCCCGTAATGCACAGAGGACAGCATCATTATTACAAGAGACTGATTTGAAACTTCAGTATGAATTTGAATGATTGACAGCACATCTCCATCAGGACTTAAGAATCTAAACCAACTGCTGCTCCAACCAGGTTGTCATGCATTCAGAAATACAGATGCATGTGTAAATGTGGATCAAACTGCATGTGGAGTAAAGCACTGAGCCAAACTGTGGGTGCGGTGAAGTCAGCACTCTTCATTCTTAATGCAAAGTGTCGACACAGTTCAATCAAAACAGGCTCCATTTGACTGTCTGGCTGTCTCAATGCCTAAAAGCATGCTGGGAATATATTTTTAGATGTGTGTGTGTGTTTGGAGCCTGCAGTGCACAGTTGCATGCACGCACACGGCTGCCACCGATTATGAACATACATGATCCCCCAGAGAAAGACAATAATATTGGCATTAAAGACCTTGCGATTCTGCTGGTTTTTAATATATCTTAAATTATGTCAGGAAAAACACTGGAACATCACACAAAAGCCACAGTCGGTGTATAATGCTATCTCATAAAGCTACAGATCTCTCCAACAACATTGACATAGGGAGCAGGCAAACAAATGTCAGCCCCTATAACATATGAAATACTTAACGTAACCAATTTCCTCCTGTCAATCAACCTGGGAATAATGACAGACAGCCCAGGATCAATACCACACAATTGAATTTTTTCGACTGCCAAACACGTCTCGCTCTGCTCCGTGAAAGACAAATGTCATGGTGCCCTGAGCTGCAGGTGAAGTCTAAAGATTTATTTTATTTCAAACAGTGAAGTCTATTAGCAACAACATTTTTATTTTACCACCAGGGAGGACAACACAGGATGGAGCTATGACCACATGTAGGTGGGTATATTTGAAAATGCAGCTTTTTATGTGCAATTTGGCCTTCTGCCCACACAAAAACATCAGTTTAGTACACTAAAAATCTAACAGTTGTAAAGGAAAACCCTTGCCAAGTTAAAGGTTTTCAGAAATTCTATCTTAGGTTTCTGTGTGGACGGGGTAAATTGTGTTGTGGGTCTGAACATCACACTCTGAAGGGGTGACAAGTGTACCAAATAAGCCCTACAGGGTGAGGCTTCAAGCAAAGCAGTCACAAAATATGGCCACAAAAAATTTTGATTCTCATGCAACTCCACCAAAAACAAAAACACACATCTCGCCATATTTAAATAAGCTGTGGACTTAGAGTGATTCATTCACTGCTGTTGCTGTAAAGAATGTCTGCATGAAACAATGCTCCAGAGTACTGGGGTGCTGGAGTACTCCACTGTTGCTCTTTGTTTACAACCCTGCTCGACTTCAGACCGCTACACTGTGTCGCATTGCTGTGATGTCACCCATCTACATAGCCGGCACGACCCTCTCTTCCCGGCTCACATCCCTGCCATCGAGTGGAGGTACAGCCTGCTGTGGAAATGTTAACAAGATCAGGGTTTACAACTTCAAACCTTACCGAAATGTATTGAACCAAACCAGAGCACTCAGTGGAAACAAGCCATATGCAACATTATCACATTTGTTTACTCTCTAAAGTCAACTGTTTAAAGAAGAATGGGTATGCTGCAGCAGAAGATGCTAAACCATAGCTAGTTTCAGTGTTGCTTACTGGACTATAAACATGATAGCACATACTTTCCATTGCCCCTCATGATGATGCTACTTCAAACAAAACTGCAATGGCACAAACACCACCAACATTTTGGACAAGACCCGATGTTACTGATTAATAAAAGAAGATATTGAACCATGGCTGCCTGTGTCCTTGATTGCCAAAATTGAAAACAAACAGAAGTACCCATGCATGAACCTTAATAACAAGATCTGATCAAGCTCATCAAATATGTTATACATATATATCTATCTATATCTATCTATATATATATATATATATATTTCTAAATAAAAATTGATTGATTGATTGATTGAAATATTCAGATATTAATTAAATTCTCAGGACAAAATCTTTGATCTGCACCAGTATTGCATAAGTTTGACAATTTTACATACAAGTAACTTCTGGTTTTCTGATTTATTCAAAATCCATCATTCTTTTTTGTACTTGGCTATATGTGTTTGCTCTTGACGTCATTGAAAAGAGGGAAACCTCAAAGTCTTTTGAGAATAAACTGAAAAGGTAAGTTGAAATGGAAGTTATACATTTAATAGTCATAACTAGATCACACAGGAATTCTTTTATTCATTTTAAATTTTTAGCAACTGAATTGTATTGCAGCACACCATGCTAGGACCCATAAACTATGATACAAAGTATAACACTAGATCCTGCCAATACCAAGCCCTCGTTTTTTAAATATATATATATATAGTAAAAGAAGAGTTGTCCACAGTTTTCTGTGTTTACACTACACCATATTCTATATAATTTTCTCCATGTACATGCACATTCCCATGGCCTCTTCCTTGAATGACATATTGAGAATTTTCTCTCCTGTAACCACCACTGTGGCGGAAAATAACAGAGGGTGAAGCTACTGAGCATTGCGGTCTCTTGTCTATCACCTCATTTACAATACGGTGCCCTCTGCCTCACATAATCAATTAAAAGACGGCGAGGCTGAAGAGGCACCCGACCAGTCACAGAAGTTTACATCAAAAGGCAGAGACGCGTTTGAAGACTTGCTTCATCCTTGAGAGTCTTCCCCGAGAATGCAAGGACAGATTTAGTCACTGATAGATGTGGTTCTGGCCTACTTCAAGGTCTCCTCTAAAAAGGATCAGATTGCAGCACTGCATTGTAGTACAGTATTTCACTGCTGGGCTTTCTGTGAGAGAAAAACTCAGACCAGGAGAAGACTTAAACCTCACTGCAATTATTTGTGATTATTGTAAATCATTAAAAGGCACATTTTGTAGATTTTTTTTTGTACTGAATGTTAAAATTAAATAAAAAAATAACCAATTCCATGTTAAATTATTTTTAAGTGTTTTAAAGTACTTACGTTACCTCTGTCATTGCTGAGACTGTTCAATGTCAGAGAAATACTTATATTTAGAGCTCCAGCGGTCTAAGTAATCATATTCAGTTCACCATTTTGGGTCACAATTATTCTTTGCCAGTGCTTGCATGTTCTGGCACCCAAGGTCCCTCTGCAACAGATGACTCTACCTCCCTCTGAGATCTACCCCTCAGGTAATCTTAAATGATGAAAAGCAGTTTACCTCTTTGGTCAGCCTTGACTCAAACACACTCATATTGTAAGAAGAGGCCACCACAGTGATGGGAGTTACAAAAGTAGACAAGACAGACCACATTGTGGTATCCAACCAATCATAAAGAACACCATAGTGATTGAGGAAGATGGAGGGGCGACACTGGAAAAAAACAGTAAATTAGAAGTGCCTAGAGAGCAAAAACCTTTTGCCAAGGCCTTTACAACATTGTCAGTTACTGTCATAAATGTTGGAAAATGCACAATTTCACACAGTTAACAAATTCCTGGATCCACATCTGGATTCAGATCACCACCAAAATCTATACATTTCTCCATTGTGTCGTGACCAACATTCCCTGAAAATGTCATCAAAATATGTTGTGAGCTTATATAGTTATTAGCAAAAATGTGGAAAACTGACCTTTCTCACAATGTCATTTTTGATTTGGGATGGTGTGTACAGACTGGTGCAGACCACAGGACCAAACTCTGATCCACTCCAAGCGAACCATAGTTCGGTTTGCAGTGGGTGTAGAAGCCACACAAACCAAACAAGGACCAAACAAGGCAAGCGAAAAACAGCAGTAAATTGTGGGTTGAATTAGGCAGAGTATCACAACAGTAAGCATTGCAATGTAGCACTCACTGACAATCTCAAGCAGAGTGTGTCTCTCATCAACATTGCTTAACAGACTGACACCTTAAAGTCCATGCTGAATATGGTTACACATCACTGCGGTCAATAAGCAAGTTCCACCTGACGCAGCCTAATGCAGCTCTATCTTTATTTATGGCTCAGTATACTTCTAAACTACTTCAAGCTAAACAGTGTTACTACTGTATATTTCTTAATCAAAGTGCAACAATGAGCCAAATAACAGGAACAAAGACTGCAACCCTAACTAGAGGTGGTTGGTCAGACAACACAATATTTAACTTTGTTCTGCTTGACAAAGTGCAGAACAAAGTAATCCCAAAAACTGTGGATTACTGTTTGCAAGTACACCTTGCGAAGTGCAGATGCTGTTGAGTCCTCAGTCCAGGACCACAAGTAAACAGAGGAGATGGACAGAGCTGAGCAGCATGTCTCTGTCATCTTCTATTACTGAGAGAGAATGACATGCAGAAATGAAACCGCAAGCTGAATTAAAACTCAAACAATCCTTATCAGGGCAACAGCCTCACTGCATGCGGCACACTGACAGACCTTATCTGATGGGTTATTGGCCACCCCATAAGTTTCATATTTGATATGGCCTCTGCACAAATAAGTAGAAAGCTGTGCATCCAGCTGTAAAGGCATGTTGATAGTGGGGGTACAAAGTAAAATCCTGCCTTTATTCGCATCAGTTTATCCCACTGGACTTCATATTACCCCTGTCACTTTCATTTTCACTCACATCTAGGTGAGTTATTTAACACCTTACAGCATACTGAAGCCCCTACAGAGAGGAAGGGGCTGTCTCCAAATTAAGGGCCGTTATACAGTCTAGCAGCTGTGCCGGTAGTATTGATTACCACGCACCGTGAATGAGCCTGAAGAATTTTTTATGAAGTGAGGAATTCTGGCTCTGTATGGCTGGCGCCAAATGGTTGCCACCGCAGGAAGGTTTAAAGTGGCCTTGCTGGCTGTAGCCGAGATTCTGATGTGTCCATGTGCCAACAGACTCCAATATTTGATATGCACTCAGCTATAAAATGGTCCATCCCGACTGCAACCAGATATATTGTTAATGGCCGGCTCTTTAAACATGCTCTCTCTCTCTGTGCTGGGAGCCATTGCAGGGGTTTGTTTGAGTACTTTCTACAGAGAAATTGATAACTCAATAAAATAAAAGTCAGTTGAGACATTAAAGCAGTAAATCATACATTGGGGCAGCTGCAAGAGAGAAAACTAAAAATGATGATTTATGAGAGAACACACTGCAAAAAAATCCACATTCCCCTGAAACCTAAGTTTTTTGAAAGATGAAACATGCTTGGATAAAATGAAGAATTTTCTTAAAATGATTAACCCAAAAATAAAATGATCATGGTAAATACACTTGAAATGTGTAGGTATCATAACCACTGAAACCTTATGCAATCACTGCAGGAGTTATTACATGCAATAACTGGTTTTTGAAGCATTTTTTGTCAGAACTGAGTTTCATTTCTCTTAATAGAGATCAAGTGTTCTGTTTTTGGTCTACAATAAAACAATAATACAGTTCAGAATGTAAAGTCTCTTGTGGATAAACACAAGTTACATGTTAAAGCCAGATTAATTAACGTGTGCAAACAACTACACTACAACTACAAATGATCAGTCTCTCTGCACAATTGGTCAAATTTATGACAAGACAGTGGATAAATTGGCAACTTGGAAGAGAGGGGGTGTGAAAATTTGCTCCCATCAACCATGACTCAATGATGAAATGATTGGTTTTGGAGGTCATAGGTCAAAGTTCATGAAGCCTCATGTTGATCTTGTGCTTTTGAGTAAAATATATCCAGAACACTTGCATAAGGTTTTGGAATATCCTTCCTGACTCAACAATAAACTGAATGAATTCTGGGCTACTGAGCTTCATGTTCATCCCTCCTTACACACAAATGGCCAGAGCTTCTTCCTGACCCGTCACTTGAGATAATGTAGATAATAAATTAAAGGGATAACCCAGCTGTACTGTCCCTGTGTACCTTGCCAAGACACAAAACATCAAATATAATATTTTGTTGGCTGGCCTGACAGTCAATGGATACTTTTTGCAGTGTGTTTTTGGTTCCCAGAAACCCTGATGGTCATCAAAACAGGTGGTTGAAGCTGATTTTGGAAAGAGGACATCCAAAAGTGAGAGCTTGGGAGCACAGGTGTGGACGTAATCCAATCCATAAAGAACAGAAGAAAATCATCCTTTTATAGGAGGAGCATAAGGGTGCAAACATGAGCAGCATTCATCTATAATGTATGAGAAAGTATGTTTCAGCAGCAATAAATCAACCTCATCCCCTTTGAGTGACTCGGTCTGTGTGTGAGTTGGTGGGCGGATGTGTTTACTAGTGTCTGTGTGTGTGTGTGTGCGCCAGGGCTGATGACACAATAGCGTGGCTGGCGTCTGGCTCAAGCTGAGTTATGCAGAAGTTGTTGGTTGTTTTGCTGATCCCTCGCTGTCAGTGTCACAAGAAGCGTCATCAATCATCAGAGACCGGGCGAGCGGACCACCCTCCCCTGCTGCTCCGTGTGTTGGCTCTGATGCTCGACGAGCTCTGATCAGTATGCGAGGCAAACTTTATGGGCCTGCAGTACATATGATGTCAGGCCTAAAGAAGAAGCACGGATCAGATACAATGCCTCATAATAGATCAGGGTCACTTCAGGCTGTCAATACCAACATAGAAAATTAATAGTGTGATATCAGTCATGCTTTATTTTTATATGACAAAGACATGAACGCGACTGTAATTTGTAGTAACCATACTTTAAAACAGTTCATAAGGGACAGTTTAGCTAGCAATTTAACAACACTGTGGGACCTATAAATAAAATAGAATAAGTGCCTGGCAGTTTCAAGCTTCTAGACTTCTGTCTTTCAGTCTGAGAGGGCATTTGTTTCAAGTTTGATTTTTGTGCCAAATCCTGTAGGGTTCTTGATATCATATCTTCCCAGGAAAGGACACATTTGAGGTTCCAAGACCTTGACCTTTGACCTTTAAAATATGGTACATTAATACTGGAGCCAGAGTGGACATCTGCACAAAGTTAGTAGTTCGTAGTTAGTTCGTCCGTATTTCTGCACGTTTCCATAAAGCTTTTGGATACGGGCCAAACGAAGCAGTACCACTGGAAACCGTGGGGGCAGAGTTGCTGTTACTTCCCAATACGTAGCTCTAGTGAAACATAAAGAAGAAATAATAATGGTGGGACTTTTTGAAAAGAAACTCAGCGAGTTAGTTCGAAGTTACAAACATCTGTATGATGTTACTTCGCCTGGACACCAGGACAAACAAATGCAAAAAAAACAGCTGGGAGGAGATTGGAGAGCAACTAAATATCAGCTAGTCGGTGGTGAAGGAGAAGTGGAGGTCTGTGTGAGACAGATTTGTTCAAGCCCCCCCTGGTGGATGTATTGGTTAACATCCACCGGGGGGGATGTTAACAACAATGCCAACGGAAAGATGGACAACCGGATAACATAATTATTTTATGCTACTAGAGGCTAATGTAGCCTTGAAGGCTAGCCTGAATCAGAGATGACATGCTTGACATATTTTATTAAACCAAAACAACATAAACTTTCATATTTCATCAGGTAGGAATCTCTTGCACTTCAGGCACTCAATAGATTGAGATCAGTGCTCATACAGCAGGACCAAAACATATAATAAACACTTCAGTGGATTCCCAAAAAAGCTAATGCCAAAGAAACACATAGAGCACACTAAAGGGTCACTTTAGACATTTTATTCAGGTGCAAAGGACCAACTTTTTGACACACCTTGCATCTTTGGCATGACCAAAATGTTTTTGACTCTGAAAAGGATGTTAGATCAAGGCATTTGACCTTTTCTATTAAACATCTTGTTTTGTGGTTAGCTTAGGCTGCTGACTTCCTTCCTATGAGCGTGGCTTGAAGTCATAGCATAGCTGAGGGACGTAATGACGCAAGGTCAGCTTGCCTTTTGGTGTGATTTGGACCTCTTCCACAGACTGCTCTGTGCATATGACTAGATCCAAAGGAAATACGCACAATTTGCCTGGCAGGAGTTTTTCAAAATGTGCATTTTCAGTGACCTTAAACACAGCTTACATGTGGACAGAAGGACAAAATACACAGAAAAAGCTGTGTTTTCAAAAATATTCATCTGACCTTGGAAATATCCTCTGTGTAACAATGTACATGCAGTTTACCGTCTTTTCCTTCTCTCCAACACTCTTATGTCAAACCTGCCTGGTTAGCATGGTCAGGTACCTCTGTGTTGTCTGTCGTGTCCATTATACAAGTCATGGAATGATTGTCGAAAACATAGTGTAGTCTGACCCTTGTAAAACACATCCATACTGGCATGCCTTTAACTGAGGATCTAAAAGTAAATTGGGGGATACTGGGATACTGCAACCAGAAAAGCATCCATAACTCATCTTTTGGTGGTCTTTGAGTGTGATCTGGACACTACCACACATCTAAATTTTAAATCCTAAATGTTTTAACCATTCAAACATCTGCATCACATTATAACACCCTGAATAAACCACAGTGTGACTACTTTTCAATCATGAGATGATCCTCCAAAACATGATCAGAAAAATGTTGTGAAAGTGTAACTGTTCACATGACCCGGGCTGGTCAGCCTGTCTGTACTGTGCCAGGTGTGCTGTCAGCTATTGCCTCTGACATTTGTTATCTGTTAAAAACATCTGGTTTGAGTCTCCACTCTCAGATGAGGATAGAGAGGGAGACTCTTAGCTGAGGGTAGCGAGAGGTCAGGGGGTAGAGCTTGGTTTACCCAGCAAAAACTTTTACCAATTTACATAAAGCTTTTTCAGTCTTTTTTGAAAGGCTTATGTCATGTTTTTGTCCTCACCGCAAATGTGTGCCTCCCCCCAAACAGCAGTTTTTCATCCCCATGTTTACAGAAAAACCACAGCAGTGCATTGCAGTGAAATGAGTCGTCATATCGGCAGGGCCTGACAGCGAGGCCCTCCTCCCCTCGGCACACGAGCAGCGGGGCTCTCTCTGGTCTCTGCCACTGTAGACGAGGCTGTTGACAGAGGAAGAGACAGGCAAACACATGTTCCCTCCAAAATACAGGAAGGGGGGCTTCTTTTTTGTTTTCAAAGAGGACATTATCACAGTGGAGTAAGGCCACCCCTCGCCGTTGTTTGAGGAGGGGTTTGTCTCACGGTCTCCTCCCGGTCCCAGCTCAAACTGTCACAGCAAAATGATTGAAAACATCTTTCTGTCTTTTCCCACACACATGATTGAACTCCCACACACAGATGTAGCCTCATGCTGTACTCTGAAATTATATTAGAAGCAATTTAGTGCCAAATGATTGCTTTAGGAATCAAAGATAAACAAGAAATCACATTTAATTTGAGGTATTTAATGTTTCAAATCCAAATTTGGGCCATCCATCATGAATTTTTATTGGTGATACAAAAATGTTAAAAAAAAAGTCGGGAGCACAGTGCAAACATGGTTTGTATCTGTTTGAGATAATTAATTACAAAGTTTAATACGTGCATTAGGTCAGTGGTCATTAAGCTTTTTTGTAACATGGCCTGATTTTTGTAAGACAATCTAGCCCTGGACTGGCTACAGTGAGGGGTACAAACAAACATACAAGCTGTGCAATAATTATTAGGGATGCATGATATTGGATTTTTGCACAATATCTCCAAATGCATTATTGCCAATACTGATACTGATATTTGTTGTCAAGAGCATGAAGTCTTTACAAAAACTAACTTGTTGTTTTCAGTGTTACAGTCTTCTGTGTGAGGAACAGACCTTTTCTCTCTTGAAAAAATGAAACTCTTGATATGCAGTGATAATGAGGGGAAGAAATATGGTACAGTTGTTCATTTTGCCGATATTACAGCTGTTATATGAATATGACCGATACGTTAGGCCTATATACCAGCTGTAAATATTGGCAAAAATTCAATATCGGCTGATACTGATATTTACATTTTTAGGCTCATATTTGCAGATATCATATCAATAATATCGTGCATCCCTAATAAATATGGCTCACTGTAAAGCTTAGGTCATAACACATGATTTATGCATGATTGCTGCCCAACTTGACAGTCGTAAGATATGGAGCAGTAGTCCACAAAATAAGTTGTTTCACCTTGTGTAGTGTGTCATAGTGACTGACAACAAAAGATCAGCCTGGGACGCCTCACAGTTTCACAACAGACAGTCTAGCAGGTTTGGTTTTTCTCCTATTTCTTATGTCAGAGACACTGACCAATAAGAGCACTAGAAGCTCTATATATTTGACAAACAACATCTCAGCCTTTATAATATGTTGTTGAGGAGCTAGAATGTAAGAAAAGAAGTGTTGGAGAAACAGCAGAGGAATGTTAGCACATTAGTGAGTCACTGCTTGCATTTGTCATCAAGGTAGCATGTCACTTATAATGGTTGAACAGAAAAACAAAAGCATAGTACTCTAAATGCAGTGTGTTTGTTGTCTTCATCGTCAGCCCTCCATGTCTCTCATCAAATGTTGCAACAGTCCCCACAATTACGGAATCACTGCCCTAGCAGTCACCCAATTTGAGGTAAATGATCAACAAAGTCAAACACATGCTACTTTTTTAGTGCAGTGCTGCATGAAATCATTTCAGCATATTCCTGGTGTTTCAGCCCTCACTTGAAATCGCACATACTTTGCACATCACTAACCTTGCAGTGCAGATGGATCAGGCTTATTTAATGTCCGTAATCAGGCAGATCCACCTTGCCAAGGTCAAGTCTACAACGATTGTGAGCGTCCCACAGCGGCACAGCCCAATCAGCATCCTTTACAGCAGAAGAGGTGGGAGCTATGGGCAAGACGACAGCAGTGAAGCACAGATGCTACCTGCTTCAGGAGGAGTTTCAGCAGATCTGGACCATACATAAATGAAAAACAAATCACGATAAGCTTCTCTACAGAGAACACTGCTCCACATGTCTTGTCGAGTTTGTTTCACGAAGTGGCTCATGTTCTGTCCTTTAGACCACGGGAGTAGCACCTGCTTACTACATTATCGGACTAGCCGGTAATGAATTTGATTGATGGAATGATTTTCCAATCACCTGCTGGATTTGCTTTTAAAAGGCTCTGCCCATTCCCAGACACTTTATATGGGCTATTTCCCAGATGGACTAGTAAAAGATATTGAATGGTCCATCTGGTGTGTAAGGTTAGCACATAGCACTATTTTTTTAGGTCAGGACTGGTGTAGTTTCTGTCCATCATGTCTATTTTTGCCTATACTTTGGTTGCTGCCTCAAACAAATAAAAGGATGTTGTTTGCAAAGAATGAAAAACTGAGTGAAAAGCATTGTTTAACGAACTGATTATCATAAAGGAAAATAACACAATGACAAAAATAAAATGAAACTGGCTTTTATTTGAAACTGTTTTTTTTCCTTTATCTTGTCCTGCACATGAGATCTTAACCTGCTTTTTTATGCTTCAATCATTTTGTTGTGGAAAATGTAAGGATGTTTCTGCATCTTGACATTCTGTTGTACACCTACCCTGCATCAGAAGCTACAAGCATTGAAATAAAGAAAAAATAATTATTTCTCTTAATGATCTATTTTTTTAGGGCACGACGAGACATCAACATTTATTTACGTCTGTATCACACCAGTCAAAAACTCCTTCCAGGAGCTTTGACAGACTTGGTCGGTTTAAGGCAGTCAGTTTCTGCTTTTGGCACAAGTTAAATTAACTCATCAGGTTTCCCAGTGTTCCCAGTGAAACAGGTAATCTTCCTCAAACTATCTGTAATGAGTGAAAGTAATCTCCACATGCTCACCCACCCTCCCTCCAAAGCCACTCCACACAGACACACACAGCACCGATGTTACACACATGTACACACGGAGGGGCCTGTTACCACAAAATGACAAACTAAATATTTGGGGATGGTGATATCATTCTGCTAGGCCTCATTACCATAGTCTGAGGCACAAATGTAGTTTCAAAGACTCCAAATCCCATCTCAGTGGATCTGCCAATATGCAGAGTCTGTTCTCCAACTGCCACAGCCATGCCAAAGCAATTTGTTTCATATATTGCTGTTGGAAGCCAATATGTTTTAATTAAGGGGATACATACGCGAAAACAACACCATAAATAATCGTCTCTCCCCACCCATGACAAAGGAATTTTGTCTGATCTTTCCCTCTCAGTCATGGCATCCATACTTCATTCGCTAAACCAATGTAGTCCTTGAATGAGAATAGTTGGATTTTTTGTGTACTAAGTAATGCTGTCATAAATATTTCATTTTTAACAAAAAAGGATGGTAAAAACTATGCCCAATGTGAACTTTATTTTATAGAAACCCCCCCCCCCCCAGGTTGAACTATTTTTTTAAAGTATTTCTAGATTCAAAACATGCGACAAAAATGTGATGTTCAAATTCTCAAACTTGGATCTAATTTTTAGCAATGTTTGAACTATTTAGGTTTTTAGCCATGGTTTATTCTAACAGCAAGCATCAACGTAGTATAATAAAAATTAAAATGACAAAACCTTATGGCTTTATACACTGACTCTTTATTGGGATTAAGGGAAAACCTTGTGAGAGCAAAGCTGAGGCATTTATACCTTCACCTGTTGATGGGTTTCGGCACATTGAAACAGCCTTGTCCATTTTGACCAATAAACCTAATCTTTAATTTATTTTCTAAAACGTCCTCAAACGTAACTTTCTATGTGATTGTTAGTCATTGTGATGTAGGTTAACTCCAAAAGCCACCACCTGTTTGTCAAGGTCTTATGGCAGTTTCACACTGGACGCATTTTACTTGCAAAGCAGCATAATGTTTATGTCCATGGCTGTAAATTATATCACAGACAAGACAAAAACAGGTCAAAAACACCTCCTGTCTGTACAGTTAAAGCTCCCCTTGTTCATACAAAATGCTTTTATTCTTAAGTCAGTTATTTGATTATTCACTTCACTTGTGAGGATATTTATTGTGATTCTGTCATTACTTTCTATGGAGAAATGTGTGGAGGGCTGGAGCTGTGGAAATAGGTATGGCAGATGGAGCCAAAAGGAAGCACACACACACTCCTGATTGCCTCAGGAGCTGAGGCTGGTGTGCACATCAGCAATGAGCATCCAGGGTGAAAACACTGTTAGCTCAAAATATAGCCACAAGTATTATGTTTCAGCACCTGATACATTGTTATTGTAGCTTTTCTCCCATACATTTCAGAGAGATACAGTACCTACACTACCTGTCCTCATGTTTATGTAAGCAGCAAGGGTCTAACCTGGTACCTCACTTGGACCAGGTTAGACCCCCTTTGCTTGCATAACAGTCGCAGTTCTAGATTTAACAAGGTGCTAGAAAGATTTAAGATTTTGGTCCATATTGAAACTACAGCATCCCACAGTTGCTGCAGATTTGTCAGCTGCACATCCATGATGCAAATTTCCTGTTCCACCACATCCCAAATGTGCTCTATTGGATTGAGATCTGGTGGATGTGGAAGCCACTGGAGTACAGCAGACTCATTGCCATGTTCAAGAAACCAGTTTGAAGAAGCCAGAAGATGGGTACACTGTGGTTATAAAGGGGTTTGCATTCCAGCAACAATACTCAGGTAGGCTGTGGTGTTTTAATGAAGCTCAATTGGTACTAAGGGGCACAAATCGTGCCAAGGAAATGCCCCCATAAACCACTGTTTGATGAATGAATTACACATGATGAGGGAGAAGGGCTGCTTGAAAGTGGCCTTCCTGCTTTGGTCAAGGTTCCTTCTTAAGTGGCAACAAAAAAAGTCCACACCAATCAAAAAGGCCAAAAAAGAAAAGGCCTGGAGTAGCAGGAAGCTGCTAAATGCCACAAACAGCACTTTTCCCTGATAAGGAAAATGTTTTTTTAGATAAGACAGTAATCCAAAAATACTTTCTTATAAAAATAAATAATTTATTATTTGCTTTGCAGGAATCATAGTAAATTGTTGCTTTGGCCCACATACTGATCAGATGCCCTAAGAGCATTTTTCATGTTGGTCTTGACTTTCTCTCCCCAGTTTTTAACACACAGCAAAGTGAGAAGAGTTAAAATTTTGGTGTTCAGTTATAGCATGTGTTATTCTACTCTTGATGAACTCTGAACCTGTAAGTGACACTCGTAGAGTCAATCATCCTGTTGTCCCCTATTATTGGACATGACATTGCTTATGTCATGAAGCCACAGTAATTTTAATAACAATAATAATAATACATTTTATTTGGGGGCGCCTTTCAAGTCACCCAAGGTCACCTTACAGGAGTAAAAACATAAAAGCATCAGCCATTGCAAACATTTTAAAAACAAAACATCAACATAAAATTTTACCTCTGCCAAGGAGGTTATGTTTTTGCCAGAGTATGTTTTTCTGTTTGTTTGTTAGCAAAATTACACAAAGACTACAGGGCAGATTTTGCTGAAATTTTCAGGAGATGTTGGTAATGGCCCTTAAATTAAAAATGATAAGATTTTGGTGGTGATCCAGATAACCACCATTAGCGAATGATCGGTTTTGCGCAATAACTGTCTAACTTATAATGATAAACATAATTCTGAGTGCTAGTTGTGGGTTTTCAGGGTCAATGAATCATATTATGATGATAACTTTATCATGGAACTATTGTTTATAGAGGTAACAGCAATGTGTGAGCTACCTTGGCGGAGGTTTGAGCTCTCTGAGTGCTTTCTAGTTTTAATACATGTGCTCTGACCAAACATGGTATCTTTATTTCAGATCATTCTCCCCATTAATATACAGTAAATACATACACCAATTTTTACACTTTACAGTGTTAATATAAAGTTAACACTTAAGTTGATAACAATATGTCTGAGAGAGGGCATTTCTAACACTGCCGATCAAAAGTCACACTGTTGAGGGTTATAAAACTTTAATTATTAACTTAGAGTTAAAGTACCATTTTTCCAAAAAGAGTGGAAACAACACTCTGTGGTGTGGACCCATAGAAACTTAAGAAGTTGCTATTGATTGATAGTGTTAATTTGTCTTTGCAAATTTTGCTGTGCATCGTTTCCTTCTCTGTCTTTTTGATAAAGCTGCAAGAGGCCTAGAAATACAACTTTTAAAAATAAAACTGAATTAAATGATTAAACTTGGAAATTATGACCCATCCTGTTTTTTTTTTTTTTCAGTCTTCACTTCAAAGACGTTTGGAGCCCCGCTGAGCTGTGGCTGAGTTTCTCTTCTCCTCTTAAAGTCGAGGCCTCCACATTTCCATACATACAGCGTCTCATCATCCATTTTGAAAGCTAAAACAAGTTTCTTTTTTTCTTCAGTTATGAGTCAGCTCGGGTAAATGGATTTTCCATCTTACTCTTCTTAAAGAGGGAGTATCTTTCCTCCACTCCCTGTGATGTCAAAGCACAGTCAGTCACACAGAGTGAGCGCTCTGTTGGCACCCATCGAAACAGACAGTGTCGCCTCAAACCCAAAGGGATTACATGTGTGTCCTCTTTGTTCACAGACATCCAGCTGCATCTGGCATTAGTCAGTCCCTCTGTGCTACTTCATGGAGACAAGTGTGTTGTCTGATCAGGTTTCCCAAGCTTCATTTATTAAATTAAACAGTGCATCACTGTGATTTGTCCTGCATTTTCAATGCTTTTTTCCCTACTCGAGGGAAATATGGTCGAAAAGATACAAGGCCTTTCATATTTTGTAGACAGTAAAAGGGAGGGAGAAAGAAATATTGAGGGGAAAGAAGCTGAAAAAGAGAGAGCTGTAAGAAAATGATAGAGTAAGAGGAAAAACGGAGCAAAGACAGGAAAAGGGAGGGAAGCCGAGGCCCTCCAGCTTCTCTTCTTCTCCACAGTATCACCTCAGAGGGGGAACACAGCCTCCTGCCAGGTCGTTTCTCATCATTTGTTCGATTTGTGCTGATGCTACTTTATTTTCATTAAAAATAACTCAGAGGAAGTGCTTTAAGTTTTACATCACCTGCCCCTCTCCTGCACCTCCGCCATGGAAAAGGATGAATTTTTATGTGCATGCAAAAAAAAAAAGTCTACTTGTGGAGGAGTATCAAGACTCAAATACCAAAAATCTTTCTTTGCTCATTCAAAAAGATAAGAAGAGTGAAATGTTTTGATTTTGTCAGGACTATATGTCATTCAGTTGATGTCAGGTGCACCAAAGATTGCATATCGTATTTGTCAGGCCAAAACTACTTATCTCCATTTTTTATGATTTAGACTTTCCTTTAAAAAAGATAGTGCTGTTGGTCATCTTCCATGTTGGTGAGTGGATTTTATACATAAAATAACAATTTAAAGTACCAAAACACAATTTCTTGGGATTGATGGACTGGATTTTTTTTTTTTTTTTTCTTTTTTTTAATTCATAATTTTAATTCAACATATGACAAAAGACAACATATTGACACACTACAAATACAATACATACTGTTAGACAATAACACAACAACAACACTACAAAAGTACAAAGTCAAACAGGACATAAATATTGGGGGGGGGGGGCGCCATAAATGCCATAAAGTTCAGTCATGAACCATTTTTTTCCCTAGAAAAGATCTTATAAAAGTCCAGGGTCCATGTGATTTCCAGTTCATCATAATGATATGCTTGACTGACATAAAAGCTAAAGAAATAATACGGTGTGTAAGCTTTGCTTGTATTCTTTCTATCCTTGTTCCTAAGAGGCAAACAGATGGACACAAAGGTATTTTCACATCAAGAAGAGAAGACAAACTTGACATCACCATTTCCCAAAAACCTCTCACTGGGGGGCAATGCCACAGCAGATGTACAAGTAATCCTGCCTCACCACAGCCATGCCAACATAAATACGAAAGGGAGTGATCAATTTTCTGTAGTCTGCATGGTGTAATGTATGCCCTGTGCACCACTTTCATTTGTAAAATTTTATAACGAAAACATTTGGATATCATAGTTGTGTTTCTTAAAACAAACTCCCATTGGGCTGAGGTCAGGGATACACCCAGATCCCTCTCCCATTGATGTTTAATGGAAGCTAGGCTGTCTGAGGAGGTAAGGCACAACCATCTATACATTGCTGAAACTACCCTCCTTCCTGAGGCAATCTGTCTCAATTTATTATCAAGTTGTCTATTTAGCCCCATGGGTACATTCTTGGAGATATGCGACCTTAAAATTGATCTTAACTGTAGATATGACAAAAATTCAACATCTCTTAGCTTGTACAACTTTTTTAACTCGTTAAATGGTACCATATCTCCATCCTTGACAATCTGTCCTAATTCATTCATGCCACAGCACTGCCATTTCTTATTAATCAGTGGTCTACCTCCGGCCAGTAGAAGGGGGTTGTTTCATATGGGGCATGATGGCAAAGATGCCCCATCAAAGGCTAAACGTTTTTGTAAAACTTAAACTACTTCGCAGGAAAATCATATTAAAAGATTGTCCATTTTCAGTGTAGTTTTTGGGTGATACCATAATGCTGGCAAAGAGACGGAATTGTCATATTCGGACATGATCTTCCGTTCAACCCATTTCCAACTGCAAACATCACTCTTACATGTATAGGCCCATGACAGAGGAAATCTTACATTGTAAGGCAAATAATATGAATAAACATCTGGTATCGCTAAACCACCAGTTCTTCTTGGTCTCATCAATCTTTTGTGACTTATTCTGGGTTTCTTATCCCTCCACAAGAAGCCAGTAAGAATCTTATTAATTTCTTTAAACCAATGAGAGGGAAATTTAAGTGGTATAGGTGAAATCAGAAATGATAATGTTGGTAAGATATTAATTTTAATCAATTCTGCTCTGCCCCATAATGAAATGGGAAGAACTGTCCATCTCTTAATGTCTTCCCTAATTGACTTTAGGAGGTGTGGTCCATTTAAATAAAAAATCTTATCTATAGGGGTCTGGATGTTTATACCATCTCCACTGAAAAGGGGCAGTACCAAGGTGTGAAGGATAGGTCAGATGATTTAGGGGTATGGCCTCACTCTCATTAAAATTTACCTATAACCAGAAAAACTCCCAAATGCATCAATCAACTTTATCACCTGCGGGATTGACTGAGAAGGTTTGGATAACATTAATAAAACATAATCTGCAAACAAATTAGCTTTAAAATCACATCCCCCAATGTCAATACCAGTAATATTCTGCTGTGACCGTATGGCGCAAGCCAGAGGTTTGAGGGCAAGGATGAAGAGGGATGGTGAGGCTGGACAGCCCTGCTGAGTAGACCTCAAGAGATGAAAAGGTTCAGAGATTATACCATTAGTTTTGATCAATGGTTGGTTTGTTATACAGTGCTATCACCCAGTTAAGAACAAGGGATTTATTTTTTTTCAACAGTGTGAGGCAGGGCACTATTTGACAATAACTCGCCTGACAATGTTGGAAATGCCTTGTTGATGGTTTGTGCTATCTGAGAACTTCCAGTTAATCAACTAATTTGCTCAGACAACCACAGCCAAACTCGACCACACTGAAGTGAAATCAGGGGAATTTAAGCAGACATCTTTAAGCAGTGTCTCTGTTATATTATCAGTTGAATACTTTCACTTGATCTCACACACTCTGCCTTAAACTGTGGAGTAGTTGATGGTCTTAATTGCACACTGCACATTTTAATCGGGTTTAGACGTGCACAATATGTGAAGAACGTGCAATGTGTGACAACAGTGTTCAATATCACAATAATGATGTTAATAGTTTTACTTTAAACAGCAGTCTTCTTTTAAATGGAAAAAAATGGTTTACAACATTTGATGAATAATAACATCTTTAAATACATATAAAATGAATGTTGTCACAAATAACATTCATTTTTTTTGTTTGTTATTTGTCTTATTTCAGCCAGTCTTCCCTTACAGTGTCCACGAGTCCCTTTGCACTCCATGGTGCCAACAAGCCAAAATAGTTTGTGATACAAGCAACTGAGAATATTTAATGTGCTGTGCTAAAGAGAACCTGAAACAATTCATGAATTTTGTAAAGCAATATAATAATATATATATAATGTAAGAAACCTTAACCAAAACTAAAAAGCAGCACAGCTTTGGTTTGCTTTTTGCCTATAAAGCCTAGGTTATAGCCTATATGTGCCTTTATTTGCATCTGAAGCTTGCAGAATTCTATACAGTCAGAGGTGTGTTTCCGGTGCAGTTCATGCTGTATCACTGTCTTCTCCTCTCAGACTTTTGACACGTCCACCATTATGATCTCTGTTGACATTAATTCTAACAAGAAAGTGAAGGAGAAGTCATGTAAACTCTCACTTTTAAATTAAATTGGTCTTGTTAGCCACATGTCTGACAAATTTACTCACGTTCTCCCTAAACGCAGAGTTACTTTTCAAATTTGACAACCTGGCAGAATCCAATTTTGGTAAATTTTAATGATGTTTGCAGACATGGAGATGTGAAGCGACTCACTCAGTGGAGCGGGTGAGAAGAATATTGAAACCACATCAATGATAAGGTGTTAAGAAACAGAGAGTTTTTACTTTAAAAGAAGAGGAACTTTTTCTGATTATAGAAATGCCTTTTTGATAGTTCTATGACTTTGTTTGCCATAATCTTTTTACAAAATGTAGAGATACCCCAGTTGACCTTAAACTAAATATTATCAACAAGTTTTTATTAAAAACACATTATCTGATAATTTGATTATGTTTATACATATTATTTGATAATTACTGCTCCTTCCCAAGTGTAGGACCAACAGATTGAGAAACTCCTTTGTCCCTCAGGCCATCAGACTGTACAACTCCTCACTGGGGAGGAGGAGGAGTAACAGGAAGACAGAGGACGGGAAGGAGCAGTAGCCAGCCAGTAGCCATATATTTTTATATTTTTTATTTTTTATTTTATTTCTATTTATTTATAGTTTTCTGTTTAGATCTGTAATACTGAACTGCTACTGAATCTGAATTTCCCTGAGGAGGGTTTTCCAAGGGGATAAATAAAGTATTATCAAATCAGCAGAGCCCACAGCATCATCAAGGACACCTCACATCCCGGTGCCCAGCTGTTCAACCTGTTGCCCTCTGGCAGGTGCGACAGGTGCATCAAAACAAGGACAAACAGACTGAAAAACAGTTTCTTCCCAAGAGCCATCACCCCCCTGAACTCCCACATGCAACGAACCCGGCCATCATTATAATGTAAATGTGCAGTATTTCTGTTACTGCTGTTGCTGCTATGTTCTAAACACTACCTCAATATTTATATTTATCTACCCCATGCAATACAGTCGTACGTGATATATAATCATCTGTAAATACTAACCACTATTTGCACTATAAGCATTCAGTATATACTCAGCTGTCCTGTGCAATACATTTCTATATCCTGTGCAATACATTTCTATATCCTGTGCAATACATTTCCACATGCAATATAAATATTGAGAACTAGAAATACGACCATTTTCATTATTAATACTTATCCTCTACTTCATATTTCACATAGAGCTCCAACTGCATTGTCCGGTAGGATTTTATTTCATCTTGTATATATCTTGTACATTTAAAGTCTTCTTACTACCTTTTTTACTTATTACAACCTCTTTTGTACTTATACTATTTTTGTATTACCTTTTTTTCTTAACTTAACCATCCATCTATTGCACTGAAAAGGATAAGCTCTCCAATCTCGTTGTACATCTTGTATGATGACAATAAAGGCCATTCTGATTCTGATTCTGATTCTAACCTAATCTAACTTAATATGATGCTGCAAATCGTGGAAGATCCTCCAAACTTTGTAATCTTCTGAGTTAAAAGATCAACCCCATGTAAATATTCTATGAAGAAGGTTATGGTTGATTCGTGTTCACAGGGGCTTTAAACCAAGTAAAAGTATGTTGTTGACTGAATGAGGATAACCTTTGTGGTCTCTTATCAAGTTAGGTTGCCACCTGTGAAGTTCTTAATTCACTAATAAACTAACCAACCTCTCAACCAGCAAAACACAAAAAATAATCCCCTGAATAAAAGATGAATAAATAAAAAGATAAATAGATACATTTTTGCGACATCCCTTGTTGAATCATAGCTCTATCCAGGCTGCAGTCTCATATGATATGTCTGACTGCTCCTACAGGGTCTGCATGTGTGGCATCATCCCATTAGTCTGACTCTATTCTTATTCCCATCAGGTCCTTTGACTGAGAATGAGTATGAGTGTCAGGCTGAGGGGTCACTAGTGACTAATTTTCTCAGCACTCACAGATTGTGTAAGTAATGGAGCACTTATTGCATTCACCCCCCCATCACTGCAAACAAGCCCCAAAAAATCCATACAAATTCCCACACGCAAGACAGCGCAGAGGGGAGAGAGGGGGTCCGTCTTTAAGACACAGCAAGTGCTGTGGAATGGTCCTAATGTGCAATTTAAAATCAATATCTTAAAAAAAAAAAGATGCCTACCTACTACAGCATCATCTAAATATCAATAGGGCCTCTCGGTGCTTTCGAAAGACCTGGGTGCGAGGAGACACAGAGCCGAGGTGCTTTGACCAAGGATTTCACATGGAGGAATCGGGTCCTCGCTGCCTCTCTTTCAATTTTAATACGGAGCCGTACTTGGCGTATGAGGTTTAATAAAGTAGCACAGTGTCTGTCAAGCCAGGTGTAGCTTCAATCCTTTCATATTCTAAGTAAATCCCAAAGAAAGGTGTCGAGGATCGCAGCAGAAGAAGACAGGCAGGTAGAAAAAGAGGAGGGAGGGGGGCATGTTTTCTTCCCTCTCAAGGTGCCATATTCTTTTTTTCCACCTTTTGCCATACTGTGGATTTCAAAGTATCTCTGTCTTTGTTGCTTCTGTGCATTTCATGGTGGAATTTACTGGATTTTCTCGTAGATGACCTACGACTCTGTTTCTCTTACAAACCTGTGTTCTAACAAGGAAACACACCAAATCATTCCTCAGAGAATCAACTGGAGTAGAGTCTGAAAATAACAAAGACGACTGTTTGCCAGTTATATGCCTGCATGAAGTATAGGACTGTCTGGCGGGAGATGAACGGAGCTGGGTCAAGATGAAGGGCTGAGGTGGTTTAAGTTGAAGTGTAATTGGAAGAATTTTGATCACTTTAGAGGTGCAGGTACTTCCTAAGATTTTCAGTAGCAGTGGCCTTGACCTTTGTCCTGAAAAATCTACTCAGTCCATCATTGAGTCAGAGTGGACATTTGTGCAAAGTTTAGAGAAAACCCCTCAAAGAATGCATGACAAATCACATTCAGAGGTAAAGGATAAACATGGACGAAGAAAGCAACTCATACTCAAATTAGAGCGGACATTTGAGAAAAGCTGTCTTAATGCATTCTTTTAAATATTGGGCTCACAAACAAGGAAGGAATATAAGACACCAAGACCCTGACCTTTGACCTCATATGGTCAAAACGGACATTAGAGAAAAAAGATTGGAGAAAGTCTATCAAAGTGTTCTTAAATACTGCATTAGAAAACATGCCCAATGATCGAGGGCCCTATTTGGCTGCCATGAAGTTTGTAGCCAGTCACAGACTGACGGCTCCTACCACGGGCCTCAACACACCTGCACTTCACACCAGGCATACGATAAGGCCTGGAGACACTCTGCCTCCCAAATTTAATCAGTTCTTTCTTGCATCGGAGTGAATCTTTGTGCAACGATGAGAAAATCCAAAGTAGCCATCCTCAATAAATAGAGAAGAGAAGAGAAGAGAAGAGAAGAGAAGAGAAGAGAAGAAAAAGGAACATTTGTCTAAGTTACATGTAAGCATAAGTCTGTACTTTAGGTGATTCCTCCAAAAGAGAAAAAACATTACAGAGAAAGAGAACAAGTAGCAAGATGCCATCTTAAGATATCATGCTAACAAGCACAAGGGAATATCCACTATGACCCTGACCTATGACCCAAAAACCTAAATAGTTAATTCTTGAGTCAAACTTGACTTTTGTGCAAAGTTGAAAAAAAAGTCCTCCGAGGAAATGTTCATCTTTAAAAAAAGAGGATGGACATGAGGAACATTGCCTTTAGACTTTAACATATGAGCTTCACAATTTAATAATTTATAAACAAGTCAGAGTGAACATTTTTGTGAAGTCCAAGGACAATCTATTAAAATATAATTTTTTTTATTTTGTGTTGAAAAGCTACGGATTATCATGAGGTCCACTGACCCTGTGTACTGACATGCCAACTAATCAGTTTATTAATGAACAGAGAGCTAATCAAAGTTTTAAAAAATAAAGTGTTCTTTGGTCAACACAGTCACAAGCAAGGAGGGACCATGAAACCCTACGACGTTGACCTTTGACCGATTGGGTCATTCTTAAGGTACAGAGGTCATTTGTGCAAAGTTTGAATAAAATCCTTCAAAAATTCAAGGTTTCAAGAATTGCCTGGACGAATGAAAGGATGGAACATCAACAATGAAGGGGCAAAATGGAAAATTGATCAGAAAATTACCACCAAAAACAAACACAAACACAAACAAATCTCCATAAACATCATATCTTTACATCTCATCTCCATACTCTACACATCTTAATAATATAATAAACTGAAAATCATAAGAATGACAATATTTCTTTGACAGAAAACTTTTTATATGTCATTTCCTTAATTTAACATCACATATACCTATTTATTTTCTGTAAAATGTGCTTTAGTTAGGTTAGTGATTAACATGCCTACCCATGCCATGGCTTGTGTTTCCTCATCTTCTCCCATCTGGATTTCATGAACAGGACTCCTCTGATAAGGCTGTTCAGGACTGGAGAGAAACAAACGGAAAGAGAAAAAGAATCTGTTTTTCTCTGAACACACTGAGGCATGATCAGAATAAGAAGACACTAAGTCTCTCTACTACACAACTTTATTAGCTGCTGATATCTGTAACGTTGTCAGAGAAGGCAAACAGTTTTCTGAAACTCAAACTTTTGAAAATAAAATTACTTATCATGGGCACATTAAGATATTGCCTGAGTTGGATTTTTTTCTTAAATATACTCTTTTGACTGAAATATATATTTAACAAAGTGTTTATTATCTCTGAGTTTGTAAATTAAACTTGTATACTTAGTACGATACTCAGTTAGTCTATTAAGGGAGAGAGTAAGCAGAAACTGATCACAATAAAAAGTTAAATTGCTGCAGTCCACAATAACGAATCTTAGTATTGGTTATAAAGAATGCAAAAGGAACCATAAGTCCTCTGGTTTTTCAGTGATTTCAGATGATTAAACAAAGCAGAACAGGATGTTAATCAAACACTAGCATCTTTTTAATATAGACTTGTTAATGTTATTATAAATTTGTTGATGACTCCATGAAAATGTTATCTGGCACAGGGATGTCATATTAACTGCCTGGTCCAGCCAAGGTCAGGGTGGGCTTCAATGGTGACCACTGGATGACCCTGTCTGCTCTGACCTGGGGGTCTCCGTCCGCCTGATACCAAAGCTGCAAAAATTGATCCGTGCTTTGATTTGAGGAGGGCGTTTAAGTGTAGTATTGACAGCAGATATCATGTCTGAGCAGATGAAAATATAAGTCAAGGCTTTGAAATTGGACTTGGTCTTGTCCTGTCAGGTCCATGCAGAGGAGCATAAATAATGTGTCTGAAAAACCCTCTCTGAACAGTTTGTATATAAACATTTGATCTAAAATCATTTGCTGTTTTGTTCACATTGTAAATGTTCTATAAAATCTTAATGACTTGTATAAATTCACACATTAGTTGTGTTTGAACCTTGTTAAAATTATAACTGCAGAGCGTCTGTTTGAGTGCTTCTCCTGTTAGCGTGACAATGTTTGGCCCCTGGCCACCGACATGTTTTATTTAATAATGCGGGAATTTTCCTCTGTTTTGCTTTCATTACAGTGTAGGAGGCAAAAGCTGAAAACAGAAACAGAAAGCCCTTTTCTTTAAAGCCTGAACTTTACCGCCCAACAACTGTCAGATGCAGTATGAGCATCTGGATCCAAAAAGGGGGAGGCTTTTTTAACAGGATGTCGGCCTCATGCAGCACTTTTCTTTTTTGGGGGAGTTTGTTTTGTTTTGTTGTGCGTTTTACCAAAATGTGTGCATATTCTCTCCTGTGTTTGCGAGCCTACAATTTCACCAGTGACCACCCATCTCAAACCTGAGGAAGATGCTAGCCCCAAGGTCCAGAGATTTAGGCCGCAGAAGGAACTAAAGCCAAAAGCCGCAGGGGAGAATTTCCTCGGCTCGGATAAAAAAGTACGGCTCAGGCTTTGGGAATTGCAGGGACACGGAGAGAGGGGAGAGAGGGAGGGGAAATTTATATCTGTTCTCCTGCTCCAGAGCCAGTCCGCAGGCCCATGTATCAAAAAGACCACCACATTAGAGACGAGCCCATAGGCCGAGTCATGGCAGGAGAGCTGAACAAGAGAGAGTGATGGTGGGCAGATTTGGTGAAACTGCAAATGTAAAGACCGCTTTAAAAAGACAAATATGAGTTCTTACATGTCGGAGAGTTCAGCGATTATGCTTTGATTTGTTGCTCGAGCAGATGAACACTAAAACAGGAGTGGATTTCTTGGAGCGAGTTTGTATTTTCCAGGAAATTAAGAATAAAAGCACCTTTCAGCAAGTTGATCTGTTACACTCTTTTTATTGGTTTAACTTTAAGACTCTAGAGCAGGGATCATCAGCTGGTGGGCCAGGGGCCACATCAGGCTCCCAGCAGCTTTGTATTCGGCCCCAAGAGTGTTATCAAATTCAGAAAAATGTGCAGGGAAAAACTTGTAATGGTTTTAAGGGTATCTTTTTGTCCCTGAATCTACTGCACCGAAACAGTTTTATCGTGGCTTTATGTTAGATCTGTTTCACAGAAATCCACCTGTCAGCAAATATTAGCTCATGTTTATTCAAAAACCTGTTATATTGGACAGAAAACATGTCAGCCCCAGAAAGAATAGCCAAAATATCTAAATTGAAACATGTACCCCAGCAGTAGGGGTGATAGTAAAATAAAATATGTGGATGTATGCATCCTATGGCTTTTTGTACCTTACTCTTTGCTTCACAATTTTTGTTCTATTGCAACCACAGGAAGCAAATGTCCGAAATCCAACCCAACAGCTGAGGACCACTTGGTTAGACGGAAAAATTGTTGGAGCTAAAATGTGCCTTCAGAGAATCCTATACCTCGACATTTTACATTATCTTCTATACCTGGCTTATTCAAAAGTCATCAGCCCTTTGAATAAAATTCAAATAAAAACACATGATCCATGAAATCCATTTTTTTATCTTATTGACAAAAAACATGCAAGTTGTTGATGTTGCTGCAAAGCCTAATTTCATGCCTGACAAATTTCCCATGAAAGACAGAACCAGCCTCTTTCACATGATGCATTCAAGGAGGGGCGATCACCAGAGACAAACTGCTCTGTTCTTTTCCTCCCTCAGTGACGAAACATCAACATTTGTCTCACGGTAGCGGATCACTGAGAAACTGAGTGGATTTCATCTGGGAGTCAGATTTCGTCGTCTTTCTTCTTCTCGCTCTGTGGCTGTATCCCAAAGCAGATGTGCCTCGGAGGCACATGGGACATCAGGTTGAAGGGTGCGGGCTGTGCCGAGGGGCTGGTGTGAGGGTTAAATTTAGAGGTTGGAGGTCAGTGGAGGGTCAGGGTTATGGTCAGGTTGGGGTCAAAATGAGGTCAAAGGATCCAACCCCCTCAGGGCAGAATTTAAGTGGTCACTGTTTACCTCTGTGTCCGGTTAGAGAGATGTCATATGAGGAATTTGTGTCATATTGTGAGAGTTATGTGTAAAGAGTATGCTGCCCTAAGTTTAGCCAACCTAAATTTACTGGATAGCGGTGAATTAGTTTGCAGCCATTTTCATTTGAAAATCCACCCAGACCAAAAAAATTCGAAACAATTTCCCTGCCTTGCATCTTTAATATTCGATACTGACTCAAAGTAAGAGTTAAATTATATTGTTTGCATGTTATATATGTCCTTTAATTTCACTGGAGTTGTGCTAATATAGCTATGCAGCAGTTGGATACCACCCAACCTAGCCACTCTGCTCTCACAGTGATGGGAAATAAGGACACCCCTGTCCCCAAGAATGTCTGAGTTCACTTTAAAAACTCTCTTTCAGACCACTAGACAAGTCAAAAGTTACCAGCATCTTGTGATATCAAACTTTCACCTTTTTACTGTTGCCTTTAGCTTGACAAGGTGTCCAGACTTAGTCAGGACTGTGCCATTTTCAGGCTTTTTGTCCCTTGTGCCCCCAAATATCCATAAAACAGGAACATGTCCTTGTCCCTATTAAACCTATTTTAAGGATTGGAAACATTTTTTATGCTTGCAACAGTGATTTTTCTGTGTAAATGTCAGTCAATGTTGTAACCAAATCTGTTGCTGCTTCAGCATCATAATTGTGCAGCACATTAAAGCTCACTGCTGATTTGGCAATTAATCTCTGTGTGCAGCTGCATTTTGGCTTGTTAAGTGTAATCATACAGTATGCTGCGTAATGTCAGGTACAATCATGCCAGGGAAAGGACGTTGGGTTTTCCACAGAGCTTGAGGTGAGGCACATATTTCCTCAAAAATCATCAGCTGATTTGTCTTCAGTCTTGATATTGGGGAAATGGACTTGAGCTTACATGGCACTTTTCTGGTCTTTCTGACAAATGAAATCACTTTTACACCGCTGGTCACAACTACCCATTCACACCCATTTGCTCTCACATTCACCCACTGATGGTTAAAGTTTCGATCTGAGTTATTCATATTAGCCAACACACTGTCACAAATGGAGGTTTTTTAAAAGAATAATGCTGTCATTATTGTTTATGAAAAATAATTATATTGATATTTAAAGATACCAATGTTTTTGTATGTATAACTTTGTTGAAAGTTTTTGATATGTTTCTCCAAGCTCTTTTCCACTACTTTGCCTTTGGGAGCAATTTTGGGGTTCAACTTCTTCCCCAAGAACACTTTGAATATACTGACAGGAAATGCTGGAAATTGAACCTCAGATGCTCTGATCTGCAGTCATACAAACAGTGCTCTTATAGCAAGTCTATTGGAGCTGTAAGTTTGACTTCATTGTCCTTATGTTATTTATCCAAAAGCCAAAACAAATATTATTCATGTTTCTATGGCATCTTACACCAGTTGTTGCTAACGTCACTCTTGGCCTGTGGCGTCCTGAGAAACCTTACACTGTCCAGAGAGATGGATGCAGGATGAGGATATGCACATGTGTCATGGGGGGCAAACACAGTCAGACAGACAAACAGTGGGACACACCAGACAGCTTTCCCTGCCATGTCCCCCCACCACAGGACAGCAACACTGTGGCCTCCAAAACCCAAAATTATACGTCCCCGAAATGAGGCAGAGACAGCTTAATCTAACACCGTCAGACTATGAAATAGTCCAAAACACAGGAGGTTTGACACTATGACAGTAAGTAGTGTTTATCATGTTTCACATGTGACTGAGCCAGACAAATCCGCTTAAAGAAAATAAACTTAAAATATCATGTGACAGATTGATACTATAAATTTCATCTGGCATAATACAGCGTGTAGGAATCTTGCACTGAAATGTCTAAATTAAGTGAAGATAGATAGATAGATAGATAGATAGATAGATAGATAGATAGATAGATAGATAGATAGATTACTTTATTTATACCCAAGGGTAGATTTGAATGACAATCCTCTGTGATATATATATAATTTTTAATTAAGTACCTAATGTTCTAACAGTTTTTAAAGCCAGTCATTTCATTTGTAACAGACTGATTAAGATGGCCGCCATGACAGGGCTAACATGAGGAGACACATCATATTTATTGTTGCCACGCAAACATTCAAAGTTTAGTCTAAGTGTAGCAGAAACCACTAATGGGAAGTAACACTTTGGTTCTGGACGATGATTTTTCTCCAACACTTGCTGGGCATTCTGTCACCAAAGCTCCCCCCCAACTCAGGACCACCATCACTCCACCCTCTGCCCTATGTAATGTAATAGCACTATAACAGAGGCCAGTGGAAAGCATGCTTACTTCTCCTGCGAAAGTAATGACAAAGAGGACAATATGCCTCTCCTTACTGAACCTTTTGCTGCCCTCTTTGGGATCTCCTTTTTACATACAACATAGCAAACCTAGCTTACTCACATAATAATAGTTAGCTTTGATAATTTACCTATTTTCTTGAGACAATACTGCATGTCTAGTCTCTCCTGAGTCCAATTCAAAGAATAGCAGATCCATATTTTACTTCACTTATTACAAATGAATGAGTCCACTGGGGGGGGCTGATCATTAGGACAGGAAATAACATCATGCAAACAGCACATAATTATAATAATTAAAACACCAGCAAGCAAACATCTGGGTAATTGACAAAACCAAGCAGTGTGGCTAACATTAGCACTGCTAGTATCACCAGCCTTTGGTCCTCACAGAAAAATGTCTAGAAGGGCAAAACACAATTGCTGTGATCTATAGAGTGTTGCAGGGATGACTTATGTTTGTAGGCCAACGTAGAACTTAGTATTGCGCTGGTTTCAGGCATTTATCCAAAACCATATTCTAAATCTCATTTAGCTTTGGGCTTGAGAACCAGGAAGTGCTAAATGCTAACTCACTTCTGCATTTTTGGACTCTTTCCTGCACAACTTTATATGCCAGTGTCATCTGACTGATCCGAAATACATCTTCATCTTTTCTGTATGGCTAAAAACACTGCCTGCCTACTTTGAGCAACAACTTTATTCCTCAGTGCCTGGTTGTGTATAAAGTGGTGCAGGGATAACATATTTTTGTGGGCCAACATAGAAGTTATCATTGCGCTTGATCTCTTGACTAAAAGGCTATGGGACTTTTCATTGTGTTTTGGATCATTGCTGATAATAAGATTATAACTTGTATGTTTGAACATTTGTCACAATCTTGACCAATGAATCTGGCTTTCGTGATTTTTTAAACTTAAATGTAATCATTGAGAGTAAAAAACTGTTGTTAACATCATGTTGTTGGGGTGACATATAATGTCCTCATAATTGAGTGATCTGGTTAAAGGTGCAGTGTGTAGAAGTTGGCATTTGAGCGACATCTATCGTTCAGATTCTAGAATGAGCCCAACCGTAACCAAAACGTCACATCGCTGAGCAACGGAAGCCTGTGAAGACCAAAAGGGATCGCGAACACGGCACCATTTACTACAGTGACAAGGTTTGTAACCGTTATTTTTATAGATTATAGGTCAGTTGTTAGCTGCCGATTGTAGGTTTTGTAAACTTGTAGTAACACAAACAAACATTAGTGCATAAATGCTAATCAGATCAAGCCTGAAGCAGATTCGGTGAAATACGGTAAAGAAGAGAGAGAGAGAAAGAGTGGGTACAATGTAGCGGGATGAAAGCTGGGCCGGATGAATGAGAGTTTTGTAATATGATTAATGGAGTATTTATTTCTATGCCCACCGATTATTTGCTTTATTTACAATACCAACACAATATTGGAGTTGTGTAGCAGCTCAGTGGTTTACAGTCTGTGTTGGTTGTTAAAGTTTGCAAATTAAACATAATAAACACTGTTACAAAAGGCTATAAAACTGCATGTTGCACCCTTACCTGTCCAGCAGAAAACAAGCAACTTCGGCGTCAGTCTTCAAACATAATTTTGTCAACAAGGCTCTCCACCTTGTAAAAGCAACTCTTACGTTTACCCTTGTTTTTTGACGCTTTCTGTCACGATTCCACTTCATTTCATCATGTTTTCTTTTTTTCGACAGAAGTTGACCGGACTCTCGACTCTCGAGTGATTTCGAATAAATGTGGTCTTCCATTTCCAAAGCTTTAACTGTAAAATACACACAATTTAAATCCCTAGTGCAGTGTAACAACTGTCTCTACATCCACCGCCGTCCTCTCTCCTCTTCTTCGTCTGCATTCCAGGTAGATTTCAGAACCGGCGGACAGATTCGCGTTTCGTTCTTTTTGCCCCTAAAATCCACCCGTAGACAACATGGCAGATCGTTACGTCAGCCTACATGAACGCGGCCCACGGTAATGTACATTTTTTGAAGCTTCTTCTAACTAAATAAAAATAAAACAAACCTTTCTATGGGGATGATTGCACTCCTATTTTAACGGACTTTACATACAAATAGAAACATTATATCCTACATTCACCGTTTCTGTTCGGCAAAATGCTGTCAAATTCTACACACTGTACCTTTAAGTTGGTTCCTTATGGTTTTGCCAGAAATGTGTAAATTACTGTTTATTAAAAAATGATCAGAAATGCTTGAATCAGGGACCCTGGACACTTTTGTTGTCCTTGTGTTAAGCAGTTTGTTGGTATTTGTCCTTTTGAACATACAACAATACTGTAAAATTTAAAAGCAGACTATATCAGATGGATTTTATTATTTGAGATTAAATGTTAAAATGTCATATGCATATGTTCATCACAAAGCTGTTCTAAAATCCCGTATACTTTTCGCTTGAGAACCAAGAAGTGATAAATGCTAACTTACTTCTGCATTTTGGACTAATTGCTGCACCACTCTATTTCTTGGTCACGGTGAAGCAACAGGCTAAAAGGCAGGAACAAAGACCAGAGCTACAGTTCCAGCTTGTGGCGAGTGGCTACATTATACAACATTTGGCAGGCATTGGTCCCCCTGACAAAGTGCAGAGTGAAGATAACCAATCAAATAAAAAAAACACGCAACAATACTGCAACTTGTTCCCCACACAAAAATGAGGTTCACTGGACTTTATATGTGAACGTGAGCTGAGCTTTTAATAACTCAAATTAACAAGTACTGTGAGCAGAGGAGGTGAGCAGAGCTGACTGGGCATCTCTACATGTTATCTTATTTTTTTTGTTTTTTGGCTTATAAGGCCCCAGTCAAAATGTTTAGACTGTGCTTTTAAATATCATAAGTGATATTACACATGATGATATGATGACATGTTTAAGTAATGGTATGAGTCTGACATCTTTGCAGGTTTGAGTGACAACAGACCAAAGCTGCTGTCTACTGAAATGTAAACTGGCTTGTAATAGGTTGAGCATTTTCCCAGGTGGCAGCATTCAAGGATGCAAAGAGACAAAACTATTCTACAGATTCATTATTTCCTTTTTCATAGCATCTCTCTATTGTATTAGGAAATCCAAGCAGGGCCATTCTCAGGCTTTGGGAAGCTCAAGATCTCATAAAATCAACTGTCACCTGCTTAGTTATTGGGTGCTTACAAATAACCAAGATGCATAACTTGAGAACGTACCAGTCCCCCTAAACCCTTTCCAGCAGGAAGAAAATAAGCTCCTTTCAATGCATTATTAATATTTTGCCTAAACTCAGTCTGGGCTGAACAGAGAAGTGGATTAGCCAAAGGAATTTAATATAAAATTCATGCCTTTTCTCTCTGTCTCTGTCTCTCTCGCATAGATAGATTCAGTCTGTTGTTAGTTAGAAAAGCCACGGCATTCCTCGGCGCTCTGACAGACTCGACATATGACGGTGAGGGTGGGAGCGGGAAGTGTGTGGCCCCGCTGACTGCCATGTGTTGTCGTTTAAAATGATATTTTCTGAAGTTAATGGCTAACACAGGCTTAAAGGTATAAATGGACAGTCTCTGGCGTTAATTTCATTGGTTGAGAGGGCCCAATAAAAAAGTCATTATGCCTGGTTTGTGTTTAACTCGTGTTTAATTCCAGGCACTGAGAGGAGGGGGGGAGCCTTATTGATTAAATGACAGTTTAAGAACTAGCTGTTTAATAAATAGGGCCCTTGTATTGGACAAGAACAAAAAACTGGCTTGAAATGAGTGTCTGAGCTGACACTGTGTGGAGATGAAGGAGCGCAGGGGGACAAAATGGAGGCAGGGCCACTTCAGGCTGATGTTAACAAGCAAATTAGCCACAGCAGGGCGGCCGGGACCAATCAATAGCCACAATAAAAAAGTTGGTGCTGACCACGTAGTGTCTGCAATGTAAACGGCCCGGCCCCTGGGTCCCCAAGGCCAGGCCAACAATAACCTACAACTGAGCAAGACACAAAAGGTATCGACACGGAGAGCGCTTCAATTTCCCCAGACGGCGGGGCCCTGTCACATCAAACTGCCTATTAGTCACAAATTCTGCCTGCCACCGATCCATCCCCCACCATCCTCCAGGGGGACCTTGTCAACTTGAAAGTTGTGCCGCTGGCAAAAGGACATCTGGTTCCACTGTAGTGTGTGTTGAATACAAGAGGCCAGGAGCTGCCGGGCTGATAAAGGAGAACAAACAGGGCCACTTTAGACTTGTCAAGCCTTGTTAGGGGTAGTGAATGACTAAAGAAGGAAGACATTAGGGGCAGGGGGGTGATTTTATGATACTGGTAAAACAGGGCAATGAAGGTCTGTGTAGTTATACTGAGCCACTGTATGCCAGATTACATTTTCTTCCACTGACATGAAAAGTTTAGACATGTCTGCTTGTTGCAATAAAAACAATATAAAAACCTTTAATACATATTCCATTCATAAAACTTAAGGCTAATCTGATATGTAATATAATGCACATATGAATCAACATTTTCAACTGTCACCATGATAGATTGTACATTTTTAAGGTTATTTTTACAATTAAAGAGCGAATCATCATTAAAAAAAACTTTTCTCAAACTTACTTAATTCAGAATATGTAATCTTGAAGATATTTCAAAATTAGGCAGAATGAAATTATACAACACTGTCTTTTAGTGGTGATGGCGCAAGGAAAGTCATAAGAATTTTTGATGGTGATCTGAATCCAGATTCCAATCCAAGAATTTTTAAAAAGATTTTGTTAATTTTGTAAGATAGGGCTTTTTTTTTGACATTTTCACCAATAACTTTGCTCATAATGTCAGTAATGTTCTGGGAAAAAAATGATATAGAACTATGTAAAACTACAGTTAAGTTTGGATCCACATGAAGATTCAGATTAGATGCCTTGGTGTAGGTTTGTGCTCTCTGAAAACCTCTAGTTTAGATTTTGTAACAGATTTTTTTTTTATATGTAGATTTAAGGGCATGATAGACATGGCCGCAAGCCACACTGTCACTACTCATCAGAAGGCCTTCAGTCTCAACTTGAAGCTGAAGTCATGCCACTTTGTATTTCAGTAGATTGATCCAAAGTTAGCAAAGAGAATATTCACAATATGGTGAATGGCAGACGGAATTTGACGAACAACCACATATCTTTTGCAATATATTAACAAAATTATTTGGAATACACATTATTGGATTTTTTGCCAATATGCAAATATTTTAAAACGTTGCCCACACTGATATTGATACTGATACTTACAAATAATACTATTTACAATATCGACAGTACATTAAACACTATGTTTATTTTTTAAAGTAACAGCAAAATCAAGCTCAATCTACACTTTTAACAGCCAGAACAAATCTGCTCTTTATGAGTCTGCTAACAAAAAAGACAAGACTTTTTTCTGAGCTTTTACTTCTGAATTTGTATCAATATGCAAAATATTACAAAACTTGATACTAACATATTATTGGTAAAATACTGGCAGTAAATATTAGCAGAAATGTTCATATCTGTCCTTAACAATATTAAGGGTTTTAAGCAATTGTCTACTAGTAATATTGTGCATCCCAAAAATTAATCAAGAAGTTTTTTTCAAATTCTGTTAAATTAAAAAAATTCTGCAACTTTTCAACTCTGCACAGTTCTCAATTTTTAGAATTAGATGAACAAATAAATGATGTGAAATGCAGAAGATGGGGTTCCCTTGATTGTTCATGTGTTTTTTTATAAAGTTATGTAGTGTTTCAGTTGTGTGTAAAAAACTTTGCACCAACAGTTCGACTTAATTTAAAACTCATCCAACTGCTGCTGTTAAGTTGTGATAATAACATTGTTTTGTCAATTCCCAGGGCACACCCAGACTTGCCTCAAGGTACACCATTTGAGAACCACTACAATTCACTGATATAAAAAAATATATATATAACAAATACCCTATAAGACAAAGAGAGGCCATATGATACTAAACATTACAATATTTGATTTCTATAAATATTAACCTTATTTTTTGAGACATGTTGTGGGAGGACATATATATTTCACACATGTTTTTTTCTGGGTCCATGTTTAATCATCAATGTCTGACACCAGCCGTTATCCTGCTAATAAGTTATTTCAATCCTTCTCTAATGTCCAACAGCCCGTCTCTCGTGCCTGCTGCCCTTAGCATGAAGCATGTTTCACATGTTACACGTCTGGCCCTCCTCAAAGTGTCCAATCCGACATGGCTGTCAGAGGCGTGCGTGTAGCCTTGTAAATTTCAATCAGCGTCTCACAGCGGGGTGCCAAGGTTTTTTCGACTTCATTTCCCTCTGTGCTGAACAGGTGGTAACGGAGCGCTCATCACTCAGCACTGTCTGAGTGATCTGTCACCCCGGCCATTACTGCTCTATTAATTGCCCTTGGTGTTCATGACGAGATGCTCAGGCGCCATGGTTAATGTTTAATGTGGCGACGCCTTTAAATCAATGCGTGTTTAAAGAAAGACACGCCATGCTGACCAAGACTGCAGGATCGACCATTTGATAGTTTAAAAGAGGAAGTGTCACATCTCTCCTGCTGTTGGGGATGTATTATTAAGTTAATTGACTCAGACAGTGAGAGTCAATTAGAGCTCTTTTTGCTGAGCTACTTAAACTGTCATTAATGTTATTTGTAAGAGGAGGAGACAGATGGAGAGACCCTTTAAATCCTGTGAATACAAATAAAAAGAGCTTCATTTATCAAGTATTTTCTTTGTTCTCATCTCTTACTTAAACATAAGGCTGGGCAATATGGACTAGATGGCAGGACCCAGTATATTTCTCCTCCGTGAAGATATAGCACATGGATGTTGCAGTTCCAGAGTTATAAACTTTAATGTGATTTTAGCCAAAAACAACAAAAAATGATCATGTTTGATAATAAGCAACAAAAAATAGAAATCCTATATAAAAAATAATGAACTTTTTAACTTTATTTATAGAAATTAAAGGCACACTCAACTTAAATTGTACAAATTAACTCAGCCACATTACTGAACACTTAGGTTTTGAAAATTTCCTATTTTCTTGAATATCATGTGTTTTTCAGCGATGTAACTCCACCAAAGAGGTTATGTTTTTGCTGGCATTTATCTGTTCGTCAGCTTGTTAGCAAGAAAACTCAAATAGAGTGGATTTTGATAAAACTGTCTGGGTCATGGCACAAAGAAGAAGTGATGATATTTTGGTACATGTTGAAAAAGCCTTGGTGGAGGTTTGTTCTCTCAAAGCACTTCTACTTTTAATGATGTGCTGACATTTACAGGTATAATGACTGAGGATTAAATACTTTAGTGTAAGAGCACCAATTGAGAGTGAGAGCTTAAATTGTGCAAAAATGTTGGCAACGTTTGGAAATGGATAAAACTAATGAGGAGAGTGGGAAACCTAATTTTGAGCATTTTTATCCTCGTCAGGGAGCTCATGTTCTTGCCAGAATTTGTCATTTGTTTGCCTGTCTGCCTGCCTGTGAGCAAGATAACTCAAAAAGTCTCAACAGGTTCTGATAAATGGGGAATGTTGGTAATGGCACAAAGAAGACTGATCAGATTTTGGTGGTGATCGGTACCTGGATGCAGATCAGGGAATCATTTTAAAGGGTTTGTTAACATTGTGCTGCAGGGCTATTTTCCACATATTCATGGATAACTTGGTTCAGTATTTGAGAAATGCCTTGGTGGAGGTTTGTTCTCTCTGAGCACTTCTAAGGTAAGGTCATTTAATTTTTTTTTACCCGTAGGCAAATCTGGTTTACAGTAAGGGAGTCATCATCTCTTTGCACAATAGACATTCAAGGACAGGACAGGACATGATAGTGACAGCAGAGCTAAATACTGAAAAAGAACCCTTGAAGGGCAGGTTAAGAAATGATCAATCAGTTAAATGAGCAAATAAAAACAAGATTAAAAAAATCTAATATACCACAGACCAATAAAAAAAAAGTTGAATATATAAGTACCAAAACCTGAAGACAAACAATTGTGTTTTTGGCACACTTTAACCAAATTAAAACAAAAACAAAAAAAAAGAAAGAAAGAAAACCACAACGATCAGTAAATTTTAAGAAAAATGTCATTTTTACAGATTTGATAGTTCTAAATTAGACAAACACAACCATTGAACTTTTGAAATTTGAAAGTGGAAAGATTTATTTCTTTTTAGTTTATAAAGTATAAAGTAGGTTATTGGGTAAAAGAAAATCATACAAAGCCATTTATCTCTTGTCATGCCTGCAGCTGAGAGCTCGATTAAATGATGGGTCTTACTTGGACTGGGTAATGAGGGAATACCTGTGGTTTTAGCCCAGAATCATCCATTTACCATTTTGGTTTGGACAAACTGATATTGTTTAAAATGTCACAATAGGTGAGACAAAATGTCTGAGGCTATAAAATAAAACACTTAGACTAAAAAACTTGAAAAAATGTATATTTGCAGATTAATGAGAATTTCAATTTGAAAATTCAGAAAATTGATTCAAAGAAACTTGCAAGTTAATAAACTCAATAATTTTTATTTTAACACATTTTTCTTTTTTATTTTTATTTGAGTGTGGCTCTCAAAGGCCGTCATGCAGACAAACTTTGTTACACATTTTAAATTACACATGAACGTTGGTCAAATGTCTTTATAATAAGGCTTGTAGTCATTAATCAGATTATTATTAAGGTTTTTTTAAATAATAAACTATATTTTTACTGAATATTAGGTATGGTATCTTTTTTTTTTTAACTATGATTACATGACCAGATTAAGTTGAAAGAGGCATAAACACTTTTTTTTCCAGGGAAAAAAAAAAAAAAAACAGAAACAGTATATATTTCACCGTGTATCTCATTAGAAACCCAACACTGTATCTCTAGGACTCCATAAATTGCCCAGCAATACATGAATTTCTAAGAATGCAGAATAAGCGTCAACAATAAGCCTTTACACAAACTCTTAACGGCTGCTTATTTAATTAGATCCCATCATCCCGCAGAACATGCATGCGCTCTAAAGCGGGATATTTTAAAGGAGATTTATGATTCTATTGCATTTGCCTCTTGATCGAGGTGGTATCATCTGGGAAGGGATCTGGAATACAGATGAGATCTGGCGATGGCTCAAGAAAAAAAAAGAGAAGAAGAAGCAGGGGGAGATCAATTTTAGAGGCGAGGGGTTTGGCACATTTAATGAATTCATGCTCCTTCTCCCTCAGCCTTTTTCTCTGTAAGGAGGGTAGAAGATGAAAAGGAGAAAGCCTCACACAGTGACCGTTGGGGAGGTGCTCTGCGGGCAATCAATCACCAATCAGTCATTGAAAGTGCTTGTCCTGCTGCTGGAGGATGTTCTTCATTACTTACAGACTTTCCATGTGGTAACGGATGTGAGGGTGAAGGTGTGTGTGTGTAAGGGTGTAAGGGTAATTATTCATGGCCTTTTACTTTTTCCGCTTCTTATGGAACAAGTTTAGACCCGATATACGACTGTTAGCCTATTCAAGGTGTTCACTTCATTCTCAAATTAGGGATGGGAAAATTATCCAGTTTTTGAGACAGATCAATGTTTTTTAATAAGCTATAGAATAAAACAGTGTTGTTTGTGTTGAGATTTTATTTTTAATTTAAGATGTAAACAAAAGGTCTTAAAGCACAATAAAAAAGATGGCAAACAACAAACCAATAACAATGACACGCTCGTTGAAAACTAGATAATATGAATGTTTAGTCTAAATGGGGAAAGAATATTCTATTTACTGTATGTCATTTAATCAAGGAGCATAAATAAGTAGTAAGTAATGGCCTGTTTAACACAAAAAGCCCTCTTACTATCAAAAATTGCAGTAAATCTCCTGCAAACTTCATTGTTTGCACAAAAATGTTGGCAACATTTGGAAATAGCAAGTAGAAAGGGGTTTCCTTGTCTGTCGTGAGTTCCATCCAGTTATGCAAAACAGTTTTCTCTTTCAATAATTGCAGGCACATGTGTTAAAGTGCACAAATAAATTGGCAGCATCTAAAAAGAGAGTGATAGTCTCAATATTATGAACTATTTTTTCACAATACCAACAATGTGGCAGCAAATTAAGTCGAGTACAAACTGTGTGATTTCCGTGGTCGTGGATGTCTCCTGGCATTGTGTAACTGAATTGTTTACAACATACAATTTAAGCACTCCTACTGTGTGATCCAATGACTGGAAATGAAGCCGAGCACTCACACAGTGAATGTGAAATTTGAACTAACTGCATACAAATGTTAGCTCTATTTGTCAGAAGTTGAAGAAACATCTGTTTGTAGGCTATGTACAATGTTTTTAATGGCACACAGGATAAAAATGCTCTTGCACATACATCATGGCATCTCAGGCAAACCCAACTGGCATGATCAGTCAAGAAAAACATTCTCTGTCGACCAGATTTTTGCCCTTATTTTCTTACTCATTCATATATTTCCTGAAACTAAGGGAGAGCACATCAAACTGGTCTTCTTGCTGTTCAAACTGTGATTTTAGAAAATGTTCAACAGCAAACAAAGAGAAAAAAATGTGGCTGATCAGCTAATTGCTCTGCTCTCAGTATGTGAGTGAATGCCATCATTTGGCTGAAATATCAAACATGCCAGATACTGAGTCAACTGGTCTGGACCAGCTGGTCAGGCTGTGATCAGCATTCTTTACACTGTAACGAACAGTCATGCTGAAATCAGGCCTGCCCTCAAAGGCTGTCATACAGCTTTAAAATGGGGTCTGAACCGTGTAAAAATTGCACAGTGTATGTCCAGCTTCAGACAGTGTTCTCCTTCAGAAATTTGAGGCCAGCCTTTGCACAATTATTGGTAAAAATACATATATTGACAACTTCTTGCCCACTTCTTAAAACACACAAATAATTTGGTATCATTTGAAAATGTAGGTATAGCTAACCAGTTAAAACAACTTTTATAAATGTTGCTAAAATCAACGCAATTTCAATAATGCTCCTACTAGTTACAGACAATACACACACATTTTTCATATTACACTGAAACATTCACATCATCTAAAATGATGCAGAGCTCTCAACTTAATTCATCTTTCCAAATGTCACCCTGTATTGTTTAACAGGAACCTCTCTATGAAACAGTGAAGGCATGCTCCTGAACTCTTTCTAAGTTGCCCAAATATGTCTGCAACATTTGGAAAAATGTTTAGAACAAGCCAACTCCACTGAATTTCCCAAATGTTGATGATGCATTTATGCAATTTTAGACTGCTATCTCTGTTTTGGTTAAGAATATGAATAACTGTCATCAGGTCAAATGAAAACAATGAAATTTTAATAGATTAAAAAGCATGGTATTTAAGAGAACATGAAATTGGACTCAATATATTAATATATACTCAATGCATGTTTCCAGTGCTTTCGATCAATTTAGAGACTGAGTAGAAGTTTGCTTGCTGTTTTTGGTGAACAAAGGTAAGTACTGTATGTTTAAGGACTTCTGTTTTGCTGCCATGGTTTCAGTCAGGTATCATTTGATTTTTATTAGATTCACATCAAAATTATGATTATGGTATTTTTTTCTATAATTGCCATTCAGAGAGCAAATTTCATTTTCTTTTTTTATTTTGGTCCCTGTCTTGGTCCAACTCTACATCAGACCCCCTTTTCAGGCCTCGTTCTACACATGTACACACAAACATGCACACACATCATCCTCATGAATTTGGAGTCCTCTACAGACCCGGTGGGCTTTGTTTGATCCCTGAGGTTGATATTAGCTCCCATGATAGGCATCAGAGAATAACCCAGCTTATAAGTGTGTTTAGACTCGGCGACCTTAACTTATTCTAAACCCACAATAAGCAAACTGGATGGGGAGTTTTTCTTTTTAGAGCAGAGGTAAAACATGTTTGCTGTGTGATATTGCTTCAGAAAGACACCTGGAGTCTCTTCAGAGACATTCTTAGGGGAGATGTGAAATGTCCAAAAAAGAAGTAAACTTGGAATGAACTCCATCTGCTCTCTTAAATATTAAAGAAGGATTATTTGTCTAACCCTTTCATTTACGCGCTCTAAATAAATCGGGAGTTTAAAGTTTGGTATAGACACTTGCTATAAGAAATAATGTCACCCCTGTGAAGGCATAACAAATTAACAGCAAAAGCTGTACCAAGGCTTGGCAAATGTATTATTACATCACTCATTTCTCTGATAAAACGATAAATTAAAAGTTCATAAAAGCTTGATTAGGGTTAATTAAGTTTTTATGAATGCTTTACTGAGGCATGACAGCTTTCTTTCACTTAACTGTTTGGTACACCTCCCTTTAAATCACTGTTTTTTATTTCCTCTGCCAAGAAGAGCATGTTTTTGACTGTGTTTGTTATGTTTTGCTTGTTTTTCAACAGGATAACTTAAAAAGCTATGAATGAAATTTGATGAAATCTTCAGGGAATGTTGATCATGGTACGAGGGAGAAGTGACTTGATTTTGGAGGTGATCCAGATGCAGATGTGGATCCAGGATTTTTTTTAAGTATTTGTTAGCATTGTGAGATAGGGCAGTTTTCCTAATTTTTGCTAATAACTCAGCAAGTTCTCAACAAAATTTTGATGACATTTTCAGGTAATGTTGGTTATGGCAGGAGAATGAAGTGATAGGCTTTTGGTGGTGATCTGAATCCAGATCAAGGAATTTTTTTCAAGGATTTGTCAACAGTGTCAGTAGTTTTCCACTTTTTTGACAAGTTGCCTGACGATGATGGATATGCCCTGGCAAAAGTTTACTACTTCTAGTTGATAAACATTTTAATTCAAGGTTTCTTTATCAGTTTTGCACAGAGTTAGAAGATGGAGGTTTTCAAAGGGTTACAGTGCAAAAGGTTCTGTGATTGATTTCCAATCCCGATCCCATCCCACCCCACCAAACAAGAATGCCTCCACTTTCAAAATGCAACTCATACAAAAGACAGAAAATAAAAATGGCATAAATAATAATTAAATAAAGTAGATTAATAAAAGAAAATAGAAAAAATATTTTAAAAAAATAAAAAGGGGGTGGGGTGCTCAAATGTTGTCAGTTTGTCTTAGTGTTCAGTGAGTCAATGTACATCAGAAAAGGCTGCCAAATCATATGAAAAGTTTTCAAGGAACCTTGGAGTGAGAATCTGATCTTCTCCAGTCTGAGGCATCGCAACATCTCCTGAATCCATGTTTTGGGAGAGGGTGGAGTGGGGTGGATCTACTTAAGGAGAAATATCCTTCTCGTAAGCAAAGTTGAGAATGCAACTTACATATCGTGTTGATTTGGCAGTTGTGTGATCAGAGAGGGTTCTGAAGAAAACAGTTTGTGGTTCAGGGTTTATAATCTGACCTGACACTGCACTGATGGTATTAAACACAGGGGACCAGAACAAAGTAAGCTTTGGGAAGGCCAGGAACATATGAATGTAGCCTGCCAGTGATTGTTTACATCAATTACAAGAATCTGTTCTATCTGGGTACATTTTTGTTAGTCAGGCATTAGAAAGGTGGACTCTGTGTTATATTTTACATTGCAAGAGTCTTGCAGATACAGAGGAAGTGTGAACATTACACAGTACACGTTCCCACTGAACATCAGACAGAGGGGTCCAGGGGTCCTGGGTCCAAATGGCTCGAAAGGAATTTAGCCAGCTCGGGGACAGATCATACGTGCAGTTATATATTTTGGCTATGAGCCTTTTCTGCTTAAGAATTAGGACCTGATCTATCAGCACTTCTTGAGGGCGGTTGGGGAAATGAGGAAAGCAAGATTTAACAAAATGTCTGATTTAGAAAAACTGGAACAAGTGTGTACGTGGGAGGTTAAGCTTACATGATGAGTCTGTAAAGGAGAAGAAAGTACTACAAACATTTACCCTATAAAACTAAATAATTCAACTTATATAGCACTTTTCAAGACTGAGGCACAATGTACAAAGGCAAATTAAAAAAGACAATCAAAAATATAAAACAGTTTAAACAAACTTAAAAAAAAAAAAAAAGCAAACACAAAATATGGGTAAAAGCCCTGACAATACCACAATAAACATCAGTTACAAAGACAAGTCTATAAAAGTGAGTCCTGAGACTGGATTTCAAAGCAGAAGTAGTTTCTGCAGAGTGAATATGAAGTTGAAGACTGTTCCTGTTGACCGCAGCATTGACTCAGGGACTGTTAGCAGGCCTAACTGACCTAAAGGGCTGTCTTGGGCAGTATGGCGTCAATAACTCACTTGAGTATTCAAGTGCAAGACTATGAAAGACTTTGTCAGTTAAAAGTAAAATTTTGAGATGAATCCTGACAAACTGTCAACCATCAGAGTGAAGCTAAAACTGGGAAGATGTGATGAGGTGTGTTTTGTCCTTGTAAGAAGTCTGGCAGCAGAGTTTGGTACAGTTTGAGTTGACTTAAGGCACAAGCACTGAGACAGGTGCAGAGGGCATTACAATAGTCCAGCCATGGTGGAACAAAAGCATGAGTGATTTTTTTTCTGTGTTAGTAAAAGATAAAATTGACCTGATCCTGGAAATGTCAGAAAGCTGGTAAAACACACGACTGGGTCAGTTTCTGTGAACTTGATTTTCTGAACTTGTTTAACACTGATTTAGCCTTCTCTTACACTTATATTTGGTATTAAAAATGAAACTAGAAAAGCACTCAGAGAGCGCAGACCTCCGCCAAGGAGCTTCGGTCCACTTTGGCGAAAATGGTCCTATCTGGCAATGTTATAGAATCATTTAAAAAATTCCTGGATCCAGACGGTGATCCAGATCACCCCCAAAATTTAATCAATTCTTCCATATCCCATTTCCAACAATTCCTGAAAATTTCATCCAAATCCGTTCAGAACTTTTCAAGTTATTTTGAACACAGACAGACAAACAGATAAACGCCGGCAAAAACATAACCTCCTTGGCAGAGGTAATAACAATAAAAAAAACTGTTGTCACTGATTCTGCAAAGTGAGGAGCTTCAAAGCCTCCTCCCACAACCATAAAGTCAGAAATGTAAAAATTACTGTGATGTGTGGACGTTGGAGGGGAGATGACAAATATCATCAGTGTTGGGACAAAACCTCCTATCTCTATTTTTATGATGATTTGGGTGCTTTTCTGAAAAGATAGTGCTATTGGTCATATTTCATATTTAAGGGTGATTTTTTAAATCAATTTTAGACCAATTAAAGTTACAAAAAAACATTTTCTAATAAGGACGATAGCCTTGGCCGCCATTCAGAAATGTAACAGAGACCTGAGCTGCATTTAGCTCCAGTTCCTTTTGCTTGTTGTCTGCAATTTTATTTCCTTTAACATTGTGTTTTCATGTGAGATTGTGTTTCATGTGAGATTATAAAGTGCAAACACAGAGACCCTGGTTGGTGGGTCTCTGTGTTTGATTCCTTAATGTGTGTAGTGTTGTGTTGGTTATCATGTTGCACAGCACACAGTTTAAGAGTAGAACTAACTAGAAAGCACTCAGACAGCACAAACCTCCACCAAGGTAACTCACATATTGCTGTTACATCTGTAAGCAATAGTTCCATGATAAAGTTACCATCATAATATGATTCCTTGACCCTGAAAACCCACATCTAGCACTCAGAATCATGTTGATATCATTGTTAGTTAGACAGTTATTGAGCAGAAACAATTGTTCTGGATCACAACAAAAATCTAATCATTTTTAAGTTGGGCCATTACCAACTTCTCCTGAAAATTTCAGCAAAATATGTCCAGTAACAAACAAACAAACAAACAGACAAACAAACATACATAGGTCAGCAAAACGTAACCTCCTTGACGGAGGTAATAGGCCTGTCATGTGTTGCAGTTTCTCAATTTGTTAAGATTTTAAAAATGTTAATGCAAGTGTAAGCTTAAAATAGTTAATTATCAGAGAGGTAAACCAGTAAATGCTGGTCTCAGAGGTTATGGTAACCCAGAATGTTCGTTTTAATGGTTACGTGTCCAAAAAGTTTTTTGAAAGTGGTGTTCATTTTTAAAAATGAAGCAATTCTTTCTGTACCCTTTAAAATATTCCTTTTGAAATCATTATGTTGACTGCATACTTCCAGCTAGAGGTTAATAATCCCATAACTATTTGGTGTTTTTACAAAAAACATACTTTGTTCACATGAAGCTTCAAAAAGACAAAGAATGCCAGGAAAACATTTTTCAAGTCTTTTTTCTTGCAGTGGGAGCCAAAAGCTTATTATAAAACCTGTCTGATGATTGACATTCAAATAATAGTCGTATTGGAATAATAGATAATGGCAACAACCTCTAATTGAAAAAACCCCACTAAAAACTGGCTATTTCAAAGAAAGTAGCAACCACCAGATGACAAATTCCCACCGCAGCAACAGACGACAAAGAGCAGAGAAATATTCAGCGTTATCTCGCAGCAGATATCCCACAACTTATTAGATGCGTTGCTGGAATACCCTATTAGGAATGAAGAAGGGAGGTAGAAGGGAAAGGGGGCTTTACTTTAAATTGAGGAAGTGCCAACGCACATTTATTGGCTCTAATGTGGTACAGGCGACCCCCGTCACAATATCAGAGCTCCGTGGGCCGGTGCTGCCACAGTGAGGGAACATAATAACCTTTTTAAGGGTGCAGCGTGCCGCCGACTCACAGAATAAAGACTTCACAGTCAGCGCCTGGCGAGAAAACGGAGGGCCTCGCCCCAGATGAACATAATCTTTTGTTATTATGCTGTTAATACGTTTTCCTTCCACGCACTGATCTCAAACAAACCCACCCCCAGTGCCCCACAACCACGGCGAGAAAAAGGATTTATTTTGATGTTCATCTAACCTTGTGAGCAGAGCACCAAGTCTCACTATATTAGAGGAACTATGTTATTTTTCCATATAGCGTAATTAGATATATGCTAAAGCTCTGCTCTGTTATTTACGCAACAGGAATTACTAATTTTGGATGTCTAGCTTGGAAAAAACCTGTCACACACACATCTCCCAATCCTCTCAATCCACCACAACCCTGTCATCTCCCACAATCCCTTTCTCCCAGGGTGCTGACACCAAGTGGTTTTGAGGATTTTTTTGTCTCTGTCCCCGCAGCCGATCGACCAGGCCATTGATTAACAGATTGGAATTATTAACTGGGGGATCATTCATCCCACACCGCCCATGTCATTTCCATTACTGCATTTCCATTACGCCTCTTTGAAAGACGAGGCACACAGGAGGAGACGGGACGCGCAGGAAAAACCTCCTCCTCATTAGCATTCTAATCAAGAGGCCATCAGATAATGATCAATCACAGCAATCAGCAGGAAGACCAGCAGCAGCATGCAGAGGAGGTGCATCTCAGAGCACACTAACACATGGTTAAACATACAAATTAATTAATATGTTTGTTTAGGAGCTGACATACTGTATGCCTTTTAATTACTATGATGCTAGTAATAGCATATGATAATATGCATACATATGACTTTAATTGAGGGGAAAAACACAAAGAACAAACACAAGACCTGAATAATATCAACTATCTAATACTCTGAATGATTTATGTTGGCCAACAGTTATCATAAGAACCTTTGCTCACAATCTGAAACTCTGATGATGTTAAAATGCTTATATCGATGGAGCAAATTGTTTCAATAAGTTCAAGATTTTCAAAAAACAAAACTAGGAATGTTATTTATCATATTAAACCACACAAAAGTCAATCATCACAACAAAAGCTATTCCAAAAAAAGAAAGAAAGAGGAGAACAGTTTTGAGGGAAAATGGTGAGCATTCAATGTTACAAGGCCTTTAGATGTTTTTGTTCTTTCCAAGTAGGGGTGGGGAAGACATCTTGTTTAAGCTAAAACAATATATATTTTCTAATGTATTTTCTTTCATTGATCTGGCTTACAGTGATGCTCTTAGCCCTTGCAACTCCAAGCCATTTTCTACTACTTTTAGTCCACTTAGATTTTATTTGTTATAGTCCATGTAGAACTTCAACCCTGTCAAGCACATTAGAGACAACTTTTTTCCCAATCAACCTGAGCTATCAGAGTATTTATGCTGTTATGATGCCTGAATTTTGTACGAAGAGGTGTAATACATGAAGACATCAGAACAGAATATCAATCTCACAGAACTCAATAAAAATTACACAAAAATCAATGATGAACCAGCCTTTACACAACTAAATGTGCTTCACTTAAATCTTGGCTTTTATGAGAAAGAAGTAAAAGTATGCTAATGAAGCCAACATTTTTTTTATTATGCAAATTACTACAAAAATATATATACACTAATTGCTTAAGACAGTTGTTGTTGTTCTGGTTGTCTTTTCCACACTTGAAGCAGTTTTTGTCTCAGTTTAGACAAAGGGTCACATGACATTGCTCACATATAATGTTAAATATTTTGGGATTTGACAGGTAACTATAACGTCTCTTGTTTATCCCTGGCTGCTCTTAATTGGACACTACCGTCAAGAAAACAAGACAAGAAAAATAAGGAATGTCTTCTTCTCTTGTTTTCTTTTTGAGAGAAAAGAGGGTTAGTAATGCTTCTGATGCCTAAATGTCAGGGGTTATTTCTCATTTTTACTTCAAAATTATATTTTACTGTCCTCCTTTTGCTAATTTTATGTCTTCAATACAACTAATGTCATAATGTCTTTGTTTTTAACTCTGTAAAGCGGTGTAAATTGCCGTTTATATGGTGCATTATAAATAAAGTTGACTTGCCTTGCATATAAGGGATACTGTCATTTATAGACCAGTTCCTACAGTACTTTTTGTAGCACATATTAATGATCGTAAAAAAAAAAACAAGGCCAAGGCCCACTATTGGGTCTGGACCTACTGGTTGAGAACCAAGGTTTTAAGGCAGCACATTCTTGTGCACTGTATTTTGTAGAATAAGTAAAATAAAGCTGTCCTATACCTACAAGACAATGAAAAGCCAATTTAATCTAAAGCCAATACAATCATTTGATCAAATCAAGAGACTAAGGGGAACATAACTTGGCAATGTATTTTAAAATGCAGAATTACACAACTCTAAACAGTCAAATAAAACTGTTTTAAATCATAATAAACGACTGATATGACATAACATGTTGAAAATGTGATTGTTTGACAGATCTAAATAGTCTCTGTAGTTCTCATATTTCTTAAAGTTTTGTGATTGTTGGGTCCCACAAACATGTTGTCCAACTTTTAATACCCCCCATCTCTAAAATATTTTGCAGGGGTACCTCCAGCTCAAAGCCCCTTACTGTGATGGACCACCAGCATCATGTCTGTATGCAGCAGTTATAAATAAACATGGAGCCTGTTTAGAGATCTGTCAGCTTTAGTGTTTTATAAAGCAGTGTTTTATACCCTCATTCACATTAACTCCATAAAGCCACTGCCCGCCACCCAACGCAGGGACACTTCTGCTGCACAATTATGCAGAATCCCATCGGCTGTGATTTAGGAACTATCAGCGGGGCCCGAGATGCCGGGCGGAGGGAGTCGAGGTGGAGAATAAAAGGAGGCGTCATTGATTGAATTTTATGTCGTTGTTGTCGGAGATCTTAACATGCCAGAATTTATCACCCGCAGAATAATAATGTCATATAAAAACTGACAGAGCCAAATAGGACCCTGCACTTCATCTCCGACTCAGCCCACCACCTGCACCGCCTCCTCCACCTCCTCTGCTGCTGCTGCTGGGGCGGCTCTGTCACAGCCAGCCTCCTCCTCTAATCTATTCTCCCACTGCTCCTCTTTTTTCTGAAAATGAAACATTTGTGTTTGACATTGGAGGGGAAAATCAATACAAATTTATAAACCATACATAGTGGTCGCTTCATTATTTTGTGACAAATTTATATGTCTGGCCTCTTGATATAAGAAAACAGAGGAATAAATTGAATCCATATATATTGGGGAGTGATTGATTATCACTCCAAATAAAGAAAACGGCTCTCCAATAAAATGGTTGTAGTTATGTTAAGACCTTTACCAGTATAAAACTATGAAGGAATTAAACATAGAGACTGAAATGACAGCCAAACTGTGGTATTATTTTATGTACTGTACTGATATTCCTACCAATGAGGTGTAAATGGTTTGGCTGGGGTTATTTGCTTTTTAAAGAACAATTTACTTTTACAGCTTTTTTTTTATTTATTTACAATCATACACAGTCTGCAAACTTCTTACTTAAACAATGTCATTATGTTATTTGGAATAAATTGTAAAAAAAAAATGGAAATCATTGTCTTGCTCTTGTGTGATCATACATATAAATTGCTTATTTGTTATAGTAAAATGGTACATTGCTTGTTACATGCTGAAAACTCGCAAAAAATAGTAATTTACTTTTATTGACCTCTTAGATAAATAAAGCACCTTTTGTTTGTCCATCTGTCCATCCATCCACTCATCTAGCAAACTGATCTATGAATGGATAAATGACATTTTATTGAAGTGACAATAAAGTAACACTAAAAAATACAATTATACATCTTATAAAAAGAAGCAAGATGCCTCAAAACAGCAGACAAATAACATATATTTACACATGTTAAGGCAGCATTTGCATGTGTAAGTGTACCACTAAATACTTTCCCCAGGGATGGAAAAAGTATTTAGTTTTTAAGATATATAATTTCTCAAAAAGATATCAGCTGAGACAAAATGCAAAGCCTAATTTGGAAGCTTTACTTTACTTCTATCAAGAAGGTAAATGTTTTTGGGGTCTCTTTTTTCTGTCTGTCTGTTTGTCTCTGACCAAGATAACTAAAAAAGTTCTCAACAAATCTTGGTAAAGTTTTCAGGGAATATTGGACGGGTACAAAGAAAACCTAATTAGACTTCTGTGGACATCAAAATATGTATGTTGATTCAGGAATTCTTTACAAGATTTATTAATTCTGCATCACAGGGTAGTTTTACACATTTCTAGTTTATCAATATTTTCAAGGAGCATTGATATTATTGGTAAAATCAGAAAATACTTAAAACCTTTTTGTACTTAGACAATAAAACTAGAAGTCCCAAATATCTAATATTGGGTAAGCTGTTGTTTTTAATACTCAACAACTAAAGGAAAGTTCCTGTTTCCAGTCTATGGTGCAAAAATACATTGGTACAGTTTTCAAAGGTGACTGTGATTGGCAACGTTCCTTGGTCAAACCACTCTTCATATAGCACCATCATATTTGTGCAATTAAATTGTATTCTTCCTCTATTTTGTTTGAGAATATGAGTGAAGATCACAGAGGCTGAAAAATAAATGAAATCCACATTTTAAAATACATGGTATTTCCGAGTACTGGAAACTTTGACAACTTAAAAATACAGGAGCTTTGCCAGGGTTTTTCACAATTTAGACAACATTTAGTATTTTGCATTCATTTCTTGGGTTATTAAAATGCAAAATTACCAAAAGTGTACATCTGTGACCTGTATTTCTGCTGTTGTGGTATTGGAAATGATCAATATTGTTTAATTTTGACATATATTAAATCAATGTTTGTAGCTTAGATATGTGAGAACATTGTTATATCTCTACAGACAATACTTATATATATAACAGTGTTTGACAATACACCCAGCATTTCATTTTAGGTCCACAAAAGTCAGCCAGGACAGCATGGTGGTGCAGCAAGTAGTGCACGAGGCTCAAAGCAAGAAGGTCGCTGGTTAGATCCCATGTTGGTCAAGGCCATTCTGTGAGGAGTTTCCATGTTCTCCCTGTGCATGTGTAGGTTCTCTATGGGCACTCTGGATTCCTCCCACAGATCAAAAACATGCTTATCAGGTTACTTGGTGACTCTAAGTTGGCCTTAGGTATGAGTGTGAGTGTGACGGGTTGCCTGTCTCTCTATGTGGCCCTGTGATTGGCTGGCCTGACTCTCACCAATGTCTGCTGGGATAGGCTCCAGCCCCCCATTACCCAGAAAGGGATAAGAGGTATAGATTATGGATGGATGCATAGCTCGGGCCTTACTGCACACTTGCTCGATGTATCTAGTCTGAGTCTTGCTGTAGGTTTTAGTTTTGCGGAGCGTCTTGATCTGACTGATGAGTGCATCACAGCAAACCGCAAACTAAACTGCACAAGATATCATTCAGAGGTGATGGTCAAATGTCTTCAAGTGCAGCATCACCACATATGCTAAAGAGTGAGGGGAAAAGGGCCATGACGTTCACCAAGCTAAGTTATTGAATTTTCATCGGCTGCCCCAGGCCACATTGGGACTGTTCAATTTTAGCCTGAGGAGGACACACCATTAAAAGAGACGAGTCATGACAGAATAGTCCTCTGAGCTGAGAAGCAAACAGCAAAAAACTTCAGCAGCAGGTCAGAGTTACCAAAGAGTGGAGACATGATCCAACTAAAAGACAGAGAGCAAGATTCTTGTGAATATTTATGTAAAATAATAAAACACTATAACGACGACAATAAAATTATCTTTGCAAAAGATTAGTCAGGCACAACATGAAGAAAATAAAAAGTTTTACTCTTATGAAGAGAAGTGCCACCTTTCCAGGCAAGTGTGATGGGGCTTGACAAAATAACATAAGTCTTTGTTTTACTGAGTGGCGATTTGTTTAATAAAGCAAATCTTACAAAAACTGGAGATGGCAGGGCCACACAGAGAGACAATCCACACATGCGCAGAAGAACATGCAAACAGAAAGGCCCTGACCATCATGGGTTTGAAGCTTCTTGCTGTGAGGCATGTGCACTACTTGCTGTGCCACCATGCCACTTATTACCGCTGCCACCTATTAAGAGTAAGTTCAGCGTTATCTATATGCCTTAAATATATTTCAAAATCTCCTCAAAATGTTCAACAGTGTCTTACAAGTCCGTGGACACATACCCGACTTACACCAAAGGCAGGCATGTATCCTCAAATGAATTCCCACTTCAGCGCTGAAAACCTACACATCCCCCTCCCACTCCCTCTGTGCAGAAAGCAGATGCAATTTACATGAGTTGAAGGGAGGTGACAGGTAGCAATCAGCCTGGGGAATAGGGTTAGAGGCTGACGCCCGGTTGCGTATTAACGTCTGCCAACCAAAGCCTGCAGATTGCTTATACCAGGCCACGACCTCCGACCCAGCCACATATCAACCAATTGCCCTTTAGTATAATTATGTGGAATAATCTTTTAGACTTTGATTCGTAGAAGATGGGCAGGGAGGGCCACTTGTAATTTATTTTTTTTACAGAGGGCTTGTTAATAAACACTTTTTGGGTGCAGGGCCCGTCTGGCAGCTCTAAGTGAAATACCCTCAGTAGTAGAGGTCACATTTATCTATTTGCGTGTGTATCTGTCACTCACACGTCCACACAGGATTGGCTGTCAGGATGTCATTATGGTGCGATGATGTTTTAATGGTTGTATCGCTGGAAGAGCCCCTTGGATCTGTCAAAATATCATTGCATTGTTTAGTTCTCATTAAACTTTAATGGAGTGAGGGGACAGTCAGAGCAGAGTTGATCTGATGTTACCTCAAGCCTTTCTGTGACATTTTTCAACTCTAAATCAGAAATGTTACTATCCAGGATGTGCTAAAAAGAGCAAAGCAAAAAAACAATTTAGACTAAACGCACAAGTAGCAAAAAGAAAATAGCTGTTGTATTTTTTTATTGTACTGTAATCCCTTTTCTCTCAGTTACTGACAGTATAAGATGTTACTAAACCAGATAAGCTTTAATGGTACACGTCATGTTTAAGCAGTCCAAACACAAACCACATGCTCAGTTTAACAGAATCCGATAGTGAAAAATTACAAAAATAGAATTCAAAAGGGGCAAGTTCAGGGTTTGAGTTTGTTCTAAGAATCATATAATGACATTATACAATTCTGATGTACTGATTTATTGAGCAGCAGATTACCAGTATTGCCTTTAGTATAACACACACTAAAACGATCACCAGTCAATGATAAGAGTGGAAAGTTAACAAGAAAATTATTAAAGACTAATAATGGACTGTAACAAAGATGGAAATGAGATGATGACCAAAGCTTGGCCCTGAGGCACACCTCACAGTTGAATTAATGAATCCTCAGTTCAATGTTAACTGCAAAGTAGGGGTGCAGACCAGCTAGAATCTGGTGATATGGGAACAGTCCAGAGGTGAAGATGCATCACGTTAAGATGGTACATCCAAGAACTACAGGCAGGGCACAGCTGGCAGTAGAAATGCAAACAAGGTCAGAGTTTAAGCGCTCCTAACCAGTCTGAACTTTATTGAACCAAACCAGACCACTCGGTCTGGCTTAACAGAGTGAGTATACTGTTGGATCAGGAGAACTCAGTATGTAAATTGGCAGGTTATTTGAACATTAGTGATTATGAACATACGGTAGTAGAAGCAGCAGAAATAGAAGCTGAAAATATTTTATTAGCATCAGGATAGGTATCAACCCACTGTCCCTACTAAAGACAGTTTTTTACACCTACGACTATTTTGTCTGAATATCCCATCCAACTGTTTGGACCGTTTTTTTTTTTTAATCTGTCTCATTAAATGTGTTGATAATCCATAATAAAAAAATGTATGAGGATATGTTCTTCTGTCACTAAAGACAAAAACTCTGTAAACACAAGTCCCTTTTAATATTTTTATTTGCTAAAGATCAGTTCATTCTGTCAAAAACATTTCAGTGTTTTCATTTTTTTACCCATCTCATCTTAACCCTGGCCCGTTAAAAAAATCATGAAGTTAACCCTTTCACGGTCTGGTATCCATCTCCAGCCACACGCAGTCACATTAGTAGCAGGTCTGACCTTAATCATACAGTCCCATCAGAAACCCGCTGACCTTCACCTCCCAGGAGGACCCTCCTCATTCACACACTCACCAGGACCTCCGGCTGCCCATTTAGTGCTTTAATGGTGGGAGGCGCCCGCTCAGCCACCCATTTCATTGTGTCCCCCTCTGCCTGGCCAACACCCCCCCTCCTCGTTCTCTCTTCACTCACAGCCTACACACACATAGCGGGGGGTTTACATCCACACAAACACAAACAGACATCTCACCAGGCGTCTCTCCACAGGGGGTTAACATCTACATGTGTCCCTGTCACTCACATAAAGGTGAAGGTTGTACGTTTGCCAGGCAGCACGTGTGGGAGAATGATGGCAGAAAAGAAAGAAAAGCACTGATTTGGCCATTATTCTTCAGACTTTTAACAAAGTTAGAAGGGTTTAACGTCAACATTTTGATAAATGCAATAGGCTTTATCTGAAATGTCGATGAAAACCTCACAAACACCATCAAGAGATTAAAAATGAATGATTCTTTTTCTAACATAATATAAGCTGAGGAAGTGCTCTGTATCAGGCAAAAATTCAGATCTGTATTCATTTGTAAATCTAAGATTAAGAGGGCCTCTTCAGGTAGAAAAATAAATGAATAAATCCCAGATTAAAATCAATTTGTGTGTTCTGTTTAATATTTTTGAAACTGGCATTACACATGATAAAGGGATAGTTTGGGAATTTTTAAGTGAGGCTGTATGAAGTACTTGCTGTAGCACTAGCCTGAACATTAGCCACAGTGACAGAGATCAGCTCTGCACCTGTGCAGTAGTTGGTACAAGAGCTAGAGCTGCATAAAGCTGGACATGAGGCCACCTTTTCTGTGTAATTTAGATAACTTTAGATGAAAACAAGTGGGGATGTCAAAGAGCACAGAAAGAGTACTGTATGGGAATATGTGAGAAATTTTGTAATTAGCTTGAGTTTTAGTAAAGAAAATGTGTTTAGAAATCATGAAGAGGAGGTTTGTTTAAGCTTTATGCAGGGATGGGCAACTCTTATTGCCAAGAGGGCCACACTCATTTTACTTTTAATGCTAAATTGATCAAATATAAAGCATATACTCACTACTTTCAGATCATTAACTGGTTATTGAAATACATTTTTCTTATAGTTTTTCATCTATTTTTCTAACATACCCAGTTAAGCACATAAAGGAGCTTTTACATCCAGTTTTAACTGTATTTTCTTGGGAGTGTGGTTTTTTAACGTGTTTTTGCGCTTCATGTAAAATTGACAGATGGACCACACTGAAGGACAAGGATGTCCACATGTGGTCCCCGGGCTTCCAGTTGCAAACCCATGGCTTAGTACATATACATATAGGAATAAACATTATTATTTACATCTCACTTCTATTTGAGATTATTAAAAACCAAATTATCAGAATTATTTGAATAAGCTTAAAGTATATTGCCACTGCTTGTCTCACCTTATAAGATCTGGCATGAGATGCCCTCTGAGTTTGTGTTCTTTGACAAATAGTATGAGCAAATCCCAACATTTGAACTGTTAACTAGAAACAAACCTTCCCCAAAACATTTCTGATGCCACAATGATCTGCCATATCTTGCATCTTGTGATCAGTTCTTCCTTGTGCTATCACCAACAATCCATAAAAATTACATCAAAATCCATTGTGAATTATTGAGTTATAAGTGAAAATGTAGAAAACTGCCCTACAAATCCATGAAACTTCAGCAAGATTTGGATCACCACCAAAGTAAAATCACATTTTTTTTGTGCCAAGACCAACATTCCCTGAAAATTTCATCAAAATCCATTCATCACTTTTTGAGTTTTCCGGTTAACAACTTAACAAACAGCAATAGAGGTGATAAATGAGAGCCTCAGAACTTAGTTCCTGGAACTTTTGGTCGAAAAACATCCATAAAGGTAAAAGTTGTAAGCTTGTGTGGTAGAACGATGGAGCATCATGAAGGAAATGACTGATTCATCCTGTAATTTTCAAACATCTTTCCAAAGTTGTTCAGGTTTTATAACTAACACTTTTGACAGACGTCCTCAGCTTTATTGGCAGTGTACGACATGGCTCTCTTTCACTCTGCACTTTGAGCAGTCTGTAAAGGGCAAAAAAGAAATCAATTCCACCCTGACAAATGTAAATAAGGTCTTATCGGGGCAGCAGCAACGCATCGACAGCATCAAGCGAGCAAATGTTCCACTCGCTTGCCTGTCATTTAACTACATCACCGGATCACTCCTCCATATTTTGCCCCGAGGACAACCAATGCTCCATCACATCTGCGTACATATGAGCTCCGGCTCGCGTGTGTGGGTATGTGTGTGATGACGCTATGTGTGTGTATGTGTGTCTTTCATGTTTGCTTGTGGGTGGATGGCATCACTTTACATTTATTGAAATGAGCAGCTCTCCCTCAGGGCTCCGGTGTGGAGCTGAGGCCTGCAGCCATGCTAGCATCTATCGACTCCCCAGGATTAGGGCTTGGCTGAGGCCGACGCTCCCATGTGGCCCCTGCCGAGGTGACCCACACGGAGACAAAGTTCAGGAGGGGAGAGCAGGGTGAGCTCTCTCGGGCTCAGATTAGGGGCCCGCGTTTCCCAACGGAGCGACTTAAAAGCATCAAACGATACGAGAACACACACTTGCAGTCCAAACACACGGGCGCAGGTTTGTTCAGGCAAAAAGTCCAATTAGAGAAACCTGTCACAAATGACAGGGAGACACATTTCTCTGCTTGATGAGACAAAAGTGCCTCACAGTGTAAGAATATTTAGCTGAGAGTAAGTAAAAACTGTTGGAAGGCTAGGCCTCTAATCAAGCTTTAAGGTTATAAAGTTTTGATTTTAGTTGTGACTTTTTTGCTTACAATGATCATGAGAACAAGATCTTTAAATGTTCATTGTGCCTCGTGCCATTGTGCCTTTTTATTCTTTTTTAATCTATAGCCTTAACTCAGAGTTTTTGGGGATATTTGGATTTTTACCTCTGCCAAGGAGGTTATGTTTTGCCGGCGTTTATCTGTCTGTTTGTTTGTCTGTTTGTCTGTCTGTGTTCAAAATAACTTGAAAAGTTCTGAACGGATTTGGATGAAATTTTCAGGAATTGTCGGAAATGGGATATGGAAGAACTGATTAAATTTTGGGGGTGATCCGGATCACCGTCTGGATCCAGGAATTTTTTAAAGGATTCTTTAACATTGCCAAATAGGACCATTTTTGCCAAAGTGGGCGGAGCTGCTTGGCGGAGGTCTGCGCTCTCTGAGTGCTTTTCTAGTTTCACTTATTTATTTCATTTATTGGTGATTTTACAAAGTGTTCAGAATGTTAATGAGTTATTTTCAGATGGAAGTACATCTCTGCTCCAGAACATTTTAGATATGGGGGGTAGAAAGTGATTCCTGAGAGAAAAGTGCTGTTACAACATCAGTGTTTGTGCAGTTTATGGCGGTACAGACAGATCAGTTTAGGAAGACACCAAGAGATACTTTCCTGTTCCAAAGGATGACAAATAAAGTCAAAATAAATAAATAAAAAGGAAGCAGAAAAATTGTGGTAGACATAGATTATAGCAATATCAAACACTATAATTTATCTTAAGGCTCAAATAAATCTTACATCCATTTAAATGATCCTTGTAGTCACTGAACTGATGTGACATTAGCTGCAAAAAGTTTTTGTTGCCTGATTTAATCTAAAAGAACCTCTCCAGTTATACATATTCCAATATCAAGTCAAGTTATACATGCAAAAATGTTTTTAAACTCTATTTCCTGTCACTTCTACATGTTTGTGCAGCCTGTTAAAGGAATAACTCCCTCTTATTTGCTACACATCTCTCACTTAAATAATCTGTTCTTGATAACTTGCAAATGGTGACGTATAGTCCTGGATGGGAGACTCAATCAAAGTACTGAAGAATCAATACTTTTATAAGCGCTCTTTTGGTGTCGATTACTTCAATAAAATATCATGACCAGATGACTTAATGGTAAATGGACTTGAGCTTATACAGTGCTTTTCTAATCTTTTGACTACTCAAAGCAGTTTTACACCACAGGTCACATCTACACATTCACATCCATTCACTCTCACATTCACTCACTGATGGTTCAGAGTTTCTGTGTATGCAGTCCATCAGTATCAGCGAACACTTTTATGCCCATTTACACACCACTGATGCAGCAGTGGGAGCAACTTGGGGTTTGGTGTCTTGCCCAAGGACACATGGCCATGTGACTGCCAAAGCTGGGCTCCAGTCTGCAACCTTCCAATCACCGACTCTGTGCACCGTCAGACTGCACCACAGACGCTTCATATGCTCCAATAAAATTATGTCTGTGCTTTTCTCCAGTGTGTTTTCAGTCTTTCTCTCTCTCTCTGAGCTGAGACAGGGCCAGGATTCATGCCATGTGATTGTGGAGACCAATCACAACTATCAAACAACTCTAAGCTGCACCCACAAGCTTACATCCAAGAAATTTCCAATGATCAAAATCTATGTTCAGATTCAGATTTAGACAACTTTATCTACCCTAAAAAGGCAATTCAGTTTACAGCTACCAAGTCTTATAAGATGATAGAATAAGATGATAATAAAAGAACTGAAACAAACACAATCACAACATTCATGCTGTCAGATTCACTTGTCAGTGGCAGATTCAGCAGACCAATTAGTTCACCCATGAACAAAAGCTTCACAATTTCAGAGATAACATGCGCATAATGACTTATGTTTGCAGATGTGCAAAAGCATAAATGTCACTTTAGTCTTAAATGGTGGAAAATCTCTTTCACTTATCTTTCGTGGACAAAGCCTTAAAACTAAACATCCTTTAAAGATCTGATAGTCTAGAATACATGCTTTTTTTATGTGCTTTTGGTAGATAAAAAACAGCATTTTAATAAAATAAATATATCCATTTTAGGTGAAGACTGGTATCATATCAGCATTGGAATCAAAGTAAGTGACAGCACCAAGTACAGGAATTGTCTCAATATGAAAAATTTGGTTTTACACATCATTACTAAGTCCTGAATCTGAGATGCTTGAACTCAAACATATAAAGCTCTAAGTCTTATTTATTTGTTAACTTTTTTGAAGGTGTTTTACTGTATTATATTTATGCCTGTATTTAGAAATTAGTGTTATGGAGTGACATGCATACAATGTTAAGGGGGAGAGGAGTATAACCTGAAACAAACAATGGACAACTCAATCTGCAGTTTTTATTATACATGCTGCAAAGTCATGCTGTTTCTACAAAATACTATTCAAATGTACATCCAGAGAAATACATATGAGACAAAGCCCATATGTTGCATCAAGAAATAGATCCAAACATCAGGGCTTTGACAAGGAAAGGTGAAAAGCCGTAAGTAATCTTACTGTAAAGTCTACTTGAGCAAACACAGTTTTTGTGTAGTCTTACCCTAAAAGTGGGAAAATTACAAGGTTTTTGGTGACAATATTGACTTCTATATATCGACTAATGCACTTGCTCAGCTATCTCTCCTCAGGGGGAAGAGTTAGTGAGATGTTTTAGTTATAATTTTATTTACTAGTACCATAGACCTCGAGCAACCCCATTTTAAAAAACAAATAAACTATAACTTCAAGTTGAAATAACCACACAAGAATGCATAATTGTTAGCCCGTCAATGGCAATTTCCATTATATGTTAGCATTAAGCTAACTAATCCAAACATATGCACCTCATAGAATCATAAAATTTTCTACAGGTGATTGCAACTGGCTTTCAAAAAGTAATTTTCCTTGAAATGTACATCCCTTTTCAGGAGTTACTGCTTTGAAGCCTGGTTTGATTTTCTAGAAAAGTAGTTCACATTTCTAGAAAAAACTCCCATATTTGTGTAAGCTGGCTCTTTCAAAGTAGTGTTCTTGATCCCTTTAAGGCCACTAATTGCATGAAGAAATCTTAAAGTCTGTGTTTTAACAAGGCCATCCATTACACTGAGGTATACAGGGATATAGCTTACTGTTTTTAGATGTTAAAGTAGTAATTAAGGTTTCAGAGGTTTTAATTGGTTCTTTTGTTTCAGATAAGTCCCTTTGCCTTTGAAGCTACAATGAACAGAGGATTGGTGTTTGTTCATAGCCAGAATTTCCCACCAGAAACTAACCGTGTGTGCCTTTTGAGATGCTCAAATTTGACTTTTTTATTTTTTTTGAGACAGTAACATTCAAATTTACACACTAGCAAATGAAATATCACAGAATCTAAAAGGTGCAGGGTTACATATGGGAACTGGCTAATCCTTGGTGAAGGGAGGTGGGGGGGGGTTACAAAGAATGAACTCCTCAAGACCTGAAGTGGCTATCTTGCCTCTGAGTGGTATCATCATCATCTTTGTCTTCATCATCATCACCGCACAAACCCCTCTCTTCTGCGGGAGTGGAGAGGCAAAATAATTGGATTCTTTCCCACAAATAACACCTTCACCCCTGAGCTTAATTAACCAGACAGACTGCAGGGCCAGGGTCCATTCTCCTCCACCCGCTTGGCCGGCTCGCGCTGAGAAAGAGGAAAGCCCAGCTGTTATTGCCCACTGGCCTTTATTACCATGGCTGAACAATAATATGGGTTATTAGGGCAAGTTGTTGGAAGGGATGGTCTTTTTTCCACTGGCCCTCTGTTATACGGAGGTGCATTACTGATTCTAGCCTCTTGAAAACTCCTTCTCAAACATGAGAGGAATAAGAAAAATGTGATGCTTTCTGTCATCCTTCATGTATCCAGCCTTTACTCCAGATGAGTGAAACAAGGCTGCCCAGTCTGTGGTTAAAGGAAAAGGGGAAGTACAAGCCTCCCTTAAGCACCAGTTTATTTACTCTTTTTGCTTAATATCTTGTTAGTTCAGTAGATGTATGACAGGCAAAATGGTCAGTAGAAATTATGAAAAAGAAGGAGCAAACAAGCAGCTTTCCTTCTGAATACCCCCATTTGTTTCATTTTGTTAAACAACTGTATGAGGCAGATTTCTTTAAAAGTTAATATAAATCTGTTTGTAACTTTGGCTGTAGTCTAGCGGTGATGTCTGCAGGTCATGCAAAAAAAGATGTTAGCCTTGACAAGAGAAGGCAGGATTGAAGTCTAACCTGTAGCTTCCTGCCTGCCTGTCATTCACCCTCTCTCTCCCTTTCCTATTTTCAACTCTTTCCACTGACCTGATGGTATAAAAAGTATAAGAGCCCATGTAAAGTTGTTGAAAAAAAGATCAAAATGAGTATACAGATAATTAGAGGCGTAAGAAAATATTCACACAACAATTAATCACTATTTTTGTAACTGGATAGGTCAGGTTAGCACTTTGGCTTTCATCATTCCTGACGACTCATCTGCACAACAAGCAACATTAAGGCCCCGTTTACACGACAACGTTGTCACCAGAAACTGAAAAGCTTTTTCTTTGCATTTTCAAATGCATCTGCATTCACATGGAAATGATGTGAAAATGATGTGCATCCACACGGATCCGCGAAAACGACTGAAAACGCTGTAGCGTGCATGCCAGGCCGGTAGTTGGCGATATAGGTTTGTAGTGAAACAGCGGTGTAACAACACACATTTGTTTCCCATGAAGACAAACTTTTCACAAACAACAATAGTGAGTGGATGCATGAAAACGCAGGAGTTTTTTGTTTGGACAGACGACGAAGTTGGGCTGCTACTGGACGTGGCGCTCAACTACAAAACCACCAAATGTCAGGAGAATGTTGACTGGGAGCCTTCTTTTTCATCTTCTTTGTTGTTTCATGGTGGTTGGTAAACCAACACAGAAGTGCATTACCACCACCAACTGGGCTGGAGTGTGGAACGGGAGATCCTAGTTGTGAACCTTTATCTGAAAGAGTACTGTGCATGCGCTGAACGTCATCGTTTTCCCTAAAAACGCTGATTCCTGTTTACACGGAGATGGATGCCAAAACATTTCACTCTGGACCCTGGTTTCAAAAGTTAATGGATTCAGGCACTCTGTGCACCGTCTCGTGTAAACAGAAGGTGAAAACGCAATGAAAACTCTTTGTTTTCGTCTGTTTTTGTTGTTGTGTAAATGGTCCCTAACTCTGCTCCATTCAATGGTGTTTACATGCAAATAAGTTCAAGGGCCCAAGGGTGCAAACCTTACTCACAGAGGCTCTAGATGCAAGGGTCGGCAACCCTTTCAGTTCTGTAACCAACTGCTGTAACCAGTGGCCTGCATCACCAGCTACCAAACCAACTTCCAAGCATTGGTTTGATTGGGACTTGAACCAGCCACCCTCCAGGCCCCCAGCCCAAGACTGAGCAACACTGCTGCTAAAGCCCAGTGGACAAGATTTTGTTCTGTATGAGATAAGAATACCCACATCTGGAAAGCAGAAATTAAAAGAAAGAAAATGCAGGTAAATAGTTGAAGTTGGAAAAAAAAGAAAGTTTCAATACACTTGCTGGCCATTTTATTAGGTACACCTTGCCAGTACCTTGTCAGTCCCACCTTTGCCTCCAGATCTGCCTCAATTCTCCCTGGATCCAACAAGAAGACATTTCCCTGAGATTTTGTTCAATACCAACATGACAGCATAATGTAGCTGCAACAGATTTGTGAGCTGCACATGCATCATGCAAATCTTATCCGAAGGTGCGCTACTGGATACAGATCTAGTGACTGTGGAGGTCACTGGAGCACATTGAGCCCATTGTCATGCTCAGAAAACCAGTTTGAGAAGAATTGAGCTCTCTGATATGGCGCATTATCCTGCTGTAAGTGGCCATCAGAAAATAGATCATAAGTAAATGGACGATCAGTTGAATGAGTTTAAGTAAAAAGTGGCCATTAAATGTATAGAAAACAAAAACAATTGTGTCCACGTAATTATTTTCCGCTTTTGGGTACATCCACTTTCTTCTTTTGTCTTTATCAGCCCTCCATGCCTCAATTTCACTCGATGCTGTTATCCAGACTTCTTAACATGATTTAAAGCACCAACAATTAAACTATAACTCACTACAACAAGAGCCTCACTTAAACATGACAGCATCCACACAATCCTTTAAGGAGTCATTCATCTTCAGGAGGAAAAACATGAACGACAGTAGTCAATACTCTTAACAAATACAGGCTTTGACAAGTGCTACAACAAACACACAAAGACTCAACAATCCATCACAGGTCAGCTGGAGCTACGACACCATTGGTCAATGCATTAAGAGTGAAAAAACAAACACCCAGTTAGACCAACTAAAGGGGATCGTGTGGCGTGCTATGTGGATTTAAAGGGTTTACTTTATTACCGTGGGTGTTGTTTTATAGTGGACTGGATGCGGTACACCCACAAGGCCCTCCTGATGCCACCGCTCATATTATAACTCTTCCTCAGGTCCTTAGGGCCACTTTGTATGGAGGAGTTGCCATTTTGCTGTCACAGGTCCCCCCTACACACACACAGACACTCGTCTTCGCCTCTGAAGCTCCATGTTTGTTGTTCCATTCTCCTCTATATCTCCCCGAGGAGCCGCCTCATTTTAATATAAATAGAATGCTTCATCATGCAGTGGCACAAACTTCCCCATGTTGCATTGCTCCTGTGGCATTAGCAGGTGGAGGAGGACATGCCGAGGGGAAAAAAGCAAACATGTTTTGTTATAGTTTTCAAATAGCTGGACCGGCTTGTTTTGTCTGGGAGGCAAAATATGGAAAAACTGAGGAATATGATGCAGAATAGCAACAAGAAATAAGAACTCCGGCAGCCAGCTAGTCTTTCCAAGAGCACAAATTGGGCTTTTCTTACACATAAGAAAAAGCAGCAATCAATCCTTTCTTGTCAGTATGCCAGTGGGTTCGCGCCGACATGAGGGATTTAATAGCTGACTGATGGGCAAACTGCAACTCTATTGAGAATTTTCCCCTTTTTTTATGTGTCAGATGAGAAAGCCAGCGAGATCTAAGACAAAGCCAAACTGGACTGTGCCCGCCTCGCTCTAATCAGATGTGCACAGCTGTATCCCAAATGCCAGAGGGATCATTTGATGAGATATTTGCAGCCCCCTCTCGGCTCGGGATTTCTGCTCTCTCCTCTGTAGTGGTAAAAAGGGCCCGAAAAAGGCCAGCGGGGCGAGGACACAGCCCGGGGCGCTAACTGCCAATAGCATCGCCCCTGAGAAGCTCTGACTTGTGCCTTGTGATCGGTGGACACCTAAAGCCGCCACCATTGACTAATTGTGCTTCATCTGGGCGCAGGATCCATCTTGGCTAACAAGAAAGCACTAGAGGTCTTCATTTAGCTATCAAGCCGCCGCTCCCCCGGGGACGCCTCTGAGTGCAGCTGCTGTCCTCGCTCCTCTCCCAATCAACACATCAAACGCCGGCCCCAATTCATTTTCCTCCCCTCCATCCCCCTCCCCTCTCTTTCTCTCGCAGTCCTCTCCCCTCCCTCGCTCCATCTCCAAAGTTCCAGGATGGTGGAACCAAAGAGCACAGAGAGACGCAGCGGTGAATACTGAGCGGCAGCTTTAGCCCCGGCCCTGCGAGCACTCTGGATTTAGCGGGATATTTATTCTTTTATATCCAGACAAAAGAGATTGCACATGCCCTCCTGTGCTCACCGGAGTCAGTGCCATAAATCAGCGAGAAGTGGTCCGAAAATAATCAGACTTCATTATTAAGATTCAGACAAAAGCTTTGGTAATAATCGGGCATAAACAAAGTGGCTAATGGAGGCCTAACCTTTGTGTGAGGACAGCATTAGACTGACAGCAGTAATAATATTTGTTTATTTATTAACAGATTTATTTTTCCAATCTTTTAGGCTCGAGTCAATGATTTTGTCATAAATTCAACTGTTTACAGCCATTGTGTCCTTATTTTCCTGCTTATCATCTGTAACTGATTTATTTTCATTTTATGGGCTTAAGCAGGAGCTTATATCTTCAATATAAGACAATGACATAAATAAAATCTCTTAATTTGCATTTACAGTCATAGCTGTACCATGAAACACAGCAAACTTGCAGGCAATTGCATAATGAACTTTTACAAATAATGACACTGTCAAACAATTCCTCCAAGTGTCCTGTCCCGATCAGTGCATCAAATGAATGTTAATACAGTTGTTTTATGACCTTAACTTTAAAATTGGCTTTGGTTGCAGAGTGACCTGCCAACATTTTTTTCTTCAAACCACATTTTATCATTATATATATCATTATATATCAGTGTGAACAATTCAAGTCACATAGAATCTGTCCTTCTTACACCTGATTTGGGCTGCTGTCATATGTTGGTCCATGGAAGTCAAACACGAGTCAGTTTTTGAAGTAAAATCTGAGCAAAAAATCAGACTTATGAGGTGAAACAAGGGTGGAGAACAGGCATGTTTAGGTAGCTGTCTCCCAACTTTGTGGTCTTTCTTTGGCATCACCCATCTCATGGAACTTGGCCCTAAGTTTGGAAATGGTACCCGGGCTGACACCAAATAATGCTGCCACTCTGTAACTGGAACACCAGCTTCCAGTTGCAGAGGATTTTGGCACATTTTTGGGATGATACCCACACATTTAGCTGTGTTGCTCATTCCACAAATGCACAATCCTCACAAGTTGTACCTTGTTGCAAAGGGGACTTATCAGGCTTTTCAACAACATAAAATACAATAATACTCAACCAAAATGATATTTCCAAACTTTTTTTGAGAAGTGTATATGACAATCATAACCATAATGCTCTAATGCTTGGATCTACATCAGCAAAGTGGATGAATGGCAGTTAGTAGTACTGGTGGTTTTTTGCTGTATTTTGATCTTAAAATGGAGAGTAAGATGAATGTGGGCTGTGTCAAGTAAAATACTGGAATCCTTCTTTACTCTGTTATTAACACTGAGAGCAGAAAACATTATGGTGATAGTAAAAAGCTGCTGACCTACTATGATAGCTTAACTCTGGAGTGCCTAAACTGCAAAATAGCTGGTAATTATTAAGGTCTTGAAAAAGATTTGAATTGGACCTTAACCTCATCAAGATTAACATACCTACGGTGACAGTCCTGAATTTGACACTCTCTGAATGTTTTGTTGGTTAATTTATAAAAATCTCTCAAAGAAACAGCCTGGCATGTTGAATCTTCATCCCTCTTTCTCTCTTTTCCATTGCAGGATTCTAATAACATAGATGTACTCCAGCAGCTCCCCATCCTCTGTCAGCAGCAGCTCATGTGTTTATTAAAAGCCTCCTCTGGCATATGCTTTGATTAGACTCTTAATTACACTAAATTACCTCAGTGCCACAAAAAGTATATCCACGTCCTCCAGGAAATAAAGAGATATGGAGGGACTTAACTCCTCCATTATGATCACTTTGCAGAGGCTGCTGGCGGTAGCTGTGTACTGTCTCATACTGTAAAGTGAGCTCATATATCACCCTATGACGAAGATCCAGGTTATTATTAGATGTGATGAGATGACACTGCCTGTGCTCTTAAGAAAAGGAAGAAAGTAAGGGTCACTACCTCAGTATTCAAACAAGATGGCTGTGGTGTTAAGTGTGTCAGAAAGGCTATTAAAGGAACATTTTGTTTATCTGTGAAAAGTGCCAAACTATCATGCTGCTAAAAGATTTACCCTGCAGGTGAGCTACATTTCATTTGAGTCTTTATTTTTAACAGATAACAGTTAACTACACAAACTGTCCTGTTCATATCTTTCATTTGAGTCATGACAAAAAGGATTTGACAGAAAAAAGCTGCTCTAGAAATATTCTCATGCTTTGTAATGGCTGCATTTATGGAAAAAAAAACTGTTCTTTGTCAGACTGTAAGCATATTGAGAGTTCAAAGGTTATCACATCTGCAGTTGGATGACAGAGGCCACACTTTAAAGGTAAAATGGAGGTTTTCCTCCTCCACTAAAAAAAAAAATCAATTTCAACATGGTGCGTTTTTGTTTGTTTGTTTTGTTTTGTTTTGTTTCCTAGCCACTTAAATTTTCCCCATTTTCTTGGGCATAGTCCTGGCTGGTCCATGACAGCAAAGTGCTTGGACCTTCCCACCCTAATGGATGTAATTAGATTCCATACAATTACATGATAAATATGTAACCCTTACCCCCCATTTTTTATAGGATATTTATAAATGACCACTTTGCTTAGCATGGAAAATGCCACTATGAAGAAATTTAGAACAAGGAAGTCGGCTGGTAACTGGAGGGAACTTAGCTGGCATTTGGCTGGGAGGGGAAAATTAAAGCAGCTGCATCTGTATGTTCTTTTGGTCAATAAAAAAACATTAAAAATTAACAAAGTTTTGTATGCCTTGCAGAAGATTATTGGTATCAGTATCAATATCGACAGTGGAAAAATTACAGCAAAAAGTATTGGTATTGCATGGACTGGAAAAAGTCTAATACCACCAAAGACGCACAGAAAAACATTTGTTTTTAGAAATACTAGCCTCTGTGTGGACATAGGGTTACTTTTATAGAGAGTTACTGTTGCTCCATACTACGTGTAGACTAAAGATTTTGTATGTTTGAAAATCAGAAATGGACAGCTCCAGAGCAGAATAAGCTATGTGCCATCATTAATACCAAGGAAGCTTGCCATTTTGGGAGCCAATGTACAAGACTGTGCCCTTAATCGATGAATATGTGTCTCCTCGGTTCTTAAGAACTGTTAAAATGCTGTTTTCCATGCATATGTCCATCACATCCCACAGGAATATAACAATTAAATTCAATATTGTATCATTAGAGGTTGCAAATATCATGTAGCATCAATAATCATGTTTTCATGTAAATAGGATGTCACGCAGAGTCATATCATTGAATATAAATTGGATGATTACTTGGAGAATTCATCAGCATGTTTATCTTTGATCTGAATGTCATCACCAGCTGATTGATCTGACACATCCCAATTATCAATAATCAATAGTCACCAGCGATGAGTCTGGTTTGGTGACAGGTAAACACTTGCGTGCAGTCGTTTAGTGTGAGAGTCATGAGCAGTAAAATGAGATGGCATTTCAGCCGTCACGTTGTTAAAACAGAACAAATGAGATAATGAAGCCCCGTTAGGCGACTGGCTGTTCAGTTATTTCTGCACCAATCAATATGCAGGTAAAAAAAAAAAGTCAATAAACATATGCGTAAATTGATTCAATCTGCTTATTATCATATAAAACAGGCTGGTAAATATGCAACTAATTACTGGTGACACTCAAATATCCGATAACCTGCAGGAAGTGATGCTCATGACTTCACATTCAATATGTTATTATTTCTGAATCAATAAAAGACTCAGGGAACTTATTATAGGGCACACAAGACAAAATAAAAACTACTTTGTTTATCTTCATTCAGGGTTTATATTCTTTAATTCAAAGGTAGGTATTGATTATTGGTTGAAAAGTTAGTTGTTATACATTTGTTCCTGCAGGATTTGAGCTGTGTGACATGCACCAAACATAATATCTTGATATTGTTTGTTTTGGAGGCATTTCATGAAATGTTTATGGATATATCTTTTTGTAAATAAATCCTTAAAACGTGATGAAATCAAAATTCAAGACCTTGATATTAGCTTGGTAAAAATCAAATGATATTTATCGGATATGTTCAGCAACAACAACACCAAAAAGAAACAGGATTTCTCACAATTAAAGATTTAGTCAGCCTGAACATTAGAAATAGTGAGTGAGATCAGCTCTGCATTTGTACAGAAAGAGTTGGCATGCAATATGGGGCTATATATTGCTTTAGAAGGGGCTACCAACTCTATAGAGGTGTAATTTAAAGAGCTAAAGGTGAAAACAAGCCACAACAAGAGTGTGGTGATTGCATATAGTATTTAACACATTAGTAACAACTTACTTTTCACTGCCAGGCTGCTTTGTTTTGGTACTACTGCCCTACACAGCACATCCAACATGTCCTTCTGCAAGAAGCATACTGATCTAAATACAGTCTCACTTTCATTTGGTTGAGTATATGAAAATCCCTACATTTAAAAAAAAAAAAAAGAGTTAAATTCACAAATGTTTAAAGTCAGCAGTCTGTAAATGAAAACTAGATCATTTCCTTTACATTTGTGATAGTGAACCAATACCCTGGCAGCCATCAAAAACAAAGATACTGTATGGACCTAAGTTGAGACAAAATATGGGCTCTTTAAAAACAACACTACAGTAACATTTGTGGGTTTAACAGATTCTTTTCTGCTCTCTCTTGCTTTAGTTGCCTTTTCTGCTGTGACGACAGAAGAGTGTTAAGGATGGAGTTATGCTGCCACTATGAATTTTAAATGTCAGAGGAACAGGAGAGGTTCATTTTTAAAGGTGGTGTCATTTTAACAGTAAAATCAGGATGGAGTCATTGATAGTAATAACATGGACGTTGCTCAGTGTGGTGTTTGTCATCATCATCATCATCATCATCATCACCATCTCTCTCTCTCTCTCTCTCTCGTTACTCTTTTTGGAGTTGATACTTTAACTCTCAACAAGTGTTACTGTTGACTATTTTTGGAGATTAAAATAAAGACTTTGTCAACTATTAAACTATTTAAGTGATAACTCTATATTAACACTGCAAAGTGTAAACATACCTGTACTTCTTACTGTATATGAATGTGGAATTTAGCTGAAACAAAGATGTGTTCGATTAGAGTACATATATGAAAAAAAAAATTTGCCCTGCAGTTGTGGCATCTTTTGGTACTCATTCAATACTGGGGGACCAGCAGGATGATTGACTTCACAAGGGTCACTTAAAGTAGGGTTAAAGACCCTACAGTGAAACCTTTGGATCTGACTTACTAAAACATGATTTTTACACTTGTTTTAGGCACCAACTCTTTTATCATAGAGTAAATTTTCAGGGATTTGACTCCATCCAGAGTAAAATTAACTCTCCTCTTACTGAAATTTTAACTCTTCTCAATCTGCTGTGAAGTTTAATTTATCAGTGAACAAATTCAAAGTGAATAAAGAGAAGAGAAATCTAAATCAAATACACTTTTAATGTCACCACACTTTGCCTTTAAAACAGCATTAATTCTTCTGGGTGAACTTTCACAGTTTTTGAAGGAACTTGGCACATACTGTAGTTTGTTCTGAACATTTTGGAGAACTAAACCACAGACCTTGAATATTTAAATCCTTCTGTCTCTTCATGTATCCCCAGAAATACTCAATAATGTTGAGATCAGGGCTCTGTGGGGACCATGCCATAACATCAGGACTTCTTGCTCTTCTTTATACTGAAAATATATCTCTTTTTTAGGGTCATCCTCATGGGTCATGCTTGCATTTCTCAGCATTAGGAACACCATCAATCCAGACCTAATGCAGCCTTAAGCTTGCAAGAAATCTCCATCATGCTTGTTGCCTACAGACACTGACTATTGTACCACACCCTGGCCCTGGAACAAACAAAGTGCCCTCTACTACAGCCCAGTGGTGTAATGTTGGCTCGTGAGTTCAGAGCACCTGCTGATATTTGCTGCACCCCAGGTCCTGTTTTCATTCATTGTCAGGTGGTTTGGTCTTGTTCTAAGGTATGGCTTTTTGGGCTTTTTCTTGCATAGGGACCACCTGTGGCCAGACTTTTCTGGACCGTAGATGGGCATACCTGGGTCCCACTGGGTTTCCCCATTCTGAGCTGATGGCACTGCCAGAGATCTTTCATTTTTGTAGGGAAGTAAGCATGTGTCTTTCATCTGCTGCGCTAAGTTTCCTTGGTCAACCACTCAGTCTGCAGGCCTCAGCATTGTTTCTTCAAAAGAACTTGAATAGCACATCCTGGAACCTCAGGCAAGATGGTGTCAACTAAGGCATTTATGGTAAACATTTCATCAGTAAATAATATAAATAAACAGACTAATGGTAAGAATAGATTTTTAAAAAAACAAATATTATGGGCGATATTTTTGTTATGTTTTTCTGTGAAAACTATAAACAACAAATCAATTCAACTTTCTTGTTCTACTTTCTCACACACCTGCATTTTCAATTTGTGTACGTGGTTGGGTTGGTCATATGTAAAAAAGAACACATGATTCATTGTGTGCATGTATTATTCCTTCTGCACATTTTTTCCACCCTGACATCCTGCTTGATACATTAAAAAACCATCAGAAGACTTCATGTGTCACTCTCTCCACACCCCTGCCCTCTTTGGCATGTGCATCCAGCTCAGCATCCCGACAAGAGATGCCAACCGCACAACATGCCATCCTGCCATCTTATTTTTCCAGCCCTAATTCACAAAGCCTTGCAGATTTTCTTGCCTAATCCCCCTCTTTTGCTGTTGCTCCTATCCTACCGGAGTTTGGGTAATATGATCTGAAGAAATGACTATGTTCTTGTTCCATCCAGTATCACTGGGTCGCTGTAGTCTCTTGCGTCCCTGGATCGCACAAATTTTTCCATTTTGGGGCACTTAATGCCACTCTGGGCTTCATTTTAAAGATCCTTGATGTGCCACAGTAAAATTAGAGGTTACGCATTGGTGACATGGACCAAAAATCACATCTTTGTATGTGTGAGCTGAGTGACAAATCATCATATCTTATATCTTGACATTTTTAAAGAACAAATATTTGTCATTTTTCCAGAATTAAGTTTTACTCTGATTTAAGTAGAAACAGAAAGGATAATGTCAGTGCACTATTGGGCAGAGGCCCCAAATACTGGGATACATCTTGTTTGTGGATCCAGGATTCTTTTTAAGAATTATTTAACATTGTGAGACAGGACAGTTCCCACATTTTTGCCAATAACTCAAGAAGCTATAAACAGATTTTGATGACATTTGCATGTAAATGTTGGTCATGGCACAGGGGATCATTCATATGATTTTGGTGGTGATCTACATCTGGATCCAGGAGCTTTGTTAAAGGTTTGTTAAGACTATTTTAGACAATATCTCACTGGACAATGTTGGAAATGCCTCGGCAGAGGTCTGTCCTCTCAGAGCATTTCTAGTTTAAAATGACAAACGATATTTGGTGTCACATTTATTTTTGCTGCCAAAGTTTCATGTAGATATCCTTAACCTTTGATTTATTTTTATGTTGAAATACAGTAAATACTAAATAAAATAAAGAACATTTTCTAATTTAGAACAAATATTTTGATGAATTGTCGTGGGTCAGTCAGGGTATTTCTGTAAGTAGGTCTAAATGTAAACTGAGCTTTAGGTGTGTTATCTCTTTTTAACTGCCAAAATAAAATATATTGATACCAATGATACTGTCATAAGTAATATTTTACTAACAATTATATCCATGCATCTGAAAACTTGATGCATTTTCCGAGCCTTAAGCCCTGGACTCAGACCTGATTGTTGATTTTAAGATTACATGCTATCAACAGGTTTCCCCGCTCTAAGCCTGGTCTGCTCTAGATGGGGAACCCCATGCAGGCGTGGGATGATATTGAGATCTCCTCCTCTGTTTCTCTTTTTTTTCCTTTTTGTCCACAAGTGCTCGCAGCTGCTGGTGCCACCGCGCCGCTAAGCAGGTTTTAAGACGGGGTCCCAGTCGAGCCTCCTTTCGCCCAACTGGGAGGCAGAGCCCTGGATCCAGACCTTTTTAAGTGATCATCCTTGTATCATAACAGATTAAGGGCTGCTGCTGCTCCGGATTAGGGCCTAATCTAACCTTTATCCGCTCCCATCTTCACCTGAAACTTGCAGCGACCGAGGAAGTCAATCGGCCCGGCCCCCGTGATATACAGTGACACTGATCTTCCCTTTTTCTGCGCCCTAATTATCGGGATTAAGAAAAACACTTTTGAGTAATTATTTTCACATCGGATAAACATTAGGCTTGCACGGATTTAGCTGAGCTTTCGCCCAACAAGAAGCGGAGATCTGAGCGGGCTTTACGGGGCTCCATGCAGGCAGATGGAGATCCTTTCTAATCAGGAATAACCAACAAACAGACAGAGGAAGGAAAGGCGAAGAACAAAGAAATAAATGTCCCTTTTCTCATTTAAACGATGGGGGATTTTCACAGCCGAGGACAAACTGTACACATAATGCCTTGTGGTAAGTATATTTACATTTCAGATAAAGGAGGGTGGTATGTTGCAGATTTTGTTCTCCACTACATGTCTTCAATTACTGCAGGATTGTTTCTTTTTTTAGCACTGCTTGCTAATGGATTTGCCAGACAAGTTACACATTTGGAGATTTTTTTTTTTTTCTCAGCAGGAGAAAAAAAAACAGAGAACCATGGGAAAAAGATGACCTTCAGAGCGTGTTTGATATTATATATTATTTCAATCATACACAATTACAAACTGAAATCACATCACAGCAGCACACTGAGGCCCAGATAACCTTTTAAAGGGACAATTCCCTCAGAGGCCAGACCCCTGACCCCACGGGCCTGCCGGCAATCTCCTGCAGGATGACTTGGCTGTGGTCGCAGAGGTTATGTGCACTGACACACACACACTCTGACGCACACACACACACACACACACCCACACACACACACACACACACAGACTCACACTCCTGCTTTCTCTTGAGCCTTTCTTCTTTCTGTTTCCATCTTTCACAGTTCTGCCACTTAATCCTCATACTAATGTGCACAATCACAGTTTCATCTGACAAATTATTTATTCATGCAGCTGCACTGTGCTCAGAGGGTGTTCTTAAAAAGTGACAGAGTTTTTTCATTTCCTTGCCACTGTAGCATTCCTAAATGTTACCTATGTCTTTGGTCATTATGGATAAATTTAGTCCTCAAAAAAACCTTTGGAAATGACATTTTAGTCTATTATTTCTCCCCTTTAATAATACTAAATTATTTGTATTTTATATTGATGGAAGGCCAGATTAGTCACCTTTACCACAAGGTACAACTTGCACATCATGCATCCGTCAAATGTGCCAAAGGTAAACGTGTGGGTAGTGTCAAAAAAAATCAGCCAAAATCCACTGCAATTGGAAGCTGGTGTTCTGATACACAGAGTGGCAGCATTATTTGGTGTCAGCCCTGTTACCAGTCTCAAACTTGGGACCAAGTTCTGTGAAACTGGGGCATCAAAGACAGACTGTGAAGTGAGTGTCTCAGGAAGACAACACCGGTACAAGAAGACAAGTTCCTCGTCCTTGCTTTAGTAAAGAACTGTAGATTTTCTCCCAGGGAAAGAGTAGATTTTGGCACATTTTTGTGGCACTGCCCACATGTTTAGCTGTGTTGGTCTTTCCACAAATGCACCATCCTCACAAGGTTTACCTCACTGTAAAGGTAACTAATCAGGCTTTCCAATGATATAAAATACAATACCAATATTAAGAGTATATAAGGTGTGTGCATTATTACTTTTTACTTATATCAGAGTAATAATATCTTATGCTTCTAGACCAATTTTGGCTGAGACTAAAACCCATATATACATAGCTCTGCTTAAAACTCTACAAACTTATTGCTTGATGCTAGAGATACAAGTCTCCTCCTCTTCCTCTCAAATAAGTGAGTACAAACATAAGTAGATAAATGAATGAATAATGGTAAAAATGGTAACTAGAAGGGCTCTGACAGCACAAAGCATTTCTCGTACATTGTCAAGTGATTTAAATGAATGTGAAAAACTGCTCCATCTTATACTGTTAATAGTTCTTGAAAAAATAACTAGACCCCCATCCAGATTCAGATCACCACCACTTCTTGCTCAATAAAGGAACAAGTTGTTTTTAAATATCTACAATTTTCTCAATGGTTTACAAAAAATGAACTGAAAAAGAGGATATATCCAATCAGGTTAAGCTTTGTTGATGCCAGGGGACATGGGAAAATGGCCAGCAGATCAAGATGATAGAAAGCCAACTCTAACTCAAATATTACAGCCAAGATTGCAACAAAGGCATGCAAAAGACCATTTATGAATGCACAACACATTGAATCTTAATGCAGACGGTCCACAGCAGCAGAGGACCACACCATTGCAACTCCTGTCAACTACAGAACAGGAAACTGAGGCTACAGTTTGTATAGACCCACCAAAATCGGACAACAAAAGGTTGGAGAAAACATAGGCTGGTTTTATGGGTTTTAATTTCTCCTAGGGCATTTAGATGGTAGGATAAGAATTTCTCTTTAGCACAAAACATGAATGCCACAGCCTACCTGAGTACTGTCACTGACATGGACCAATACTGACCAAAGTCTCTGAGAAATGTTTCCGGCACAGTGTTAAACTGCTTCCACAAAGAACTAATGGCAAGAGGGGGGTCTGCAGATTCAAGCAAAATTCTCACCTGTCAGACATCTTGTTGTGCCAAGCTCTGCCAAAATAAACATGTGGTTTGCTCATCCCATCTCTTATTTCCTGGATGTCGATCACACAAGTAACACATCATCAAACATCACAAGCTGTGTCACATCTTTGGCAAATTTTCGACCCAACCAGTTTGCAGTAAACCCATCTTTTGTTGTCTCGCCTTTGAAATGCCTCTGTTACAACCTCTGGAGATGGAGCAGAAAGGGGATCAACTTGTTCCCCTATTCCATCCCCATTCTATACGGTATTAAATGGTAGTGTTAATTGAACTACAGTCAGTAGTGAGTGCAGATGCAAAATTCCAGTTTCTGGTAGAAGCCTTTTGGAAAACTTGTATCAATTCTTGCCTAACTCTTGTGGTAGATCAGCTGTATTGTGGAACTCAAGCTGCCAAACTTTTTTGTGTGTTGTCATAAACTTAGTCCTCAAAAGCCTTATACAAACCAGGCCGAGTAAGAACCCGCTGAGATTGATGGTCAAACTAATTTTCCAACACTGATTCAGGAAATGACAATCCTGTTGGTCTGCACTGGGATTAATCTCCCTGAAGTGTGGTGAGCATTTCTGTGTTGCCACTAACCCCTCGGTACCCTCTGACTTCCCCCCGCCGCTGCGATGAAGACCTCTCGTGTCCACCTGCCCTCTGCCTCCATCAGATCCAGATGTGTCGCAGCTTTGATGTGGACCAAACTTTTCTAGGTCACTAAAGGACAAAAACCCTAAAACTGACTCACATGAAGCCACAACACACGCCGTATGCCTCGCTTTCAACACAATGATGGTGTAAGATTGTGAAAAATGTGAATTCTTTAACTCTTTAACCACTCAATGATCAGTCATATGCAGGGGAGACAGATGCTTCTCTGTGTGGGGATTTGTGGGTCTGCTCTTAGTTTCCTCTGAGCAATAACTGATGTATTAAATTTGACTTATGGCCATTATGTACATCTTTAGTTATATTTAATTTCCCTTTCAAACTTGCATTGAAGATATTTATTGTGATGAACCCTAATCTAAACTTACATCCAGAGAGTTATCATTTACATTCTGTGGAAACATAGAGATTCACTTGAGGCTGATTATTTACGGTGGTCTGAATTTAATGTGACGATCGTCTTTTTTTTCACAGAGATGTAATAAAGAATGCACTCACACTCATTACATTGTTGTCAAAACATTGTACGTGGAAGAGTTCAGTTCAGAGGTAAGGACAAATGAAAAACCAAAGGACAAAAAACATATCTTTAGCATCATATGAATGCTGTGTTTACAGTTTTACTGCTCTGAAGGTGTAGCAGTTTTATGAGTTGCTACATCAACTGGTGACTTTAAGCAGACTGGGTTGCTAAATGCCATCACTAACCAGCTGATAAAAACAGGGTGAGTCCCCATGAACGTCTTGTCATTGGGGTTTAGAAAAAAGCTCTTGGCTCTCTCTGATCCTGGGTTATGGTGAGTTATTCTATGCACAACATGTGTAATTGTTTATCTATGTCAGCGCTGGTCGACTTTGTTGTATTACATAGAACTGGGCTGTGGTACAAAACGGGACCACTGAGGATTACTCCGTAATCATAACCCTAAACACTGTAGATAGGCAGGACAAGATGTCAAAAATATGTGGCAGAAGTCAGTGTTCAGAGTGCAGCGGACGACGCTATGATGTGCTATGATGTGCTATGATCACAGTTTATGTCCTTACTTTAGTGGTACATGATAAAAAGCATATCAACTGTATAGACAATGAGTTGGGAGGAGCACGTTAGCACACAGAAGTGAATTACAAGCAGCGTCCCTACATTCACAGTGATTACACCAGAGAAGAAAGCTGCATTGTTACAGTTCTGTATCAAACAGCAACGTAAGATGCCTCTATGGACAGGCGAGCGACCTGGTTGTAAACATTTGAGAGCAGAACTTAAATGATGTGAGGCGGAAACAACACTTCCGATGTCGCAGAAGAACATTTGAGTTTGTGTCACTCTCCACAATCAGATAAACTTCTCCCAGGCTATTTACTGCTGCATTTACACTTGGCTTACCCAGACTTTACGCAGCCTGGGCAAAAAACTCGACTGTTAGCGTTCACACATCTACGGCTCCCCCCAAGCAAAGTCAGGATAATTTCAGGGAGCGTGAATTGGGTTTATATTGCAACTAGTATAATAACAACTGAGCTAGAAGGCAGTATCCAGTATAACTGTCTTAGCATGAAGTAGAAAGTATTGAATGTAGTATCAGACATAGTCATGGTCCTCTACTTTAAATAATCATCAACTACAACAAACAGGCAGCTGTTATGTTTTTGAAGCAGCTGAACAGTATACCACAAACCAACAGGTAACATACCAGTATCAATCTTTTTGTCATGTTCAAAGCTGCACGTATCAACGTCTCTAATCTCACTTTTATTCTTCATAAATTCTTTGCTTCACACAAGTATGATCCTTAGATACAAAAGAAAGAGCCATTGTTATGTGAATATATCTTTAAAGCCATGAGCTCAAGCTGGTTTTTAATGGAGGCTTTGAAGCAGATTAATAAAAATAATCTATACAAACAGTGTCACATTTTTGCTTTTAGTTACAGTATTTAATAAATAATGCTAAGATTTAATGATGCAATGAAATTTATACCAGACAACAGGTGGCAGATTACACTTCTGAGCCTGTGTTTCTTTCAAACTTATGCAAAATGACTAAAGCTGTCCAGAAACTTG